>OZ020193.1:88030061-89230061 GCA_963971165.1 Philopedon plagiatum | reverse complement strand
GAGTACCAATTTACTACAGGAAATGCGTACAAGGGATAGAGATAAATTCATTAACTACTTAAGAATGCCACCTGAAACATTTGATGCTTTGCTCTCCATAGTTAAGCCTTATATAGAAAAACAAAACTTGATTCGACAGTCAATAGATCCTAGAATTCGCCTGGAACTTACCCTTCGCTTTTTAGCATCAGGTGACAGTATGGCATCTATGTCATAACTTTCGAGTAGGTTATCAAACAGTTTCAGATATAATAGCTGAAACTTGTGAAGTTATTTGGTTATGTTTGAAAGATATAGTTTTTATAAAACCTACAGATGAAAACTGGAAAGCAGTAAGCAAGGACTTTGAAACACAATGGAATTTTAAACACTGCATTGGGGCCATAGATGGCAAGCATGTTGTTATTCAGGTAAAATTTAATTTGATATTTGAAAGGAAACCAATTGATTGCCTACTTAAACCTAATAGAAGCAGTACTTCATAAGTGCCTATTTATGTAATTTTTGTCTCTGAATTGTTTCGCATTGACTAAAGAGCTTCCAAAAATATATGTAATTTTACTTTTATTTTTGCCAATTATAAGAGCTACACTTTTACTTAAACATTTTTGTGAAATTTCAAAATTTTTGTTTTCCAACCCATCGTTTTTGTATTTTTTGAACACCCTGTGTGCTCCATCCAAAGTCTAACATTCTCAACTTTAGTTTTTCTCGAGGTTTTTTTTTATGCAGGACTTTTTATGAAGAATAAAATTTTCTTTAAATAAATAGCATCTTCGATTGGGGCGATCTCCTCCGGGGTAGAGCAAAAAATGGCCGACTTCGATTTTCTCTACTCTTCTAACTCATACATTAATAGACAGAGACAAGTAAACAAAATCCGCCATTTTTTGCTCTGCCCCGGAGGAGATCGCCTCAATCGAAGACGCTAAAAATCTGTGTATGTACCTATGTAATAACTTAGAACCTCACTCTTATATAGTTGAAATAAATTGCAGCAATAATTATTTTTTAGGCTCCCCCAAAGTCTGGTTCCAGATGCTTCAATTATAAAGGAACACACTCTATTCACTTACTTGCAATTGCTGATGCAAATTATAAATTTATAATGGTGGATATAGGAGCGGAAGGACGCCTTAGTGACAGTGGTGTATTCAAGGATAGTGTAATGGGCCAAGGATTTGAGCAAAACCTCTTTAATGTACCACCAATTGAAGAGGATTTACCTTATGTTTTAGTTGGCGATGAAGCATTTGCATTGACCCACTACATGATGCGCCCATATCCTCGTAGGGGGCAGCTTGACTTACCAAAGAAGGTCTTTAATTACAGGCTTAGTAGAGCCCGAAGAATTATTGAAAATGCTTTTGGCATCTTGGTAGCTAAGTGGAGGATATTTCGCCGACCAATACTAGCATGTGACTCTACTGTGAGAAAAATTGTACAAGCAACTGTCTGCTTGCACAATTTTTTGGTTATGCGAAAGTTAAGAAAGGGTAATTATTCTGAGGACTTGGATGAACTAGTTTTATCTGGTGATGGCTTAACAGATATGACAAGAACAGATTGCAACACATATAGTAGAAGATCTGCAGCCATAAGAGAAGCATTTACTCAATATTTTTGTGGACCAGGAGCAGTTGAGTGGCAGTGGGCAAAAGCTGTTGAAAATGACTATTAGACTCGGTAGTTTTTGTATCAAACTCTAGTGGGTCCGTTTTGTTAATGTTCTTTGTATACTAATAATATTAGATAATAATAGTCTCTTTATTTTTAAAAAGAAAAATTGTTTTATTGCCATTAATAAAAATAAAATGCACAGGTTCAAAATACATATTTATTATTTTTTTATTGAATATATACATATCGAGGGGTGGGTAACTCCCATAAATCCTTTTACATTTTGAAAATAAATCATTTTAAATCAGTTTAAATCCTTATAAATCAGTTTAAATCTTTTTAAATCAGTTTAAATCTTTAAATCAATTTAAATCTTTTTACATCAATTTAGATCTAATAAAATCGTTTTAAATCGCTCAAATTTGACAACTATGTGTTAAGCTGCTTTAGTTATTCTTGACCTCTTATTAAGAAACAAGTTCTTTTCGGTGTTTACCCGTGAGGTGTCTTTGTGTATTTGGTGAGGCAGTGGCAGATCCAGGGGAGGGGCACCGGGGCACGTGCCCCCCGTGTCGTAATATTTTAGTTAAAGTTTTACATATATTTGCAAAGAAGCCTGCCCGAAAATTACAATTATACTTTATTAGTTAGTTATTACTTTCAGTTCTTTCTAAGAACTCGATTTTTATTATGAATAAACCCCTCAAAAACTTAGACTAGCCCTGGACTTTTATTTTATGCCTCCCCCACTGTCATTTTTTTTCTGGATCCGGCGCTGTGGTGAGGTATCAGGTAAGTAAAAGCTAAAAAGGCATACTTTGTTTAATTAGCTTGCATATAATTAGGTATAAAAAAGAGCTGTTTTGTTAACAAATTTAGGGCCAGGATAATTATCGAACGTATCAGAAACACCGACAGTTTTTTGATGATTACCGTGTTTATATTTTAACGTAAATTAAAAAAAAAATGCTTGACAAACTTTAAAACCAGTTCATTCTGAAGTTCATACTTTTCGGGAAGTTCATAATAGGTTTATGCAGTGTTGTCACTTTCAGTTTTATTAGGTTTAGGTAATTCTTTACTAGTACGTAAAAAGTTTGATTTCTCCTCTAAAAAAATCGTACCAAGGTCTGTAAAGTAAAAACTTAGGATAGGTTAGCAACGCCATATATACTGGGTGTCTCAAAAATGTTTACCTTGGCGGTTTCGGATCATGGCAAGGGTCCGAATTGTCGCTTTGTCGTTTTTTTAAGAGGGATACGACGTTTTCGAGCGCAAAATACAATAAAAAAGGTCTGGACAATTCAGTTTTTTAATTTTTTAAAATTTAGTCTGACCGTATTGTAGAACTACTTTTTTACTTTACAGTGAGCCAAAAAATGATAGTTAAAATAAATTTTTGAGGACTGTGGAGTGCATGCCATTAAGCACCACATATTATTACGACATGCATTCCACAGCTCTTATTTATATTTACCAACATTTTTTGGCTCACTGTAGAGTAAAAAAGTAGTTCTACAATACGGTCAGACTAAATTTTAAAAAATCAAAAAACTGAATTGTCCCGACATTTTTAATTGTATTTTGTTTCCCTCTTAAAACGCCATTGTATTTCGTAGGCATACAGACAGTAGAGAGCTAACGTGAAAAACATGACCTTGAATTTCTGCAGTGGCCTTGGGATGTCAAAACAGCCCGAAAATTTGTTTTTATTTTTGAAATTACGTTGCTGCCCACATTAACGTCTATACAATGAACACTTACAACAGTTTAGCGACATCAGATACACCGAGTGGCTGAAAAAAATTCTTAGCGTGCCGGTTTCGGATCCCGGGAATGTTCCTAAAATAGCACTTTGTCGGGTTTTCTGTGCTGCCATCGTATTGTAGGCATATAGGCAGTTATAAAACTATCACTAAAACCGAGGATAAAACATGACCTTGAAGTTTTGCAATGAACTTAGGATGTTAAAACAGCCAAGAATCTATTTTTATAATTATATTGCCGCGCATAATTTACATGTATTGGGTATATTTTTTTATTTCTACTCTTCATATCTTCATTTTAAAAAAATGTATTTACAGCAATTACACCGAATAATTTTAAATCAAATTTAATCACTTTAAATCAATTTAGATCACTTTAAATCAATTTAGATCACTTTAAATCAATTTAGAACACTTCAAATCAATTTAAATCACTTCAAAACTTATTAAATCACATTAGATCAACGTAAATCTTTTTAAATCTTTTATATTGCATAAAATCCTTTTAAATCAAATTAAATCAGTTAAATCTTATAAATCTTAAAATGATTTAAAATCTTTGTACAAATTTCTTCAGGTTGCCCACCCCTCGATACATATGCAAAATTATGATCATTCTTGCGTACCAAATTCAGCTTCGTACAATAAATTTAATATTTGTATTTCCACTTCGGCTCTTTTTCGGAAGGGTAAATGCCTAAGGCTTTCGGCCATTCGTGATACAAAACCATCCACTCCATCTACAGGTGTAGGTGGAGCAGGGATAGGATGCTCAGTCAGAAGTTCTACTATTGCCTTTTCCATGTCCTTGTTTTTACCTTCAGTCTTTTTTTCTGAAAAAGAAATCATCATTACGATAAAGTTAATTTGCAGGTGAAGGGGATCATAAACTACATTTATTAAATTAACAGTATATTATTTTAATGTTTCGTTTCAGTAACATACTATTTTCTCAGGTGACAGTAAGTTCACTTTACAATTTAATATTGCTTTAAATTCATGTGATAATCTTTATTGAAGCAGATTAATAACATTGTAAATACTGTCATTACGGTCAATAAATTTCACTAGCGGTACTAGTGTTGGACTACTAAAATAAAACTATTAAAACACATGTATGATTAGTGTTACAGATTTATGCTAGATCTTATATGATATAAATCAGAATATTTTCAACCTTACTTAGCCAAGAACATCAACAATAATATAAATGTAATGAGTACAATGTGCTTGTCTTAAAGAAGGCCGTTTTTCTTTGTGTTAACTAATATTCCAGATCCTTTAACAATGGGATAAACAAAAACTTAAATTTCTCACTATACATAATTTTGCATTCAACAGGCTGTCTAAAAAATGTTATTATAGAAAAATATTTCTTTATTACAGCTTTTGTTAAGGTTGATTCGAGGGTTGATTCAAAAACTATTAATTTTTTGTGAGTTTTTTAAGCACACTAATTGGGCATATTAAAAAATAGTAATTTGTTCCTTACTTTTGGAAGGAGGACTAAATAATTCAACTGGGGATGTTAACGGAGACTCTATGGAGGCAATTCCAGAACTACTTGAAGGAGAAGGTGATGGGCACTGTACTTGGCTGGATGGCACTGAACATATGGTTCTGCAAAGAAAATTAATTGCATAATAATATTTATATTAATATATTATTTTTTAGAAGGAAGGGTATCTTTTTATGCTTAATTTGTATAGGGTTGGTCCAACAACAGTTTGATAAAAGTCAGATATTTTATATATATTTTAAGAGATATTTTGTAAGTAAAACATACCAAGTCTATCCACAAATTAACATTAAAAAAACACTTGAAAAAGAAGTTACAGGGTGTATACTAAGCAGCAAAGACAAAATTCCAGGATTTGAAATAAAATTCCATGATAATTCCAGGTTATCAACATAAAATTCCAGAAATCAATGGTAACAAGGGTAACGTTTATTCAGGTTTAAATGCGAAAAATACATAATTTATTATGGGTACATATGTTATAATAATAAGCTTTATTGTCTAACAGATCTACCTCCATTTATAAGACAATTATATGCTAGTGAGAAAAAAGTTAATAATGCAATCAATACTGAATTACAACCTAAAGGTAATACAATTACAAAATCATAAAACTATACAGTCAAAACATTAATAGAAATTTATAAATCATACAATCACCTCTACATCTAATTTCAAATATGTATCGTATATAATCGTACATGATATAAGCAATAAGTGCATTACCGACATTACAGGAACTTGCTTTTGATTGATGTTGCAACTTGTGCAGTAGTGAGGCCATTCATATCAATGTCATTGCAAGTAGCATTGAAGATGCTCATGGCCTGAAAGAGAGGGCTTTTTACTAAGAAGTTAGTGGAAGGGTTAGGAACCAGAAACATAGGATAATGTCTAACTAGACGAGATGGTACATTAAACTTGACCTGGCATAAGAGATCCGAGCAGTCAATGAGCGATCTGCATAACTTAAATATAAACATACATAGCATATATTTCCTACGGTCAGATAGGGAGGGGATCAGATGTCTCTTTAAGAGGACACCATGATCAAATCCTCTGGGAGGAAAAACTCCATCAGATTTGAACCAAACAAATTTTGCGAACTTCCGTTGAATATTTTCCAGTTGAGTTATGTATTTGTTGTAAATGGGATGCCAAATAATCGCGCCATACTCTAGTTTAGATCGTACATATAGCTGTAATATAATATTTTTAATGTTTGAATATTTGAAAAGCCTTTAGAATTTCGCATGATAAATCCCATAGATTTGCTTGCACTCTTACAAACCTGATTCACATGAGTTGAAAACGAGAGCTTGGGATCAAAAGTAATGCCGAGATCCTTAAACACCTCACACCGTTTAATTTCATTATGGCCCAAAGTGTACATAAAATCAGTAATGTTTCGTTTATTTGCAAATGTCATTGTAAAGCACTTTTCCGCATTTAGTGGCAATCGATTAGTGTTGCACCAGTTACTGATAGCGTCCACATCACTCTGCAGGACAAGGCTATCACTAGAGTTCCAAATGACTTTAAATACCTTAACATCGTCTGCAAAAAGTAAGACCTCACTCGTTATATTACATGTAATATCATTGATGAATAACGAAAACAATAGCGGAGCAAGATTGCTACCTTGAGGGACACCAGATGCCACGAATTTGTTAGACTTATGGCCACTGACCTCCACATACTGAAGCCTATTACTTAAATAAGATTTTAAAAAAGATGTAAGACCATAACTGAATCCCATATCGGATAATTTATGTAGTAAAATTGAGTGATCCACACGATCGAAAGCCTTCGAGAAATCAGTATAAACCACATCCACTTGTTGGCGGTTATCCAGTGCTCGAGCCGTAAATTGGGTGAAACAAGCTAGATTACTAATGGTGCTGCGATTACTAAAAAACCCATGCTGCTTGTCGGAAATTATATGTTGTACTTGCCAGTAGATGTGTTCACATACTGAAATCTCGAACGCCTTGGCAAAGGGAGAGAGAATGGATACAGGCCTATAATTTGAAATTTCACCAGCATTGCCTTTCTTAAAAATAGGACTAATTCTTGATTCTTTCCAAATGTCGGGAAAAGTGTTTGTTTGAATAGCGAGGTTGAAAATAAATAATAAGGGTTGGAGCAAGGCTGGAGCACAGTCTTTGACAAAGAAACAGGGTATTTTGTCAGGGCAACAAGTCGGCTTGTTCTTAATTTTTTTTAGAGCATTTTCTATAGACGTGGCAGAAAGATGATTAAGAGTAATATGACTACTGACGTTAGTAACCCTCTCAGTCAGATTGAAAAAATGAACACAAAAATGGAACACATGAACCAAAAATATAATATTATACTAAATTGAAACATTTAACACATTAATATTGATACAGCAGTTGTATTCATTTATGGTAACAGAATATACAAGATGTCTCAAGACATTCTACTGTTGTTTTTGATTTTAGAGGAGAAAAATTAGTCCTGTTTGGTCTTGCCAATAACACAGACTGCTATAAAATATCCATCCTATAAGGGGTGTGACAAAATGAAATATGTATATTTTTCAAAACTTGATATTTTAAAATTTGATTTTACAAGATAAGTAAAAAATCAAATGCACAATGTTAGAAAAAATAATTTCTTTTTTATTAATACACACTTTCCAAAAATCACCAAGAGTTAAAAATATAACCTAAGTAGAAAATATTTTAATTTGTTGTCTTAAATTATCTTCCTGACAAGTATAACCTTTTATGGAGTAATTTTTTTTTGTTGATATCAAAAAAAATATATATTTTTACAAAGTAATGAACTTTTTACAGACTGTATGTTATATACTAGCCTATAACTAATGGGATATTTTCAGTAAAATAATTATTACTCACAAACAAAATCAGCTCTTTCGTTCAGCAATTTTGTCATCAACTTCCTTTAAAGAATTATTTTTTAGTATTTAGCTCCTTAAGTTATTCTAATTTTCGCTTTTTTTCATTGCTAATTTTTATATGATTTCCTTCGTAACTTTGTTTTGCTATCAATGCATTTTTATATTCTTTATTAGAATTTCTAACATAAAGAAAGAGATCACTAGTCATTTCTATATCCTTAATATCTTTATACTGACAAACTGTATCATACACTATCCGTTGAGACTGCTCCTTTAAATTTGTAACAAGACATTCTTTATTTATAGAAAACCCACGCTCAACGAATGCATTTCCATGGAACAGTATGAGTATAATTTTAAAAAGTTGTTAAAAATCTTTGGAACCAAAAATTTAAAATTTTGGTAAATAAAGTATATCTAACCTATCAGGGTCTGGGTGTGAATTGTAATTCTTTACTGCATTTATAACTACTTCATTTTTTAGGAATTTGCAAAAATCCTGTGACACTTTATCAGCCACAAAATCCGAAATTCGATTTGCTTTAACAAGACACGTTAAAGCAATTTCTAATCGCGTCTTAGCTCTGGGTTGAAGAATAATTTTGGAACTTAGACATGAAGCATTCTTTTAGAGGGCTTTTTTTCTATAATTATTTTAACACATTTTTTAAACAAGTGACACAATTATTTCTAAAAACTAAAATATCCACTTCACGACAGCCCTTTAAAGCATTTTTACAGGCAAAGCCGAGATTAGTGAAATCAAGAGTTTTTAAATCACCTAAGTCGTCTAAATTGAACTTGTTAAAATCTGAAATGGCGATCAATTCATCTAAGGCTCGTTCAAAAAGTACTACTTTAGGAGAGATTTTAAATTAAATCGTTTTAAAAAATTCCAGGTAAAATAGCAAATTTCCATGATATTTCCAGAAGTTATATATTCCATGATATTTCCAGGTTTTCCATGTTTTCCAGGTATGGTATACACCCTGAGTTAACTATAATAATTATTACTTGCAAAATAAAAACCAAAACTAAGGTTAGAATTAGATCATAATGAAAATAAAAAATACTTACGGTAGTTTATTCATACCATCATCAATAAATTTCATCAGCTCAAAATACCGAAATCCATGGTCTATAGGTAAAGATGCCCCTGAACCACTCGGTTTATATTGGGTCACCTTTTTTTTGGCTCTTATATAACAATCCCGCAAATACCTCCATTTTTTCTGTAGCTCTTCAGCAGAGATTTTTCCCCCATATAGGTTTGAAATTTCTTTCCACAACTGCATTTTTTTTGCGTTACTTCTCTCACTAAGGGGTAACCCAAAGTTGTACAGTGGTGGTCTGTCCTGTACTAATTTAATAAACCCCTCTTCCCAACTTGACTCCTCATCAGCTGTTGTTGGGTTTAACAGCTCTTTTAACCTTGCTTTTAACACTTTCATGCCAGTGTTTACATGCACTAAAATACAACAGGATTTAAAGTTATAAATATGACTAGAGGTACATTTCAGTTAGACTTTTAAAATAGAAGGTACATAAATTTGGCAAACAGAAGATGGAATCATCAAAGTGAAAGTACCACTGTAAGTTCTTATTTATTTATTTTCATTCAACGAATTACACAAAAGTGAAAACATTGTCAAATAACAAGTGCTGAACATAGAAATAAGGGCTACATATACGTATAGTATGTCATAACTAGGCTTAATTAAACATTTTAAATAACATATAACAGGCAAAAACATTGTTTTGCACATTATACTTATTATTACTATTTTCTAAACATATCTTACCCACAGTAAGCACACGAGCATCATCTTCTACTACATTGTGAAGCCCCTCCACAAATATCTCTTTGATACATTCATGTTCGAACACATTTTCACATTGTGAACTTAGAAGGAAGCCACAATAGCCACATTTGTATAACTAAAATATAAAGAAAATACATTAGGGGTCACTATTTTATTGGATTCAAATTCAGGTAAACTGGATTAAATTATCAAACACATTAAAAAACGAGGTAATTTAGAACAGACATTTCTTACCTTCTCCATCACTTTTATGTAAAAATACACCAGACTTCCAAACTTTAATCATATAAATAACCACAAACCTAAATAACTGACTAAAAATCAAAAATAAAAGCTTTGAATTTCCTGAAAACAAACAACGTTTAAACAAATTACGATGCGCATATACGCAGAAGTTGAGTAGAAACCAACTTTTCGGCGTAATTTGACATCAAAATGTCAAATATTTAAAGAAACCAATCAGATTTCAGAATATTGACATTTACGCTACGCTTTTACGCCCATGAGGAGGCACCTTTAGTGATGAGTCACGTTGTCGTTGGTCCTATCTATTTCACTTTGAAAAGAAAAAGGAAGTTAGACAGTGTCGATCGATCAAATCACTACAATGAACCGGAATTTCCAAAACTGTTAAAGGATATGGTAAATTCGAAACTGTCATAGGCCGAACACAGCGACGACGGCGTGAACCAATTTTTGGACCAATTGGCCGAAGCAGATAAAAAATTTCCCCAGTGTTACTTGGCTAGTTCTTTTCAACAACTTTGTGAGAGCTCGATAGTACCACCGACGGCGACAATCAGTACCTGCCCAGGAGCGACTGTTATGTGTTGGAAATAATAAAAAGACCCCATTTTCAACAAGAGATTTACAAAGACTGGATTTTTCGTACGGTAGAGAGAAGACCACGTTTACTCAAATTTGTAGTACCTCAACAACCAGCTAAGGGATCATTTTCGAATTTCGAAGGACTCGATCTGAACTTTTTAAACATGTTCCGTGTAAACAACAAATTTAATTACGGATCACATTTGCCGTTACTGAATCAATTTGCCGTTTTGGATGGATAAAATCGACTTGTCGTTATGATCAGTGGACGCGGCTATCAATTTTACGTTTCGTTACAGTTGAACAAATTCACGGTTGCACGAAGAGCCACTTAAACGGTACCTTAAATTGGGTTTTAATACTTTCTTGGCTCAATTTCGAAATCATATTCCTAACGATGGTTTCTATGAAGTTCTATTTCACGCAAACAAGTGGAGTTTACTGAGCAGCTGTAATTTGGACGGAACCAATCAGACCTTTTACGTATTATCCAAACAAATAATTTGTGATCAATTATCGACAAGAGAAAAGTCCGCATGTTTGTATCAAGGATGTACGGAAAACGCGGGATGGGTAAAGTCTCGACCGGACAATTTTTATAAATTGACATCAGAACTGAAAACATTACCGGTACAAAATAAACGAGTAATGGTCAATGGACAAATGACGGAAGTGAAAGCGTACGGGGACAAAGCAACATGTTCTATTTGTATTTATAACGATAAAGTTGTGTTTTTAGCTGTACGAAATTTTGTGTGTAAAAATGAACACGAAAAAGAGCATGCATTGAGTCTAAAAGAGACCCAATCCAAAGGTTGGTGTCCCTGCGATCGATACATGCCCTACGTATACAATCAAAGATTGTTAAGCAACAAGAAACTCTGTATACGAATCAAATAAATATACAACTTGTACAACTTGTAATGCTTTTATTTTTCCTCTCACCCACCAAACAAATTACAACATAGGTTAAACGAGATCCTCTCTTTTTAGCTTCAAGTGCTGAACAATTTTAAGATAGGTATCTGGTTCCGATTTATCTGTACGAAGCCGTACAAATTTGATAGTCTTGTATTTGTTCATTATGGCAAACTCTAATATACCGTTGGGTAAAGTTTGGCCAGCTGTGTTAACTTTTAACTTCAATTTACTCAGAGAACGTTCCAACGCAAACAATTCACCATTTATGTGCAATAGTTCTATGGTTTGGTGTTCTTTAATTTTTTGATAGTACCGGGATCCGATAGCAAGCAAACCGTCTGTGGGCATTCCTAGAATGGGACGAGCAATGGTCGTTTTTGGGATGGGTTTGCTAACGTACACTTGTCCGATAAGTTACTGTCTCGAATGGAAATTGCAAAAGTTTGAGGTCCGTTCAGTGTAAGCGGGTTTACCGTACCGTAAAGTAAATTTGAAGCGGCACTGAAATTTCCAACGCTACACAGTTCGGTCAATATATATTTGGTGATATTTTCCGTACGAGAAGTCACTTCTTCCAACTGCAATACAAAGTGCTGGAACTGTTCTATCTCTAAATCGGCATGAATCGAATTGTTATAGACCGTTATTAGTTTACAGATTCCATCGTATTTAATTTTAATCTCGTCATGATTAACGGGTAATATGCTAAAGGCTTTCGGTGCGGTACGGGGCGCGTACAATGGCCCAAAGTCCAACAATTTTACAACTTCATATATGGGTTCTATTGTTTCGAAAAAGCTGGGCAAATCGGGCGTCTCGAACCACTATTCGTTTTCCGCTTCAAATGAGAAATGGGCCTCGGCTTGAAACATTCTTTTCGTTAAACTGAATCGCCAATTGCCCTGATTAAACCGGTATCGTGTAAACGTCATACTATCGATGGGCACGTCACGTAGTCGGCTAAAACTGGGTCCAAATGTAAAGATTTTTTTATCGAGGTGCGGTACCTCGGTTGTTTCTTCGACACTTTTCAAGATCATCATAATGGGAAACTTTACGTTAACTTCCCAGTCCTTACGGCGATTGAATAGCAAGCGTACGCTATTCGTGCCGATTTGACGTTTAAATAAATGAATCAGATGGGCATTTTCAATTTTTTCTGTTCTGTCATTTACTAACGTGAACTCGTAATCGAAGCCGAATCGTTCGCTCCAACCACTTTCAAACTTGTACTGCGTATAGCTGCTTTTGATTATTCAGGGAAATTTCTGAAATAACTGGTGCCATTCGGATTCGCAAAGTCGAAGAATCCATTGAATTTCGCGTTCCATGTTTAAGGCTTGTTCCATGTTTACTCTACAATCGATTTGGTTACTAGTAACGTTTTGTTTCGTTTTTTGTATGTGGCTGATGCGACCCAAACTTCAAATGCAAATTAACAGCGTTTGGCTACCCTCGGACTATATTAACGAACAAGTATTTTCCACTTGGGTCAGTACAACGAAATTTAACGATTTGCACTGGGAGGTATTGACTGCCCTCTGGCGGGGTGTCAAAGATCCTAATTTGATTACGAAAATAGTAAAGAGTGTTCCCGAGGCACCGACAGAAGAACAGCTTTACAAATTGTTCGTTACATCATACCGTTTGATTAAACTCTTTGCGAGTACGACCAAATTGCAAGAATTAAGTTTAATACTGTGGCCACTTGTTCCGAAAGGCTGGATTTGGGCCAAATATATAGTAAAATGTTTAAATCCCACACTGGAGGAGACCGATTCTAACGATGAATTGCTAAAACTGGACACAGGTACGGTAGATCATTCCTTTTTTATACGCGGTCAAATCGGTTACGAAATTGAAACGAGCCGTTTTCAATCGGACGATATATGGGGCAAATTTATAGTGACCACTCCGGATAAGGAATTTCCCGAATATCTGTGCTATTCTCGCACCAGGTGCCAATACAAATATCAGAGTTTATGGCAGTATAATGTACCTTTGACCGAAATGGATGCATTCGAAATAGTCCCTTATTTGTTGAGTTTGCAACGGAAATCGGGCTTGATCTATACAAATTGGGAATGTGGAACACGTATAGCTGGCTTTTATCCCCAAAAGGTTACCATTTTCGACGAAAAGGCAAAATTTAATTTACCGGTTCCCTTTACTAACTTGGAAGACTACAAAGTATTTTCTCGACTGGTAGGCGGTAGAAGGGAAATTTACTTATTCTCGTTCGAAAACGGATATCGGGTGAAACAGTATACCAAGAGCGTTGACGTTCTCTATGGCAAGACAGAACCTGGAGTTGGAGTTGATACGACGCAAAGCCCAGATTACGTGGTATTTTTGAACTGTAGAATTTATTAATTATATGAACTCCGTGATCCTAGAAAATAACGATCAAGTCAATCTATCCCAATACCTAAACGTTCTGAAAATTGGCAAAACGCGTTACCTCATTAACAAGTTATACGCACGCATTGTAGTTAAAAATGACACCGTTTGATTGTTTCAGCTCTTTGGACGGCAAAAAAGTTCTAGGCCTTGGTAGAACAAAAAGTAATTTAACAATTCCCCCTTACTCGGCTTTACACAGATAAGTTAAACAGTAAAAATGGACTTTGAAGCTCCCGAAATAATCGTTTGTTCTAATATTAATAGTCGTGACACGTTTATTCGCAAAATTGTATCTTGCATGCGTAACGATTCCATCGGTATTTCTTGGGGACGCTAGCTGTAACGGTCTTTACTATGACTCTGTTCGAGATGAAATTACTTTAACGGTGACGTCGGAGCTCGAGGAACTCGTACGGTATATCAATTCCATTGGCATAGATGAGTTTGATTTATTCATCAACAATAGTTTAGTAAAAACCCAAACAGAAGACGAGACGACAGAGGCAGCCGAACAAAAATCCGAGACACTTGGTCTATACGTTAATCTTCAAGTTACGGCCTGGTACGAACGCATATTACTCAAAGTTCGACGACCGTCCGCGTTCACATCGATTAATCAGCTCTTCGACAACGTCATTGTAGAATTGGGCGAAAGTTTTGATGGCTGTTGTAAACGCATCCCACGACGATTGCTCTAAAAAAAGTTTCCTAATTAACTCGTCCGACGGAGCAACTATTTGCTTGGACAGGCCTACGCAATCACGACAAGCCTACGCCGAACTAGACGGTGATCTAATTAAACTGCCCATATTTTTTGAAGTTGATGAAAAAGACGGCAAAGAAAATGTCGATTTGCCAATTTGGGCCCAGTGGATTAAACCGTCAAAAAAATTCAACTTCTCCTGTTCCACATTCAAAGCCGGAGAGGCAAAGAAGATTCTCACAAGAATTCGAAGACCCTTGCATAAAAATAGTTCCGAGCCAGCAAAGCGTCTCCTGCCAAATACGAATTGGGGCTGCTGCGAATATATCGATGAAAATGGAAAAGCATTTGGATACCTGTTTTCACAATAAAATGACGTACATGTTAAACCAGTTGGCTGCAATTCCCCTTTCTAATCGATGTAAAAAGGTGGGTAATTATTATTGTTTATTTTGCTCGGAATCGCGAAATGGCTTACAATCTGCGTTGAAACATCAACTTGTACACCTTAGATGTGCATCCGGGGGTAAAATGTTAGATTTTTGCCCATTTTGTAATCGTGAATGTAAATGGCAATTACTGGAACGGGGAACAACATGCGAGCGACATGTGAACGAGTACTATAAATTGATCAAATTAATGTTTGTCTCTTTCAGTAATAAAACCATAGCATCGCAAAATCAAAGTAAGAAGGAAAAGATGTCAAATTTCTTGGAGTTATTGTGTCTACAGTGTCAGAAGCAGCTGGGAGTGGCAAAGACAACAAAAGTTAAAGAGTCTCTCCACGAAACGAAAAGAAAAACGACCGGCAAAAACGTATTGTTAATTCCACTAAAACGTTAAATAAAGCATAACCTGAGTAAACTTGTATCGTTGTTTTGTTTTCCCTTTAAAGCTAAAACACCAATCTGTAAGAACGGGTTTGATCTGTTCAAAGAACTATAATATTTACGATCAATTGCGCAAACAAATTTGAACTATAATTACGCTAAGGGACATTTGTAATTTGCTGGCGGCTGGCGTTCATGTTAATTAAGCTTATTACTTGGGAGTACTACTATAACATTTACGTTCAATTGCACAAACAAATTTTAACTAGAATTATGCTAAGGGACATTTGTAATTTGCGGGCGTTGCGTAAACTTATTACTTGAGGGTAGAAGTTTGAAGCAAGGGATGTTAAAAATTCCCATTAGTATAAACTACCACTTTATAAATTTTACGACCAATTGTATGCTAATGTAAACACGTGTAATGTGCCTGCGTTCATGTTAATTCAACTTATTTCTTGAGTAAAAGTTTAGAGTACTGCTATAACATTTACGTTCAATTGCACAAACACAGGACTGTTAAAAACTTCCATCAGTATAAACTACCACTTTAGAAAATTTACGACCAATTGTACGCTAATGTAAACACGTGTAATGTGCCTGGGTTCATGTTAATTCGACTTATTTCTTGAGTAAAAGTTTAGAGTACTGCTATTCTAGTCAAAACAATAATAATGGGAACACTTGTAATGTGCCTGCGTTCATGTTAATTCAACTTATTACTTGAGTAAAAGTTTGGAGCAAAGGATTGTTAAAACCCCGTTAGTACAAACTACTACTTCTATAACATTTACGCCCCATTGCACAAATGATTTAATCAAGAATCACTGATAATTTGCAGGCGTTTGCGTTAATCCAAAAGGACTCTCTAATGTCAATTACTTGAGTAAAAGTTTTGACCAATGGCGTGTTATTATGGTAAACTAAACTAGGTTCTAGAAAAAATTAAAGGCATTCGTTTTGAAAGGATATTTATTAATATACGGTATCTTTTACAATGTTATTGATATACGTCTTTACAATTTTTGCGATCCTAAAAGCAAAACGTCTCTAAGCATTCGCTTTAGAATCGGTTGGTTCACTTGAAAGGGTAAAGACTGAATTCTTTTATGAAATTTCAAGCTTTGGCTCGAACTAATCATAAATAGCGCAGTGTCTATCCACACTTTGTTGCAATATATGTACCAGTCTAAACCTGCTATTACTGTTAGGTCCGGCAACAAACCTGATTCATTAGTGGTCAGAAATAGAAATACATGCACGTGTCTAATGCCATGGTTGTTTTCACAAACACATCGAAAAGGTAGATCAAACAATGACACATACCGAAAACCAAAATCTTGTAAAAGTGTGTTTAGTCTAGCCTCGTTACCATTGTAACGGAAATAGACCTGCGAACGATTATGTAATTTTGACAAATGCCACTGTGTCAACTCAAACATGTTGCTAAACAGGTTCTCGTATTTTAGTTTGTAAATTTTGGGGCCGGAAACTTGTTGTAGATATTCTTGCACACGTTGGTGTGCCACTTGCTGAACTTTTGGCCCTGTTTGGGTTCGAGTTGATTGATGTCCCACTTGCTGAACTTTTGGCCCTGTTTGGGTTCGAGTTGGTTGATGTGCCACTTGCTGAACTTTTGGCCCCGTTTGGGTTCCAGTTGGTTGATGTGCCACTTGCTGAACTTTTGGCCCCGTTTGGGTTCGAGTTGGTTGATGTGCCACTTGCTGAACTTTTGGCCCTGTTAGGGTTCGAGTTGGTTGATGTGCCACTTGCTGCACTTTTGGCCCCGTTTGGGTTCGAGTTGGTTGATGTGCCACTTGCTGAACTTTTGTTTTTTTAATCGGTAGACTTTGCTCAGGTTGGGTTTGATTTTTATTTGTTTGGAATTTTCGTTTAGGTAGGGCTTGCTTCGCTCGATTTTCGATTTCGGGCCCCATCTGAGTTGGTAGGGCTTGCTTCGCTCGATTTTCGATTTCACACTTCATTTGAGTCGGTAGCGTTGCGAGTTCACTCATAATGAATTTTTGTTCCTGATTTTCAAAAAGGGCCCATAGTTCGCGTTGACACGTTACTTTTTGTTCGGGTAACAGACATTCAAACAGTTCAGAGAGATTTCTCAACATCTCTTCAAACTGTAGGGATGCCATCGTTATAGAAGTACAATGCAAGACTGAATACTAATTTTATTCGCTACGGGGCCTATTTATACTCATTTTGATGCCGACGCGTGTGCAATTGCAGATTGAAAAGTAATAACCTTCGGATCGTACGTTGATAAAGGCGAGGTTTCGTTATCCTTTTGAATATTCATTACCCAATTATCCCAATGAGAAAACTCGATAACCTCTTCAATGCCGCGTGAAATGCCCGGATTTAGGAAAAGTTTACCGACGGTTCCATCGGCGTTTAAAAGCACCCATCGGTCGATATTTCCATTATTTTCCCCTTACCCGTCCACGCTCGTTCACCGCGATATAATTTAAATTGCAGCGGTACACGTAACGGACTGGGTTTCCAAATTAAGCGGCTACTACGAAAAGTATCTTTGCCGTAATAATTATCGAACGACCATTTAAACGGTACTAATGTATCTCGAAAGTCTAAATAGAACTTTTCGTTAAAGAACTTTTCTAATAGTAACGTTTCGCCGAAACAATTGACGTAATGATTTTCATTATAACGATCTAGACTATCTACCATAACGGCATTATAGCGATCGTTGTCGATTTTCTCCAAAATTACCATAGTCGACTGGCCAACAATTGTATAATTGCCAATTGAAAGTGTAAGTAAATCTTGAACATGTTCGGCCTGAGATTCCAAGGATATTTTAATATCATCCTGGGATAAATCGTAGGATTTATCGGCTAATGAGACCCACATACAAACTGCTATAACATTGTCCCCTTCGACATTTTTACCTTTCAAGTTCATGGCCTACGGTTTCGCTTGAACGGTTGTTTCGGTAATTTCTTTTTCGGTAGCATCCCCATAGATCAATTTATTGGTAACGTTCATGGTAGCGTATTGGCCATGTAAGATGTATAGAACTTTATTTTCGAATTCAAATCGAGCACCATTTACGTCGTTAATTCTTACGATCGTTTGGTGAACAAGAATGCCCGTTTCGAGCGTAATCCACAATTTGTCTTGAATTGTTTTATAGGGTTCGGTGGACATGTAAACTGAATATATGCCCTGATCGAAGCAAACGTCTATTATACTAGTGTGAACTTTTGCACAGTGTTCCCAAAGTAAATACTGAAACCTGTACGGATCCTTTACGTCGTTATTTGTCTCACCATTGTTATACATTTTGAATTTCTCGTCACCCGCGGTGGTCGCTAGGGCATTTTCGTGGAGCTTTTTCCAAGCGTGCAATGTATTTGTATCTGCCGACCAATGTACCAGGTCGGTTGTTAATTGCTTTTGAACCGTGCTGTATTTATCTTCCTTGCTCCATTTATTACTATTTAAATAATCGTTTAGTTCTTTAATAGCATAACGTTTCAGTATGGCCGTACAGGAACCGAGATTTGCGCACGTGGAAGCCGAATATTCTCTCGGCGTCCATTTATGTGTATTATTTATGGTTTCATACGATAGACGAAATTGTTTTCCATTATGCAATACACCTCGAAGAAATTGACACGATTCGGCCGAATATGACATATGAAGTCATAGGTTCGGAATAGAAAAGCCAATAGTGGGCCGATTCGTCGTTCCCCGGTGTTACGTCCGACTCGTAAAAAGTCAAATAATTTACGGGACCGATAATTTGGGCAAAGTATAGGGGTTTCTTTACGTTAATGATGCGCGAAAAGTGTATAATGTCAACGCCCAAGGATCCTCCTTTCATTTGTCGGCCGACAATAAGACCTCTTGACCATAAAGACGAATTATTATTATCAATGCTCGGATGGCACAAGATATTTGACAATTTATCACACACTTTGCTATAATTATTTGGTTCGGTCAGGCTTGCTATGATTTCACTTGCATCTAAACTATTATAAATGTAACCGTAGGATCGAACGTCGCCGTGAAACAAACACGAATAATCCGGATAGAGTCCTTCGCCCTTTGTGACAAATTTAATGTTCAACTGATTCAAGAAATAAACATAGTCCGGATCACCCCAATGGATGTCACGACCGAGAATCTTTTTCACATAGACTAAATTTGATCCCAATAAAATGGAGTCGTATGCGCTCCGGGAAAATGATGCAGTTTTTGTGGGGAAAATATGAATTTCTCTATGTCGGGTAGAAAATCGTACAACCACTGAGAATCGTATATAGACGACACTAATTGTAGATCGGTATACATTGATAATAACATCGAGGGATAAGTATAACAAACCGTGTACCAATTTCCCTTTTTGTATATACTTTTCTGAAAACCATGCAATGTAGTCACGACAGTTTTTAACAAATTGCCCTGTTTTTTGTTTTGAAAGAAGGCACTCGTATCTTCAACAAAAGATTTACACAATACGGCTATTGTCCAACATAGTTTTGTAAATACGACCGTGTTGGTTCTCCATCCTTTCTCAAACCTTTCAGTTTCAAAATCACTATATTGGGGATATTTTTTGACCCAAATATATCTCATTTTTAGTAGCCAATCGGTTTCATTTCGAGTGGCATAGTTGTTCAATTTACCGTAACGTATTAATTTATCGTTTCGATTTAGCCGGTCGTCCGATCGAAAGTCGTATGATTTGACGGCTGCAAATTTTACGGGATTAAAGGTAGACAAATTATGTAAACTATAAAAGAGGACTAAAAATATAATTGACGAAAGGTACAATAGAAACATGTCTTATGTCTAGTTGTGCAATGTTTTTCTTCTAGAACAGAACCAGCGTTCTAGTCGAGCAAATTAGCAATCGCGCTGATTCATCTCCAAGTCTCCATTAAACACAAATACATCTGAACGGCCCAGTAAAACTTTATCATGTAATTTGTGTAGGCGGTCCAAATAAGACAGCGTAACATTTACTTCCTCGGGGCGGGCGCGTTTGACTAATCGTTTATAGGCTACGCGTGGAGAAGTTCGTAAATAAACGATTCCGTCGAGCGGTGTCAATTTTTCCAAAACGCGCGTCATTGTGGTCATGGCACCATATTGTATGTCCGAAAGAAAGCCTTGTTAGAAAGCGTGCTTGCTAAAAATCCCAATGCTCAAAGGGGAACGTTCCATCAATGTGCGCTGGCCATCGGGGGTCGTTTTTAATTTTAGTTTAGTATTTTTAATTTGGAAAACAAATACTGTTATTTGTCTCCTTTTATCACCCAGCCGGAAACCCAATACCGCGCATTTTCTGTTATTTGTCTGCTTTTATCACCAAGCCGGAAACCCAATACCGCGCATTTTACACAAAACCGCTGATTGTCTGTTTTTCACGATAGAGCGCCAAGGCTGCCTGTAAAGAAACAGATAATGAGACGGTGATATGCGGGTTCGAAAAAGTGTTGAGCGTGCACATTTTGTATATAAATATGACCCGTTTTGTAGGAACGCTCATTCGTGTTTTGTTAACGAGCATTACGTTAGTACGTTAGTATCTTTTTTACGCTATTTTTAACTACGCTATTTACAACATGCAGTCGACACACTCAGCGGCCTTGTTGGACGAGGACCTTTTCCTCAACGGTCCGCCAAAGACGCCGGGGGCTTGGGAAGACGACCTTCTAGAATCGGGCGACGACACTGTGGGGGAGGACGTTTTGCAGTTGGGGTTGGGGACCAAGGAACTGGGCGAATTCTTGCCCCTGTCTGCCCAAAAGAGGACCGTTGCGGCCGAGGTTCCTTCGACTTCAGGCAAAAAAAACAAGAGAAGCGGCCGAACCACTAGTCGGAAGACGGCAGTCCAGGCAGTTCCAGCAGTTCAGGCAGTCCACCCGCAGTCGGCCCAGGAGTCCGTTCCACCAGCAGGCCACCCGCAGTCCGTTCCACCAGCAGGCCACCCGCAGTCCGTTCCACCAGAAGTCAAGGAGTCCATTCCAGCAGTCCAGCAGGCAGTCCACCAGGAGCCAGTTCCCCAGGCAGTTCCGGAGCCAGTCTATCAGCCAATCTCACCCGGCAGTCCACCAGCGGTCCACCAGCGAGTCTCACTAGCCAGTCCACCAGCGGTCCACCAGCCAGTCCACATACCCGTGGTAGATGAAAACGAAGATGATGCATTCCGCAACATCACTGGTATAGGGGAAAAGGTGTCCAAAACTTTTGTTTTGAGGAATCCATCTGCAGACCAAAGCCGATACTAAACCACTCAAGCCGATCCCAATGTCGCTCTAAACAAAGAGTTCTCGAAATTCAAGGGAAGGGTCAAGAAGAACCTGTTTCGACTATAGCCGGTGCCTTCCCTTCGTACCGAACCAGAGCCGATATTGAAGGACCTGTTTGAAATAACATATAGTTTCCAGAGAGGATGGAAGACTGAAAATCTGGATGCCCTTCTGGAAAGAATCGGCCACCCTCCCGTTTCGGACGAAGACCTGGTAGTGCGAAAAAAGCTGCTGGGCGATGTCCTGGTCAAATTCATCGCTGATCAGGAAACGGGAGGAGCGTCCACGGAAATTCTTCTGCCACTATTTGTAGACTGTTTATTTGATGACAATGAAGACTTAAAACTGCCGGGGGTAGCGCTGACCTACTTGTTATTGAACGAGTCGCTGCCCATTGAAAGTACGGCAACTCTATTAAGGATTTTGACCATATTGGCACAACTGCCTCCTCCGTTCATTGAAGTCCTCGACAAGGGATTTCAATTTTCGGAGGAGGCAATTGACGCCAACGAAAAACTCACTGAGTAGAGCTGCCTTTATAATGTATTGTTGTATTTGTATATAGTTCTTAGTCTTAAGTGATTTGTATATAGTAGTTTTTGATATAATAGAAGTTTTTACATTACAATTGTGGTTTGTTTCACTTTTCTTAATTTCAGGTTAACGACTTTTTCACAAGGCTAGCAAATCATGTGCTTACCTGCGCTTTACTAAAGTAAAAGTATTTGCGGATGTTGTGTTCAATTTACAAGTTCCAAAAAGTTACAAAACTAGTACTTTGTCAAAGTTCAATTAAAATTTAGGGTTCTCTGTTCATAGCAATTATTTGCGGATGTTGTGTTCAATTTACAAGTTCCAAAAAGTTACAAAACTAGTATTTTGTCAAAGTTCAATTAAAATTTGGGTTTCTCTGCTTAAAAAGTTACAAAACTTGTGCTTTGCCAAAGTCAGTTTAAAATTTTGGCTCTTTATTTATAGCAATTCTTTGCCAGTACAGTTGAATGGGTTTTCCAAAAGAATTATCAAGTGGCATATTAATACAATTGTACGCCGGTGATGCACAGGGCATATTTGTATAAATTTTGCCCGGTTCGAATTCAGCTTTATAATCATCGCAGTTTAGCGGTACATTATATCTGTACGGATAGTTACTAAAGTTTTTAAATTGGCCCTCTAAACACGTAATACATTTACCGTATGTAAATTGTAAATTGTACTCGACACAGTTGCATTCACCCGTTTCAAAATCAAGTTCAATGTCAACCGCATTGTGTAAACCAGTCACGCAAATATTATTGATTTGTTCAAGATGAGACCACGGCGGTGATTTATAAATGTTACCGGTTAAAGGATCAATATTGTTGGTACAAGTAAAACGCCACGAGCCATCCTCGAATTTTTCCTCTGGACCGGACAGGACAATGTTAGAGGGAATATTGGTTATGTATCGTTCTCCCAGAAGGTTGTCCGTTATTTGCCGATTACATACCAATATTAAATTTCCACCGGGTCCGCCAAATTCGGCGAAACGCGAAATACACGACCAACCGTTTAACGTTTTTACTGCAAACGTTGTAGAATAATTACAATTTGCGGCACTAGTGGGCAGACACCAACCTCCCATTCGTAGGGGCGATTGATCTATGTAAAATAGGTCGTTTTTAGCGATATTCTGAAAATGAAAGTCGTTACTGCCACAAATTAACGTTCAGTTTGTGGAGGGATCGGTTATATTACCCAAATAAAGGCCGTTTGTACAATGCGATTTCTTTCCCGCTTGATCGGCGTCGAGAAAATGATGTAAATGTCCAATTCCTTTCAGCTTTGATATTGGGTTCAGTTGTTCATTGAACGTTGTCGTATTTTGCGTAAAAACGCCACCAAAAACTAGAAATATGTATTTTCCACAGTAAGGAAAATATAAGCAGTAGAACAAGAGACCAATTCATAAGCCATTGAACCGACATGTTCTTAGTGATTTTGTTTGGCTTGGACTCTGTTCCTTTTTCTATTTGTTATTTTGGAATGCAGCTACTACGCCTAATCTGAATTTAGCCATTAACAAGAGTAAAAGTATAATTAACCTATTGAAGTTTGGCGCCGATCAAAAAGCAAGTTTTGGTTGCACAAAAGTACACGTTCCTTGTTTTGTCAATAACGATTGTAGCGATATTTGCTTATATTCGGGTGGATTTGCCTTTCTAAATGGTATTGGTCAAAAAGCGTTTACAAATAATGCAGAAATGCCGAAATGTAATCCCCGACACGGTATTGTTGCATTGTTGGGCGCAGACGAGATATTTGGACAGTTAAGTTGGCAATGTGTCTCTCTTTACAAACACATTTGGTCGGACTCGGACACGCTAAGGGAACACGTGTGTGAGGGCGGCGTTCTAGACATCGATTTGACAAAGGTTCTCTTTTCTCCGTTAGCTTGTAAATGTCCCGAAGGTACAAGTTTAATTTTTCGAGAAATGGACGCTTTTAATCAACCAATACCGCGATGCGTGAAACATGATCGTTTGTTCTCCGGTTATGAAAAACCGAGTCGTTGGTTGGTAAAAGAATAACCATAGACAGAGACGCTTGGTTGGTAAAAGAACAACCATAGATAGAAAGGCAAGATGAACCCAAGAGAGAGAGAGAGAGAGAGAGAGAGAGAGAGCAATAGCCCAAACTAGTTTTCTGGGCAGGCCCAAACGAATTCTGGGCTTGGTTTTTTTCGGGTTTTTGAGGCCCCCAACAAAGTTCTGGGCAATGATCTGGGCACTAAACCCCTTTTAATCCCAAATATACCGAAAAAAGTCGGCCCATTTTAGGCCCAAAACTTTGTATGCGGGCAGTTTGCGGTCGGTAGGGCGAAAAGAAAAAAGAAACTACTCGTGGACAATGTCTGTGTTACTTTATTTTTTTACGTTAACCCATCGATCATTGCTTAACGAAAACACACTATAACTAAGTTTATAATGACAAAATGGACATCGCTCCAATTCTAGTGGTTTTCTTTGAAACTGAACCCATTCCAAGTCATCGTTGGAATAGCGCATTATTTTCAGTCCCCTTCGACGACATAGCCAGCATTCCAATACTCCTTTGAAATGTTCCTTGGGTTCCAGTCGCTTTCGATGATGATCTTTGAAAAACGAGATACCTAAATATCTCGGATACATCGTCTACAACTTTAGATTAAAACTTTAGACTACAATAGAAAAGTGTTTGTTGCTATCACAAGTGATAGGGGGAACAAACAACTCGGGTTATTTTATAATTCGGAAATAAGTATGTCGTTTTCAAATCGACTGTCATTCATCTAACTCATCGGCTTGCAATCCAAAACAGTCTATCGAAATATAGGAGATACTCGATTTCCGATTTGGCGGGCACGTGCACTTGTTGGACAAAACGTATTATGTAACGTGTCAATTAAAAGTTGAATACACCGTTTAACGGCATCGATCACAGAAAAATGCCACTTCTCGAGTTTGATTGGGTGGTGGATACGGTATAGATTTGAGTGTTTGTATTGCCGAGTTCAACGTTTTCGATTTTGATCGTAAAATAAAACTTGCACAATCTACGCATACGTTCACAGGCATTGGACACGTTTCAAATTGACGTATTCCAACGCGAGTAAATTGCTTGATACCCATATTGTATCACGATGACCAACACTAATGTTATTGAGCCGCTCGAAATCGACTACTTAAATCCGTTACCGCAATCTATTGAATATTCGTTACCCACCGATTTAGACAATATACCATTCGTACACGTATTTCTCGTTAAAATGGGTAATTTGCTCTTAAACAACACCTACGACGGTCAAATACATAATGATTTTATAACCTGGAACATATTCGAAAATCAAACACCTATCATGAATTCGATAAAGTCCGTAGCAATGAATATTAATGTGGACGATATATTGACACTTTTACGACATAGTACAATAGAGGAAAGTTTATCGGCCACAAATGCTATGGTGACTCAGATCGAAATCGAAACGAACGAAAGACGACTCGAAGCTTTACTGAATCGTCTCCAAGAAGTGCAAGATATTACGAACTATGCTCTGGAAAAATACGAACAATACCACATATTGCTCGAACAAATGAAAAAAACAATACCGACAGTTGAGGGAATAAGCGCCGAATTACAGAAAACAAAAAGTGAGCTCGAGAATGCTTTTTTGTTAATTCGAAACGAGAACGCTGCCAAAGTAGCTTTTGAATCTCAACTGGACACGACTATTCGGGACTTACAAATGAAACAATCGCAAATGGAACGATTAGAAAAGCAGTTAATACTGGAAAAATTGAAACATCAAGATATAGCTTTGCTATATATATGACTCATTACTCGATTAAATTTAATTAACGGATCGGCGCAGTGATCTAAGGTTTTTCTTTCCAAAAACAAACAGTACCACCAAGTACAGAACCGTAATTGTCGACTTATTTGAGCAACGACAGTTGGTTTGTCATAATACTATTTCAGAATGTAATGAGCTTGCTGTGACAATTCCACATTTTCTTCGGGCGAATAATTCAACTCAAACTCATTAGCCGGATCATCGTTTCGTTGAATTTCATCACAACTGGTTTCAATGGGAGAAACAATATGCGAATTGATCCAAAGTATGTATTGAATCAGCTCTTCATTAGTATATTGCGTTAAAATGTACTTTTGAAGTTGAACCAAACTTAATGTGGTACTAAAATTCACTATTTGTATGAAATGCCGCCAATAATGATCTGGATGTATTGAACAGTTCCAAACTACTACAGAGTTCTTGAACATTCGGCGCGTTTGATCTATATAGGATTTATAATTTTGATAGATTTGTGTCATCAGTTCCTCATCACCTTCGGTAATTTTTACCGACCAAACGTTGTTGATTTTCTCCTGAGTCTTATGGGCCTTCGAACTGCTTTTGGCTAATTTGAAATTCAAATCGATTTCTATCCGCACGTTGCCCAATAAATATATTTCCAAGTCCTGATTTACTTGTTGATTTTCCAGGAACTCGTCGTCTGCAATAGACTCGTCGTCATCGTTATCCGAGAAAGAATTACTACGATTCCAAGAAACGGGAGAGGTGATATGCTTTGATAGTTTTGGCGTTCGAGTTGGAATTTCGGAAGCTATAGTGTACACGCGTGCTTTTGTATTTTTCTCTTCTACCTTTTGCAGATCGCCGTCGTCACTCCGGGCTCGTTTTGCCCCTTTGGTACTAATTGTGTCGCTTTTCGTAGCAAATTTACCATTTTCCTTTGGGTTGTTCAAATCATCTTCACAAAAATCGCATTCGAGGTCGTAAAATCGTCTAGATTTCAATTGGTTGGCATTCATGTTGTGTTTCAAGGTGCCACAATCTTTTTAGTATGGCAAGTCCTTTTTTTGCACCACTCTTATATCCCCAGCAACCTGGCACGGCTACGCATTCGCAATTACGATCGATTTGAAAACGATTCGGTAGATTCAAACGTTCCAATTTCGTCCACGATCGATTTAAAGTTTCTGCCAAAGTTAATTTGTAAAGAGCGTGAAAACCGCACGATTTTCCGCAAAAAAATTAATTATTCGACTTGGAATGGTCACTTTTCGCGGACAAGGTTTTTTATTTTCCTTACAACGTATACAGTCGACATCAATCCAACTGAAATATTGAAACGTTGCTTTGTTTATAATCGAAACAGACTTGTATCGTTTACTAATGGCGAGTAATTTGGCGAAGGAATTCACCAAACGACAACTACTACGACGGGTGAAAGAATCGCGTCCGATACGTACTTCCATTAATAATTTGTCTAATCTACTTCTGTCATATGTAACAGTTCGTTGCGTACTTTTACTCCCGTAAGATTCTTATCTACTAACTTTTTTATTTCGTCAGAAGGATTGTCGGGCTCTTTTATATTCCTAAGCGCCATTGCCATCTTAGGAGGAAAATCGTTAAGGTGGAGGTCTTGCTTTGGTTGCTTATTCTTTTTCTTGGAGGTGTGTGCCGGTACGTGTAATATTAGCAGCGGCCCTTAGTGTCACCAATAACGAGGGATTATTGTTGGACTCGGCATATTTTTGAAGCGAATATGAAGCTAGTCGACTCAAGATACGCGCAGTCGATGTCAATTTTAAATATTTAAAATATTTACCCGGCTTCATTTTCGGTTTAAATAACGGAACAGCCCAGTCGCTTATAACCTTACCACGTGTAGGATGACAAGAACCCTCGTAACGATACTCTAAAGTGGTACATTTATCACCTTTGGGAAATTTCCCAGGCTGCTTTTTTTGTTTCAAAGAACGAGTGGAACTTTTGCCGGAAGTGGGTTTCTTCAGTTCTTTTTTCTTGAGTTTGTCTTTGGACCCTACCGTTGGATTATGCCGGCTCTGCACCTTAAATTCCGGTGGCCTATTCGATGGAGCGTCATAAATGATAAGACGTTCACTCGAACGAGCAATGTCTTTCGTTTGGCTCGTTTCAATTGTTGTCTGTTTGACGGGCTTGTTCACGCTGGACGTCGTTGCGTCACGAGAAGTCCCCGGAAGATAACCACCCATTTTATGCGCCATCTCTTCGAGAAGATTTCTGCTGGGAGACCGGCTCATGTTTCTCTTTGTCTTACTATTAGACTGAAAAATATTACACGGTTTCAATTTCGGTAAACTTGTGCGGCCAAGTTACGTGCAATTTCCGGTAGTTTTGGAAATAGTTCAATGTCTCATTCAGTTCGAATAGGGACGTTTTCTGATATAGAAATAGCATAACGAAAATAATGACCAGTGTAGTAATGGCGAATATGAGGCCTAAATTCACATACAATTTGCGCAATTCAAAGGTCTTATGGATAACAAAAACGGTATTGAATATTCTTGCATACTTAAACAATAACAACCACGTCGCACTTAGCCTGGGCCAAGGCGAACATTTCATTTGGATCGTACTGTAATTGACGATGCGTTTGATTATTCAATTGGCATTCAATTTTACGTTTAATACGTGGTCGATTTTTTAAATCGGCAACACAGAGACGTTTCCGAGCTCTTTGCACTTTGGACCAATTCTGAGAGATATTCACGTGTAAGGTTCCCAATTTACCCGACGGGTTGGTCAAGTTAACATTAGACTTTAATTGGACGATCGTTTGTAATGATATGTAGTTCGATAGGGAATAGGCGGCGTTAATTGTCTCTTCCAAAGTTCCCGTAAATAATTTCTGTACAAATTTCATTTCATTTTCGGTCATTGAGGGACTTTCTTGTGCCAATTTAAATCCCAATTGAACGTAGTCAATAAACGAGTCAAATACTGCCGACGAGAGAAATTTCATCTTACTATTACAATCAATCGAGCTTGAACCTAATTAAATGCATATTTTCACTGTTGTTTAGCTAGCGGAGGTACCGAACGTATATTATTTTCGTCCATACTTTACCCGTGAAATTTGGGATATATATCGGGCGTCCGTATGTGGGTATTGTGTTGAGGTGCAAATATAACACCATCAAAACTGGCCGTATTATTAATGGAATCCACGGTGCTTTGTTGGGGAAATTCATAATAAATTGGACCCGTACTGTTGTCCCCCTCGGCGTGTTCACTTACCGAGCCGGTAATTACGATATTCTTATCCTCGTATTCTGTACGATCCGGAATTTGAAGGTCGAAAAATTTGGGATGGTGTAAACTAGTTTGCGAAAGAAAACGACCCAAGTCTTCCACGTCCCAATAATCTCCTCGCTCGGAAAGTTCTAATATCGCTTCAAATAGTTGTTCGCAATTGACAATTTCCGTAGCACTCAATTTGCAATCCAAACAGGGTGTGGGAAACACACAATATGGTGTTGTCCCGTTCAAAGTTGCATCCAAATGGAGAATATGCATCATCTTATAATAAAATGGGCGACGCAAATTTCTCTCAAGCGGCAGTGATAAAAAATGACATGTACTATAGACCATATTCGTTTATCGACAATGAATTACGCGTTCCAAAGGGGCACGAATTTATCCGGGGCGTTTCAAAGCAAAATTGCTCTATAGAAGTAAACCCGAGCTTTGCGAACATCGTGTATCCCGTTTCCTTGAAAATCGGTTCACAAATGAATTTTTATAAAGAAAGTCATATAGTGGCCGTTGAGGAGTTTCCTGTACCGCCGGTAAACTTAATTGAACCTGAATTTCAAACGAGCTTTGCCGATCCAATCGAAACGGAAAACAATCCAAAAGTAGCGGGTGGAAACTTTAGCGTCCAGGTCCATTCGCAATCGGAACAGGGACCGAATGTTTGTTCGTTTGATAATATTCAGTCTGTAACACGCGAAACGACGTCCGACCTAATGCCATTACGTTTTAACGATCCTAGAAAGTTGCGAAAGTTAAAACGAACGCACATTGCCCAATTACTTCAATATCCAATCAATTTTACCGACATGGAATTCGAAACAGAAACCGAAACAGAAACAGAAAGCAAAGAAGAAAGCGAAATAGAAATAAGCGAAAATTGCGAGACAAGCAAACTTGCTCAGACCAGCCGACTGGTTGAGGCCAAACGGCGGAAACTGGAAAAACAAATCAAACAACAAGATCGACTCCAACAAATTCAAATTCATTCCGAACAGAGTACTAGTTTCCACCTTGAACCTCCCAAACATCGTAGCAGTACCTACAGTGTGGGAATTCTTGAACGGGCAAAGCAATTAGGTGCACTACCCACCGGTAAAACGGCGAATAATTATTCCATTAATCTCGAACGACTAGAACAAGTACATTTCAGTTGGGACCCGTGGATAGATTTCAATAGAATACTATTCACGACCGTTGATCCAAACCAAAGTCAATTTGTACGAGCCCGTAATACAGATTATCGTGGTACATTTGACCCCTGGTTCAACATAAAGGTACCACTTGAAAATTCCGAAGAAGTAACATTTAATATTACCGAGCCGGTGCCGGACACAGTGAAAAATATAACTAGTAACAACAAGGCCGTGGAAGTAATAATCAGACAGGTCGTAACATCGAGCGTACCGAACCAAGACTAGACCGAGAAAAATCAAGTACCTTTGAATAATCCCGTTTTAAGTAGAAAATTGATTGCATCAATTACGGTAAACGAAGGCAAAGACATTGTTATAGGCACCGTTTCGTGAACGCTTTCTTTAAATATCGAACAAAGCGATACGACCGTTGTATTATAACATTGATAGGACACGTGCGGAGAATCGTAACCCATATCTGGCGTTAATATAATTACGCCGCTTTGATTGGGTTTACAACGACCGGGCGCCTGTTCAAATATGTAAATTGTCGCGTCCAAATTAAGAAAAGTCCAACCGGACGGTTCGACAATAGCAAGTCGTGATTGTCCTTGTTCGTAGACGGTTACTTGCATCGGACTATATTGAATTTTGTTCAGGCGATTTAACGTATCGTGTGCAAAGGGTAATGGTAGCAAAATAACAAACACTATTAAAACGACCTTATAAACGCTATTCATTTATTTAAACGAGTGCACTTACAAACAAATACTTTTACGCTCATATCACCGTCTACTAATAGTTTAAAATTGGCTTGTTCCAGAAAATTCAACTTGGCTAGTTCGGCGAGGTGAAAAATCTCCGTTTCGTGAAAGTAGACAACTTGTGCCGTCATGTCGATTCGTGGAACGTTTATTTTTCCTTTCCAAGTTCGTTTTGAAAACGACAACGGTGGCGATGAGGGTTCACACATTATGGTCGTCTATGGACTGGTGAAAAAAGATATCAACAAAAATCACTTTGAACTACAACATCAATCGATCACTTGGGACAATCAAATTTTCCTAACTTGTCAACGAGAATTTCTAATCAACTACATTGAACCGTTATTTCCCGATTTACTTATATCGGCCGTAACGGGCTCGGCAGACAATGACGAGGAACAATACAAAACAATCAATGGAAATTTCGTTAATTACGTCGTTAATGAAAGTGAATGTTTACCGCAGTGGCCACTGTGGAAGATCGATACAATTTCTCACAAAGACTATACAGAATTGATGACCTATTTCAGACGAAACGTGGCATCTCGAACAGATTTTCACTTAATCGACGTGGACTCACATCAGCGGCTCTATTTTGAAATGTGGTTAAAGAAAAAAGTGAAAATATCCTTGGGAACTTGGTTCTATGCAACATCGTCGGATATTATTGCACGGGAAGTTTGTCGCCGCCGTTAGCAAACGTTGTACAACACCTACCATTTACCTGGGCTATAATATGAACAATTTCGATTTCAATTATCTAGCGGCACGTTTGTTTTTTCATCGAAACAAATCGCCACACACAATTACGATAATCGAAGCGATTTACGACTTTTTTCACGGTCCCCAGAGAAAATGTTTCTCCCTAGATTTGTTCGAAGTAATTCATAGCAAGTACAAGAATAGTTTAAACAGTTTCAAATTCAATTACGTTGCCAACTATTTTCTGAAAGAAGGTAAAGCAGACATGGACGCGGTACAAATACGACATCTTTATTACGATTTCGGAAAGCAGCCGTCCGATTTGTTTAGTTTTTGTAAAAAATCTTCAGACGGAGTGCCCACGTTGGCGTACATTTTATATTACAATATTACCGACTGTTTACTTTTGCATAAATTGACTCGATCGATTCATGCGCTCGAGTATGTGCTACTCTATCAGGAAAACTTTTGCTGCGACGGTTTCCGTGCCGTAACCAGCGGTCCCACATACTTAATGAGCAAGGGAATCGAAAAGTTTTTCTTTGACCGAAAATACTTTGTCAAGCCCCGCATTAACCCCGTTACATTTTGGGAGAAGAACATTAAAGAATTGGAAGACGTTCATACAAAGGTAATCAATTCGGAAAAACGTCTAGTTGAAGCCTTAACTTTGTCGCCTGCAAATCGAGCCGCTGCTGAAGATAAAAAGAAAAATACAAGGGTGCTACCAACGGAGCCATCTCGGGCATATGGCGTAACGTGAAATGCGGCGATTTTGCAGCAATGTACCCTTCGACCAGTATCGCGTATTTGCTTACGATGGAAAACATAATGTACATGTATGCATCCGAAATAGTGGCCGTCTTTGATAGTCTAAAGATTTTCTCGAGTTCGGTAACATTTAAAGTGTACAATGACGAGAACGTACTGCAGAGTATTTTTTTGGGCATACCAAATTTTCGAGAAGTATCGTTGGAAGAAATTCCCCAACTTGAGTCCGATACGCTAATCATGATCATTGTAAAATTCAAATATACGCCACTCAAGGAACTGTTTAAATTTTTCCTGGCCCAACGGAAAAATACAAGCAAACCAAAGAGAAGAGTACCGAGTTTCTATGGAAAACGGCTGCCAATTCGCTTTACGGCTATCTAGGCACCGAAGAGGCTCTATACCGATGGTACGGGGCCGCTGCCAGTATAACGTGGCATTGTCGAGAATATTTGGTTTGCAAACACAGCCAGGAACTTTATGGTTCGTTGCCCATATACATTGACATAGATGGCATAATGACCTATGTGCCAACCGAAAGAAATGTTTCCAGTAAGCAGTTTTGCGAGTCTGTTACGCGAGCTCTTAATCGCAAACATATTATATTCGAAGAGGAAGGCGACGTTCCACTTTGCATCGTTATCGGTAAAAAGAAATATATTCGATTCGATAGTGAATCGAACTTTACCCTTAAAGGTATGGAAAAGAACGCTCCTAGAGTAATTAAGAACATTTTTCGATCGCTGTGCGTGGCCGTATGGCGGGCATCTACACTTCACAACTACGAAGTTTATTATAATCGACCCGATCGGAACAGTTTGTGGATTTCAATTTTTAACTACATCCTAAATCAGGACCCGAAAGAGCTCTATGTACAAATTGTAATTAATTCCAAACGCAAACCGGTAAAATATCAAGAACTGGTAACCAATGCTCTCGAGAGCGGAGAAGAAGAAGGCACAAAATGTCAAGTATTGGTTGTTCATATGAAAGGTAAAGTGATTGATTTAAGTCAAGTTAAAGTGGTCACGGTTAAAGACTTTGCCTGTGAAAAACACATAATTTCCTGTTCTCAATTTACCGCCAATTATCAACAGTATATGTGGCAACTCGTGTGTGGCGACAGTGAAGCAATTCCGAAAAATAGTTGGGTCGAACCATTTGCATATGTGCTGAAACAGCGTTGTCTCGCCGAACAGGTTTTTTATTATGGAAAAGAAGTGCAGTCCTCGATCGAGCCCGATGAACAATATTTGCAGTTGAAACGGCAGCATCAATCGACTTGCGTCCTTGTGCAATTACAGAAAACATTTTTGCTCGCGCCAAACTTTAATCTCACGTGTGTGGGCTTGCAATTTGTTATCTTACTTAGAAAAAAAACGATTAGTTATATGCTGACGCTGCTAGTTTTTGATTGTATTAATTGGCAAGTAGCTATCTACCTGTATTATTGTGCAACGATGGATAACATTTTTACGCGCACCAGACTGTAATCTCACGTGTAATTTAGCTTGGGCTTGCAATTTGGTATCTTAATTACACAAAACAAACAAACGATTAGTAATAGGCCAACACTCGTTTTTTATTGTATTTAATGGCAAGGTTATCAACCTGCATTCTTGTGCGATTCCGATAACATTGTTACGCGCGCCAAACCGTAACCTTCTCAATTATGTAAATTGTGCGGGTACCGACAACCGTTTTGCCCCGCCAGACTTTAATCTCTATAACGATGTCTGATAGAACTTTGCTTTGCAATTTGTTATTTCGCTGGGCAATAAATAAACGTTTTAATAATATGACACGCGTTGTTGATTGTATTTAATAGCAAATTGCAATTCCGTAGAAAATGGGGCCGTACGCAATGGAATGTTTTGTGCCACGACAACGGGAGCAATTAACCAAGGCCCAATAACCCTTCGAGCGGCATCAGTTCCCTCCCAATATAACGAATCGTTTCGTACAAAATAATGATCGGTATAAATGCCAATGCCGCTAAATGTGCACTGAGTAATGTCACCGATTTCGGTTGCTTGCGGTTGAAACATTGAACAAAAAGCTTGCGTTACCAACGTACACTTGGTTATGTCCAAAGAATGATCTCCGAGAAAATACCAACCGGTTTTTGGAAAGTCAAAACCGCTCATGTATTCTTTCCAATTATTCAAACTGATTTGTTCGCTTTGTGATAGTTTATCCACGTATATCTTGTACAGCCACTGTTGTTCTAAAATGAGCGGTTTGCATTGATTCGAATAGAATGTGAAATCCTTTTGGTCGGGTTCAGTTTTCATTAGTTCGAAAACCAGAAATATGGCAGTAGTTTGGGTTGCTATATTATCGATCGAAACAGCGGGTCCTGATTTACTAAACCCGTCATAGATACACGGGAAACCGTTACGCGATATAAGCGCGTACTTTGTTTGTATGGTACCGTTAAATATCGCTAAAATGTGACGGGAACAAAATCCATTTACTATTAAATTGCCACCGCATTGTCCAATATGCTGAAACAAACAAATGGGGACCGCTCGAAATTTGGACTGCTTTATGTCAGTTGTCATTAAATGCTTTAAATGTTCTCCCGCTACTACAAATGGAGCAGCTTGATCTGGATCGTTGTCGTCCCCCTCGGTGCGGGTTGTTCTAGGACTTTCTGTCGGATTGTTAAATTCAAATCGCGGCTGTCGCATGGATGCAGCAAAATTTGCACCTTGATTATGTCTTGTAAGCAATTCAGTCATTCTTATATGATTACGACAAAAATAATGCTTTATGCGTGGCCATAATTTGGGCCCTATCCAATTTGTTGCTTGTGGAAATAATGCCCAATCGATATGTACATACCATATGGAGACCGAAACGATTAATATGACAAATGCAAAAAGGTGCTCGAAAATTACCAAGCGATCTGTCGCCGGAATATAAAGTATGTTCATTGTAATTTCTTATATCGATACGGTAAACGAGTCATAGACAAAAAGAAAATATAAGATGGGTCCTTTTTATAATTCCAAACTTCCGTATGTTGCAGGAATTGATTGTCCCTGTACTGGGAATACGGAAAAAACCAAGATGATAAATTATCGTTTAAGAGGCGAGCTGTCGACCGAGGATATCCCAACCGAGTTGAAAACGCAACGTCCCCGAATACTACATTTTGCCATAATACGCGATTTGAATATTTGTACCGCTCGAGGTGCATCTCTAAATGAATTGTACGCGTTGCGTTATCGCTTTCCGGACATGTACCTTTGTTCCACAAACATTTTCTTTTCGCATCGGCACTTTAAATTTGGTTTAATACGATACGGTAACCAGTTATTATATTGTACACATCCACGTGAAGATCCCTTTATTTGTACACAGCTTAGTTTGCGGGATAACAATACGAAATACGTACGTGTCACTTTTATAGCTGAAAAGCCCGTTTTGGACTTTCCTCTATTTGAAAATGCTCTCGTTCAAGATCAATTTAGCGAAATTAATTTCGACGATAGTTCCTATGCAAATTTAACAAATCTACCTACCGACATGAAATATTCCATCGAGGATATTTACAAATACATTCGGCGTTTTCACAAATCCTTTTTGATGGTCAAAAGTGTCGGCTACAATGGCAAAGAACCGTTACCGCCACAAATTCAGCACGATTGTTTCAAAGCCAAATTGTTTTTCATCGATGGTAATGAAAGCTTACCCCGCACAGCCTACTATTACGGTTCTGAAAAAATGACCAAAGGGCCCTTGCCATTGTGCTTGGTCGCAAAACAAAGCGTTCGAATTCAATTAACACCCAACAATGTCGAGATTGTCGAAGGTATCAAAAGACACGTTTTCCTTTTTGACGGCTACTTGGCCCTAAGTATTCTCCCCGTTCTTTTTGTGGGTAATGTTTTTCGAATGGAGTCGAGTCGACTGTGGACTGACGGATTTCGCTATAAGCTAGTCGATGAACGAGATCCGCCAAAGGGAGTTAAGAAATTGAAAAACAAAACCGGTCATACGTTCTACGTGTGGCAAGGATTGGTGTTGCCGACAAGTAAAAGTTTAGCCGTATCCAAAGAACTATTTCTCATTTTCAACAATATACGATGCAAGTTCCCGGTGGTAGAAGAATAATTTTTTTCACTAAAGTCGAATGAAAATCTCTTCGGGTTCTTGCTGATGCGACTGCTCTGGGAGAAAATCCGGCTCCCATTTTGTGTCATTGGTCTTGTCCTGTTCACCGTGCCAGGTAAATGTATTGCCTTAGTGGCTAGTTTTCTCATCGTTGCACTGATCGTATCGCCCATCTAATGTGTGAAACGGTTTAATATATTTGTAATAGAAGTCGTCCCACAGGCCTAGCAAAATGGAGGGATTTTTGTTGGCGCATATTTTTATGTCCGCCTTAAATTCGACATTGTCGCTTTCGTATGTAGTAACAAAGATTAAATTGCGCACGTTCAATTTACGTTTGAGAAATATCGAATCGAACGCACCGAGTGGTGAATCTGCCGTAAAATATGCCATATCTCGCTTTTCCGCATACTCCCGCAATAAACTGACATTACCACCCTGGGTTTGAATCATTGCGTCGACAATTATTGCAGTATCGCGCATTCTTAATAATATATAAAGACGAGACAAACGTCGTTTCGATAGCAGTATAGTGATGGCGGAAAACAATCAAATGGAAGAAAGTGACAACAACGGTGCCGCAACGTTTGCCGGTCCCAATCCGAAAGCGAAACTAGTAAATGTGTCCAATACAATGTTCAATAAATTTATGGCTAATCTAAAACGGCATTTGGTTGAGGACAATATCGATCTAACACCCGAGATGCAAGAAAGTATCAACAAGTTTACATCGTTTGGTCAAAAAAAGATGTTGGTTGGACGAGTAACAATGAGAAACGCAAATCTATTCCCATTGAGTATAAAGTTTTGAGTGAAGAAGCAATGGATGGTGTTAAAGACAGTGGACTCGATGCCCGTTTGGAAGACTTAATTTCCTGTGTGAAACAAAATGCCAATTTCCTTTACGAAACGGAATACATGACTACAATGGTCGAGTTTATACTCAAATTCAAATCTATGACAATAACAAATAATTCCAGAGGCGACGGCGACCCAAACATTACTTGTCGCGATTTCACCTACGAAACAAATTTGCTAAGTAGAGAATTGAAAGTTAAAATGACCAAAGTAAAACTTCCCTTCCTTTGGGCAATGATACAAGTCGTTTGGGAATTGACAAGTTCAATGCCGGATGTTATCAGTTGTATTGAAGGTAATTCAGTTTGGAACAAAATTGAATTCCTCGTAAATAGTCAACTGACTCATAGACCCGAAGATGCCTTAGAGGTGGGTCGTTTCGATAGCCGTTTCACTCGAAAACATTTCAAAATTATCTACTCGAAGAACAAGATCGAACAACTAATTCGCCTTGCAGATTTGTAAAAATCGGTACCGAGAATTACGAAACGTACACGCGAAGGGGGCGAAGAAGGATTGGCTTTATACGCAAGTGTAAAACGAGCCCGACCCGGCAGCAAGCAAGAAGAGGAAGAAGATGTTAAATTAATGAACATTACCAGTACAGGTTATCAACCACAAAAAATTACCGTCGGGAGTAGTGAAGATCTTGAAGATGCCAGTGGTAGAGTGGTTGTATTATGTAGTCCCCGTAACGGACTGTTTCTGGAAAAAACGAAACCTCGTAAATCGGACAAGAATCGATTGATAATTGATGAGGGAGATGATGAGGAGGAAGAGGACGACGCCGCACTATGCTTTATTTTGACTTAGGTATGGACAAAATTAAGTAGCGCCTCTTAGGATAAAGATAAAAAAAATAGAATTGGGAAGCTTAAGGATAATAGATTAAGGGAAAATTAGTCGCGTTTCACCAGCACCCCATTTACACCCTCGAAATTCACCCCCAATATAAGAAATTTGTATAAAAATGTACATTTTCTGATTTCTTATTTGAAAAAAAAAGTGTTTTCATCGACCCCGTGGGCGAATCTATATGTTTTTTGGGTCGCTGAATCCGAATCCGGGGTACGTTTGTCCCTATCACGTCAGTGTCAAGGTCATTTGGAGGTCAAATTGACGAAAGTCCGTAAAAAAATCTGGAAAAACGCATGTGTATGATTTTTTGGGTCGCTGAATCCGAATCCGGGGTCCGTTTGTCCCTATCACCTTAGGGAAATCGATGAATCGAGTTTTGTGGAATCAAAATCCGGTGTCCATTTCGACCCATTAGCTTTGTGAAGGTCACTCCAAGGTAATTTAAAGGTCAAATTTAAATTTTTTGCAATTAACTTTTTTACACAAACTATACCTTATTAGTAACAACTTTTCATAGTTTACAAGCGCAAAATCGATTTTAAAATCCAACTGTGATTTTACAATCGATAACATATATTTTTTCAATTCTACTTATTTTCAACTGTTTAATGTATTTTCTCTACATGCATAATTATTAACAGACACACAGTATATATATATATATATATATATATATATATATATATATATATATATATATATATATATATATATATATATATATATATATATATACACGTTTTAATATCAAGTGGCGATCCAACTATATTAAAGGCAACCCGAGATCCATCACTGCGAAACATTTTTTAGCAGTATATTTTTACCATTACATTTCCTAGTACGGTCCATAATACAAAATCTTAGAGAGGGGTAAAAATTTTATGTCATAAATTCATTTATATAAAATTTTAACCAATCGAGATCTGGTATATGAAGTACACAAGGTCTTTTATGAAAACCGTCAATCACAGATCCGGAAATCTATATGTGGGTATAAATAGTCTAAGATGAGATCCTGCAGTGTTGTCATATTATGTTGAACTTAAATGCAAGAGAACAACATAAGTCACAGAGGTACAAGATTTTGCTTAGTTGCGAAATCTTTTTATATCTTTTTATGGTGTAATATTATCCTCAGTTATTTAAATAATTTTAATGTTTTAGACTCAATTTGGCGATACCTAAGTAAAATAATAAGTCATCTTGTAGTTATTTTAATAATTAGGCTGTGCCATAATGCAAGTATTTTTCGTGTTTTCTGCAGTGAAATATGTCCAAGAGGAATAATTAATATTTATTAACAGAAAAATATGTATTTAAATCAAAATGTAATCACCATAAATCTCTATCACTTGGTATCTGTATCAGCACAATTATTTAATTAAACATACATCTTTAAAATAAAATAGTTCTTATCATCCGTTATTATACAGGGTGATTACAAACTCGAACTCGAAAAAGAGCATAATTTTTTTCATAAGTCTTAATATTAAATCCGTTATTTTTCAACATCCTGTATAACCATGTTCAAAATAATTTATTATTATCTTTCTAGATATCTCCTCTAATCATTTAAAATACTAGAACACGAATTTACCCGATCAGAGTGGTATTTTATAAACCGCAAGTTAAATAGGTCCTAATTTTTAAAAATTACACGTACGCCTATGAGTCCTTGTAGCGCAGAAACCATCCAATCGACCCCTCATTTTTTTCTTGAAAATCAAACTAGGAATCAAGAGGTACAATATACCAAAAATTCGGGCAATTTCGCCGAATGTATTTTGTGCGTGGTCCTTTATAAACTCACTAGTTTCAAAATCTTACTAAAACACAATCCCCATAAGAATATAATACAAGCCCACATAATTCTGCTTTATTATATTATTTTTCTGTATTTATTAATTTTTATTTGTATTTTTGTTGTTTCTTATATAGGATTAGGTACATGTTAGTGCCTCAATTCTCAGTATAAAAATATTTTTCTGGAAATTAGAAAACGATTTATATTTTCACTTCATTTGATTGTATTCTTACCTAAAAATGATGTCATAATATTTAATATATTTTATTTAATATAAATGAATATGTTTATTCAAAGAACTCACCACCTACAGCTCAGCGGGCAGAACCCTATCCCCTATCCCACCATCCCTCCTAAATCCTGCAACTCGAGGAATGCTCACTCTAATTCAGTTTTCTGTACACGCATGTGTATACACGAAAAATGGATCTATGTTCAGTTTTTTAGTATTTTTAGTTACGAATTTTTCAAGTTTAACAATAGGTCATCATTTGGTTAATGGTTGGCTTATAATCAAATAATTTGTATTTTATGATAAAAATGCAAAATAAGCAATAGTAACATATAAAACATTTTTATTAATATTTCTTTGTATCATTTTGTTACTCATACCTTACGGTTTATAGGTATACAGGAGACGCTTAAAAATATTTAAGTTATTATTAACTAAAATATTATTATTTTAAAACAATGATTTATTTCAACAACTGAGCTAAGCAGAAAGTGGCATATAATAGGTTTAGGTAGAAATAATATTTTAGTGAATATTAACTTAAATATTTTTGATCGCACCTGTATATATCACTTTCCGGCTGCCAGTTTTTTATTTTTTGATCGGTCGTAATGAAACTCTGCAAGCTTTATATACCCATAAAATGACACTTTTTAACATCCCAGTCGAATTTTAGTGACTTTCGGTTTAACCAGAAGTGACACTAACTTTTGATTTTTAAATGCAACAACCTGTATATTTTTTATGTTTACAATTTAGACATCATTCGACTTAGGATTGTGACATTTTTGTCAGTTTTGAAGTAAATTTGTCAATTTTACCGTCAATTTTATTTACAGTGCCATGAAAACAACTATATCGTGGGTATCAAAAAATGTACAAAGACTGCCTGAAAAAATAATTGAGTAAGGACATCTCAAGCTAATAACATCACTGATAATTAATTAGTTATTATTATTATTATTATATATTAATTGTTTTTGATTTCTTTAAAAATTTTATGATTTTCACATCTTGCAATAGAAAAACGGCAATTTTAAAGTATAAATTGTGATAAAATGTGTGTTGTGATATTTACATCGTTGTGTTCGTTATGAAAAACTACATCTCATTTTGTTATGAAAGCAAGGTAGTGCTCTTTGAAATTTTCGAGAAATTTACAAAAAAACTGATTTAGGGAAATTTAAAAGCCTCTGGAAAACAAATGATCCACTAAGAAATCATGTACGTAGATATTTTTCTGCAGTCCAGAACATCGCTTAGAACGATTTTAGCTGTCATGGCACTCTAGATTGCAAAATAAAATAGGCTTGAAAATTGACAGATTGACTTAAAAACTGACAAAAATGTCACAGTCGTATGTAGAATGATGTCTAAATTGCAAAAATAAATATACAGGATGTTGCATTTAAAAATTAAAAGTTAGTGTCACTTCCGGTTAAACCGGAAGTCACTAAAATTCGACTAGGATGTTAAAAAGTGTCATTTTATGAGTATATAAGGCTTGCCGAGTTTCATTACGATCAATCAAAAACTAAAAAACTGGCAGCCGGAAAGCGATCTCGTTCACCCGGTATAATAAAGTTTTTCGATATGTCATTTTTGTTTATTTTGCATTTTGTGCAATAAAACATGTTATTTAACTACAAGTCACCCTTACTCATTCTCATTAACTATATGATGGCATATCATAAATTAATTGTGACATGCCTCAAGTGCTGCTCAAGAAGGTCTTAGTTCGTGGTTTAGATCCTTACATTGATTATACACAGAAAAATCAAGGTTCCTACTGATCCGAGAAATTAGAAAAATAAACTGCTGGCCACTCGAACTTACACATAGAGCTTTTTAGGCAAAATTTAAAGTTCAATATTTTCAACAGGAATGCAAATTTTTGAACGCGTCTTGAATATTTTAAGAGCTAGTTTTTTTTTGGACTCAGCTGCATGACGTATATTTATCGTAGGACCTTAGGTTTATTATATACGAGGTAATCAATGAAGTCATGCAAAAAATCAAAAAGTTTGTATGAGTCAAATTTCCGCAAAAAATTTTTTTAGTCATTGCAATATGGTTCGTTACTAAGGTAACATCAATATCTCTAGATGTTTTTGTCACTTTTTGGATTAAGGCCCTTAGGTCTTGTACATGCTACTAAACATAAAATTTGGGTAGCAAAATTTTTAAAATGCTGTAACTTGACATTGGATTGACGGTTCTTGATGATTTTTACGGATTTGGAATCCTTATTTCACGTAGATTTTCTATCATCTAGGCATTTTATTTGGGGGTTGAAATATACAGGTTGAAATTTACACATTATACCGGGTCGATAATAGACAAAAACGTAGCGACAAGAACAAGTTTATTACATTATATTCTACAATATACAAGATTGGTTAACAACGGCCAAAAGTCAATTCTTATACAATTTCTAATTCTAAATCTAATTTAAAGGTTCCTGCAATCCCTAAAAAAGCCGTCAATGCAATGTCAAGTTATAGCATTTTAAAAATTTTGCTACCCCAATTTTATGTTTAGTAGTGTGTACAAGACCTAAGGGCCTTAATCCAAAAAGTGACAAAAACGTCTAGAGATATTGATGTTACCTTAGTAACGAACCATATTGCAACGACCAAAAACAAATTTTTGCGGAAATTTCACTCATACAAACTTTTTGATTTTCTGCATGACTTCATTGATCACCCCATATATAATACACCTGTGGTCCTACGATAAATATACGTCATGCAGCTTAATCCGAAAAAAACTAGCTCTTAAAATCTGCAAGACGCGTTCAAAAATTTGCATTCGTGTTGAAAATATTGAACTTTAAATTTTGCCTAAAAATCTCTATGTGTAAGTTCGAGTGGCCAGCAGTTTATATTTTCGAATGGAAGTACCTTTATTGCCAATTTAACCAAAATATAATGCCCAAAATTTTTAAATTTTTATTATAGCAGTTGAAAAGATTTTTAAAATTGAATGCATATTTTACTATACTATAAGGGCAGTATTTTAAGCAATAATAAATTACTTAATATAATATATATTTTTATATTAATTTCGAAAAAAAAACATTTTGTTATTCATTCAAATATAATTATTATCAACGATAATTAACTTGTATACAATAGTATCATGTTACAACTAACAAATAATAAAAAGACGATAAAGAATGCCCACTTAAACAAAAAAGCGAAGAATGCGGTATTGCCACTTTTATCGGATCTCATCTTAAACGTATAACCCATGTCGCATAACGCTGACGGCGGCTCCCTCTACATATGCTTTTACGAACTGAGATTGTATAACAAGTGACAAAAAAGTGAAAAACGAGATGCTGAGACTTTTTAAAATTTAAGCAGTTTTGGTTTGACCTCGGACCAAGGAACGGATATACACATAAAAAAAGATGAGATCCAAAATCGGATCTCGTCTTTCCAAACGGATCTCAGGATGACCATATATCACCAAAAAATGATCTCGTTTGGCCACTTTACGTGTGCATATATATATATATATATATATATATATATATATATATATATATATATATATATATATATATATATATATATATATATATATATATATATATATATAATTTGAATAATTGCTATATATATATAGATACATAATTGACCTCTGTTATTATAATCTCTTTCCTCTCTTATATTTAATTTTGACAAGTTTTAATACTTATATAAATTAAATAATTTCTACATATACATGTATATAGATATATAAAGTGCAAACTTTTTCGCGAGCCACATATAGAACAAATTTTTTTTTTAGTGTTAACAAGTGTACCTCAATTTATTTTAATTGCTATCTTGTTATTGTATTTCAAATATCGGAGTGAGTGTATTTAATTAGTAGTTCAATTGTGAAAACCTCATTTGTATCATCGGACCTTAAAATTTGTAAGTATTTCAATATTATTATATTTGTCTTAAAAATCGTACTAGCCGTTTTCTTATTTCTTTGATTTAAATATGTGCTTATATGTGTATGTTACTTATTCTATACTCAGACTAACTAAAATTCACTTTGAGTACTCGAATATTATGCATTTTTAAATCAGTTATTTTAAATTATTATCTGTCTATTTATAGTCATAATTTGAATATTAAACATTAATTACTTTATCGTAATAGCTTTTTTCATAAGTCTTTTTATCTTTATTTCACGTACATTTTGCAAACAATGTAATTTTTTTTACACTTTTTATGTAGAAGATGTATAGTAAAACCGTAAATTTATAAATAAATAGATTTTCTTAATTATTACTGCATATTGATAATATGTGTAATTTCTTTTATATTTTATTATTTAGAGTTATTATGGGTGGAGCAAAAAAAAGAAAAAGAAAGTCATAAAACGTGGGAAGGCCTCGCAAAAAAGAAGAATTGATAATAATACTAATACAGGCAGAAAACGAAAAAATATATTTAACCCTGACGAACAAGTTTCGTATAAAACGTTACAGAGAAGAGCTTCTGATTTGGCCAAACAATGTAATAATAATATACAATTATTAGAACTAGCGTTAAAAGCTGCTAAAAAAGCAACAGAAACTCCTGAAGAATGTGATTCGAAAATAGTTGAAGATGAATCTAATTTAATACACACAAGAGAATCTGCGTTGGCATTTTATTTAGAATATAATTTCAGCGAATACCAATATAAAGGTTTGCAGATGGATACAAAAGCAAGAAATTCGTCAATTTACCCTAGTTATTGGGAAATACTTGAAGCAAAAAAAGAAATTACGTGCGGGATTGCACATATGAGTGAAACAGAGGTTCGAGTATCTCTGCAGAGTATATTAAATAAAACGAGCGAACGGTTATCTGAAGCAGTTGCTTTGAAATGGGACGAAGATGAACTTCCAAATCTAGAGATGTCTGTCTCTCTTGGATTTGATAGCTCTGCAGGACACTTGAGTCCACATCAAAAATCGAAGGAACATCATGAAGATTTTGCAACTGCACAACAATCACTATTTACGACAAGTTTCACTGTGATTCAACTAGCCAGCTCCTCCGATGATAATTGTGTGTGGCTTAACCCAACCGCTCTAAGTGTGCGTTTTACGAGACCGTTACGGATGAGTTTCGAGAAAGAAGATGATGATGCAATTATCTCAGAAAATGCACGCTTGGACGAAGAAATAAAATTTCTGAATAAACACCGGTTTCAATTGAGCAACGGAAAACATGTTCGGATAAAATATGTAGTGACCAAAACGTTATTTGATGGTAAATGCGTCAATACCTTGACCGGAAATCCAGCCACGTCAAGATGTCCAATATGTTTGCATACTGCTCACCAATTTGGCAATCGTGAAAATGATTTTACTCCAAATGAAGATGCTCTTTCTTATGGGTTGGGACTGTTGCACGCAGAAATAAGAATGTTCGAACATTTAAAGAATGTTTCTTACCGGTTACCTCTTCAAAAATGGGATGTTACAGCTAATTTGAAAGGTAAGGTATATCTAGATTATTATGCACGGTGGGCTTTACTGTTTTTTTTTTCTATAGATCACATCATTTTTTTCGGTATAATGTTACATGTTATATACATGCACATCTACTTACATTTAAAGAAAGATACGCACGCACACACACACAACCATACAGACATTTTCTAAAAACACGGTTTTAAAACTCCAAATACCATAAAATACGTCTCCGCGAAATTTAAAGAGAATTGAAAATTATACTATTACAAAATTTCCCTTATAAGAAAGCAAAAACTCCAGGAACATTTATAATTATTTAAAAACTGTACTGTGCGTAACCAAAAATCGACTGTGATATAACGAAAAATTAAAACAAGCATACCGTGTATGCTTATCCTTGTATTTTTTGACCGTAGAACTAAATGAACTAAATATAATCATATAATTTTAACAGATGTATTCAAGGAACAAAAGGAAAAAGTTCAAAAATTACTTTATGATAAACTTGGGGTAAAAGTTAATTTATGCTTACAAGGGCACGGAACCACGAACACTGGCAATATAGCCCGAAAATGTTTTAGCCAACCAGAATTATTCGCTGATTGCCTGGACTTGAATAAAAATTTTGTTAGCAATGTTGCAAAAATTGTAAGAATTTTCAAGTCAAAAGGAAAGGTAGATTTGGATAAATTAGAGAAACTTTGCCTCGACACTTATAAGCAGCACCACACCTTATACAAGTGGGCTAGAATGAATCCGACTACCCACAAAATCTTGATGCATGGATGCCAGATTACTCGTAAATTTTCATTGCCAATATCCTATTATTCAGAAGATTCTAGTGAAGCGTGGCATAAGCTCAACAGGAGAAATATGAGAGATCATGCACGGCAAAACAGCCGCCTAAATAGAATCTTAGATGTGTTTAATTATGCCATATATTATTCCGATCCAAAAATATCTTTGGTTTACATTCAAAATCGTTCAAAATTTCATAAAAATAGAGAAATATCTAGTGAGCTTCAAGAATTTTTAAAGAGGTAAAATTTACTTTTATTTAGTTTCGTCTTCATACATACTATGTGGTAATCATTTAATATATTTAGATATATATTTGCCCTATCTTCTATTTTTTAGTGATCAGGAAAGCTTGAAAGATGATCAATCTGCAGAAGATAGTGACGAAGAGAATGTTGACCGCAATAGAATATAAATATATTTTTGTGATAATGTTCTTCGTGTTTGAAAGGATATATTTTATTTATCGTATAATATATAATACAATGTAGTACAATATATCGTAAAATTATGTAATATTAAATATTGTAATATAATTTATAGCACATTCATGAGTAAGTTGTGAAATTTATTTATAATTGCTATAACTTCGTTTCTGCAATTTTTAACAATTTTTTGACACAATTAATTTTTTATTAAATAATTAAGTTTTAATCGCAAACAATTCAAAAAGTATTGGTTTATAAAAATATTGTATATAACATTTTTTGCTTAAAAATAATTGCTCTATCGATTTGCGGGATTATTTTGACAAAAATTACACAGGGATACAAAATAATAAACTCAATTTACATAGACCATGTGGTGGATCGATATGTTTTTTAAGTCGCTAAATCCAAATGCGGGGTCCGTAGGTCTCTGCATTTTTTAAAGATTTTACGGACTTTCATCAATTTGAGCTCCAAATGACCTTGGCCTTGACGTGATAGAGACAAACGGACCCCGGATTGGGATTCAGCGACCCAAAAAATCATACACATGCGTTTTTTTTCAGATTTTTTTACGGACTTTCGTCAATTTGACCTCCAAATGACCTTGACCCTGACGTGATAGGGACAAACGGACCCCGGATTCGGATTCAGCGACCCAAAAAATCATACACATGCGTTTTTTCAGATTTTGTTACGGACTTTCGTCAATTTGACCTCCAAATGACCTTGACCCTGACGTGATAGGGACAAACGGACCCCGGATTCGGATTCAGCGACCCAAAAAATCATACACATGCGTTTTTTCAGATTTTTTTACGGACTTTCGTCAATTTGACCTCCAAATGACCTTGACCCCGACGTGATAGGGACAAACGGACCCCGGATTCGGATTCAGCGACCCAAAAAACATATAGATTCACCCACGGGGTCTATGAAAACACTTTGTTTTTTTAAATAAGAAATCAGAAAATGTACATTTTTATACAAATTTCTTATATTGGGGGTGAATTTCGAGGGTGTAAATGGGGTGCTGGTGAAACGCGACTAATTTTCCCTTAATGTATTATCCTTAAGCTTCCCAATTCTATTTTTTTTATCTTTATCCTAAGAGGCGCTACTTAATTTTGTCCATACCTAAGTCAAAATAAAGCATAGTGCGCCGCCGGTCCAAGTGCAGAAAACAATCTAACCAGTCCAAATAACGACGCAGTGAGTGAGGACGATGACGACGCAATGAGCGAGGACGAGGAAGATGACTAGAAAGTTTACATGGTATTTTTGTACTTGATTAAGAAATAAACGACAATATTACATACTATTGCTCTTTTATTGGTTACCTTTGAAAAATTAGGTAGAAACCGATGGCTAGGGTTTGCGAGAAGATCTAGTCATTCATACCGTATCGTGTACAATTTCTCTCTGTATCGTGTACTCTTTGCCCGTATCTACCTCTTTGCCTAAACAAAACGTCGACCTGACGCATTTTTGAACTTTAAACGAGGCCGCGCTATCAATGCATTTTCGAATTTTAAACGAGGCCCACGTTAACAATGCATTTTTTAAATACCCTTTCAAGAACAAACGGTCTATAATGATGCAAACAATTTGCATTTTTGAACTTTAAACGAGGCCGCGTTATCAATGCATTTTGGAATTTTAATCGAGGCCCCCCATTATCAATGCATTTTTATATACTCTTTCAAGAACAAACGGTCTATACGGATGCAGACAATTTGCATTTTTGAACTATAAACGAGGCCGTGTTATCAATGCATTTTGGAATTTTAAACGAGCAATTGTGATTTGCTACATGCTACCAGACTCTAAAGATAATTTCGTTATACCAACGTATCGAAGTTTTTGACGTGTTTGATTTGAATGCTCTGGGCCAAAAAATTAGTTCTAAACGCTTGTAGACGTCCATGTTTTTTACCGGACCACGGACCGTTTTTTCACAGGACTCGCGGTGTTGTTTAGGTTATCGGTACACACTTTCATTATAACCCAAACAATACCGCAAGTCCGGTGAAAAAAACGGACGTCTACAAGCGGTACTTGTTAAAGAAATAAACGACTACGTGACAATTCTCTTGGTCCTTTATTACTTGCCTTGGAAAAAATTACATTGAGGTTATCATTGTTTTTACTGATGCGTGGGCGTGTTGAGTTTACAAAAAACCCCAGCCATTTTTCAGTGGAAAATTCCATCGACGGTGTATCGTGTACAATCATTCCTCTTTTCCTAAACGTTTGCTCCACGTCTTCACAATCCCAAGCGAAAAGCATCCGATAGAAACCACAAAGAAGAGGACGGGGAAAAAATTACTAGGCATTTCCGAATGATTGTACTCGCTAAAGAAATAAACGACAACGGTGCAATACTATTGATCTTTTATTGGTTACACGACAAAAAATTAGTTAGATTGAATCATCGTTTGGACTGATGCAGAGAGTGGGTTGATTTTGCAAAAACCATAGCCATTCTTCACGTGTAAAATTCCATCCACACCATATCTTGTACAATACCTCTTCGCCTAAACAAAACGTTGGCTTTTCCTCAGAGTCTTCACAATCGCTATTAATGGGCGTCTTATACAAGCAATGCAAACGGTTTAATACAAAATATCTATTATTGTTCCTCTTAGGCTATTTCTATTTACTATTCGGAAGACACACATTTTACAGTAATATCGTTTATTAAAGTAAACGGGGCCGGCACTAGGACAACCATTCGCTTGACATTTACGTGGTAGTTTCTCGGAACTCAAGTCGTTTAGAGGTAGAGCCGAAGCACATTTCTCTTGACTTGACGACATGTGAAACACTTACTGTTCTCTATTTTACTTTCGCAAGGTAGACACACAATGTGTCCACAAGGTATAAATGCGTATAAATGGTCAGTTAAATTTCGACAAATTGGACACTCGTGTAGGTGCGTTTCAATGTCAATTTTATTAGCGGAAAGTAATGACTTCGGTGCTTTTACGATGTAACGTCTTTGTGTAATCTGGGCTTGTTCACAATTAGGAGAAATTTCAAATGCTCGATCCATACGTCGTCATTCTCTTCCCATTGAGATACTAGTAGATCACAGTGAAAACACTGCACAATGTCTCCTCTAATAGAATCCACTCTCGACCAAGGGCTCGATCATATCTTTAAGTAACTTTGGCCATAGGAAAAAAGATTTCCGTCTAAATTCGGGTACCGAATAGTATTCCTTTTTCGAAATCCGCATCCATGAACTGTTACTCTCGCCGGTTTCTTCTGTAGAGGAAACACTTGACCGTTCTGTGTCGGCGATGGCGCTATTTATCACCAAATATCCCCTCTGGGAAACGCGATTATTTTCCTCGGGTGGATCGGTACCTAGTACTTCGTCAGCACTGGCGAAAAATCCCCGAGTTTCAATATCACTCATATTTTCGAAGCGTTTTTACTTAAAATTATGTAGGAGAATTCTAAACGAAATAGCCAAGACTTGTCCTATTTATTCATCCGAGAAAGTTATTGAAGGGATGTGGAAATGTGATAAACCGCACAACGTCAACCATAAGATGATTCACCCTATTGAAATATTAGAAAAATACAGTCAGATAAACTGGGTTTTCCATTCCAAGGTACTTTACTCACATTCAAACACCGACGATAGTACTACGGCGAGACACGGTGTAATTGTTTTAGATCAATCACTAAATGAAACCTTTTGGTTTCTGTATGTTAAAGAAAGTATGTCACAACTAGAATCGGATGAGTTGGCTATTTTTCTGTCGGAATTGGATCAATTAGAAATGAAAAAACCGGTCCTATTCGACTCGTATATAAACTTGTACGATCCCTTTTGCCAACGAACGTTAAAGTATAATCGCATAAGAAAATTCGAATTGATTCGCTGTTAACATGACGGAAATAGACGAGTCGGTTAAAGTGACCGATTTCATTAGTCTGGTACGAACTTGGTAGCTCGATAAACGGGAACAAAGCGTCGTGAAAAAATTACAGCAGTTGCACGAACGGGAAAGAAAAAAACGATTCGAACAACAAGTCAAAGAGGAACGTCAACGGATAAAGGAAGAAAAGTTACAACAAAAAAGGTTAAACGAAGAAGAACGAAAACGTAAACGAGAGGAAAAACGCAAAACTGCAGAAAGGTAAAAGCGTCTAAAAGCCGAACAAAAGAAAAACATTCTCGGTCAACGCGACTTAATTAATGACACGATTAAAATGATGAACGGAGAATTGGATGAACGTTTGCCCGTTTTAAGAACACCTAGAGGTGCCCCTTTGCCCAAAAGTTATTCTTGGTTGCCCGAAAATTTACATTCAAAATTGGGTTCGTGTAAATTTTCACTTCCCGTCGTTTTAGACGAGGACTGTTCCATATTTTATTTTCAGAGAACTCGCGATCTGAACAAACCCAACATGTACGTAGCTATGAAGGGCGATTTTGACCGTAGCCCGTATTATTGTAGTGTTATCGTTCACGGATTAATTTTGATGTTGGCAATCGTTCAAAAAAGAAAACGAGTTATTTTCGTTGTGGATCGTACGCTAGACAAAGTTTTATTTGAAAATGACTTACTTCTCGCAAAATTTATACAAACTCAATCAACGATCAAGTTTTTATGATCTTGTTAATGGCAACATGTTATCATATCTTGAAAAACCGATTTTAGTTTAACTTCATTTAGAGTCATTTTTGCAAGCCGGAAAAATCTACAGAGTTTACAACAACGACAAGGGCAGCGGCAACGACACTGCCCTTTTCTTTTGGGCCTTTTTCTGTGCTTGTGTCGACGGTGGTTTATACTAGAACTACTTGAATCGTGTGAATCGTTCAAATTGACATTTGACAAACTATCTGGTTCCGTGGTTTGATTTTTGTCGTTCTTCAAAATATGTTCCTCCATCCTCTTAGTATTTGTACGAATTTCACTTATCGGTTTTCTTTTTTGGGAGGGACGAACAGTAATGTTGATCTGTCAGTACGGCCGCAGGAATTTAATCACCTTTCAAAACCATATACTTCGTAACGGGTTAATCATTCCAGCACAGTTATTCAAACTCTACAGAAATGTGGAAGAAAATACTAAGGTTTTTCGCTCGTTGTTTATGTCCAATCTATCCGTTGGACAAAAATGATACCCAACCGTTTGTTGCCCCTAGCAAGGCCGAAGAATACCCAGTAATACTGCGACGACCGTCTACAGCTAGAAGGGAGCGAGTATTGCAGCAACCGTGGGTTCTCCGAAGCAAAGGGGACGACGAAATAAACGGGCAGCAACCGTCTACTTCGACCTGCACAAGAGAAGAAAAACCATGGATTCTCCAAAGCATACAGTACGACGACTTACACAGGCAGGAACCGTCCACTTCTACCGGCAGAAGAGAAGAAATACCATGCATTCTCCACAGCATAGAGTACGACGACCACAGGCAGGAACCGTCCACTTCTACCGGCATAAGAGACCGAGCAGGGCACCAACCGTGGCTTTGCCGAAGTTAATCAGCCGATGAATCGGACAAGGAAATACCTAGGATTCGAATATCCCGTTCGGGTACTATTTACACATAAACCTGTACACGAACTAAGTTAAATAAAAATATACACATTCCAATAGGTTGTTTTCTTGTTGTAACTAGAATCTTAGGCATTTCGATATTACTTTACTTGGGTTTGACAGGGCAAGTCGGTAATAATTGTGAATTTAAAACACTTTTATTACAAGTAATCGCAACAATATAAACGCCTACTGCAAGGGCGATAACTGCGCACACTATAAATATAATCATCCACACTTTCATAGTAAATACCTTATTATAGTAACAAGCGCGATGAAGGGATTTTGTCCGTTGCATCAAAGTATCAAAGACTTTGACCTGGCTAAAGGTAAAGCTTGTTTTATTCAAGACAAGGTACACGTTCAATTATCCAATCAGCCTATTGGACCAGAGTATAGTACTCCCGATGGGGACGACAAGGAATTGGTTTGCGATCCTATATGGGAATGTCGAAAAGCATTAACGAGTACGGAAATCTCAACTATATATCAAATAGATATCAAGACGACCGAACACTTTCGAGAAATATGGCTCTGGTGTAATGATATGATTCGAGCGGGCTATTCCGGATATTCCATTCTTAGTGCTCTGCCAACAGACGAAGGACTCTTGGTCGTACATCCCTTAAAATTGGAGTCGGAGAAGATTTTGTAAATGGAATGGTTATGATCTTTTCTGTGTTAGTAGAACGATTTGGCCAAACCAAAATAAAAGACACCGGCAAGAAGGCTCGTTCATTCCGACACAATTGCCGTTTCCCCAGCCGATCGGGCGTCGTCTATCGTCAACTTTGGTCGAATAACGTAGGTCATCGTCTTTTGTGTTGTAATTTTAAACCTACTTTCGAATGTCTACGACAATTTAACGAAAGTATGGACAAAAAATAGATCAGTTTACTGCTTTAGATGTTGTTTAATTTCCTCTTGCAAGGTAAAATCGTGTAATATTAAAACGTCAAAGTCGTCGGTATCGCTGGCCGACTTTGTTTCAGTAACACTGTCTTTGTGTGAAAAGGGACGAAAAAAGGTTAAAGGTTGAAAGACAGGTTTGTGTGTTGTTAGTTCCAACTTGGTGCGTCCTGATAGAATATTATATCGATAAGTTCGTGTGAATTTAAATCGACCAAATGCTTTATTGCGCCGGGAGTCATTGTTTTGATTACATTGTAAATTGTGAGCCATTTTACGCCCATCAGAGTCCATATGTCGCTCATTAGCCAAATTATCGTGCCCAATGTTATTATGCAATATTGGCGTATATACATATTAGTCTTAAATTAAGCAAATTTGGGGTACCGAGTTAGTAAACGTTTTTCCATTGATACTGTGAACGGTTGTTGATTTGGACAAATTAATTGCCATTCGATCGAATACAATTACCGCACTTACATTGGATCCGAGCAGTTGGTATCCATTGGCAACGGGATTTAAATCTACAACGCCGGTTCGACCGAAATGTATAATATTCCGTGTAGTATCGTAATAATTATCGAATAGTATACTATTTATGCTGACCGTGTAACTTTGGGAACAGTCGACAAGAACGGGTTCCAGTTTAAGTTTCCAAAAACTGGCCGGTATTGTAGTTGCTGAAGTTTCGAAAGTCAAGCTCAATAGCAGAGGTACATTGAATCGAAAAGACACCGAGATATTGTCGTTTTTAATGTAAATCGGTGTAGCGACCGGAACGGAGACCCTAACCCTTTTCGTCAAGGTGTTTCCGTCGATAAGAATAATCGGACGGGTGGAAAATCTCTCGCACAACAATAGATTGTTTTTTGTAAAGTCTTGTACAACGAAAGCTTGCATTGTATAGTAGTCGTGACCTAGGGCAGCAAATGCCAAATTGCCATCCCGATAGACGGCTCGGTGTTGCATCCTCCAAGCGGTTCCGGTAAAAATATGTGACTAATCACAGTTCTGTTGGAGAAAAAGCGATTTGCCAGTGTAGCCGACTAGCGACGGCGTGTCGGTATATTGGAAGCATTTTTGAATATCAGGAATGGGATCGAAAAATGCAAATGCAAAATTATCAATGTCTTCACTTTTTGGCGGTCGTTCTAATAAGGCACAACTATACTCGCGACCGGTTAGAAATTTTGTTAATTGAACATCGACAAACCCCTGTCCGGAAGCAAATTCACGCAACAAACCTTTACGCGTCAGGAATGGTTTTAAATAATTAATTGTCTGTTGCAAATGCATTGTATCGCACAAGCCTAGGTAAATTAATTCTCGCATAGAGAGAATGTCCGGAAAATGTGTAGCTCCCATAAAATTAATCGACGGAACTGTTAGAAGTAGTAACCGTTCTTGTTCGTTGTCATTGTCATGTAAGTAGTGTTACTGAGGCGTCTTTGTGACCTACCATCCGGTTCTCCTTAGACGTCCATCGAGTTCTTGATGTCTTCGGCAATGACCTTGAAAGAGGGGGTTGAAAGGTGATGTCTTCGGCAATGACCTTGGAAGAGTTTTTGGTTGTTCTGACGTCATCGGGGATGTAATTCGGATCGTCGAAGAAAGGGGGTAGTTTTTTTTTAGTTCGCATTTTTGCCATATAGAGGGGGTTTCGCTTGCACTGTTATCATATTGTCTTATCAAAAAGAAAATAAAAAACAAAAACAAAAGAGGAAGATGGGTGTGACCTTGGAAGAGTTTGATTAGCTGAATCATCAGCCAGCCAGCCACACCTAGGCGTGTTTTGTTTTGGGTGAAAGAGATTTGATGACTCACACACAGAATTCTGAGAATTGTTTTTTTTTGTTGAACAATATTTGTAATAATTTCTAATTCCAGGAACTCTGTGTGAGTCATCATCATCATTGTGTGATTTTTCTAGAATTGTGTTTTACGTAATATTTATAAATAAGTCAATTGTATCAGGAAAGGAAAGGAAATGACTGGTTCTTTTAAACGTTGTTTATATTTTTACTAGCGCTTTTTTGACTAGAAATTTTGTTTTGTAATAGTATAGACCATATCTGTATTATATGGAATTTTTTTAGGAATAATAAAACATACAATATATTTAAAAATTGTTTTATTTTAGTTAATAGCCAGAGGAGCCAAAACCTTGACTTCCTCTGACTGTTGTGGTGACATATAATACTTTTCTGAATGTTACATTTTCAGATTTTTTGATAATGATCTGGGCTATTTTGTCCCCCTTTTCAACCCGATAGTTAAGGTTAGAATGATTGTAAAGGAGGACTTTAATTGTCCCCCGGTAGTCCTCGTCTGTGATGCCGGCTCCAACTTCCAGTCCATGCATGTAGCTCAACCCAGATCTGGAACGAATTTCGGTGTAGTGGTTGGCTGGTAGCTCTAGTTGGATGCCGGTATCGATGAGTTCCCTTGATGATGGTTCAATTGTACAACTTTCCACACTGTATAAGTCGTATCCTGCCGATCTGGGGGTGTGTTTTTTCGGCTCAATAGCCTCAGGATCAACTGGTGTATAGTTAACCTTTAAGAAGAAAAAAAGTCCTATATGTAAATTTTTTTAAAAAAATGTTTTCACCTTGAAGAATTTACCTTTAACCTTTCATGGTTCTAATCAAATATAATGAGTTCAACTGTAGACGTTCCTGGAGGTATGGGCAGGCAACATTTAAATATTTAACAAAAGATGAATAAATATATTGGTAAAAAACTTAAAGAACTAGAAGAGGTTAAGACAGCAGCCGTGGCAACTGAAGCTCACAAACCGATCAAAAGTGCAGTCGAACCTGCAATTGCAGAAATTCAAGAAAGGGAAGTAAGAGCCCGCAATGTTCTTATCTTTGGACTAAAGGAACAGAATGAAAATCAAAAAGAGACAAGGTGGGAAAAAGAAGCACATGATGTTAAGAAATTGATTGAGATGGTAAACAATGAAGTTGACATGTCCAACATTAAGATCTATCGGATAGGTGCATATGACGCACAAAAGACTCGCCCAGTAAAGGTTATTTTTCAGTCAAAGGAAGACGCCTTTAAAGTTTTAAAGGATAAACATAAACTGGAAGATACAGAGCAATATCTAAAGTATGATCAAACCTTTGCTCAGAGAGAGTATTTAAGAGAAGTACTGAAAGAGCTTGAAGAAAGAAGAGCCAAGGGTGAGATAAACCTTAGGATTAAATATATTAGAGGTGTTCCAAGGATTATTTTTAACAAAATAACACAGGCAAATCAAAGTCAGCAACAGCCAAAAAACTTAACACGATAAATCACAAAGTGCTTGCTGAGGTCTCGCTGTGCTATACTAACCTGAATTCAGTTCTAAACAAAGTAAATGAGATACAAGCTTTCATCAGCGAGACTCAGCCCACAGTTTTGTTCTTTACAGAAACATGGCTGAATGATAATATACCAGATTCCTTCATGACCACTCAGGACTACACGGTATATAGGGATGATAGAAATGGTCGAAAAGGAGGAGGGGCTTGCATTATGGTCAGTAGTGAAATTAATGGAATTAGAATTAAATCTAGTTTAAACACAAAATTTCAGGCTCCACCTTCCATGAACGCAATCTGGATTAACCTAACCATTTCAAACTTAACGTTTCTGTTAGGATGTGTCTACCGACCACCTAGAGTTTCTGCTGCTGACAACCTAGAACTTATCAACACCCTCAGCAGGGTCTATGAGTCAAATGCCAATACAATCATTTTTGGCGATTTCAACTATCCTGAAATAAACTGGCACAATTTGACACTTAGTAAAGCAGACGCTACGGCGCAGGATTTTTTGAATGCTTATCAACAGTGGAATGCCTGGCAGATTGTGGAGGAGGACACGAGATTTCGTGGAAACGGGACCTCTCTTCTTGACTTGCTGCTAGTTAGTGATCGAAAGCTCATCTCTGGCCTAAGCTATTTGCCACCTATCGGAAGGAGTGACCATGTGGTACTCTCTGCAGTAGCACAACTTCAGCTGCAGGACAAACCCACAAAGCATATATTAAAAAGAAAAATCTGGCTAGACAATTATGAAGAAGTGGACAGGTTCTTGACAAGTAGGCTCAACGACAATGAGGATACAGCATTGAACTCATACCAAAGGCTGGAACATGTGATTGGTGAGGCCATAGATGTATTTTTTCCATTGAGAAGGTGTAGGCGGAATGCAATGAAGCCCTGGTTAAACGAAAGCATTTTTAGAGAAATTGACCTAAAGAGGAACCTGTGGCACAGATACAGAGCTTCACCGACAGCTGAAAATTATGAGCTATATAGGCAGCAGAACAATAGATTAGGGCGAATGGTGCGAGATGCTAAAATACATTTTGAGGAAGGTCTCTTGGAAAGAGAGGAAAAACATTTTTATAACTATGTCAAAAGGAGTTTTAACAGTAACATGACAGAGATAGTCTTGAAAGATCCTGGAAACAATGAAATAATATGCAGTAGTGAGAGAGTAGTCGAGGCACTCGCCAACCAGTTTTGTAAAGTCTTTACTGTAGAGGACTTATCTAACATGCCGCAGCTCCCCCCTCAGACTAGGGTTGTTAGTGAGCTCTCACACGTGCAGGTCACAGAAGAAAAGGTTCTTGAAGCAATTAACACACTCAAAAATGATTCAAGTCCAGGACCTGATAATATACCATCAGTATTTTTAAAGCAGTGTGGTAAAAGTTTGGCACCATTCTTGGTGAAGGCCTTCCAGGACATTCTTGACAGAGGTTACGTCCCTGACAGCTGGAGAAGGGCATACATAATTCCCATTTTTAAAAAAGGGAGCAAATATGACCCTGCTAACTACAGACCAATTAGTCTTACTTGCCATTTATGCAAGGTACTGGAGAAGATTATTGTTCCGGAAATAACACACTTCCTCATATCCAATCAAGTTATTCCTCCTATACAACATGGATTCCTACCACAAAGGTCGACCACAACTAACTTAATAGAATGCCTAAACTTGTGGACTAAGGATTATGATGAAGGAAGACCAACTGATGTCCTATACCTGGACCAGGAAAAAGCCTTTGACAAAGTTCCGTTTCAAAGGCTCATCTATAAACTCAAACACTTCGGTATTCGAGCAAACCTTGTAGTGTTTCTGGAGAGTCTGCTTACGGAAAGATCTTTTCAGGTTAGAGCTAATGGTGTCTGCTCCAGCTCTTATCCAGTAGTGAGTGGTGTCCCGCAAGGTTCAGTTATTGGACCACTATTATTTATAACTTATTTGAGTGATCTTAGTCAGGTTATTAACACCAACATAACGTGTTTTGCAGATGACACCAAACTCTATTGCAATCCAATTCTGCAATCGGATCTCTTCAGAGAGGATATTGAGGCTATAGAATCTTGGACACAGACATGGCTCCTTAAACTTAATCAAGACAAATGCACACTCTTACACATAGGCCCTAACAATCCCTGTCTGACATATACTTTAGGGAATGCACAGCTCAAGGTGGTCGAGGAACAAAGAGATCTTGGTGTCATAATAAGAAAAGACCTGAAGTGGGAGGCACATATTTCACAAATAGTCAAAAAAGCAAACTCATTGACATATCTTATAAAGAAGACTTTTACAAATAAATCTGTTGATTTCATGAAAAAGCTTTATACTACGTATGTTAGACCTAAACTCGAATATGCGCACATGGTCTGGAATCCCTACTATATAAAGGATATTGAAATTCTAGAGAGAGTACAGCGAAGATTTACTAAGATTCCCCACACCCTTAGTGATACTCCATGCGGTGAACGTTTGGAGATATTTGGGCTTACCACTCTGAAAGAAAGAAGAGACAGAGGTGACCTAATTGAAACTTACAAAATCTTGAACAACCACTACTCGACAGTACTAAATCTTCAAATTTACACCCGAAACACCAACGAACAGCTCAGGGGTCATTCTATGAAACTTAGAAAGGAAAAATGTTCAGGACTTGTAAGGAAGAACTTTCTCTCGAATCGTGTAGTGTATGGATGGAACGCGTTGAGTGAAGACACCATCAGTGCGTCAAATAAAAATATATTTAAGAACAGGCTTGATAAAAACCTTCAAACCATAAACTCCGGATTTGTGCACTATCTCTGACGATCTGTGGTGTTACTCGGAATTAAACCGATTGTAAGGCGACTGTGGTGGACTAATTGTGACAATGAACAGCAGGAAATTAACTGTGATAGATTGTGATAGCCGAGGTGATAGCATACTTGTGAACATAGCATATGGCAGCATCTCATCGGTTTCCACCGCTTATTGCTGCTAGCAGTAATAATAATAATAATAATAATAATAATAATATATTATTTTTTTTAATCTTTAAATAAATGATCGTCTATTTCGTCTTTATTAAAGTTATCAATAAAACCCCACGGTAGCGTGTTTGTATATTTATAATTAATTATTCGTTTGTCATCACAAGGATTTAACGCAACTTTTTTCTGATTAATAGAATAAACAGTAAGAAATTTCGATTTAATTATGCTTTGATTTATGTCGGTGCTAATTAAATTAAATAAACATTGATAATAGTCACGGAATGTAATAGTTTTAAGCGCCGATTTGGTTATACCTTCTGCTCTTTTTGTAATGCCATAATTTTGAATAAAAATATTAATTTCGGAATCGTTTAGCCCCTGTTTTTTTCAGCTTATCTATGTCAGTAATCAATTCGGATTCACTTTTTTAATACTTTAAGACAATACATTTTCGACCTAAGACCGATAAATTCCGTCATAATTGTTCCATTATTTTCATCTTTCATAAGTCCCAAAACTTTTTTAGTTTTTAAAGGAATATCATAGATATTATTTTCGGGAAAGTCTGACGTATCATACCTATGAATATTTTCTTTTATATGTGCATAAATGTCATCCACATAAAATTGATATATAAGTGAATCAGTATCTGTATATAACAGTTTGGCTTTCGATGCAAATTCCCGTTTAATGTAATTATAATGAAAGTCATAGAGAAATGTTTTTGATAGGTCTAAAATACTAAAGCCTGCATAGATTGGTTTGTTCATTGTTATTTCTAGACGTGACATTTCAATAAGAAACATATCATCACCGAATGACGTACAGCTATGAAAATTGGGCATTGATATGTAATAACTGGCTCCGTATCTACCCGGCCATTTTGTTACCAATTTAATGTCCTTATGTTTACGTAGATTTTCAATAGTTTTTCCAAAGAAGGCATTAATTAGTAATTTGAAAAAAAAATTCTCAAAATCATTTTTGCTTTCCCTTCTTAGCCTGATATTTAAATCTATATAGTTTTTTAACCAATAGGATTGTTTGAATTTTAAAATTTGATGAATTTTAGTCATTTTTAGACCTAATTTAAGAGCTTGTTTTAAATTTCGATAATGAATAATATAATTTTTTTTATCATATAAAGTGGTTAATAATTTAGGAATTTTTGATTTTGACTTTGGCGGGCATAAATGTTCCGGACAAAGGGGTAAATCCTTATGCAAATTAAAAAGTTCTTGGGGATAATTTAGATAAACTTCAAAAAAGTATCCAATAGGACCATTATCAGGTATACTTAGAATAGTTTGTTCTGTAAAAATTTCAGAATTTTCCCATTGAAAGTCTCTTTCCGGTAACGGTAAACTCATGGCAGTACCGTACAAATTATTCACATCGAAATACATACAATATGACGACGGTATTTGGGAGTCATACAATGAACCCATGTACTTATTAATAGCTTTAGCATAACGATTTGAACATTGGGATACTCCTCCCCTAATACCTCGTTCGATAAAGAGCACCATATCGATATCTGTTAATAATTCTAATTCGACTCCTTGTGACAGAACAATTTGATATGCTAAACCGGGGCTTGTATACGTCCATAAGGGGTCAATTTTATATGTCAATATACAAGTTTTTCTAAAATTTTCAAAGATGTCTGCTAAAAGTAGTACATCAGTTTTAAGATAGAGTTCTGAATATTCTTGAAGATTTTTAATATTGAAAGTATTCCAAACGGTCAAAGCATGATCGTAATTAGACTGTGAGATATGTTCGTTTTTAATTGAACTATAAAACGACTCCTTTTCCGGTAAAGTTGTCTCTTTCAATCGTTCCCAACTATCCAAATATTCATAGGGAAGGACACCCTTACGTGTTAGCAATTGAAATTCCCCTTCGTTTTCATAAAATTTTTTAGTTATATTTTTTTCGATATCAGTAGTGGGAGCATGAAATTCGATTAATTTTAAATTTGACAGAAAATCGAAAAGGTGGAAGCACGAAACTCGAATCATCGAGTAAACTCGATTAAAATCACTCGACTGCTCTAGAGGTGTCGAGCACCGAATTTTTTAAGGTTATGGTAACGAGTCTGTCATATATATTTTTTAATTGTTTCTCTAATCTGTGAAATTTATTATTTCATAGAATATCTAAAGTTATTTTTTAAATATGCGATTATCAATTTAAAAATAACGCCAATATGCTGCCCATTTTTAACGAAATTGTAAGGCTGCGGGTTCAACAACAACAGCATCTGAGACTTTTAAGGTGTAGAAGAGCTTTAAGGGTAAATAACAATCCGTTTAATTTGCCTGATCAACGTTTCATAGAACTTTTTCGGTTAAATAAATTTCTGGCTCGAGAACTTATTGAAAACTTACGACCCCATCTTCCACAGCGGTTAAATATAAGAGGCATCAGTATTGATAGTATGGTGCTAGTAACACTCAGATATCTTGCAACTGGATCTTACCAACGTTGTGTAGGAGAGGAATACAACTCTGGCATGACTCAAACGACGGTTGGAAAGTACATAAAAATAGTTGTGAATATTATGAATCAGTATATTGTCGATCAGGCTATTACATTTCCAGTAGAACAGGAAGAAAGGGAAGAAATAAAAGTAGAATTTCTAGCTAGATCCCGGATTTCCAGGGACTATAGGTGCCATAGATTGTACCCATATAGCTATATTAAAGCCCAATGTAGATCCTCATCTGTACCTTAATCGTAAGGGTTTTTATTCACTGAATGTCCAAATGGTCTGTGATAATAGATTAAGAATTAGAAATGTATTTGCCAACTTCGGTGGTGCCTCCCATGATAGCTTTATATGGAGACAATCTGAGATAAATGATTTTTTAAATAATTTAACAGCTGGTGGTGAAAGATCCTGGCTTGTAGGGGATTCAGGATATCCCCTATCAAATTATGTTATGACCCCTTATAGAAATCCACGAAATCAGGCTGAGCAACGATTTAATAATGCACAGTCTTCTGCCAGAAATGTGGTGGAAAGATGCTTTGGAATATTAAAAATGCGATTCAGATGTCTTTTACGAGAACATACTGCTCGCTACCCTCCTGAATATGTTGCAGTGTTAGTCAATGTTTGTGCTGCTCTGCATAATTACTGTATTAATGGGCATGTACCATTAATTGGAGAAGAACGTCCACATCAAGAAGCCCCTGGAGATGATATAGATGTTTATGTTGGGCATATCAATCAAAATGCTTTTAATTTAAGGCAAAATATTGTTAATAATTATTTCGCATAGTTTAACTCCTCATTTTTTTTGTGGCAATATTGCATTTAGTATTAACTTTCAGTTTGATTCTCGATAAAAAGTTTTTTGGGAATAGCACTTATTTACTTACAGTAAATACGTCCCTTGTAGCATTACCAACTTTTCTAATTGTATAAAGTAATAAATAATACCAATTGTTGTTTTATTTTACCCTTTATTTAGTCCTTTAACATAACAATGTAACTTAAATATAGAAGAACATTTCTTAAAATTTTCAAGAACAAAAATACTTCAAGAAATTAACAGAAACATTTTTCTTTGTCAAAGACAAAAATAAAAAAAGTACTTATTTCCATCAACAGAAACATTTCTCTTTGTCAAGGACAAACATAAAAAAAGTGGTACTTATTTTCATCAACAGAAACATTTTTCTTTGTCAAAAACAAAACTAAAAAAATGGTACTTATCAACACAAACCTTTTTTCTTTGTCAAGACAAAAATAAAAAAGAATGGCACTTTTTTCATGGCCTTTAGGTAGGTTAAGTTTAGTAAATTATTAACACAATATACAGAAAAGGTAAATGACAATTTATTTAAGTTTATCTTTCAAAACCTCATATATTTGTCCTAATCTGCAGTCAATAGTTGAATTAATCTCTCTTAAAACAGAAAGAGTTTCTTGGTAACATTCTCCGAGTTCATTATCCATCTTTGCTTTTTCCTTTTTTTTTTATCTGCATAATTATGCTCCAATCCAACCATCGCTTCTTTTCTTTTTTGTGTTGTGTGTTCCATTGTTGATGAGCAAGGATAATTTTTATCAATTAGGCTGACATTTCTTGTCACTGCCTTTTTCAGTGGTATCGAGGAGCAAGCATAATTATCCATTAGAATTCCAGCAGGTGTTCCGGTAACAGTTTCACTAATTGTGTTAGTTTGAATGTCATTTTCTGTAGTATATCCACTTACTACCGTCTGACAAGAAAATGGCATTTTTAACAATGATGGTGACACTCATTCCTTTCTATTACGGTAAGAAGTATTTACCTCTGTAGGACTGCCAGAACGAGAACATACTTTTAACTACAACATAATAATAATAAGTAATAAAATTAACAAGACATTAAAATTTAACAACTTACCCCTATTTCTCTATTTTTTACTCCTTCAGCAAATCCAGGGCCCAGTAACTGTAAAGCACGCATTTCATATTCGTTTAAAATCTTACATTTTGGAAGGCCTCCTCCAGTTTTGTTCTGTTCCTTCTTTATATCTGCAGCCTTTCTTTTTAAATTACTTTTGTAGTCAACCCAAGTCTAAAATTATATAATTTTTTTTTAATTTTGAGGTGGAGATCAAGATTGAAGTGTTTTCTATCTTTGTTTGTTATGTAGATTCTATTTTTGTTTGTTACTTCAATTTTGTATCTTCAATATCGTTTTAGAGGACCTACTGAATCAGATTGAACGGCCCAATATAAACGTGGTGTATGTCTCTAGGTCTATTAAATGGTTAATTTAAGCTTACCTTGTGCCATTTATCGCTACTTTTACATCCATACCCCAGACTGTTTAGTGTTGCACTCATTTCGTCCCATAGTGTTTTCATCTTATATTTTCCATTCTCAGCGTTCATTCTACCTGTGGCCATTTCCGAACATTTTTCGAAATACTGAAACATTATCTCCCAATGCTCGCTAGGCTTCATGGTAGGATTTGGGGAAGGAAATTTCAGAGAAAATGGAAAAGTAAATTTTGCGTTTTGTTTGCCGGCGATTTCTATAAATAGTTCTAAAATTGACAGTTGACAAACCTATGAAGTTAGCTGAAGTAGCATAATCCCTAAAGAATTTATGCATAATGGGAAAATGATACGATCGATTTTCGTGTGGCATACCCTTGAAGTCGATCGAATCGACAGTCGAAATATCGAGACTATTTTATCGAATTTCGTGCTCCCGGCACAGGTAAATAAGAAGCTAACTCGTCAATACTAGACGACATAAACCGAAATGAATCTAAGAATCAAAAGTTTACATTGGTATTTTCTATATATTTTGAAAAAGAAATATATCGCAAGCATAATTATCCATTAGAATTCCAGCAGGTGTTCCGGTAACAGTTTCACTAATTGTGTTAGTTTGAATGTCATTTTCTGTAGTATATCCACTTACTACCGTCTGACAAGAAAATGGCATTTTTAACAATGATGGTGACACTGATTCCTTTCTATTACGGTAAGAAGTATTTACCTCTGTAGGACTGCCAGAACGAGAACATACTTTTAACTACAACATAATAATAATAAGTAATAAAATTAACAAGACATTAAAATTTAACAACTTACCCCTATTTCTCTATTTTTTACTCCTTCAGCAAATCCAGGGCCCAGTAACTGTAAAGCACGCATTTCATATTCGTTTAAAATCTTACATTTTGGAAGGCCTCCTCCAGTTTTGTTCTGTTCCTTCTTTATATCTGCAGCCTTTCTTTTTAAATTACTTTTGTAGTCAACCCAAGTCTAAAATTATATAATTTTTTTTTAATTTTGAGGTGGAGATCAAGATTGAAGTGTTTTCTATCTTTGTTTGTTATGTAGATTCTATTTTTGTTTGTTACTTCAATTTTGTATCTTCAATATCGTTTTAGAGGACCTACTGAATCAGATTGAACGGCCCAATATAAACGTGGTGTATGTCTCTAGGTCTATTAAATGGTTAATTTAAGCTTACCTTGTGCCATTTATCGCTACTTTTACATCCATACCCCAGACTGTTTAGTGTTGCACTCATTTCGTCCCATAGTGTTTTCATCTTATATTTTCCATTCTCAGCGTTCATTCTACCTGTGGCCATTTCCGAACATTTTTCGAAATACTGAAACATTATCTCCCAATGCCGCTCGTTAGGCTTCATGGTAGGATTTGGGGAAGGAAATTTCAGAGAAAATGGAAAAGTAAATTTTGCGTTTTGTTTGCCGGCGATTTCTATAAATAGTTCTAAAATTGACAGTTGACAAACCTATGAAGTTAGCTGAAGTAGCATAATCCCTAAAGAATTTATGCATAATGGGAAAATGATACGATCGATTTTCGTGTGGCATACCCTTGAAGTCGATCGAATCGACAGTCGAAATATCGAGACTATTTTATCGAATTTCGTGCTCCCGGCACAGGTAAATAAGAAGCTAACTCGTCAATACTAGACGACATAAACCGAAATGAATCTAAGAATCTAAAGTTTACATTGGTATTTTCTATATATTTTGAAAAAGAAATATATCGCTCCTTATTAACAGGTAATAGAGTAACTTTTCCTTTTATATTAACGCTAAGAGCTTTAATTATGAAATGACTATCGTAGCCAGAGAGATTATGAAATAAAACTGGAATCATGTGATCAGTTTTATAGTTAATATTACAGAAAGAGTGCGAACTACCCCTAAAATTACCGGTAAAATGGCAATGGTCCCTCACCCTCTGTTGACCCTGTAAAAAGGGCTTATTGCAAATGTGACAACATGTGGCCGAAATAAAATCATCGACTTGTTTATCGGTTAAAGGAGTCATTGGAACTATATTTTTAAAAAAATTTTGAATTTGATATGCGATCTTCTGAAGTTCATTAACAAACCAATCAATGCAATCGCTCCCTGTATATAATTGAAAATATGATAGAGAATCATCGTAAGAACATTTCAAATAAAATGCAATACTAAAGGCCTCGTGTTTTTGAAATACTGTCATTTTATTAGTATTAAGATTTTCCGAATCCATTTTCACTAAGATACTTTCCATATCAGCATAAATAGTAAAAGGGACTTTTTCTTTAAATTTGAAATTTTTGAATTTTAAGATTTTATTATCTTCAGAAGGTAAATTTATTTTTATATCATTTATAGTTTTACAAATACCAAAGTGTTTATCGCGCCGTCCTTCAGTCATAAAATGATTTAAACATCGTTCGCAAAACCATTTTTTATGTCGTATATTTCCCATTTGTTGATTTAATACACGCGATAAGTTTTTTATTAAAACAAAATGATAAATAGTATCATTTTCCTTAATTTCCTGAATATCAGTATTATTGCAATTTAAGGGTGAATCTATAGTAACAGCCGACAGGAGTAGTAAATTTATACGCGGAGAAAAGTCCTGTTGACTTAAACATAGAGGAATCAAATTAGCATTTTTGTCAGTGGTAAAAACGTTAATAGATAATTTATTTAATTTTTCAAATTTTGTTATATCTTTTAGACGGATTGGAAATTTAATATTTTCATATTTTAATACGTCTTTAAAATGAGGGTAAGATCCAGTGCGTTGTGGGTTTTTATTTGCAGGAGCCGGATATAAGGCACAAACTACACACCACAAGAAACAGTATTGATCATTGTTTTTTATATTAATGATTCCTTTAGAGTTTTTATAACGTTCAGGTAAATTAATGTAAGTGGAAGTACCCGAGGTTATAGGTGTAAAATTATTAATATTTACTTTTAAATGTAAAATTTCATAGAGTGCATATCCGGAATCTTTTTCTTGAAAGTCCTCAAGTTTTAACAATATTTTATTTTTTACATTGTCTGTAAACCAATGTTTTAAATTTGTATTTTCGTCAATTATTTCATTTTTTGTAGAAAAATGTTTTATATCAGTTTGTAGGTTTTGAGGTTTCACAAATAATGCCGAAAAAATAACATTAACTTTCAACATACACTTTTTTAATTCTTTTTTTATTTTTATTAAAAAACTTTTATACGCTTTATTTAGAAAAATTTTGGGGTCTTTTATATTTAAATTTGTAATAATACCAGTCCTTATCCTTCCCTGAAAATATGATTCAAGATCTTGCCATACTAAATGTTTAGTCAGATTTTTAAGGTTAACAGAATTACTATAAGATTGTCGTTTTTTATTTTTAAAATTTTCCTTATAATGTTTTAAAATTGCCAAACTTGATTCTATTTTCGCTAAACTTCCAATACATTTAAGTTTATTTTTACAACAAATATTAATTATTTTAATTGTTCTATTTAAATATTTTATCCCAAATAAATATTCATCTTTTGTTTTAATTAAACGTTTTACCTGCTCAAGTTTACCAAGAACTGAACTCACTAGATGATCTAATGTTTGCGAACTGACCTGTGTTGGAGTACTCATTGTTATATATACGTATGCTATTCAATTATCTTGTAACTGATTACCTTTGTGGAAAAACATGCGATTATATATTTTATTTCTATCCCCCAATCAAAACAAAACAGAATAAATTATATGCCAGGTCATGGTGCTGAAAAAAAAATGGTAAAAGAGAAACCCTTGTAATTTTTAAAATAACTTATTAGATACATTTTGGTTATATAAATTAACAAAATGTTTATTTAAGATCAGGTAGGTATGTAAATTTATTTAATTGATCACACCCATTTAAGAAAAACACTTATCAGTTTGAATCATCAAAGAATTCATGAGATAAAAGGTAACATGATGTACTTGTTTATGCATCTTAGTGCAACAAGTTCATGTTGTGCATTTTAATTCTTAGAAAATATATTGACTAATGAAAAACCACTTAAATTGTTATATCATGAAATAATTAAAGAAAAAGTATTATACGTATGTAAATATTACTAATTGTATGTGTTCATTCATGCATATAATTTTATCAATTTCTTATTGCGTCTTTTGAATAACTAATTGGATTACATACTGTTTGTACATATTAAAAATTAGTGTGTCGAATTAGCGGATTTTTCAAAAGTTAAAAGCTTAATTAAAAAACAAAAAGTATTATACGTATGAAAATATTACTAATTGAATGTGCTCATTTATGCATATAATTTTATCAATTCCTTATTGCGTCTTTTAAATAATTAATTGGATTACATATTGTTTGTGTATATTAATAATTAATATGCTGAATCAGCAGATTTTTCAAAAAATTAAAAGTTACTTAAGGAAATATGGAAATTTATATTGTCTAATTACATACACGATTTATGTAACATACTTTTAATATTTCTTTGTTACTTATTTGAACAATCAATTAGCAATTCTTTACTTTACTATGTGCTAAGTGATTGAGTGGACAATTAGGGAAATTTTGTTTTGATTTCTAATTGGATATACTAGCTTAATGTATCATCTTTTTTATGATCTTTCACACTAAGTAATATGATTTTTCTTTTTTTTATTAAATCAGGAGACAATTATTTTTATGAATAATGTACAGGTAGGTAAGTGGGATCTTTAATATAAAATAGGAGAGACTGTTGTTTTTAGTTAACATTTTAGTAAGTGTTATAGAAACTTAAACTGAACAAAAGAAAAAAGAAAAAAAATGTCGTCAGAAGGTGTAATAAAACGCGTTTATTTGTCAGAAGAAGATGACTGTGGGGTAAATGTGAATACGGGTAGTGAAGTTAAAAAATTTAAGTATAATACAATTGTTATTGTAAAACAACCAAATTTACGTATTAATTATATTGACTTCGAAGTTGAAAAGAATTCCAGTAGCGGTATAGAAGTAATTGATGCTGCGGGAACTTCAACTTTTCCAAAATCTGTTCAATTTGATAGAAATGAAATTTGCGCTGCAGTTGAAACAGATATTAGTCCCTCAGCTTCTGCAAATATAAATAATGGAGCAATATCCGTGGAATCGCAAGATCTATCAATACAAAAAGAAACCGAAGAAAGAGAAGAAGAAAAAAATGAGACAGAAAATGAGACAGAAAATGAAGAAGAAAATGAAGGTAAACCAGATGACCATTGGAGTCATACTTTATTAAACTCTATAGATAGAATTTTTAAGGATCCTGAAATAGAATACATGTCCAATTGTCTATATGGGTTATCAAATGGGCAGTCAAGATGTTGTGAAATGATTAGAAGAACAAACTTTTTATCATCGAATTTTGATGAGTTATACACAAAGAGTGACAACGAAATTAAATGCAATATATTTTATTTAATTTATCATCAATTTTTTTTCGACAATTTAAACAAACAGTTTACCACCATTATTTGCCAGTCATGCTATTGCCAAGATGAACATTTTAATTCAATTTTTAATAAACTCGTATTTTTTATACGCCCATCCGAATGTTTGTTAATACACCAACATTTAAAAGGACACTATCAGTGTTCTTGGTGTTATAGGGACACAGAAAATAAATGTTATTGCCCTTTAATGAGAGTATCACAGCTAAACGAAATAAATCAAGTTTGGCATACTCATAGAACAAATAAATTATTGACTCAACATTCTACAACTAATTAATGCAAATTATGCACCTATATTAGTATATAAGAACGAAAATATATATACTTTACTAACACATCACCTTTAACAATTGAACGAAGAAGAAGAAGAAACAATGGCTACAATATCCTCAACCATTATTGTTTTGGTCAAAGATAAAGTGAATTTTCCCCTGAATATGGCACTAGTGGTTATGAAGCAAATTTTTCAGTAAGTAAACTGCTGCACATAATTATCGTTAAAAGAGCATTTTTTAGTCAAATTTGATACCGTGTAATTCCTGATATACTGAACGCATTTCAAAAAGCTGGTCACATTTCGAAAGGTATTTTTATCCTCTATTGAATCATTCGTAACAACTTCTTAGATTTTGACCGGCGGCTATAATACAGGGTAAAACAAAATGTCGTGCATTTTGAAAAAAATTACACTTGCTCCCCATTTTGTAGGAAGACCATGCTGATATTTTTTGAACCTAACATTTCATAGATATTGATCATACCTCGGGACCTTTTTGGGATTTTGCGAATATCTACTGTCGTTTGCGAAAAAAATACTTTTTTCCAAAAATTATTTTTTTTTTTTCAGGTTACTCCGTATATTGGTATACGTTTCCATAGTTATCCTATTAAAATCAAGAGTGCCAGTTAAAAAGCTTTGATATAAACGTCATGTTCGACTGTTCAATTTTTGTTACTGGCAAAGTGACAGTATCGGTGATACGTTGTTAGATTTAGAAGAATTCTTTAACAAATACAAAAATCAACTTGACCACCCAATATACCAATAGATTATCAATACTTGTGGATTAAATCAATCAAAAATGCCACGACTATCTCAACGGGAAATGGAAAATGCTGTAAGGTAAGAAGTAGATAGAATTTTACTTGTTTTCGAATCTGCCAAAGTAAATATTTTTTCATAGGTTGAGAGGATTGGGACATTCTCTAGAAGAAATAGCAGCCCTGTATGACACAAGCCATATGTCTATTTCGAGACTCTTAAGTAGGTACGCGATATCTGGAAGAGTGGCATATCGTCGTGGAACAGGACGACCCAGGATTACCACTCGTAGAGATGACCAGCGTATACTAGTTACTGTAAACCGCCGAAGAACTCGTAGTTCGAGGCAGATAAGAAATGCTACAGGTTTAAATGTATCCTGCATGACCATACGGCGTCGCCTTCACGAGCGCAATTTACATGCTCGAAGACGAGCAGCGTGTCCCCAACTCCTAAGGATCCATCGAGTCGCGAGAAGGACATGGGCAATTGACCAGAAACATTGGGGAGTAGCAGAATGGGCTAGGTGCATGTTTGTAGATGAAGCTAGATTTAACTTGTATAATTCTGATGGGCGTATTTTAGTGTGGAGAGAAAGGGGGGGACGATTCAGAGAAGAACATATGGAAGCACGGGTGGCGTTTGGAGGAGGCGGAGTAACTGTTTGGGGTGGAATCATGAGGAATGGTAGGACTGAATTGATTGTATTGATTGGGGAAAATATGACAGCCGCGACGTATAGAGAAAGATGTTTGAGAGATATTGTTTTGCCCTTTGCAGATAATTTTGGGGGCGACTTTATTTTAGTCGACGATAATGCTCGCCCTCATAGAGCAAGAATCGTGAACGACTTTCTTAGGGAAAACAATATCACGCGTATGATTTGGCCTGCTAGGTCGCCTGATATGAATCCTATAGAGCATGTGTGGAGTAACCTTAAGTTACGTTTGAATCGGGAAGGGAATGAATTTCAAAATTTGCAAGAATTGGTGAATGCGATTGTGCGTGAATGGGAAGCTATTCCCCAAAACATGATTACAGTATTAGTGGATTCTATGCCCGAGAGAGTAAGGGACGTCCTTTTAAGTAGAGGCGGTCCAACAAGGTTTTAAATGTTCATCCGCCGAATATTTTTGTTTGAAGCACTCCAGATTATTTTTTTTTACATGAATCATTATAATGAACAAAGAACTGAGTTTATTCTTGATTTACGTTCCTAAATAAAACTATTGTACATATTCGCAGGGTGAGTTCTTTATTTGAGGAGGATAGGGATGGAAGTTAGCAAAGATAACTTGATTAAGGATGCACTTTACACAATCGAGCAAATTGGTGTAGAAACAACAAATAACAAAAAAAGAATTTTTGGAAAAAAGTATTTTTTTCGCAAACGACAGTAGATATTCGCAAAATCCCAAAAAGGTCCCGAGGTATGATCAATATCTATGAAATGTTAGGTTCAAAAAATATCATCATGGTCTTCCTACAAAATGGGGAGCAAGTGTAATTTTTTTCAAAATGCACGACATTTTGTTTTACCCTGTATTATAGCCGCCGGTCAAAATCTAAGAAGTTGTTACGAATGATTCAATAGAGGATAAAAATACCTTTCGAAATGTGACCAGCTTTTTGAAATGCGTTCAGTATATCAGGACTTACACGGTATCAAATTTGACTAAAAAATGCTCTTTTAACGATAATTATGTGCAGCAGATTATTTTATTTATTAAAATATTTTATAAAATACAAGTAATATGATTCTTAAAAAATAAATAATTTTTGAAATTTAAAATCCTAATAAAATTATGATTGTTTTCATATTTTTCACATCATTGAAATTTCAAAAATTATTTTTTTTCAAAATTTTAAATCTGTGAATTTTAATATAGTTAAATAAAAAAACATAATTTGTTTTAGTTTTTTATTTTAATACTTCCATAAAAAAAAGCTTCGAAATTTGTTTATTTTTTTCCAAATTTTAGATTTTAGTGTTTTTATTAGTTAAATAACAAATATAATTTTTTAATCTTATTTTCATAGTTTCATATAAAATAGTTTCATAAAAAAATAATTTGTATAATTATTTTTGTTTTTAAAGTTTTGAGATTTGTTTTATTTTTTTTATCAAAATTTTTTAGGATTTTGTGGTTTTTTCATAGTTAAATAAAAAAATTATTTTTAATCTTATTTTAAAAGTTTTAATAAAAAAAATACTTACTGTAAAACTAAAAAAAAATTTTTGTTTGTTTTTTAGATATGGTGTCAAAGAAATCAGTTTGAAGGGGGATAAATTATTTATCCATTTATCATATTCACCCAGAAGTACCACCTTAATACGTAAATTCGGCAACCTTCCAGTTCAATATTTTCGAGCTAGATTGGAGAATGATGAGCAGATTTTATTATTTGAAAGAGCTATTAAAAAATTTACATTCAACTTAGAAGAAGAAATTGATGAAGAACAATTGTCTAAACGAAAGAAAATTTATGCCGTCGACCTAAAACAATTACCAGCCCCTACTAGTACCACCACTGATGCTCAGGATCCTGTTCAAATTGATGAAAATGATGATGACGACTTTCTGCAATCGCAAAAATTCTTTTCTTCTTAAAAATGTATTAATTATTGTTGTTCAACATTTTATACTAACTATTTTTATATATTTTAACTAAAAAATACAAGGTTAAGTTTTTGATTACATAATCTTTAATTTATGAATACATACATACATACATACATATAACACTTACTAAAATGTTCACCCATATTTTTCCTTATTCATTTTACGTGTAAGTAAAATGAAATTAAGGAAAAAAAATCGATATGTACTTACTCAATTTTATTATTTTAATAAAAATGATGTTAAGAAAATTGTGTTTTACTTAAAAAAAAACGAATGATTGATAGGTTGATAGGAAAAAAACACTATCAATATTTAAAAAATATATTAGAAATATATATAAAAACAATATTATAAACTTAACTTATTTTTTTTATACCAATTTCTTAATAAAAATATATTCTCTCTGGCACATCCGAAACTAACGCAAGAACAATGTCTATCGCATTTATAATTTTTACAGTTTAAATATTTTAATTTTGCCAAATTTGGACAACCTAATTCTAACAAATCAATAACTTCATTGGGAATTAATTTATTCAACCATACTTTTTTCTATAAGCCTTTAACAAAAATCGGTTTATCTTGCACAATATTTTTAATAGTTAAAGATATATTTTCATAAGGTAAATATTTTTTAGCGTTATAATCATTCCATGATAGTCCATAGTTCCATTCGATATGATTAAGTAGAGTGCTGTTAAACCAGTGTAGTGCGTACTGTAAATTAATGTGTCGATGAAAATCTTTTCCAGTTTTAATATTAATTATAGAGATTTCTTTGCAAATAAAATCACTAGTTTTATATTGAAAACCTTGTACATCTATAATATACATTTTTTTTGTTTTTTGGATTTATTTTTAAACAATTTTTACTGTACTTGTTAGTGGATTGTATTTAACAAATCGATCATGTAAGATTAAACAATAGACGGTAGTAGTCTTTTCTATTTTTTTATCAGTCTCAAATTCTATTCGAATATCCACTGCTCCACCTTTCAGTATGTCTTCACCTTGTCGCGAGCAATCCACAACTGTTAGGGGTGATTTGTTTTTAAAATTTATTGAAGCATAACAGGGATCTGCGTACTGTTTGTAATAGTAGGATTTTTGAAATTGTACATACATTTCATACAGGATGGCATATTTGTTATTGTCAAAATTTAAATTCAAATTGTCATATGGAAATACTTCTGAGTTTAAATATACTTTCAAGTTTGTTAGGTTACAATGATTAAAAGTGCTCATGTCTTCGTCGATTTTATTTTTTTTTGTTTGTTTGAAATCCAATGACCAAAAAACGAGGTTTTTCGAGTTGGCTTGAAGATTTGACAGCCCACGAGTGACTTGTGGTCTCTTGTAATTGCGGATACTCATGTAATTGCGGATACTCATGTAATTCCCAGCTTCTGAAGGCAATCGGCAGTTCATGATTGCTTTCAAATTGTTTAAATAATCGTAATTTTTGATTGTCATTAACTGTTACATGCGGCATTTTCCATAACACTTTAGTAAGCGTTATTTTATACGATTCCTTAAGGTCACTAATTTGTTTCATACTATTAAGATCACTATTGCCTCGTATTAGCATTAACTCTTGACGTAAGTTCATTATAATTTTATTGAAATCTTCTGCAAAACCCAGTAGCATTTTTAAGGGGATGCAAACATTAAAATTTCCCTTGGCATCCAACAGTGGTGGTATTTCGTCAGAATCCCATCCGGCATTTTTCAATATTGTATCACTTTCAGTCTGTGTAAACGATACGTATCCCTTCATTGTTGTTGTTATTCCAGGATTTCGGACTCGATCAATAATCACTCCACCTAGCTCGTAGCGAATTTCATCAAAAAGATGCATGATTCCATTGTTTACAAATTGAATATTATTACTATAGGAGTCGTCGGTTTTAATTAGTTGACCTTCGATATATAAAAAACTTTGACTAGGTAAAGTATACAGGTCCTGTGTCTGTATAGGAATTCTTATTTCGTCATTATTATTAAAAGTTGTCGATGTATACGGCTGATGTGTGTGATATTGATAACTGATTATTGAGTCATCCTGTATGACATTTTCATTTACTTTTAATATATTATAGCTCATTTTGTGGTTATGTTCTTTTTTCCCTTTTAGTTTAAAGCCTAAATAGGTTAAAAACTTTATTTCTTGATGATAGTTCTTTAAGTTGCTTTTTTGTACTGAACATTTTTTTACCCTTCTTACCGTTTTTATAGCAATAATAACGATATGACGGATTAATGTTAGGTCAATCGAAGGAATTATGATTATATAAAAAAAACATTATTTAAATATTTTTTTTAGTTTTTTTGTAAAAGGAATTTTTTTTCAGATGTAATCTTATCGTGACGAGTTCTTCTCGAAAATTAACCAACTGGCCATCTTGATTGGTTATTTTAAGCATTATTTCATCGATATAAGTTGTATTTATTGGTAAATAAATTACATTGGAGGGCGTCTCGTTTATTTTAAAGCCGGGCGATGAATTAGGATAAAACATATAAATCATGTGATCTGGTTGCCCATTACTATATGAATTTGACACTATATTACATTGTATTTTTATACAATTGACCTTGAATATATCAACAGGATGTTCAGAAATATGTAAAATATTAGGTTCCAATACTTTATTGGAAAATCCTAATAGGCTTCCAATTGAATTTTTCTTTGTAAAATCAATTCTCTGATTGCACATAATTTCACATTTTAATGTATTATGATTGGCACGTAATATAAGTTTCACTTTTGGATTTTGTTGTGGTTCAATGTCATATTGCACACTATTACTGTTGATTTCTTCCTGTTCTAAGTTTATTATTACAGGTGTGGTGTTCTTGTTGTCTTGAAATTGATGCTTAAAATATGTATTCAAATAATTTGATATATCGTTAATTTCATAAGAGCCTTCAGGCAATTCGACTTGTCGATTATTACCAAAATAAAATATATTATTGGACTTGTCGACATTAGGAATAGAATTGTAACTTTCAAAGTTTATCAGTCCTAAAATGTATTCTTCATTTTCACCTAATATTATAGGAGGATATATTTTCGGGGTCAGATTTGATTCTCTGCCTGATAAGGTAAACGTGTAGGACATATTATTGTTTTTTTCTTTTCTGTTGAACCTTACTTGGATAAAGACTCACAATAGAATAAAGAAAATATTGTAAAATATATGTATTTATTTATTTTATAAAACAGGTTGATAATAATATAAAAATTCTAAACATAAGTGTCCACAGATTACAGAATTATATGATTGATAAGATGTATGGTTATAAAAAATGTTACAAATGCCACTTGAGTTAAAATAAATTTTCCAATGGCGGTCTTAAATTTCCAAAACTATCAAAATAGTAAATATTATTTTCGTATTTCTTGTAAGCTATCCAGTGCGTGCCGGGTCCGGAAGAATTGTCCAAATTAATAATCCCTGTTTCATATTTACGAATCCTTTGCGGAAGGATGTTCTTCATAAAAACTCCTCGAAAATAGGGTATTTTTAATTTTTTTCTATAATTTTCTAGATCCAAATTAGAAAGAACACGTTCGGGTACAATTACTGATGCTATATTAAAGGTATTTTTCCTTTTTGTTGGTTTCTTCTTGTTCGTTAGGGACATTGTTGTTGTTTTTGTCTTTTTTGTTGTTGTTGTTGTTGGTCTAAAAAAAGACCTAATCCAGTTTTATATGGTTTTAAATAGAGACCCTTTCCCATGGATCGAGTTTCCATGATGCGATTGTGACGTTTATTCTCTTCTAATTGTTGTTTTGCCGCTCTTGCGTCGTTTATTGCCTTCGCTATGCCTGCTGCGCCCCCACTTAAGGCCCCTAAGGCACTTAAACCGGCAAATATCGGTATCAAGGGTAATATTCCGCCGGATTTAGGAATTTGAACTACTCTTGGTAATTTAATTTTGTTTTTATTATTTTTTGTATTTCTTTTTGCTATTTTAAAAGCTGCACCAATATCTTTAGGTTTTTCTATTAAAATAATTTTGTTTATTTTTTTTTATCATAGAATGAAAAGAAGTTAATTTATTTTTTCCATAACGTTTTTTCGTTTTATTCTTTAATTTTCTTTTTTGTTGTTTCTTTATCGTTTTCCTCTTTCCCTTCTCCTTCATTTTTTTTTTCAATCTCATATTACTATTAATTCTTTTTACCATTTTTTCTTTTTTTGTTTTTTAAATAATAAAGGTCCTATCTCTTAAGATGATCACTATAACCTAAAATAAAAAATCAAGCCATATTTGTATTTATATATTTTTATTTATTCTTTAATTTTTTTTAAGAACGTAGTATTTTCATCAGACGCATCTAAATTCGTATCACTTAATTTTCGTTTACGTGTAGATGTAATATTATCATTTTCTGTTCTAATTATTTTATTATTTACAAGGTTATGTTCCTCGTCATTCCTATTTTTATCTTCATTAGTATTCAGTTTTCGTTTAAGGGCTTTTCTGCCGATATCCGAAGTAGTAGCAGTAGGTTCATAATCCATTAAATTTTGTTGCATTTCCTTTTCTAACTGTTTTCTAGCAGTAGTAGCATTTATTTTTTCTCTAATTTTTTTTCATGATAATTATCAGTAGATTCCTTTTTTTCGTTTGTTTTTCTTTTTAGAGGGATTTTTCTAGATTTTTCTTTTAATGTTTTTTTATTTGGTTGATCTGTATTAGATAGTGTATTTTGCATTTTATTAAGATTTTCTCTTACCAGTACTATAAGTAGAGTATATGGCAAAATCCTAAGAAACATAATTGAGGACGAGTACAATCCCCATGAAATTGAGCAACAGTCGGGTTTTAGAGCTGGCAGGTCAGGCCTAGATAATATATTTAGCCTTACCCAACTCAACGAGAAAAAGACGTCGACCAATAGAGAATTACACCTCCTGTTTGTGGACTTAACTAAAGCCTACGACACCGTCCCGTTAAAAAAGCTATGGCAAATACTGGAAGTATCTCCCATAAATAGTACAGCAATTGCCGCAATAAAACAACTATATCACCAGTCATACTCTAGAATAAAACTGGGAGCACATGTTTCGGACAGTTTCCCTGTAACAAAAGGACTTAGACAGGGATGCTGTTTGTCCCCCACATTATTTAAGATCTATTTAAACGAGGCACAGAAAAGATGGAGAGGAGCATGCGGAGGAATGGGAATACAACTGACAGACGATACAACACTCTATACATTACACTTTGCCGACGACCAAGTAGTGATTGCACAAGATAAAGAAGACCTCGAGTTTATGACGAGAAGACTGTTTGAAGATTATAAAAGCTGGGGCTTGACAGTCAACTACAAAAAGACTAAATATCTGTGCATTGGAGGACAGCAAGAAAATCTTACTTTAAATACCGGCGAAGTTATTGACGGGTGTGAGGAATATGTATATTTAGGAACAAAAATGGGAAAAGACGGCAGAACCGAACAGGAGATAGAAGATAGGATAAGTAAAGGGAGGGCGGTGATATGTTGCCTTAACTCTGTTCTCTGGTCAGGGAATGTATCGCTTGAAAAGAAACATCACATCTATAATGCTGTTCTCAAGAGCATTGTTCTGTATGGATGTGAGTCCTGGCAAATGACCAAGCGATTAGAACAAAAACTTCTGGCACTCGAAATGGATTACTGGCGTCGATCGGCCGGGATTTCAAGAATGGACAGGGTCAGGAATGAACGAATAAGGGAAATAATGAAAGTTGAAACCACAATTCTAGATGAAATACACCAAAAACAACTTATTTGGTATGGCCATGTAGAGAGAATGGCAGAACATCGAATCCCAAAACTAGTTTTAAGATGGACCCCTGCAGAAAAACGAAGAAGAGGAAGACCAAAGACGACATGGATCGGTGGTGTTCAGAGGGCCATGTCAGAGAGAAACCTAGGACCTGGAGACTGGGAAGATAGAAGAGGATGGAAGCTGGGAACCGGAAGGCGGAGAACGCTATAAAACCGGATATTAAGATTTTCTATGAGAGAGGTCATTTTTTCTAAATAATTACGCATAACTTCAATACTGCGTTGCATTATAAAATTGAAACTTGTTTGACATTTTTGTTCTTTATGAACTGATGCTTTTTATGGATTTTGTTGAACTTATTGATTAATTTTAAGTCTGTAAAATCCCCACCACCACCACTTCCCATTCCAAGTTTACGTTTGGTATGCATTGCAGTTGACACACCTAAAGCTGTTAATTTTTCAGCCCAAGAAGCATTCGGTGCACGTAATCGATCTAGAGCATTTTTTAATAAAATTTGATCGGCCTCATGACGACTGGGTAAATCTTGCGTTTTTGAATATTCGATATCGTGTTGTTTGCATGCATCATCTAATGGATTAATTCCCACATCTCCACGTTCTAGTCGTTTTTTCAAGTTAGTTCCCGGACCACAAAAATTATAACACGGTAAATGGAGTTCAAATGGAAGTTTATTTATCAAGGAATTGACAAGACCTGCTCCTCCCTTGATCTCTTTATGTTTTGAGTAGTATCTCATGGTAAATCAAAAATCAAACTGAATGTATATATTGAAAGACTAATCATTTTATAGGCATTAATAATTTTGAACTGTTATTGAAATGAAGAAAATTGTAAGACAAAAAACCACTTTGCCAGTTAATAATCATGATCTAAATAATAGAGAATTAACTGGAAATTTTAAACACAGTAAACTATTACGTTCAACAATTCGTTGCATAATTGCGGGTCCTTCAAATTGTGGAAAAACAAACACTATGATAAGCCTAATTGAGCACCCGAATGGATTAAAATTTGAAAATGTTTACATATATTCCAAATCTCTATATCAACCAAAATATATTTATTTGCAAGAATTAGTAAAACCAATTAAAGGTATAAACTATTACGCATTTAATGACTGTAATGAAATTATGCAACCGACTCAAGCAAAACCAAATTCAATATTTATTTTTGATGACGTCGCATGTGATAAACAAGCTGTTATTAGAGAATATTTTAGTATGGGAAGACACAATAATATCGACTGTTTCTATCTCTGTCAGACATACACAAAAATTCCGAAACATTTAATAAGAGACAATGCCAATGTAATCCTGTTATTCAAACAAGATGATTTAAATTTACGTCATGTATATTCCGATCACGTTGGTACGGATATGTCGTTTGAAAACTTTAAACATATATGTTCATATTGCTGGGAAAAATCATTTGGATTTTTATCAATTTTTAAGGATAATAATATTAGCGATGGTCGATATCGATGTGGTTTTGACAGTTATATATACATTTAAAATGTTATAACTTGTTTATTACACGTTTAACCATTGTATGTTGTGTATGTTTGTCGAAGGACACAAGAAAAAAATTAAAAAATGGCTACAGCACCACGTAATAAAAGAAAGAAAAAAGAGAAAAAAAATGTTAATGGCATAAATAGTTTGTTAAAAAAGAAAATTATTTTAAAACGACATGATATTAAAAACAAATTAAAATTATTAAAATATGATCAAGGAATTCATGAAAATTTATTTCAACCTATAACTAAGCACCTTCAAAATATTGAACAGAAATTAAAACCGAAGAGTAAAATTGCAAATGTATCACTGTCAAATAAAAAATGTTTTAACAAGAAAGAAGCTAAAGAGGAATTTTTAAGCAACGATGAATATATGGATGATAATGATAATGATAATGATAATAATTATGAACTCACAGAGAATTTTGAAGATCGTAATAATGATGATAAAAAATCAGTATCATCGGAACCCACCCCTCTGTTCGCATCGACTCCGCAGGAATTCAAACAAACACCTAGAGGAATTAAAAATCTTGTAACACCTCAAACTGCACCACGTGCAAAGAGGAAATTAATATTTCCCACAGTCAACAAACCGTACAATCTTCGAAAACTTATTCTTAGAAAGCAAGATGATAATCTACAGGAAACAGATGCTCGAAAGCAGAAAGAATATCAAGAGGAACTTAATAAAAGTATTAGAGACAAATCATTAACTGATTATTACGAACAGTATGACGCATTACCTTTAAAATATATTAAAACATTTATTAATGATCCTAACAGCGTAAATTTAGATGGAAAATTTCGAGTTAAATTTGATAGAGATATTGAAAAAATTTCTATAGGTAGTAAACGAATTAACTTCGATGGATCTGATTTAGCAATTGCTGGAAAAAAATATAAGGGCACCACCGGACTTTATGGTTTGCTTTTCAATCAAAATGTTCCCACTGTATATACGGATGAAGATGTCAAAAATTATAGACAGATTTTGGTGAAATCGAACGCACTAAAAAAACATTTTAATCCTACTAATGAATTAATAAGTAGTAAAAATGTAAAATATAAAAAACTAATTGAACCAATACTAAACAGACCGGAATTAGATATTGACGACGACGACGACTCGGAAACCGATAAAGAAGGTAAAGGAATGCTCATGAAAGTTTCCAACAATCTAATCGATTACGTTCACTGGAATGATCCAAATGAGCTTGTTGAACGACTAAGATTGTTAATTGCTTCCAAGACAGCGGGCAATACGAGCCATACAAACGAAATAAATTCCATAATTGAAGAACTACACGAAGCCGATATAATAGAATAATTATTATGTCAGAAGTTAAGCGACAAATTGTAGAAGAACTACATAAGCCAGCTAGAATAAATTTTAAACGTCGAAAAGTCATTATAAAATCCTATTTGGATTTAATGCAAGCCGATCTTGTTGACATGAAGGAATATGAAAAGGAAAATAACGGTTATAAATATATTTTAGTGGTGATTAATTGTTTCTCCAAATACGTATGGACATATCCGTTAAAAACAAAAACTGCTAAGGAAGTGGCTCAGGCTATGGAAAAAGTATTTAAAATTCAAAAACCCATTTATTACTGCGTATTGGATTATTCAATCAGTGGACTTTTCCGAAGGTTATTTTCTAATTGCATACACGATTTACGTATATTATTTTAACAATTTTTTAAAATTATTTGAATAACTAAATAGTTGCACTTTACTCATACATATTAATGTCAACTAGTTGAGTCGCAATTAAATGGTATTTTTCCTAATAGGATATATTTGTTTTGCATCAAGAATTAGTTTTTGTTAAGTAATATGACTATGCAATTATTTCAATGACAATGCATAGGTAGGTAGGTAAGTGGGATTTTAATATAAAAATAGGAGAGACTGTGGTTTTACTTAATATTTTAGTAAGTGCTATAATAGTAATTGACGGTAAAGAAAATGTCTTCAAAAAGTTTAATAAAACGCGTTTTTTTTATCAGAACACGACGAGTGCGAAGTAAATATTGACAGTGAAACTAAAAGATTTAAATATAATACTATTGTAATTGTCAAGCAACCAAATTTACGTATAAACTATATTGATTTCGAAGTTGAAAAAGAATGTAGTACCGGCTTAGAAGTTACTGATTCTGCAGGAACAAGTTCTTTTCCAAAATCCGTTGCATTTGTTGAAAAGGAAACTTCTGCTAATGTGACCATATCTGAAGAACAAGAACCAATGCAAGAAGAAAGACAACCAATGCAAAAAGAAGAAAACGAAAAAGGACAACCAATGCAAAAAGAAGAAAATGAAGACGAAGAAAAAGAAGACGAAGAAAATGAAGGTAATTCAGACGATCATTGGAGTCATTGTATGTTAAACACTATTGATATAATTTTAAATGATCCTAATGTTGAATCTATTTCCAATTTTCTGTTTGGAATACCAAATGGACAGTCAGCATTTTCAGAAATGGTTAAAAAACGAACTTCTTAGCAATGAATTTTCATGAATTATACATACCAAGTGACACGATTAAATGTAATACATTTTATTTGCTGAATCATAAGTTTCTTCAGGACAATTCAATGAAACAATTTGTATTTATTATTTGTCGGGCATGATTTTAAATAAAATCATATTTTTTCTACGCCCGGCTCAATGTTTATTATTACATCAACATTTACCAGGAAACTACCAATGTTCGTGGTGCTACAAAACAACAGAAAATAAACAGTTTTGTCCACTAATACGAGTATCAAGGCTGAATCAAATCAACCAAGTTTGGCATACACACAAAACAACTAAATCATTGACTTCAGGGCCCGACTAGAGAACGATGAGCAAATTTTACTCTTTGAAAGGGCTGTTAAAAAATTTAATTTCAACTTGGAAGATGACATTGAAATTGTCGACGATCAATCATCATCGAAAAGGAAAAAAATTCACTCTGCTGACCTAAAACAATTACCAGGACCGTCTTCTAGTACTAATGATGATGCTGCTGCTGCTCTCGATACTACTGTCCAAATCGAGGATGATGATGATGATGATGACTTTCTACAGTCTGAAAAATTTTTTTCATAAAAAAAATATGTATTAATTATATTACTGTTTTTAGTAATGAAATTTGATACTAACTATATTTTATAAATATAATCTTTAACTTGTTAATATACCTACTTATAACACTTACTAATATATTCATCGATATTTCCCTTATTTCATTTTACATGTTGGTAAAATGAAATTAAGGGAAAAAATACAATGTATTGGATTTATTCATTAATAAAATTAAAAAAAAAATGATGTTAAGAAAATTGTGTTTTATTTTAAAAAGAATGATTGATAGATAGGTATGAAAAAACATCAATATTTAAAAAAATATATTTAAAAATATAAAAAATAATATAAAATTTACTTCTGCCAATGTGACCATATCTGAAGAACAAGAACCAATGCAAGAAGAAAGACAACCAATGCAAAAAGAAGAAAACGAAGAAGGACAACCAATGCAAAAAGAAGAAAATGAAGACGAAGAAAAAGAAGACGAAGAAAATGAAGGTAATTCAGACGATCATTGGAGTCATTGTATGTTAAACACTATTGATATAATTTTAAATGATCCTAATGTTGAATCTATTTCCAATTTTCTGTTTGGAATACCAAATGGACAGTCAGCATTTTCAGAAATGGTTAAAAAAACGAACTTTTTAGCAATGAATTTTCATGAATTATACATACCAAGTGACACGATTAAATGTAATACATTCTATTTGCTGAATCATAAGTTTCTTCAGGACAATTCAATGAAACAATTTGTATTTATTATTTGTCGGGCATGCTTTCATGAAGATGATCATTTCAATCCGATTTTAAATAAAATCATATTTTTTCTACGCCCGGCTCAATGTTTATTAGTACATCAACATTTACCAGGAAACTACCAATGTTCGTGGTGCTACAAAACAACAGAAAATAAACAGTTTTGTCCACTAATACGAGCATCAAGGCTGAATGAAATCAACCAAGTTTGGCATACACACAAAACAACTAAATCATTGACTCAACAGTCCACTACTAATTAATGCAAATGAAGTATCTCTATTAGTATATAAGAAGAAAATATGTCTATTTTACTAACACATTACTGTTAACAAGTTAAAGAAGAAGAAGAAAAAATGTCCACCGTACCTTCAACCATCATTGTTTTGATTAAAGACAGATTGAATTTTCCTCTAAATATGGCCTTGGTAGTAATGAAGCAAATTTTTCAGTAAGTATTTTTTTTTATTAAAAAAGATAACTAAATTTTGAAATTTTAATGATTAAAAAAAATATTTTGTTTTTTAAAAAAGTTTTAAGATTTATTTTCTTCTCTAAATTTTAGATTTTGAATTTAAATAGTTAAATAAAAAAAATATATAATTTTTAATCTTATTTTAATTCTTACTTTTTTATAATTATTTTCTTATGTTATTTAAAGTTTCGAGATTGGTTTATTATTTTTCTTTTCTTCGAATTTTTTTTTAAAATTTTAGAATTTTAATAGTTTCATAACAAATACTTTTTATAATTATTTTTTCAAGTTTTGTGATTTGTTAATTTTTTTTAATCTTATTTTGATAGTTTATTATTAAAAAAAATACTTACTTTTTTAATTTTTTTTTGTTTGTTTTTTTTTAGATATGGTGTTAAAGAAATAAGTCTAAAGGGAGATAAAATCTTTATCCATTTATCGTACTCGCCAAGAACAACCACTTTAATACGTAAATTTGGAAATCTTCCCGTGCAGTACTTCAGGGCCCGACTAGAGAACGATGAGCAAATTTTACTCTTTGAAAGGGCTGTTAAAAAATTTAATTTCAACTTGGACGATGACAATGAAATTGTCGAAGATCAATCATCATCGAAAAGGAAAAAAATTCACTCTGCTGACCTAAAACAATTACCAGGACCGTCTTCTAGTACTAATGATGATGCTGCTGCTGCTCTCGATACTACTGTCCAAATCGAGGATGATGATGATGATGATGACTTTCTACAGTCTCAAAAATTTTTTTCATAAAAAAAATATGTATTAATTATATTACTGTTTTTAGTAATGAAATTTGATACTAACTATATTTTATACTACTTGAAAAAATTTACTTAATTTAATATCAAAAAAAAATGCTTGTTGAAAAAAGAACAGATCAGTAGGTCATCTTAGCTTACACGCGAAAGTTGTTTGATTAATATGAAAGCGTAAATGTTGTAGAATTTTTTTATTTATGCCTTCTGCTCATTCGGGGGGATATACGAGTTCTTACGAAAGTACAATTCTTCTAAACCCAATTTTATAGGTACATTTTTTTAAAAGCACTTTTCAAAAATACATTTTTTTCAGAGAACATATTTTTCGAAATTAAATTTTTCCGGATATTATTTTTTTCAAGCAACGGCTATTTTAAAAAGTAATTTACACCTAAGGAAACCTGATCAAACCCAAAAAATCTTTTTTTCATTAATGTTTTCCAAGCTACTAGAGTTCATAATTTAATTCTCTAAAGGCTATTTTCGGAAACAAATATGTATATGGAATATGTACCTATTTTTTAAAAATTATTTTTGTTAATATACCTACTTATAACACTTACTAATATATTCATCGATATTTCCCTTATTTCATTTTACATGTTGGTAAAATGAAATTAAGGGAAAAAATACAATGTATTGGATTTATTCATTAATAAAATTTAAAAAAAATGATGTTAAGAAAATTGTGTTTTATTTTAAAAAGAATGATTGATAGATAGGTATGTAGTACTAATGATGATAGGTATGATAGGTATGTAGTACTAATGATGATGCTGCTGCTGCTCTCGATACTACTGTCCAAATCGAGGATGATGATGATGATGATGACTTTCTACAGTCTCAAAAATTTTTTTCATAAAAAAAAATATGTATTAATTATATTACTGTTTTTAGTAATGAATTTTGATACTAACTATATTTTATAAATATAATCTTTAACTTGTTAATATACCTACTTATAACACTTACTAATATATTCATCGATATTTCCCTTATTTCATTTTACATGTTGGTAAAATGAAATTAAGGGAAAAAATACAATGTATTGGATTTATCCATTAATAAAATTTAAAAAAAAAATGATGTTAAGAAAATTGTGTTTTATTTTAAAAAGAATGATTGATAGATAGGTATGAAAAAAACATCAATATTTAAAAAAAAATATTTAAAAATATAAAAAATAATATAAAATTTACTTATTTTTTCTATACCAATTTCTTAATAAAAATACATTTTCTCTAGCACATCCTAAGTTAAGGCCGTAACAATGCCTATTACATCTATAATTTTTATAATTTAAAGATTTTAATTTTGTAAAATTTGGACAACCTAATTCTAACAAATCAATAACTTCATTAGGAATTAATTTATTTAACCATACTTTCTTCTCTAAACCTTTGACAAAAATCACTTTATCTTGTACAATATTTTTAATAGTTAAAGATATATTTTCATAAGGTAAATATTTTTGAGTTATAATCGTTCCACGACAGTCCAGTTATATTATTTGTGGTCCATTCTACAGGGTGTCTGGAAAAGGTCTGTACAAAATACTACCACGTATTCGTGAGACTAAAATAAGACGATTTAACCCAACTTACCTATATCCAAAAGTGTTTCGTTAGGGAGATACAGAGCCCCAAAGAGGTACTTAACGATTTACTTTTTTGGCTCTAACTTTTGAACCGACTTGTATAATTTAATGAAATTTTAATATTTTATGTTATCCATAAAGACTCATAAAACCATACTACAGTAGATGTTTGACATCGTCAGGGAAGTCAGGAACGGACTTGCCACAACACTCTTTGGGCCAAATTATTTACAGGTATCACTTTAAAGAGCTGAAAACTGATTTTTTAAATACTTTGGTCATTCCTCTTTGAAAAAGGTACTCTACATTTGTTTCGATAAAATTAGCCGTTTTCGAAAAAATTAAGTTTTTGTATAACACGTTATTGAAATAATTTTATCAGAATACTACAATAAAACATCAGTCGTTTTTATTTCGTTAATAATGTGTTATTGACAACACTTTTCAAAATTGTCTGACTGATTATACAAGATTTAAGTAATGGAGCATAATTCCTATAGCGAATATGCTGACATGCATCTAATTTATGGACAAGCACTTGGCAATTTTGTGGAGGCAAGAAGAATTTATTCTGGTACATTTCCAAATCGACGTTTACCGCACCGAAGAACTTTTGAAAGGGTGGATCGTAGCTTAAGAGAAACAGGTAAAAAGTCAAGTTAAATAAAAAAAAACGCTAAAAATAGCGAATCTTTTGCTAATCCATTTTAGGAAGTTTTTTGCCGCGCAGTGGTGGAGAAGGGCCTCCAAGAAGAGCAAGACACTCTCAGTTAGAGGAGGACATTCTGGATGAGATTGCTGAAAATTCATCTAATAGTTAATAGTGTAAGAAAGTTGTCGGTTCAAGTTCATGCGACAAAGTGGGTTGTTCATGAGACCCTTCGAGAACAACTGCTACATCCGTATCACGTCCAAAAGGTACATGCCATGTCTCCCACTGATTATCCTGCAAGAGTCAATTACGCAAATTGGTTTTCTCAATGATTTAGGCAAAATCCAAATTTTACTACTACTGTTTCGTTCACGGACGAAGCCGGTTTCACCCGAGACGGTGTAATAAATTGCCATAATTTGCATATCTGGCATGAAGAAAATCCCCATGCAATAGAACAGACCAAGCATCATCAAAGATTTATGGTTAACGTGTGGGCGGGGATTATTGGGAATCATCTCATTCGACCGTTCTTTATTGAAGACAGATTAGATGGTGCCATCTATTTGCAATTCTTGCAACAAAACTTAAACGGTTTATTGGAAAATGTGCCCTTAGAAATTAGAAATCGGATGTGGTTTATGCACGACGGTGCACCGCCCCATTTTAGCAATTTATTCGTCAGCACTTATCAAATACTTTTGGTGATAGATGGATAGGTCGAGGTGGGCCTATTGTATGGCCACCGAGGGCGCCCGACATGACTCCTTTAGATTTCTTCTTGTGGGGAAATTTAACAAGGCTTGTATATTCAACGCCAGTTCACACCAGGGAAAACCTGATAGAAAGAATAACACACCATTGCAACGAAATTCGAGACAATCCTGGAATGTTGTTTCAAGTACAACAACAAAACATCCGTCGGATAAGAAAATGTATAAAGGTACAGGGCGCCCACTTCGAAAATCTGCTCAAGTAAACAAGAAGAAGGAGAGCTTTCACATTTTTAACCATTTTCTGTATAAGCGATTTCTGATATAATATAAAAGATTCAGTTTTAAGTACTTTTTATGATTTAACTTTTACCTGTCAATAACACATTGTTAACGAAATAAAAACGACATGTGTTTTATTGTAGTATTGTAGTATTATTTCAATAACGTGTTATACAAAACCTTAATTTTTTCGAAAACGGCTAATTTTATCGAAACAAATGTAGAATACCTTTTTTAAAGAGGAATGGCCAAAGTATTTAAAAAATCAGTTTTGAGCTCTGTAAAATGATACCTGTCAAAAATTTGGCCCAACGAGTGTGATGGCAAGTCCGTTCCTGACTTCCCTGAGGATGTCAAACATCTACTGTAGTATGGTTTTATGAGTCTTTATGGCCAACATAGAATATTAAAATTTCATTAAATTATACAAGTCGGTTCAAAAGTTAGAGCCAAAAAGGGAAATCGTTAAGTACCCCTTTGGGGCTCTGTATCTCCCTAACGAAACACTTTTGGATATAGGTAAGTTGGGTTAAATGGTCTTATATTAGTCTCACGAATACGTGGTAGCATTTTGTACAGACCTTTTCCAGACACCCTGTATATGATTAAATAGGGTATTGTTAAGCCAGTTTAGTGGATATGGTAAGTTAATGTGTTGATGAAAAACTTTTCCATTTTTAATATTAATTATAGAGATTTCTTTACAAATAAAATCGCTATTTTTATATTGAAAACCTTGTACATCTATAATAAACATTGTTTCTTTAAACAATTTTTACTGTAATTGTTAGTGGATTGTATTTGACTAATCGATCGTGTAAGATTAAACAATAGACAGTAGTGGATTTTTTTATTTTTTTATCGGTCTCTAATTCTATTCGAATATCCACTGCTCCTCCTTTTAATACGTCTTCACTTTGTCGCGAGCAATCCACAACTGTTACAGGTGATTTGTTTTTAAAATTAATAGGAGCATAACAGGGATCCGTGCACTGTTTGTAATAGTACGATTTTTGAAATTGTACATACATTTCATACAGGATGGCATATTTATTATTGTCAAAATTTAAATTTAAATTGTCGTAGGGAAACACTTCGGAGTTAAATATACTTTCAAATTTGTTGATCAAAAGTGCTCATATCGTGGTCTAGTTTATTTTTTCTATTTGTTTGAAAGCCAATGATCAAAAAACGAGGTTTTTCTAATTGACTACTCGGTTTGACTGCCCACGAATGATTGGTGGTCTCTTGTAATTGTGGATACTCGTGTAATTCCCAGCTTCGAAAGGCAATAGGTAATTCGTGATTGCTTTCAAATTGTTTGAATATAATTTTTGATTGTCATTAACTGTTACATGTGGCATTTTCCATAACACTTTAATAAGCTTTACTTTGTACAGCTCCTTAAGGTCACTAATTTGTTTCATACTATTAAAATCGCTATTGCCTCGTACTAACACTAACGCTTGACGTAGATTCATTATGATTTTATTGAAATCTTCTGCAAAACCCAATATCATTTTTAAAGGGATGCAAACATTAAAATTACCCTTTGAATCCAACAATGATGGCACTTCGTCCGGATCCCATCCGGCATTTTTCAATATTGTGTCACTTTCAGTTTGTGTAAATGACACGTATCCCTTAAATGTTGTTGTTATGCCGGGATTTCGGACTCGATCAATAATCACTCCTCCTAGCTCGTAACGAATTTCATCGAAAAGATGCATAATTCCATTGTTTACGAATTGGATATTGTTACTATATGAGTCGTCACTTTTGAGAAGCTGACCTTCGATATATAAAAAACTTTGACTAGGTAAAGTATACAGGTCCTGTGTCTGTATAGGGATTCTTATTTCATCATTATTATTAAAAGTTGTCGATGTATACGGTTGATGTGTATGATATTGATAACTAATGATTGAGTCGTCCTGTATAACATTTTCATTTACTTTTAATATATTATAACTATTTTTTTTTCCTTTTATACGTACACAATTAAACTAACAACTTTTTTAATTTACAAATTTTTTGATTGTGTTCTTTTGTTCCCCTTTAGTTTAAATCCTAAATAGGTTAAAAACTTTTTATTTGTTGATGATAGTTCTTTAAGTTGCTTTTTTGCACTGAACAATTTTTTACCCCTCTTAGGGTTTTTATAGTGATAATAACGATATGACAGATTAATGTCAGGTAAATCAAAGGAATTATGATTATATAAAAAAACCATTATTTGGATTTTTTTTAGTTCTTTTTTCTAAAATGATTTTTTTTAAATGTAATCTTATCGTGAGTTCTTCTCGAAAATTAACCAACTGACCATCATGATTGGTGATTTTAAGCATTATTTCATCAATATAGTGTGTATTTATTGGTAAATAAATTACATTGGAGGGTGTTTCGTTTATTTTAAAGCCGGGCGATGAATTAGGATAGAACATATAAATCATGTGATCTGGTTGTCCATTACTATATGAATTCGACACTATATTACATTGTGTTTTTATACAATTAACCTTGAATATATCGACCGGATGTTCCGATATATGCAAAGTATTGGGTCCAAGTACTTTATTAGAAAATCCCAATAGGCTTCCAATTGAATTTTTCCTTGTAAAATCTATTCTTTGATTGCAAATAATTTCACATTTTAACGTATTATGATTGGCACGTAATATAAGTTTCACTTTTGGATTTAGCTGTGGTTCAATGTCATATTGTACATAATTACTGTCGATTTCTTCCTGTTCCAGGTTTTTTATTATTACCATAGAAGTATCCTTTTTGTTTTGAAACTGATGTTTAAAATATGTATTTAAATAATTTGATATATCATCAATTTCATAAGAGCCTTCTGGCAATTCTACTTGTTGATTAGTACCAAAATAGAATATATTATTCGATTTGTCTACATTAGGAATTGAATTGTAACTTTCAAAGTTTATCAATCCTAAAGTGTATTCTTCATTTTCACCCAAAATTATAGGTGGATATATTTTCGATGTCAGACTGGATTCTCTGCCTGATAAGGTGAATGTATAGGACATATTATTGTTTTTTTCTTTTTTTCTGTTGAACCTTACTTGGATAAAGACTCACAATAGAATAAAGAAAATAATATAAGACTTATGTATTTATTTAATTACAAAACAGGTTGGTAATAATATAAAAATTCTAAACATAAATGACCGCAGATTACAGAATTATATGATTGATAAGATGTATGGTTATAAAAAATGTTACAAATACCCCTCGAGTTAAAATAACTTTGAATTTCCAATGGCGGTTGTAAATTTCCAAAACTATCAAAATAATAAATATTATTTTCATATTTCTTGTAAGCTGTCCAATGTGTACCGGGTCCGGTGGAATTGTCCAAATTAATAATTCCTGTTTCATATTTACGGATCTTTTGCGGAAGAATGTTCTTCATAAAAACTCCTCGAAAATGGGGTATTATTCAATTTTTTTACATATTTTTCTAGATCGAAATTTCAGGTAGAACTAACGATGCTATGGTAATGGTGTTTTTCCTTTTTTTGTTGATTTCTTCTTATTATTCGTTAGAGACAAGTAGTTGGGGCAACAAAGGTACGAGCCCAAACCCCCATGTTATTTCTTATGAAGGTTCAATCTGCATTTTTTGGTTCCATTATCGGGCGTGGTCGCTTTCCCGGCAACACCTAGACGCGAAGTTGTCTCTTAGAGGTAGTCGGGTAAGTTCGGTATACTTCGCAACCTGAAAGGCCAATGTCCTCGCGTCCTCGGATGACCAGTCCAATCAGGTAAAATTCCTGCATCACGTGACTCAGACGGCAGACGGAGCCAACACCCAATCAGGTAAACTTCATACATCACGTGACACAGGTGGCAGACGGTGCCAATGACCAATGCCACCAACGCTGGCTTAAACATCGTCAGCATTAATTTTAACCAACAATTTATAAAAGCTATGCCTCGTTGGTATTTGAGCCCTCGAACTTTGGATTGCTACTCGCATCACCACCGCTATATCAGCTTCATTGTCGGAATATTGAAACAATAAATTATTTATCCAAGTTTTACCCCAGTAATTTCAATATAAAACCTAAGGGTAGTTACCCCTTCATCCCCCGCATAAATAAATATTGATGTCAAATGAAAGGGAAAAATAAGAATAAGTACATAATATTACTATTTTTCTTAACCACAAAAATCTGTAGGGATTATCAATTATATAAAATTTAGTTTTTGTAATACTCTAAACATACATCTAAATACATCGCGGTATATTAATAACAGTTTCAAATGTGTTTACTCCTATTTTAGAAACAAGTAGGCAGTTTTGCTGATGATTTGCCAACAGTTAATATGCATTTATTTTGACAGGTATAATCATAAGATTAAACGAACTTACCTAAGTGATGTTTGATCTTGATTATAGGAAGGTCTCGTTGAAGTAAATAAACACTCTGTAGTACCTCTGCGTCCTACCAGTAAAGCCACACAATTTTAAAGCAAGCAACCCCGCTCGACCCCTTTGCCCGCCTGTCGAGTCATCAGTTTCTTTGAAAGCTAAAATTAGGTTGTTGCAACTCTATGGGACAATAAATTGGGCTGGGTTGGGATTTATTTACTTCAACGAGACCTTCCTATAATCAAGATCAAACATCACTTAGATAAGTTCGTTTAATCTTATGATTATAGACGGTCTCGTTTCGTAAATAAACACTCTGTAGTTATTTAAAGAAAGTTGCAACAACTTGGGATATAATAAAAAATATATAATCAAAATGAATACAAAATGGAGTATTATACCTACTTTCATTAAAGATATAAATGTAAACCCTATTTAACACAAATACTTAATAAGATATAAAGACAAATAATCTATTAAGAACTTAATACCGCATTGGCAAATTCATCCGGCCTTTTTGTTAAGGGCCTATTATAAAAAGTGGCAAATGTTTTGGAATTCTCTGTCCAACCCGCAGCCAACCTAATGGTGTCAAAGCTAATACCTTTTCTAGCGGCAGACGAAGTAGCTGCATGACGGGTACTATGTGCTGAAAATATTCCCGTTCAACACCACATTTACCCAATATTGACTTTAGCCACCGGCCGATAGTTTGTGTGGTAGCCCTGTGATAAGGCCTTTTATATGTAATAAATAGCGACTTTGTCGTACCTCTTAAACTCTGGGTTCTTTCCAAATAAATTATGAGAGTTCTGGCTATACAAATTCCAGGATCATCATTAAAAAAAGGTAGCATTAAAATAGGCTGATGTCGATATATTGATGACGTTTTTAATCTCTTTGGAATCTTGATTTCTATTATTTGATCTTTAATTTCAATATTCTCAATTTCAATATTATACAAAGTTTGTATACGTTGGCCCGTAGCTAAAGCCAACAAAATGCAAGTTTTCTGAGTAAGAAGTTCTAAAGAAATTGATTTATTCTCTAATTGACGAACATATCTTAATACAATGGACGGATCCCAGGTATTCTTATATTTAGGAAGAGCAGGTCTGAGGCCATAAACTCCCTTAAAAAATCTTTTGACCCTAAAATCTTGCGCCAGATTTGGGCCCGCAATCTGAGCTATCGCGGATCTAAATGTGTTTAATAAACTAAACGATGCGCCTTTTGAGAATTGCTGCGTTAGAAACTCCAAAACATTTGTCACCTCTACCACATATGGGTCTAAACCCTTTACTCTACAGAACTCCCACCATAATTTTAAACCCGATGAATATTGTTTAAGAGTGGCACTAGTTATCGACGCCACACATATATCCAGTGACTGCTGTGGGACCTTTCCTAGGCGTAATGCTTCCAAGACAACTTCCCTGCCACCAGGGAAAGGACTCTGGACAATGGGTGAGGAGTTCTGCCAAAAGAAAGCAAGTTGCTACAAGGCTTAAAAATTAGCGGTTCATTATCTAACAGTCTAATAAATAACGGATACCAAGGCTGAGATATCCAGTGGGGTACCACAAGTATTCCCTCTGCTTTATCGCTAATAATTTTTTGCAAGACTCTAAGCAATAAAGAGAAGGGAGGAAAAGCATAGAAATTGAACTGGCCCCAATTAACAGTAAACGCATCGACTAGCATCGCGTCCGGATCCCTCTGCCAGGATATAAATTTCTTGCATTTAGTGTTAACCCTACTGGCAAAGAGATCAATATCCGGCGATCCGAACTTTTGCACTATTTCTTGGAAAAACTTGCTAGAAATACTCCACTCCGTTTCTATATTAATTTGACGAGAAGCCAAATCTGCTTCTACATTGTCTTTTGAAGGAATATAGGATGCGAATAAGTAAATATCTCTTTTCTCACACCATTGCCATATCTCTCTGGCAAGACTGTTTAATAATGGGTATTGCACACTACCCATGCGATTAACGTAAGAGAGGGCAGTAGTATTATCTACCCTACATAAAATCCTGCAATTTGAAAGTTTCCGAGCAAAGCACTTCAAACCAAAAAATAGTGCCAGAAGTTCCAAATAATTAATATGTAATTTTGACTCAGAGTCAGTCCAAAGTCCATGGGCGCTATCATGCCCCTGACAGAAAACACCCCATCCAGTTAAAGAAGCATCTGAATATATTTCAAGGCAGTATGAATCTACACGGATGGAGTGATTTGCAGTAGGTAAGTGTGCCAACCACCACTTTAATTCATTATGAATACTTGTAGGAAGTGACATAATGGATTCGAAGTCACCATTGGAACTCCTCAATGCGAGATATTTCTCTCTCTCTAACACCTTTGTATAGAGGAACCCATATTTTATGCCAGGGCAAACCGACACTAATTTGCCTACAAGTTGAGAAAATTCCCTAATTTTACAGTTATTTTTCCCCAAAAAATCTTCGACACATTTTAACAAATAAATACGTTTTTCAGAAGGAGGATAAATAATCATTGATCTAGAGTCATATACGAAACCTAAATATGTGCAGGTCTGAGACGGGGTCAGGCAGCATTTCTTGTAATTTATAAGAAAACCCAAATGTTCAAGTAATTTAATTGTCTCAGTGACATTAGCTGCACATTCAGCATAAGTACCCCCAAAAAGTAAAAAATCATCTAGATAAATTGTAGACATATAGCCCCTTTGTCTTAGGGTGGATATAACCGGTTTCATTATTTTTGTGAAAACCATAGGGGCTGTACTCAGACCAAAAGGCAAGGAAGTGTACTCATAAAGAACACCCTTAAATACAAATCTTAAAAAATTTTTATCAGAATTTTTAATTGGCACTAATAGGTAGGCATCCTTTAAATCTAGTGTTGCCATAAAACAGTTAGGCCTAATCAAGCCCGCTACTGTTTTACGGTCTTCTATTTTAAAATGTTTAATTTTAAGAAAGGTATTAAATGTTTTTAGGTTTAATACGAGACGATTAGAACCATCTGATTTGGGAACCAAGAAAATTCGAGAAACAAATTGTCCCGAGCACTTTTGTGCTTTACTAATGGCCCCTGATAAAAGTAACTTCTCTATTTCAAAACTAATCATGGTTTCCTCTTTCGGGGACCAATAAGTTTCTTTGCATACAATTTCTTGCCTTGGAGTCTGAATAATAGGAAGAGTGTAACCTGATATCCAGGTTAATACAGTATTATCCTTAGTTAGGACCTTCCAATTGTCCAAGAAATTTTTTAACCTCCCTGCATACTGGCTACTTGCCTTTAATATCGACGCTTGTCCTTGCTCCATTTCTCCTGATATCTGCGTCGGCCCTGTTGCCTCTGATTGGGAGCCTGACGAAAAAACTGTCCATCCTGATGGGCCCCCGGCCTTGGTTTGAATGGACGTTTCAAGTTTAAATTCTGCCTGTTGCCAGTAGCTTGCACAAGGGGTCTCTTAACTACCTTTTTAACCTTCAGTTGTTGCCCCGATTGTTCTAAATTTTTTGTAGTTTTAATTTGCTCCTCCAAATTACCCCCAAAAAGGCACTCATCGGCTGGTGTATTACTCAGGGTTTCCCTAAGATCCTTATTAATATTTAAGAGGACTAACTCTCTCCGAGATGTGGTTTCCTGAAAATGTATGTCTGCTAACAGTCTACCTGCATCACTCAGCCCTTGGATATACTCCAAATTGGTCTCCTCCCCCTTTTCATAAAGAGAAGAAAGCACCCTGGCGATCGCTGATATACCAGCACCAACTTGCTTCTGAAGGTTAAGCAAACGCGCATCCCTACGCTCGTTGGACTCAGAAATAGCTACTTTAACCTGAGCATTTAGCTTGGGAGGGATAATGCTTTGGAAATTTTCCGGCGGAGGATATTTATCAATAAGCTCTGAACGCTTAGCTGTATCTAAACCACATCTTAATATTTTGTTCCAACGAGAAGCAATATCTGCATGAACAGGGGCCGATGTAGACTCTTTAGTGTCGAGCTCGTCACCCAAGAGAGGAAGCAAAGTATTTTCCCGCGGTACCGCACGGTTGTGTACTTGGATCGTCTCACTGACTGGTGACGAATTATTGCGCTGGCCTCTGTTTTCGGGTTCAGAAGTAACCCCCTCCACATCACTTGTATCCAAAGTACCTGAAAACGAAAAAACCTCCCTCAAAGGACGGAAATGGAGAATTACTGCTTACTTCTCTCTGAGCAAACAAAATGCAAATAATACTAGACACCGTTACACTAACAGGTCTTAGAAAGTGCAACATAATGCCTTACCCCGTATATCATCCCTAATATACAAACGGGTATAAATATTGCCAAATAAAACCCCTAAAGGCAAGGGATGGGATTCTCTACCCAAAGAAAAAGGATTATCGTATAAATACGAGCATCAATATTTCTCTAAATATTGGTTTAGTACAAAGTGCAATTAGGCATCATTGGATTCCCTACCAAATAGCCATCCTTTCCCTAGGATTTACGCACTATGCAACTTACAATAAGTAAGAAAATAAACCAGAGAATAATAAAAAAAAGAAGGCTTGTACATACCCTGATAAACAGAAATACCATCCAAATCCACATTGAAAGGTGAGCGGTTCCTGGAACGAGAGCGTTGAGAACTGGGTGAAAGGTGAGAGGAGCGACGCCGCCGCCTTATGGGAGGCGGGAGGGGCGACCTTGAATCACGTCGTGAACGCTTCGAATGAGAAGGCCTTGGGGAAGGCGTACGTGACTTCATACCTCGACGGTTCTCACCAGCACGATTTTTACTTTCAGAAAAACGATCTTTTTCTAGATCACGCAACCGCTTTTCCAACATCATCACTGTTTTATTGAAACTTTTGCGCTCGCGAGAACGACTGCGTTTTCTTTTGGAATGCTTCGGCATTTTTTAAAAAACCCAAAATCGAAAACGGGCGAAAACAACACAATCTAACTGAACGGACCAACACGTGTGGAGACACCGGCACAAAAGCAAAGACTGATGACTCGACAGGCGGGCAAAGGGGTCGAGCGGGGTTGCTTGCTTTAAAATTGTGTGGCTTTACTGGTAGGACGCAGAGGTACTACAGAGTGTTTATTTACGAAACGAGACCGTCTATAATAATTTGTTTTCTGCAACTTTGTAGCTCTGCAACTTTGTAGCGATTTATTTATATGCATACATAAAAGCGAAGCGAGCCCTGTTCATCCAGGTGATAATTGTTTTAAAATTAGATATACATATGTACATATATTACAGTGGCGGTGGCAGTGTTAATTAAAGTTTATATAATTTATATATTTTAGAAAAATTTGCGAATAAAATAAAATAAAAACCTGAATAATATCTTCTAAATTTTCTAAAACAGCTGGTTTATAGAAAATAACAAACCCTAAAATGGTTGCAGAAGTCAATTGCTACAAGAAAAAAGGTTAGAAGGCACCATATAGATTAGAAAAGCTCTTAAATATATTCAATAAGGAATATACACATATTTTTTTATTGCATAAATCCTTTAAGGAAGTCATTACAAACCCAAAAAAAATATTTTGAAGAAAATTACTAGGATAATTTAGCTACAAAAAATGTTTACTTTTCGGTATAATTTATTACAATTTAAAAAGCAGTCACATTTATCCCTGAAAAGTAACGTTAGGAGAGCAACAAAAATCTGCATGTTATCATAAAGCTTAACCTAAAATCGAACAGGTTTGATTTTCTTGAAAACAGTCAGAGGGAGAGAAACAGAATTTTTTGGGTTGATATAGAAATAGCTCAACTAGCTTAGGCAAAAAATTCGGTTATACAGGATGTTTCATTTCAGAGCTATTAAACGTCAAAGTCGAAATTTCCGCGATTTCCGTTGAAATCGGGTACAGGTCGCAAAAGCGAATTAAACGGTGTAAATTTTCGGAGGTTGTAGGGTCCTGGAGCTTCAGAACTCCACCCAAAACTGACGAGGACCAGAAAATGGCAAGTAATTCTTTTGAATTTTTAGGTTAAAAAATGCCATTTCACGACCCCTCTTTGGTACCTAATAACTCGAAAACAAAACGTCGGATTGAAAAAACGGATTTATAAGGGAAACTTTAAAATCTCAAATACTTTTTACAATACACTTACCTAAACCTAAAACCACAGTAAAATGGAAATATTTGGAAAAACTGGAAATTTAGATTTTTGACCCAAATATTTCGCGGTTTTTAATTTTTTGTGGGGTCAAAATGGTTTAAATTAAAAGCCCATATACGTCATCGGAAAGAGCTCGTCAAAGTATGTGTTATCCATATTTTTTAGTTTCTTCATTCTCTATAGGAAGGGAGCAAACGCCGATTAAATTTCGACTTTTTACTTTTTGTGTCCTAGACATCGGTACATTTGAATCACTTCGTATTTTTTCCTATCTATTTTTCCCCCAATTTTTCAGCATTATCTTATAAAGGGATAACCACGCCGTAAAATGAATACCGAATGGATCATCCAGGAGCTATCATGATTAACTTATTTCCTTTTTAATAATTAGCCTAAAGAGCATTCTTTTTATAGCGAGTAGTCTACTCCCATTCCACTGAGTTGGCAACCAGTCTTTAACAACCTAGAGCGATTTAAATACCTAAGCTCTGAATTTTCCACCACCATGTCGTCGTCGTTGTCGTCGTCGTCAATACCATGTGTTAGAGTGGTACACACTTCTAGAGAACGAGAACCATACGAAAATGTAGGAGATAACAACAAGTGTTATTTGTGCTATGGAAAAGTCAATACCAATGGTGTGTGGCTCTCAAAAAACTGCATTGTTTATCATAGCAAGTGCCATGATAAAAAACGAACACAGCTGAAACAATACATTCAAATGGGGTACCACATGATGTGACAACCGTACGGATATCTAAAATAAGTCGAATAATGTAAACATTATGTTTAAATAAAAAATGTTAATCATTTTTATTTTTTATATATGCTCTGTTGTAAAGTTAAAATGTTGTTGCTGCTTAGTGTTATAGGCCTGAAGATCCAATAACAACGTAAATCTGCTTGAGAATAGTGAATATATTGAATTTCATCTGCGGCACTGCTATGTTAGATTACAAAGAGAAAAGATTGCATATAAATATATTCTTCGCTTAAAATATACTTCATTTAGTTAGTGAGTGAATTGTAAGATGACAGAAGGTAATTTTTTGCATACTTTTTATTAATTTTTTCAAGAAAATGTTTGTTTCTTTTTTCAGTTCGTAAAATAATTGACTTCATAGAAGACTGCTGCGGGGATTTTTACCCTGCAGAACAAGTAAGTTTTTATTTAGTATTGCTAAAAACATATCTAATTTGGGGACTTTTTTAGTTTTCATTTATATATGCCGAGGGGGAGGCACCCCACCCCAAACCTCAAAATTTCACCGAAATATGGAACAGCGATATATTCGATAAATGGGTAGTTGCGTGGGCAGATGCTGCCCACCGCTCTGTATATATTTTTGTAAAGCCCTTGTAGGGCCATATAATTTGTAATTATTAATTATAATAATAAATCATAATTTTTAGATATTTTCTTTAATATAAAATATGAAAAAGTATAAAAAGGGCAAAGTAAGAAACATATATACACATATTATATACAAAATCAGAAATCTAAAAGTATTATTAAAAGAACTAAAACTATAATAATACAGAATTTATAAGATTGTTGTGATAATATTTACCTAATGGCAGTATATATGTATAGTGGTAGAGGTACTTTAATTTAAGTTTATTTTATATGTCGGATACACACAGCTCAGCCTACTATATTACTAATTTGAATGAAATATGTTTTAAAAATATTAATGGGGGCACAAAAATATATTTTAACAAACATTTTCTGAATATTGAAAATAAAAAATCAGTATTTTAATAATAATATATTAAACATAAATCTCTAATTATAATTTAATACATTATTTTATTTTTATTATAACTCAGTATTTTAATAATAATCTATTAAACATAAATCTCTAATTATAATTTAATACATTATTTTATTTTTATTATAACAACTTCTGTTGTGGTTTTTAGTTCTTTTTCTGAAATAAAATATAAAAATTATTGATGGTTTAGAGTAATGGGAGTCGATAAAAAATGACTTCTATCGTTTTTACTAAATTTTTTGTAAGAACATAGTAAAAGCATAGCGAATAAATTATCCGTTCTTTTTTGGTGTTGTGTTTGAGATAATACATAAAAAATTAAAAATTTTTAGATATTTTCATAATAAATTATTTCTATAAAAGTGTCCCTCAGATATATTAGTTCTAATGCAAAGTTTACTTACCATATACCCCAATCTCCTACAATCTCTAACAGAGGAGTAATTTTTTTGTACTTCTCTACAAAATGCTCTCCCTTTTTTACAATTGATAGTTGTTTATAGACTAGGCTCTCAATGCGCTCATCCGACATTGTCATTCTTTTTGGCAGAAAAATAACTTTGCCATTTACTAAAGTTACTTTAGTTTGTATTCCAAATGCTCCATCGACGTTTTCGAGGGTTAATATAGCGTAGTGTTGCCCCAATTGTAATTTTAATGGGGAAATAATATTACCCCTGCTGGTAGTAGGTTGTACGGACGCACTGCAGACTGCTTGAGAGCACATTTTAATAAAAGTTGAATCAGGTTTGCGAAACTGATCATAATTAATTTTTTGTTCATTTATATATTTTACCCCTCCCCACAGTTCACTGTAACGATTCCATATACGCTTCCATTATATTATGTTACCTTCCCCACACATACTGCTCGGAATATATAAAGACTATTTTCATGGCGATTCAGATCCTGCATCATTTTCATTTTAATATTTCAAGCTTGCAGAGGTAAGTTTTTAAATTTTGAAATTTTTTAAAACCCTTGAAAATTTTATTATATCTTAACATTTTAGAGCCACTAACATAGACCTGCCTCTCTATCTGATCATTTTTTATACATCTATCGCTCTATCAGTATTCATATGAGTAGTTGGAAAATAGGCACACGAAATACAAGGAAGCTCCCAAAACCCCCACTCTTCACCATTCCAAAACCCCCCACTCTTCACCATTCCAAAACCCCCCACTCTTCACCATTCCAAATCCCCCCACTCCCTACCAATTCCACCCACTCTTAACACTACTCTATATAAACTCCTTAAAGTTATAATAAAACAAAATTCACAACAATGCCTTTGCCAGTACCTGTCGATCTCTCCTGGGACGCAGAGCCTTGTGAAACTTACGATCCTTTGCCAGTACCTGCGGATCTCTCCTGGGACACAGAAACTTGTGGAACTTACGATCCACAAGAGTACATAGAAAACAATTTAATTTTAAGAAAACCTCCACCTAATCTCTCCAAGAGTGCTAAAAAGAAATTTCGAGAAGCCGAGCGTAGAAGATTTGAAAAATTGGAAGCAGACTTAAATCAGAAAAAATGACATGTGCAGCCGTCAATTTATTAATGGATCTTATGAATGACAAACGACAACTTATTGAATTGAGCTTTGAAGAACTGAAACTAATACCTTTGGAGTACCTGATTAGATATGCAAAACCTTTAGAATTACTTGAAATTTGGTCAAATTTACCTGAAGAATATAAGATCAGCTTCAATTTACAAATTAATTTACCATGCTTCATACATTATAATCGGCCAGACTGGAAAACCCATGTAGATGGACCACCGTCGTCCCAAAGACAATGCTATTTTTGTAACTTCTCAACTCAGCCTGTAAATATTTAATTTATAATAAAAATATTTATTTCAATAGATCCTGTATTATTTATATCTAGGTAGAACAACATCAGGAAATACAAGAATCCCTAAAAAATGGCATTCATGAAAAAGCGTCACATTTGTAAAAAATCATCAAGCTCAATAATATTCAGTATATTCTATTTTCTGTTTTATTTTCTATGCGAAAACACGAAGCTAATTTTTAGAGTGCATCTCAGTTCCCACATTCTGTTGTTCAACGAACGCATTTTACCTTGGCAACGCAAAGACGATGACTTTAATTTTTATGTCGCATCCCAGTTCGTTCCCACATTCGCTTCTATTTTTTATTTTATCCCATCCTGTATAATTTAAACCGTCTTTATCATAGCAGAATCTCATTAAAATAAATGAACAATTTAAACGTACTACCTTAAAGTAATATTCTGCTCTGCAATTTACTAAGATCGAAACAACATACTGGAATATAATTACTTAGAAGTCTTCGACCGGCCATTCGCAGGTACTTGTTTTAAAAAATCTACTTTTCACAGAGACTAACTAGGGAAAATATTTCTTAGTGAATAATGCAGTCATAACGGAGTATGTAGATAATTTTAATCAATTAGTAAAATTGTTTTTTACATTTAAATCAATTGTTAAAATTGTTTTTTACAATGTTGCCAATACCACTAAAAATATTATGCATATTATGCGTTGATATTTTAAATTCGCAAATACTCTCCTGTCCTAGCTTCATTTTTACAATCTTAGTTCACTGCCCGGTCAATGTCTAGTTGGATTCATTTTTACAAAAACTAGGCGCGTTCACCGGACAACGAGATGCATTTTTACAATCCTAGATGCTAGTTAATTAATCGCTCATGTTAGGCCGAAGGGATACATTTTTATAATCCTAGATGCTAGATAATTATGCAGTGAACGAGTATATTTTTTCGACTTTGGTTTAATATAAATGAAACCAAGGGCTAGGCTGAGACCATTCGCAATCTCTAGCTTGTATAGAGACGTACATATATTTATATATATTTACAAGATTTTAAAAATGTCGGGCAAACCATCAATTAAAATTCTACAAAATATATTAATCAAACAAGAACCAATACAATTTGAAGGTGATGTGCCGAATCCACTAATGGATTTTTTTTTTGATAAACCAACTTCTCCACAAGAATTCCAAACACCGCCATCTTCGCCAGCAGAGACCTATTTAGCTGCGAAAAACATTGAAGAATACCTCCATGGAAACCTTCCTGAGTGGGAAATTCAACTCCAACCTTTCAATCCAAAAGAAATAATCCCAGCTGAAAACCTACAAGAGAATTTCCACGAAGAAATCCCAGCTGAAAACCTACAAGAAAATTTCCACGAAGAAATCCCAGCTGAAAACCTACAAGAAAATTTCCACGAAGAAATCCCAGCTGAAAACCTACAAGAAAATTTCCACGAAGAAATCCCAGCTGAAAACCTACAAGAAAATTTCCACGAAGAAATCCCAGCTGAAAACCTACAAGAAAATTTCCACGAAGAAATCCTAGCTGAAAATCTACAAGAACATTTCCACGAAGAAATCACAGCTGAAAACCTACAAGAAAATTTCCACGAGTAAATCCCAGCTGAAAACCTACAAGAAAATTTCCACGAAGAAATCACAGCTGAAAATCTACAAGAAAATTTCCACGAAGAAATCCCAGCTGAAAATCTACAAGAGCTCCGCCAGAAGAGATGGTTAAACCACTTGAAACGAATCAAAGACATCAACACCAAAATTAGTGAAACAAAAATTAAGAAACTCAGCGCGGAACAACAAATAGAAGATTTCAAAGAACTACTATTAGTTCTTGAGAAGAAAAAAAGAACTCTTGTTGTAATGTTTGCGAATGACAATAAGGAAGAAAATTTAATTCAACAGATTGCCAAGAGAAAAAAATTATTTTAAATGTTATGAAACTTGTAAATATATATAAATAAATATACCTACGTCTCTATATAACCCTAGAGATTACGAAACATTTTATTTCGTTTTATTTACTTAGGCTAGTAAAATCCCAATTATTTGCATAGAACTTAGAATAATTTGTAGGGAAATATTAGAATTTGTTAATTAGTACTTAAATCCAGACTTTATCTCAAGTAAAAAACTGACAGTCATATTCTCCAACGCTAGTCAGGTCTAATTTGACAAGCAAAACTTTTAACTGATAAGTGTAAGAATAAGACACCTAAGGTTTATACGCTTAATGTATTTCTGAGCTTTTTCGCAAATTTATAAAGAACAGAGCAATTTTAGTACGTACAATAATAAAACTAAATTTATTACAGCAACTCGTTCCAAGACGAAATTCATTTGGAAACCAACTAAATCGCTGAAATATCACAATAATTCATAAGTTTTTAATGACGACTTATTAACAATAACAAAACATAGCTGATCAACTATAAGATCTTAATTTAAGCCAGTACTAAATTACCTTCCTAGTGAACCTAAGCGTAAAAATATTTAAAATTAAATTAAAACAGGCTTACCATCGACTTTTATAGAATAAAACCAATTTCACTGCACAATAAACAGTAGCTAAAACCATCACAAAACTTATTTAGTACTCGTAAATGAATAAAAAAATAATAATCACATAAATCACATCACAAAAAAACTTATTTAGGTTACTAACACGCTTCATTCTCACCCAACTCAACCTAACTGTCTTTGTTTTCAATATTCGTACAAGAGTACCGAGTATCGAGGTCGTCTGGTCGAAGTCACGAAAAAGCAGATGTTGCCAAGTTTATATTTAAAATTTCCTAAGTTTTATATCGTTACAGATTCACGACGACGAATTTAGATTTTTTTTAATATTCACTTCAGTGTCCGTCTGTCACAGGCGATTTCCTTTGAATTCGACGTAAAAAGTTGGCATAGAGATAGAGTGTGCTGCTAAAATGCAACTTAAAGTATAAAATCGGAATTTTAATTTTGGGGTTAATTGTAGGAAGTAAAGGGAAAAAAAATTAAGGGTATGGTATCAAATGAAAGCCTATTGAAGCACGAATTCAACGATATATGATTTATTTTTTTATGTGTTATTTTGGGAAAATCCCTTAAAATATAATATCACCAGAAGGATTACTCAGAAAAATCTGAAAAAATTCACGAACATTAACAATTAGCTGTAGATTGAGCCAAAATTATCAGGATTGAAAAATTCTAGCGCGATCAATTGTTATAAACAATTAAATTGTTTATTTTCCTATAACTGTTAAAACATTGGTTTTAGAGAAAAAGTTTCTTAACAAAAAATATTTCATACGGCATAAGAAACAACTTTTGTCCTTTCACATTTTTAAAAAATTTTCATTTAGCTCCACACATATGCGTTAGTAGAGATAGATGATATGTTCTGCGCCCGCCGTCCACCGGTGGGATTTTATCTTGTGATATATGACGTCAGTATCAAACCCAGCCATACCACATGTGTCAGTATCAAACCCAACCTGCGCGCACATACGTCACCTGTCATACATCATCTGTCAACTGTCATCTGTCACCTGTCATACGTCATCTGTCATCTGTCACCTGTCATACGTCATCTGTCAACTGCCATCTGTCAACTGTCATCTGTCAACTGTCATATGACAACTATCATACGTCATCTGTCACACATTGCTTGAGGTGGCATCAACTACTTGGGGGACACTATCTATTTGGGGCCTAACTGCATCGAAATTGGAATGGAATTGGAATTACCAGCGCGTTAGCCGATCTCACCATCGACCTCATAAAATATTTAGCTCATAACATATAGGCTTGCGACAGCTAGGCAAGCAAGTTGGTGTTTTTAGCGAAGTCACGATGAGAACGATATGTAATAAAGTTATTGAAGGAAGAAAACGCTGAGTAGTAGGAAAATTATTTATTTAACCACAAGATATATCGATATTTAACAACTTTATAGACAAAATTAGTTAATAATATTTAAACAGGTTACTGCTACGAATACAAGTAAACTAGAAATACTGTTCATAGTTTCGGAGAAGAAAGTTTTTTGTTGATTTGAACTGGTTTAAGCTACAAGAATGAGTATATATACATTGCAACAATTTGACAACTACAGTTCCGATTAAAATGTGAAAGCTGTAACATTTAACGAAAATATGAATAAAATCCATGTATTGTTTGCATGGAATTTTGCATATAGAGAATCTCGCAAAAGTGATTACGAACAGTATGTATTGGATCGCTACCGCTTTCAAAATAGACTTCAATATGCTGAGAAGCTCCTAAGGGATGTTTTGGATGAAAATTTTAGGAACAAAATATACAATGAACGTTTTAAATAATTTTTGAGTACGACCAATTCAACGTCATATCCTCCCACCTCCTCCTTGACTTGCAGTACTAAGTGGGGAATATTTTCCCACCCATGCGAGTTTGACTTGCAGTACTAAGTGGGGGAATATCTATAAATTTATACGCACACATTTTCTAAAGCATTATTTGCTAGAAATAATACATAAATATGATTCAAAAACGAAAGCTGGTTGGTTGCAGAAAATCGGTGAAAAAACTTAAACAAGAAGACAGAAGCAGATGCCCTGTTTGTTTATATTCCATGAGAAGAGAAGGAATTTGCACACCCAATTCGTGCACACACAAATTTTGTATAAAGTGCTTAACAGAGTGGTCGAAAACCAACGCACATTGTCCTCTTTGCAGAAGATTCTATTTCTCAATTGTTTTAAAAGAGACTAAGGAAAAGATTCTTGTGAAGAAAAATGACAGTACTGATCAAGCTCTAGTGATATTGTTGTACATAAGTGACATGATGAGAAGTAAATAAAACCATGTTGTTAAATATAAAGTTTTTTATTTTACTATATTACATCTTTTTTTAATATCCAAGAATTGTGTGATTTGTCCATTCCCAACCATTTGACATAAACTTTATTTCCTTTTCTTCTTAGCACATTTTCCACGAGATACACGTTTGAATGTTTGACTTTCTGCAACTCCGGTTCATAAAAACTACCTAAAATTAGTTCATTTTTGTCATCTGTCAGCAGATATGTTCTTGGGTTGGTTAATTTAATTTCTTTAATTTGAAAATTTTCATTTGACCAGTTTGGTGTATATCCCTTTTGAAAAGCCTCCCTGTATTTACTAACTCTAACATAATCCCCTTGTTTAAATTTTGATTTTCTGGGGTCAAGAGTTTTTATATTATTATAAGTTGATTTTAGAACATCTTTTTCATTTTCTTCATTTATATCTATAGGTTTTAATCATGTTGTTCTGTGTTTAGTTGTATTATACTTAAAAACAATATTATTTAAGATATCTAACCATTTATAATTGCCTTGCAAGCTAAACTGTTTCCACATGAGAGTTTTTAAAGTTCTGTTGACCCTTTCAACAATACTTGCTTTCACTGTGGAAAATGTACTGTAGTGATTGATGTTATATTTCTCCATTAATTTATTAAAGTTTCTGTTGAAAAATTCTCTTCCTTGATCTGTATGTATGTTAGTTGGAGGAGTTTTCGCAAGCTTTAAAATTTTTTCCATAGCTAAAGTTACTTCCTCAGCAGTTTTTCTTTTAACAGGTTGAACCCAAACATATTTGGAAAATGTGTTTATAACAACTAAAATATATCTATATCCTTTATTTAGTTTTGCATAAGGTATCATTTCCACCAAATCTGCTTGCCATAAGTCGTTTAAATTTTTAATAATAACCCGTCGTCGTCTAAAATTTTTTCTAGCAGGTTTATGTAACTCGTTGACTAGATCTTCCTTGATGTTGGTTTGTTTACTCATGATTTCTAAATGTTTAGTTTGTTACTTCTACAGGACATTTTATTAACAATTCACCATAAAAATCTTCTAAATGGCTATTTTCAGGACGATGAAAAGAAAGAACATCCCCTTTCTTTAACCGAATACCTACAGGGTCAGTGATCTTTTTTCCATTAATTTTTAAAAAAATATATTTTTTTGGATACTCTGCCCCAATTATTGTAGCAGATTCCATAGGAAAAACATATGTAATTCGTTTGTCTTGTAATAAATGGTAAACTCTATCGGACAGAGAGTAATTTCCCATAAAAGGTAATACCAAATTATAATATAGTTTAACAGCACTAAGGTCAACAAGTTTTATAATTTTATGTTCTTTATTATCTTTGCCAAAGATGTGGGAACCAAACTTGTCAATAGACATGGTTGTTGCCAGCGGTAGAATAAGGAATAAACATGTGAGACTTAGTATTTATTTAATTATTTTTGCTTTTCTTAGTTCTTCTAAAATCGATATTATTTCATTTTGATGACCAGTATGTCCAGCCATTTGCGATGACATTAACAATTTCAATCTATCTATGATTTCGTTTGGATCGTCATAATAAACGTAATCCATTTTTTGTTTTGATAGATTTAACATAGCTCCCCCCTTTCCACTTTTTGTAGACAGATTTCTTGTAGAACGCGGTCGTTGTGGAGGTAACAAACGCGAAGTACTGTAGTATTGCACGTAGTATTGCACGATAACCTGTCTCTGTTGTGCTTCCACGTTTTAATATACCTTTTTGTAATAAGTAAGGTTTAACTATTGTCAAGTATTTAATGTCGGTCGAACCTTGAATTTGACTATCAGGATCAAAATTTCGTCTATATGCATTTGTCCTATTCAAAACATCCATATAATTTTCCATATCATTTGATGTATAACCAACAGGTTCTTTTTTAAAAAGAAGCTCATACAATCCAGGTATTCCCTCATACCTAACTCCTTCAACTTTAAAATCTTTTCCTATGAAATCCACCACAGACTTAGCAATCTTATATTTATCTGCATCAACATCATGTCTAAAACCATATTTGTTATCAAATTTGCCTTCCGTGTCTTTTATTAGCCCATCCACGAATGGTCTTAGAAGTGAATGATATGCTTCCAAATATTCTTCATAAGCAGGTGTTCTTGTTAATTCTAAAACATCTTGTCGCAACTCACCTATAGTTGGTTCAATTGTTGTTTCAGGGCTTGATTCTCCTAACTGTTGCGAATCTTCAAAAAATACTTCTTCATCTCCTAAAAGTGAGGGCATGTGTGTTGGAAGATATTTACTATATGCATTTGATTTCCTTTGATTGACCTCTGGCGTAGGAAATTGAAATTTTGGGGTCGAAACTAATTGTGGTGAATATACTTCTTTTTTAATGAACGGTTCTGTTTTAATTGTCTGAATTAACTCATGCAAAGGTTGAGTTATTGGTTTAAATTCTTTTTCCATACGAATTTCTTTATCAGATAAATCTGATTTTAAAGCTTTATACTTTTGTCTAACAGCTTTTCTAGTTTTTACCAACTCTTTCGCTGTTTTTTCGTCCATCTTTACAAAAGGTAGGTTGTATACTAGAAAATTATCGTTTTGTCAGAGAGTTATATAGTGGAAATAAAATTATCAAATCCTTTTCTATAGCGACCACCATTAAATTGGCAGTCTTTATCAATAACGACAAAGTATGTTTCCAACACATTGAACACAAGTTTTTAAACTCTTGAAAGCTCATGTCACCATTTACATGATCATCATATATATGTTTCAAGTTTGTAGCATCCTGTTGAAAAATTACCTAGAGGTTGGCATTATCACGTATAAGTTGTTTAGGGATTGATGAATATGTTTGACACAAATAAAAACAATCTGTATTTTTATGACGTCCAAAACAAAAATAATCCCGCATAAGACTTTGATCAGTGCATACTATATCATCAAATATAATCAGTGAGTTTGGTTTTATTTCAGTGGGTGAAACAATATCCTCAGCGTTCGATGATTCAAAATAACCAATAAACTTTAGTGGTGCAAAAAGCCTTTTTAAATATTCATATTTTGATTGATATAAGGATTTTGAGTACACATATATATATTTTCAAATCTTAATCCATTAGCGTGTGTTATAAGGGAAATCATAACATTTGTCTTCCCACAACCCGATGGTCCTACTATTAAACATCTTTTACAGTTTCCACCAAATAATTGTCCATGTTTTCGATAATTATCATGATATAAATCAAAATTTTTTATCGGTAAAGAAAAATCTTGTTTTTTAATCTTCATTGTTTGAACATCACTATTTAAGTAAGGTTATTTGCGTTTTCAAATCATTTATATATAATGATTAGACATAATAATGTCATTCACTGCGTGGAAGGACAGAGAAAAGGTAGTGGTTTATTAAATACTCTTATTAATAAATTGCCAGTAGAGCTCCATATTCCTTCTTATAACTTTTGCGGACCTGGTACAAAGTTAAACAAAAGGCTTGCCCGAGGTGATAAGGGAATTAATTTATTAGACGAAGCTTGCAAAGAGCACGATATAGCATATTCGGAATATTCCGATTTAAAAAACAGAAACGAGGCAGATAAAGTATTAGCTAAAAAGGCATTTAATAGATTCAAAGCTTCAGATTCAAATCTAGGCGAAAAACTGTCATCCTTGGCTGTGGCCGGAATCATGAAAGCAAAAACAAAACTCGGTATGGGAATAAGAAAAACGAAGAGAAGTCATAAACGCAAGAAAGGAGGTCAAATATCCTTTAACCAAGGTGTAAGAAAAGCACGTAAAGAGCTAGCTGGGAAAAAATTTGCTAATATAAGAAACGCTGCCGGCACTGCTTTGTCATCAATTAAAAAATTAAAAATAAAAGAACCTAAACAAAGAATTATTCCAATTCCAAAAACTGGTGGAATTTTACCTTTAATACCTATTTTTGCTGGTTTATCTGCTCGCGGAGCCCTAAGCGGGGGCGCTGCTGGCATTGCCCAAGCAGTAAATTCTGCCAAAAATGCACAAAAGAAGTTAGAAGAACAAACAAGACACAACAAAGAAATGGAAAACATGTCAATTGGAAAAGGTCTTTATTTAAAACCATATAAGAAAGGGTGTGGTCTATATTTAAAACCATATTCAAAAAACTGTTAAATTTGCTACCTCGCCGACCTTTGACAAATATAGATTTATTAAACTATGCCAAAATATTAAAGTTGCAACATTTTAGAGGTGTCTTTATGAGAAATAAGTTACCCAAGAAAATAAAAAAATATGAAAGAGGTATTATAAATTTAGATGACGATATGGGGGAAGGCACTCACTGGACAGCGTATGTTAAAAATAATAATAACATAATTTACTTTGATAGTTTTGGAAATTTACGACCACCAGATGAAGTTATAGCTTATTTCTATAGCGATGGTAGCAAAAACAATATTAAATATAATTATGATAAATATCAATCTTTTAATACCTCAACTTGTGGACAGTTATGCTTACAGTTTATTTATAATAATACGTAAGTAGAATACTCAACAAGAGTTTTCGACCAAAACTCTATGTTATTTCTATGGCTAGGATTTGATAATAAATTTACCAGTTGGATAGATAAATATAATATTAAGTAGTTACTTGTTCTAATTTTTTTTGTAAATATTACTAAAAATAAAACACATTTTATAAATTTATTTTTTTGTCTTATTTATTTCCATAATCATAGATCTTATACTGTTTACACCAAATACATAATTAATTAAGCATGAATCGCAATATTTAAAAATTATTCTACTTTGATTTACATAATAACTATTTATTATTCTTCTAACACTACAATAACATCTTTTACATAAAAAGGTGCGGTCAATTATTTGCTCACTCTGATTCATAACTATTTTTCACAAACATCAATTAAATAAACGTATATGTAATCCTTCTTATTAAATCTAAATACACATATTACATTAATTTAAAAAAGACATCAATTTTATTGCTAATTGGTTGTTCAAATAACACATTTATAATCCTTATTGTTAAATGAATTTACTAAATCTAAATACACATATTATATTATAATTGATTGGAATGCAGTTGAAAACATTAATAATTTTGATAATAAAATTGAAATATTTAACAATAATATCCTAAATTTATTTAACAAACATGCACCAGTTCAAATAAATAAAAATAAAAAAACAAATTCGTGGATTAATTCGAATATAAAAAATTTTGCAAAATTAAAAAAAAAGCTTTCAAAAAATATTGTAAAAATAAATCTGAATCAAATTGGAAAGATTATGTAGAAATAAGAAACTTTCTATCTAAATTTATAAAGAAAGAAAAGCAAACATTTATAAAGAATAATATAAATCCAAATAATCCAACACTTTTTTGGAAAAACTTGAAAAAATTTAATATTAATTTAAAAGAATCTAAATCAGTAAATGAATATCCTTGTGCACAAGTACTAAATAATCATTTTATAAATTCTGTAAAAAATGGATCTCCAAACCAAAATTTACTATCTTTTTATTTGAATAATAAGTTTTCTAAAATTGGTAAAGATGTGTTTCTAAATTTAAAACCAATTACAAATTACGATATTGTTAAAATTTTATCAAAAATTAAAACAGAATCATGTGGAACAGATGGTATTACTTTACGCATTTTAAGTCTGTGTATGAATAATAATTTTTTAAATACTATTAAACATATAATAAATTTTTCTATTCTAAATAATAATTTTTCTAATATCTGGAAAACTAGTTTAGTTATACCGATTCCTAAAATTCACAACGCAGAAAATGTAGATGATTTTAGACCAATTTCTCTACTTTCTGTAATATCTAAAATTTTAGAACGTATAGTTTTTGACCAAATAATAGAGTATTTTAAAAAATATGATATTTTACCAGAAAATCAATCAGGTTTTAGAGAAAATTTTAGTACTACTACTTTACTCTGTAAACTTAAAGATGACATTTTAGAAAATTGGGATTCAGGTTTTGTTACTAATATAGTCTTTCTCGATTTGGCTAAAGCCTTTGATTCTCTAAATCATGAAATATTATTAGCAAAGCTTAAATATATAGGTTTTAGTCTAAAAACTTGCCAGTGGTTCAAACATTATCTGACAGAAAACAAGTGACAAAAATTGCAAACGAATACATTTGTGACATTTCAAATTCACTGCCTATTTCTAGAGGTGTTCCACAAGGATCAGTATTAGGCCCTTTATTGTTTATTATATACACTTTTGATTTTCATTTATCTATTAAACACGGTAATCTTTTAGCTTTTGCAGATGATAGTCAAATATACCACTCAATCAAGTACACAGATTTAAAAAATAGTATTTCCTTAATCAATAAGGATATTTTAAATATTTCGAAAACTATAACTGATCACGGATTAAAAATAAATGAAAATAAAACTAACTTAATTTTAACTGGTCCTAAAACACTAATAACTAAAATAAAAAATAATTCTGATTTCAAAATTGTTCTAAACAATAGTTTTAAGATACCGTCAATCGAATTTGGCAAAAATCTTGGCGTAATTTTTGATCAGCATCTTAATTTTCATGAACATATAAAAAATATAAATAAAAAAGCATACTACAAACTACGAATTTTATATAACTTTAAGGACTACTTAAATACCGATACTAAACTTAGACTGGTTGATTCAATTATTCTAAGTGGATTAGATTACTGTGATATCATTTATCACAAAAATATCAGTAACGAAGATAAACAGAAATTACAAATTCTTCAAAATAACTGTGTTCGTTTTTCAGTAGGGCTAAAAAAGTATGATCACGTATCACCTAGTTTTGACCAACATAATTTAATTAAATTAGAAAAAAGACGCGAAATCCACATATCCTGTTTTATTTATAAAATAATTTTAACTCAGAAACCAAGATATTTATTTGAAAAAATTGAATTCAGGAATAATATTCATAATGTTAATACTAGAAATCAGAACGCAATAGAAATACCTAAACATCATACTGAAAAATATAAGTCTTCGTTTAAATATAACTCTTCTGTAATTTATAATAATATTCCTTCTAGTCTGAGGGGCTTAAGCTATATAACTTTCAAAAAAAATATAAAAAATTATTTAGTAAGGGTAGGATTGGAAGAATGATTTTTTATAAATCAAAACCCTACCTATTTATGCCAACTAGTATACTACTGTCATTTTTTGGTTTTCTTTTTTACTTTATCATTTTTATATTTATATTTTTAATTGTTTTATTGGCATAAATAAACATCTTTATTATTATTATTATTATTATTATTATATTAATTTAAAAAGATAAAGAATTATCATATTTTTCAATCCATGGTCTCATTTCATTAATAAATTCGCTGCTTACTTTCTGATATTTCACTATATAGTTCCAATTCACTTCATTTTTATGAAATCGAATAAATGATTCAGTTAAGGTTTGATATGTAGAAATACTATCCCAATTGACCATTGATCTAAATTCATGAATAAAATAGTCGGGTAATTCTTGATATTGTGACAAATAATTCCAATTTAATTTGGTAAGAAATGTTCGCATAAAATCAGGAGTTAATTTTTGCTTCTTTGATATAATATCAAAATTAAGGTGATCTTGAAAATAAATCATAAAACTTTCAGGAAGATTTGGAAAAGCTGATATTTCATCCCATATATTTGTGCAAGCCATAGTTGTTTCGTAATAATGACACAAAATATAAAAACTTAAATTATTTCTGTTGTACTAGTTCTTTACAAAAACAAAAATATCTAATAACTAACATATTAGTACTTAATCTAGTCCTTTTATACTTGTAAAAATCCTGGTAATATAATTATAACTTAAAATTTTTAATCATCAAAGGAGGGGGAGGAAGAACCTCTGGGCTTCAATGGATCATGGACCCAACAATACCAATTTTCATTGTATTGATACAATGGATTGGCATGTCTTCGATTACATCTACACTTATAACAAAAACTATGTAAATCGCAAACCATTCTTCGTCCACTTTTTTCATAAGTCACCCACTTAATAGCCGGTTCTCGACATCCACGAACAAAACACATTCTTGGTTTCTCCATTTTTTGATTTTCCATTTTTTTATTTATAAATAACTGGCAGGAAAAAAAGATCTTCTTCCTACCAAGCTTTAAGTAACACTGAACAAATAAATTTCTACGATAGCCAAAAAAATTTTAGTCGGAAAACGACTGTAAAATATAAAAAAACAGCAGTAGATAAAAGAACACATATAATATAAATATTACGTAACACAAAATTCTAAAAGTCACATAATGATAATGATGACTCAGACAGAGTTCTCGGAATTAGAAATTATTACAAATCTTACACACAACAAAAACAATTCTCCGAATTCTGTGATGAGTCATCAAATCTCTTCGGCCCAAAAAAGTTGAGGGGTGGCTCATCTAACCTCTTCCAGGGTCATTCCAACGTCACCTTTTTTGGTTTTTTTTTTTGGTTTTGATAAGCCAATATGACAACAGGGTAAGCTAAATTAGCCTCTTCAGGTGATAACCTCAACACCCCAAAACCACCCCTTAAAGACTTCTTTCAAGGTTATTGCCATCGAAAACATATTAAGGCCCTTTTGACCTCGTTTGGGGTGGCACATCCTCTGGTCGATGACGTCATTGACGATCAGTTCTTTCAAGGTCATTGCCGAAGACATGAAGACTTCTTCCAAGGTCATTGCTGAAGACATGAAGAAGTCGATGGCGTCTGAGGAGAACTGGATGGACTGTCTTCGGAGCGCCTCAGCTACACTACTTTAATGTAACCGCGGGCCGTATTATTCAATGGAAAGGAATCTACTGTTTGTATTGTACTATGTCCTCCTTGTAAATTTGCTTTACATGAACCCATCTTTGTCGAAACCTGCATTAATTGTTCGAAATTTTTCTGTGGCGATTTGGATTCTCGTTCCAGGTAAAAGGAGCCGGAATGACAACGTGATGTCTATTTAAATATTTATATTTGGTTTCTATTCGGACGGATGTCGTGTAAAGACATGATTTATCTCGCGTTTGTTTCCGCTTGTAAAGGTATATAAGCTTTCGCACTCGTCCCCAGTTTAATTTCCCAACGATGTGGGCATCGGCAAAAGCAAACATCACTACACAATATTCCAAGAAACGATTCACGACCAACGATGGTTTATTTGTAGCTCAGTGCCGAAAAGAAGACCAGAAAAGGTTGAAAAGGTACCATCCGTTTCTATACAAGATTACGAACAAGCTAAACTGGTTTCCAACGAAATTTCAGGTTGTTCGTTTATATAGTGATTTACTACTGATCGATTTCGACAGAATGGCATATCCGATCGAGAACTGCTGGACGTGGTTTCTGCTACAAAAACTGGCGCACATTTCCAAATGCGAACCCCGTTTTAAAATCGAAACGAGTTTATTTGAAACGCGCAAACAAATATTGGACACTTGGGCCTACCGACAAACGATGGAAAAGGAAACATTTACGCGCGGTACGTACTAGACGTTTTTGAAAAAAATCAATGGCGGACAACGGTTCCTTCTTTTGCCAATCGAACGAGTGGATGGAAAAATAGAGCCGGCCATATCACACGACGAACCGATTTTTCTTTTGGCGATATATTTATGGTTGCGAGTGTTTCCACGATCAATTTTGCTAGACAGAAATTTCAACAGGTGCGATTTAAACTATAACGTTTGCTATGTGAAAATCAGAACAAACGACAGCCGATATATATTTAATGTTAAAGGCCGTTTTGCTAATTATAGCTTGAACGAACCAATGTATGGTTATCAAAGTTTCGACGAACTCGTAGTACCAGCTACGTGGCTCAGTTTAAATCGACTCCTGAACAAAATTCCTTATTTTGGAGATGCGGTAATGCGATATAGTTCCATTTACACTGAATGAAATAATCTACTAATTATTAAACTGCTTTAAATCCACTCTTAGATGTTTTATTTTAGCTCGTACCTAAGTTTTCTTTAAGCTTGTCATATATTATTGTGCTTGATCCGCATATACACTTTAGGGGCGCCATTAAAAGTGCTTAGCGCATACGTTAAGATTTTTACTATAAAGAGAACAGCTCTTTTCGGATTGGGCAGGTTGGGTTTGATTATCAATGTTAGGGTTTGATTATAACCCACGCATTTTCTTTAACTGTGTCCCTATTGTCATGTTTTTGTATAGATACTTTAATGGTGTAAGTTCTTGGTAGCTGAGCCTACGTTACCAGAACGTTTTAACACAGAATGATTTTTTTGCCCTGATCTATTTGCACTTTCCATTAAAATTTACCTACTAGACTCGAAAGACATGTTGAAAACTAAATTCTATAGGGGGGGTTAAAATAGGAAACCAACGTGTTGGACTATACCTTTTATTCAATTAACTACTAACTATTAACAATTAACTACTAACTAAGTATATATTATTCCACTCGTCGTGGTTTGGAACGGCCCTCGGCCCCTCGCCACGTCTTCCTCGTCGTCCGAGGGGTCCCACGACTCGCAGTAGCATATCTCGGACGACGGTCCCACGGCTCCAGGCAGTCAGATTTCTCAGGCTCGGTTGGGTCCCACGGCTCCAGGCAGCCATATCTCTCAGGCTCGGTTGGGTTGCTTGGGCCGGGGGACTGGCACAAATGGTCCTCGGTAGTGGTTGTGTCGGTGGACTGGCCCAAATGGTCCTCGGTTTGGTTGCTTGGGTCGGGGGACTGGCCCAAATGGTCCTCGGTTTGGTTGCTTGGGTCGGTGGACTGGCCCAAATGGTCCTCGGTTTGGTTGCTTGGGTCGGTGGACTGGTACTTGTTCATTTTGACTTTTGCTTGTCGTTACTGTTGTTGAATGATAAGCTCATTACAACGCATCGGCTTTTATTCCTTTTCCCCTTCCCACAAACAATAACAACGGTCCACGAAGTTTGCTAATCAGCACAGTTTTTTACTCAATACGCAGTTCAAATCCCTTCCGACGGCCTCCAAATACCGCTATAAATTGCCCCGTTACACACAATCTAGCAACACGAAGATGTTTTTTGAACACTTTAGTAAAGCAGTTCGAGACAATATTTTTGAAATTCGAACATTAGTACATCAACAATGAATGAAGTCTACTTGTCAGGGGCACATATAAATACGTAAAATTGAGAATAAGTTCTCTAAACCACCTGAAAATTCCTTATACAATAAGGATTTGAACAAATCATGGTAAAACAGCTATTCTCCGGGCGATATGCCCCTCCGAGCGCAGGATTACATACCAAAATTTGCCGTATTTTGACTAACACTGTTAGACAACAAAATACTTGGTTTGACTGCAAGAAACTACCAGGGGCATATAGCCCGGAGAATAGCTGTTTTACCATGATTTCTTCAAATCCTTATTGTATAAGGAATTTTCAGGTGGTTTAGAGAACTTATTCTCAATTTTACGTATTTATATGTACCCCTGACAAGTAGACTTCATTCATTGTTGAAATATTTTACCTCACGGTAAATTCTACTCCGACTGCTCGAAACTGCTAATGGATGGCGCTGCCTGTGTTATACTGCTTATGCAGTTCGACATGGTTAGCTTTAAGGATATGCTGTTTCGGAAGGTAGGTATGTTCATTTATCCTGTACTGACGAGAACTAAAGAGTTCGAAAACGGTATGCAGGTAACGACATCCTAACTAAAGAAAAAGCTTCCTTCCTAGTAGTTTCTTGCAGTCAAACCAAGTATTTTGTTGTCTAACAGTGTTAGTCAAAATACGGCAAATTTTGGTATGTAATCCAGCGCTCGGAGGGGCATATAGCCCGGAGAATAGCTGTTTTACCATGATTTGTTCAAATCCTTATTGTATAAGGAATTTTCAGGTGGTTTAGAGAACTTATTCTCAATTTTACGTATTAGTACATCAGTATATTTACAAAAACAGTGAAATAAATTTTAATCCGCTGGACGTGGCCATAAAGTTTCGCAACTTAAACGCAGTGAAAATGATAATTCGTCAAGACGGGTGATGCTCTCCATGCAGCCGTGTTAATGGGGAAATGTCCAATTTTGAGGCTTCTGATCGAGAAGTACAACTTGTCACCAGAAGAAGAAGATATTTGGGGTGAAAACTGTATACAGTTGGCGGAACGTCTAACTCGGCCAAAATGTTGGGCTTACTTGTCGACCAAAATTCGTCCTGAGAACACCCGAACGAGCCATCCACCCCTAAACCGGACCGATTTTCGAAGGCGCTTGTGAAACTTGCCGTTATTTTGTGTGTCATAAACTTGTAGAGTAAAAATCAAGCTAGAAAAAGCCTCGTGACATTTTCTTGCTTGATTTTTACATTGCTTTAGTAATAGAGACCCCAATTTAGTTAAGGTTTACTTTTTGTACTGTTAGGTAATGAAGTTAATGAAATTTGTACTGTTAGTTAATAAAATAAAGCAATTGATAACCAACACGATTTTACTTTGTACAGTAGTTTCTGGGATTTTTACAGATCGTCCTACAAAAACTTGGCGCTGTTTTTGTATGCGTAAACTAGTGCGGTATATTTGTTTTCGTAATACAGACCAGGTTTATTTTGATACTGTTAGTTAACAAACGGATGTGAATTTGATAACTGGCCACCTGACTTACAAATTGACCAGATACACAGGGAAATCTCGTATACATTTCCAAACATAATTTTGTTCATCTTTGTACCGTTTGAGAATTGCAAATAGGATGCGCGCTTCAACTCAGCAAGGCGCCCGGCAAAGTGAAAGTACGACCATCGAACGGACGATGCTAGGTAGGTTTGGTATTCTCTGATGCCAGTAGTATTCTCACCTGCGTGGGAGTGTGCCGCATTTCAGCCGAAAGCCGAAAGATAGATCGCGACTATAATCGAGTAGAAAATTTTATATTCTTTCGGCGCAAATATACAAGGCTGCAATATTTTAGGAGCGTTGGCAAAGCCCGTGATTACCTATTGTCAAAGTTTAAATGATCTGAACCGGGACAAATTAAAACCGAAGCCTAGCTGTATGAATTATTATCAGTAACTTGTACAAGTTTGTTGGACATGTCTGTAATGATCTTTGTTACCCACGGCTACGCTTCTATTTTGGGAGGGTGATTTGAGCAAAATTTTGTTTTTGTACTTTGTCAGGTATAATTTGCAACCATGGATTTATTATAATAAGGATTCAATGTTCCGTATACTGTGGCCGTATCGAACGTGAAGCCTTATATTTGTTGTTTGTTTTCTCTTGGGGGAACAGTTTACAAACTTTAAGGAAATACCACATGAAATACGTAATTGAATCAAGAATGGTAGTAGAAAAAGATAAAATAGCATTGGAGTGTTGGAGCTCAGAGGTGTTGCTGTATGTGCTGGTTGCTTAGGAAAACGGCTGAACCTCGGTCTGAACACTCGGTTACACGTACATCTTTGTCTAATGAACTAGGAAAGAAAAAGTGCGATGTATAGATTTCTAAATGACTCGGAGCGACTTTAAATAAACACCTTTAGAAATAACATAACCTATAAATAATAAAATCTTTTTAACTTAAACTTATTATTATTTAGCAGAAAAATAAAATATTTTAGGGCTTTTATTACTTTTAGTAAATCTTGTGATGCTTCTAACGTATTTTTTGTACAAAAATAGAAGGTAAAATAAGATGTGGCCATGTGGCCAATGTTTACAAATTGTGTTTACAGTGTCGTTTAGAATGGTTTGTTTTGGCTTCAAAGAATGTTAAATCATCCCGTATCCATTCTTAATAAATCCATGTTTGCAACCGAATTACGATCCCCGTACCAAAACGGGTTTCCCATTAATCATGACAATGTTAATATTCAACGCCCGGAAATTGGAAACTCGTAGAAATTCCTTGTAAAGGGCCAATTGATATAGTACAGATCAATTTGTTTCATTTTATTACTGATCAAGAATATAATAATGTAACAATAGATTATCAAAGTAATTAAACTGCTGAATCGCTCGGTTGAACTCTACAATCCAAGCTTCGTCGAAATCATCGGCGCATCGAATCCTTTTTTGAAATTGCTACATAGCCATTCCTTTTGCGGTGATTGGTTGCCTTTGCCACAATCTAAAAAAGTCTCCAAAAGTAAGTATTGGCACGCTCTCGTAAAACCTATGTCCGGGTGCTATCCAAGAGACAAACTGCCGCGGTAATACAAGGTCCTCTCCCAGAAGAATTCTGGGAGAGGGTTCGTTCTCGTCTATCGCAACATTCGACGGGGAAACAAAACCAAATTGATAGGGCTCAATTTTCCGTGGTTCGGTACAAATCCAAGCGTCAAACGGCACTGCGACTGGTCCATGTTTGTTTCTTTGAAAAAAGGCGGTTAAAATGCTGGTCAAACTATACTTTTTTAGTCTTATCACTTCTGCTACATTGTTAGGCGGTCGATACGTTTCTTTGTTAATGATAATCAACAGATCGGGTAATAAACGACGTTTACCGGAGCGTGACAATGATGCCGTAAAACAACTCGGCAAAAGTTGCTCTAAACGATCAACAATCTCCCGGAATTGATTTTGTGTCAAATTCACTACTTGCATGCGATAAGTCATTTGGAAACTATGGTATGGCCATATAACCGATCGGGTTATATAGGGAAAGACAAACCCGAGCCCATTATCCTTGCACGGGCGCGTTAATCTCGGACTGCAAAAATCTAAAATACAGGACGTCGACTAGACGGTTTTTCCCGTGGAGGTACAACCCAAATTTGACCAATTGAAAGAACGGAAATACACTAAAGGTGCAGAGAGTACAACGACTGTTTTTTTCCAAACAAATTGGGACGTCTATGCCGTGACGTCATTTGGACCTGAAGAAACCTGTAGAAACCCCACAGATTTACCGACAACACAAACTTGACAAAAGTTAAATAACGGGAATACACTAACGACTCGTAGAGAGTTGAACAATTGTTTACTTTTACTGGCGGTGCATCGCCTATGCTGTAACGTTATTCTAATCTAAAACCGGACTTTTGCTAGACTGCTTTTTTAATTTACATACAATACAGACAACCGACTTGGTCAGTTGAAAGCCCGAAAAAAGAATCAAACGGTCCGTACTCGTTCGTAGAGAGTGGAAAGATTGTTTGTTTGGGTTTGCTTGGGATACCTAAATAAACACGGTCAATGCTATATCGTTGTGAACAATTTAAAGGGAACAAACGTCTATCGTATACATTTTACTACAACTTTATTTCCTACCATATACATTTGATACATTTTACTACAACTTTATTTGCTACCATATACATTTGATAATATAACATATACACTGAGATTTAACCACCACGACCATAATTTGGCAATGTTGACAGTGCTGCCAATAAAAGGGGCGTTTTACATCGTTCTAGAACAAGTTGAGCGAAAGCTGTGCCTTTCGTCAGCGACATGTCTCTATCGGCTAGAAAGGTGCTACGTAATTTGCCAGTATAGGTGGGATCCACAACACCACATCGAAGATTACCTTGGCGATTCGTAGATGATCTTGCAATTAGGAGTTCGGCATATCCATGAGGTACCAATATACGTTCTTCGTATGCAATTTCCGTGGGCTCGTTCGCCTTCAAAACGTAATCGTCCCGAAGATGCAAGTCGATTCCGGCATCGTACCAATGTGCTCGTTCGAGTGGTCGATTACAAAACAACTTACGTCCTTCGAGAAAATCCATGGCATCTGCACGTTCTTTCCAAAATTGTTGTTCGGTTATAGCACAAAACAAATATCTCATGTAGTATTTTTTGTTAGGTGGAGCGTTCTGGAAACGACATTCTTTGTCTCGTCGCCAGATCAATACCACCGCAACGTTAGGTTGTCGAGGAGTATGAACGTTCCAAACGTTCATTTTGAAACTAAGAGAAGTTTGTTTTTTAACGTACTGTGACAACTATTTTGGAATGAAGTGCCCGTTACAACTCGGCTCCTCTTATTTTAATTTCATGTCCGGTAAGTAACATTTCCCCGATAACAGAGCGTCGAAAAGAGGGGGAGTGTGTTCTATCTAGAAAAATAGTCTCAAAGATGTAGTATTGAAACATCACGACCATATTAGTGACATACTCAAGGGTAAACTTCAGACAAGCAACCGCTTTTCCGTTTTTTTGCATTTACGCCAAACCCAACCGTGTAGCGGCACTGCGACGAGTTCGATAAAGTTTATTATTTGCGGGTTGCGGGACCCGGTGTACCAGTTCCTATAAATTGTACCTATAAATTGTCCCCTTCGACATTTTTACCTTTCAAGTTCATGGCATACGGTTTAGCTTGAACGGTTGTTTCGGTAATTTCTTTTTCGGTACCATCCCCATAGATCAATTTATTGGTAAAGTTCATGGTAACGTATTGGCCATGTAAGATGTATAGAACTTTATTTTCGAATTCAAATCGAGCAACATTTACGTCGTTAATTTTGCGATCGTTTGGGGAACAAGAATGCCCGTTTCGAGCGTAATCCACAATTTGTCTTGAATTGTTTTATAGGGTTCGGTGGACATGTAAACTGAATATATGCCCTGATCGAAGCAAACGTCTATTATACTAGTGTGAACTTTTGCACAGTGTTCCCAAAGTAACCACCATTGTTATACATTTTGAATGTCTCGTCACCCGCGGTGGTCGCTAGGTTGGGTGTAAGCGTGCAATGTATTTGTATCTGCCGACCAATGTACCAGGTCGGTTGTTAATTGCTTTTGAACCTTGCTGTATTTATCTTCCGTGCTCCATTTATTACTAGTGAAGTAATCGTTTAGTTCTTTAATAGCATAACGTTTCAGTATGACCGTACAGGAACCGAGATTTGCGCACGTGGAAGCCGAATATTCTGTCGGCGTCCATTTATGTGTATTATTTACGGTTTCATACGATAGATGAAATTGTTTTCCATTATGCAATACACCTCGAAGAAATCGACACGATTCGGCCGAATAGCTACGTTTGACATATGAAGTCATAGGTTCGGAATAGAAAAGCCAATAATGGACCGATTCGTTGTTCCCCGGTGTTACGTCCGACTCGTAAAAAGTCAAATAATTTACGGGCCCGATAATTTGGGCAAAGTATAGGGGTTTCTTTACGTCAATGATGCGCGAAAAGTGTATAATGTCAACGCCCGAGGATCCTCCTTTCATTTGTCGGCCGACAATAAGACCTCTTGACCTCTTGATGGCACAAGATATTTGACAATTTATCACACACTTTGCTATAATTATTTGGTTCGGTCAGGTTTGCCATTATTTCACTTGCATATAAACTATTATAAATGTAACCATAGGATCGAACGTCGCCGTGAAACAAACACGAATAATCCGGATAGAGTCCTTCGCCCTTTGTGACAAATTTAATGTTCAACTGATTCAAGAAATAAACATAGTCCGGATCACCCCAATGGATGTCACGACCGAGAATCTTTTTCACATAGACTAAATTTGATCCCAATAAAATGGAGTCGTATGCGCTCCGGGAAAATGATGCAGAAAATATGAATTTCTCTATGTCGGGTAGAAAATCGTACAACCACTGAGAATCGTATATAGACGACACTAATTGTAGATCAGTATACATTGATAATAACATCGAGGGATAAGTATAACAAAACGTGTACCAATTTCCCTTTTTGTATATACTTTTCTGAAAACCATGCAATGTAGTCACGACAGTTTTTAACAAATTGCCCAGGTTTTTTGTTTTGAAAGAAGGCGCTCGTATCTTCAACAAAAGATTTACACAATACGGCTATTGTCCAACATAGTTTTGTAAATACGACCGTGTTGGTTCTCCATCCGGCCCATTCGCGGTACCAGGGATCGTGGTCTTCAACAGAGTTAAGAAACCTTTCAGTTTCAAAATCACTATATTGGGGATATTTTTTGACCCAAATATATCTCATTTTTAGTAGCCAGTCGGTTTCGCTTCGAGTGGCATAATTGTTCAATTTACCGTAACGTATTAATTTATCGTTTCGATTTAGCCGGTCATCCGATCGAAAGTCGTATGATTTGACGGCTGCAGATTTGACGGGATTAAAGGTAGACAAATAAAATAGGACTAAAAATATAATTGACGAAAGGTACAATAGAAACATGTCTTATGTCTAGTTGTTCAATGTTTTTCTTCTAGAACAGAACCAGCGTTCTAGTCGAGCAAATTCGCAATCGCGCCGATTCATCTCCAAGTCTCCATTAAACACAAATACATCTGAACGGCCCAGTAAAACTTTATCATGTTATTTATGTAGGCGGTCCAAATAAGACAGCGTAACATTTACTTCCTCGGGACGGGCGCGTTTGACTAATTGTTTATAGGCTACGGGAGGAGAAGTTCGTAAATAAACGATTCCGTCGAGCGGTGTCAATTTTTCCAAAACGCGCGTCATTGTGGTAATGGCACCATATTGTATGTCCGAAAGAAAGCCTTGTTCGAAAGCGTGCTTGCTAAAAATCCCAATGCTCAAAGGGGAACGTTCCATCAATGTGCGCTGGCCATCGGGGGTCGTTTTTAAAAACCGTTCCATGAAAGAAGCCAAAGCAACAATTTGAAAATCCATTGTGTGGGTCCGGGGCTCGCGATACATGAGGTCAAGCCAATTAATACCATTGTACGTTTGCCAAGTTTCAATCGGTTCATATTCAATACGCCAATCTCTTTGCAAATAATCAACTATGGTCGATTTTCCACTCGCAATATTCCATTCAATACTATAAAAAGGGTCATTTTTAATTTGGAAAACAAATACTGTTATTTGTCTGCTTTTATCACCAAGTCGGAAACCCAAACCCGCGTATTTTATACAAAACCGCTGATTGTTTTTCACGATAGGGCGCCAAGGCTGCCTGTAAAGAAACAGATAATGAGACGGTGATATGCGGGTTCGAAAAAGTGTGCACATTTTGTATATAAATATGCCCCGTTTTGTAGGAACGCTCATTCTTGTTTTGTTAACGAGCAGTACGGTTTTTACGCTATTTTTTATCTACGCCATTTTTCTATTTACAACATGCAGTCGACACACTCAGCGGCCTTGTTGGACGAGGACATTTTCCTCAACGGGCCGCCAAAGACGCCGGGGGCTTGGGAAGACGACCTGCTGAAATCGGGCGACGACACTGTGGGGGACGACGTTTTGCAGTTGGGGTTGGGACCAAGGAACTGGGCGACTTCTTGCCCCTGTCTGCTCAAAAGAGGACCGTTCCGGCCGAGGTTCCTTCGACTTCAGGCAAAAAAAACAAGAGAAGCAGCCGAACCACTAGTCGGAAGACGGCAGTTCCAGCAGTCCAGGCAGTTCCAGCAGTTCAGGCAGTCCACCCGCAGTCGGCCCAGGAGTCCGTTCCACCAGCAGTCCACCCGCAGTCCGTTCCACCAGCAGTCCACCCGCAGTCAGTCCAAGAGGCAGTCCACCCGGTCTATCAACCGATATCCCCAGCAGGCCAACCCGAATCAGCGGAAGAGGAGGAAGATGAAGAGGAGCTTTTCCGAAGTATCACAGGAATAGGGGTCCGGACTTCTAAAACTTTGTTTTGGGAAAGCACGCCGAAGATCCGACCCTCTATTACACCACCCAAGCAGATCCCAACGTCGCCCTGAACCGAGAATTTGCCAAATTCAAGCTCCGGGTCAAAAAGAACCTGTTTAGGTTACAGCCGGTGCGGTCCCTTCGTCGACAACCCGAACCAATACTGAAGGACCTCTTTGAAATGATGTTGAGTTTTCAAAGGGGAAGAAGGACAAAACATCTGGACGTCCTTCTCGACAGCATCGGCCATCCACCCGTAACCAACGAGGACCTGGGACGAAAAAAATGACTGGGCGACGTCTTGGTCAAATACGTATCACACCAAGAAACGGGATCTGTGTCCTGTGATATTCTTCTTCCGTTGTTCGTGGACTGCCTTCTCGACGACAAAGAGGACTTGAAAATTCCTGCGGTGGCGCCGACCTACTTTATCCTAAATGAATCTTTAACCATCGAAAATACGGCAGCTCTGTTAAGGCTTTTGGCCAAAATCGCTCAGTTGCCTGCTCCTTTATTGAAATCCTCGACAAGGGATTTCAATTCTCGGAGGTGGCAATTGACGCAATTGACAAACTCACTTAGTAGAGCTGTCTGTATATAGTATATATTGTTATTTGTTGGTCTTTAAGTGATTTGTATATAGTTCTTAGTTTTTAAGTGATTTGTATATAGTAGTTTTTGATAAAATAGAAGTTTTTTACATTACAATTGTGGTTTGTTTCAGTTTTCTTAATTTCAGGTTAACGTCTTTTTCACAAGGCTAGCAAATCATGTGCATACCTGCGCTTTACTAAAGTAAAAGTATTTGCGGATGTTGTGTTCAATTTACAAGTTCCAAAAAGTTACAAAACTAGTACTGTGTCAAAGTTCGATTAAAATTTGGGGTTCTCTGTTCATAGCAATTCTTTGCGGATGTTATGTTCAATATACAAGTTACAAAACTAGTACTTTGTCAAAGTTTGCCACGCTCTTTTCCGCACAGAAGAAGAATTTTACTTCTACTTACCCTTCATAAATAAAAATTCAAGGTTCGGTGAAAAAAATTAAAAAAAAAAGATATTGAGAATTTACAAAATTAACTCACGTAAAGAGTTGAGTTGAAGGCGAGAGGCTTGCGCATGCGTGCCAAAAAAAATTGCCCTAGCTCCAATGCCGGAGAGAGGGGTGGATTGAGGGCGCCACTGTTTTCGAAGCCGGGTGAAAAACAGAAACCCTCCTAGATGATGTTGGGACCTCGCTTTCAGCTCACTCACTCACATAAAGTTACCATATTATAAAAGTTAAAAATAGAAACTGCGCTGTCTGGTGAGGCAAATAAAACACTACCATTAAAAACAAATTTACTAATATATTACAGATTCGTTAGGGCAAAGATTTTGATAACACATCAGTGTATTTTGTCCTTTTGTGAAATTCGATACAGTGAAATTATCAGGTATTATTATTATTAAATAAAATTATTAATGTTATTACCATTATTATTGGTATTATGGTTATTATTATAACAATTTGTAGGTCTCATGACCGGTTTTGTAGTAACTAAGTTCAAACCCTGAGGGGGAAATAAAATAAAAGAAAGTTAAGGTGCTAATCCGCTTAAATTAAATAATGTCAACCATGGTTAAAGTCGATATCGAACAAATTTGTTATCAAGAAAAATAGGTAACGCCAATTATAAAATAAAAAAAAAAAAAGTTGCCTGAAGGGGTTCGTCCCCTGTTGACGGTGTCTCAGGTCAATGCTGAACTGGCCTAGGCAGCTTAGCTGACTCACAGCACGATGAAAGACTGGAGATGTCTCCCAGCCACAAAAGAAGGATCGGTGTCCTCCAGTGAAAGGTTTGCTGTCTCCCAGCAAAAGATGCTTGGAGTCTCCGAGTAAAAAGGATTGTTCCCCAGCAAAAGAAAAGACGTGGTGGGGTTGTCTCCCAGTAAAAAGAAGTGCTGTCTCCCAGCAGAAAGAAAGACCCTGATAAAACAAAAGGTATGCGTCAAGGCAAGGTAAAATTCAGGTACTATGCAAATATAATTTAGAAGAAATATTAAATTTAAATCACAAAAAAAAACTTTTAGTGGCTGAAGGCCTTATACAATTATTCACTGGTATCAAGAAAATAAAACCGAAGGAAATATTTTCAATTAAATAGAAATCAGGTCAAAAAATAATTAAACAGGCAATATCGAAGCCAATTAATTAACAAATCAAAGTTAAGTTAAAATTTACATAAAAGTAGCCATTGTACGCTACTGTACACAGACAAATATTCATTATAAAATAATTATATTTACATAAGTAATGCAGCTACAAAAATCTTAAACAATTAGATCATACACTGGTGACAAAATAACCAAAATTGTTAGGTAATCGCTTAATTACACAAAAGAAAAGTTTAGCCGCAAAATACAATGTGATAAAATTTAGCACGTTAAGTATAATCAAAAGAGAAATTCAGTATTACTATTACTAAACATATACATCCAAATATAGTAAATGTGGCTTAATATTTATGAATATAGAATAACCATACCGTATCTGTAAGCGTAACCCAAGAATGAACAAATACCATAAGCCATAGTGAATAGTTAACGGTACTATATTACACCCACCCTGAAATTTTGTAACCAAATCTAGTAATTAAGAATCAGCCCTGTCTATGTTATACCCAATATTAATTAAAAGCTAATTAGCAGCAGAAAAAGAATAAGTGAAATACGAAAGTCAACACTTCTGACTGTCAGACATTTAAAATATTTACCCAAATTACTATAGTTTTAAATTGCCGGTCTCTAACGCTGTCAGCTGACGTTCCAGAACACAAGATCTGAATTTTTAATGACCTGGCTATCGCTTATTAGCATAATTAGTTGATAAAAAGAAACATCATTAGGTTCCAATTCACGGGCATACACCAATGACTGATTCACTATGACTATGGATACGAAATAACAAAATAAAATTTAACCTTGGGTCACCCGGTAGAGTTCTGACCAACATTATCAAAGAATGTAGTAAATCAAGCTAGCATAGCTGACAAAAAAAATTAGGTATCGATAAGAATTTGACCTACAAACCTGTGAAGGTCACATAAACCCCATTTAATTTTTAATAAAAAAAAGAACCATCTGTACATAATTTTCCTACCACGAAATGTAGCGATCTACTTGTATTTAGCGAAGTTTTAACTACAGAAAAACTAATTAAAAACGTGGACGTCGTAAAAAAAAATAGAATCAAAAAGGGAATCAACGAAAATTAATTAAAATAGCAGTTTAATCGCGGGATTCTGTATTTTTAAGGGTTTAATAGTGGCAAAAAGGCATACCTGTCGATCTCGGGTCGGGTCTAAGTCCACATGTCCGCTGTCGTCGTAAAAACCGACGAAGAGATGTCGAATTTCTTCTACAAAAACAACTAAAACGGCCTCACTGGACCAACAACGTAACGCCAAAATGGCAAACAACAAAACAACGTAAAAGAAATTAGTTGTACCGCATTCACGGATCCCAATTTTGGGTGTCTTTCTAAAGACTTTAGAATACGATACAGTCGACGACGCGATCAGTTTGTGAAAAGAACCTCTCCACACCCAATCCTTGACGAAAAATTCCAATATCGATTTTTTTCCTTGCAAAGCGACGTCACAAGGGGTTGTTTGTAAGTACACTTTGGTACTCAATTAGGTACATTTTCGAAGGCTTTGGTTCCATGGTATTCCCCTCAATGCATTGGCACGATGTTCTGCCAGTAAAATTAACCCAACCAATGAACACCGGCAATATACCAACAAAACTAACAATTAAATACGTGTTTCCATGTCCATAAACCGACATTCATTAATAGTTCGTACAATCGGCAGTACAAATGCACCCCACCTACGATTTTGGTCAACCTCGAACCGTGATGCATGAATGAACATTAGAAACCTTTAAAGTCAAGGGACCTAGAACTCAGAACGCAGATCCCATCGTTCCTGGCTTCGACGTTTTCCAACAACAGTCACAGAGGGCGGCTCAGGACAGAAAACTAAGATGTATGCAACAGGCTCGACAGAAAATAATTACGGCCGATTCAAATGTCAAAAATGACGTTTCACATTTGTCAGGGTAAACAAATTCTAATTTATATTTATTGGCAACTATAGTTTTTAGGGCCAAATTCAGACATATTTCCTTAGGGATTAACTATACAGAAAGAGGGAAAACAAGGCTGGATCCAAGACAGACTAGTGACGGAAAATTTGTAAAAATTAAATTCGAGGTTAGGAAAGATTTTGACTAAATGGAAAACAAATCAAAATAAAACGTTCAAGGAATAAGGGAATATATTCAAAAAGGTAGGTCGAAGTCTTAAAACTCAACTAATTGTTGCAACTGCTATAATAATATTACTTTAATTTCGTATGACAAAACAAACCGTAACAACTCCCCCTCTCCTACGAAAGGAGGGAAATTTTCTCAAGAAAATTAACCGACGATAAGTACTCAAAAATCTACAGTATTTACAAGGTAAGGCAAAAAAAAAATTAACTCCGGAGCTCCGGGGGTATTCCCCTAGGAAGCAACGGACGAAAGTGATAGATACTAGTGGATCGCTACTAACAAAATATATACTCACACAACCATAAGAAAAACTAAACCAAAAAGAAACCCTGACATGACATGACTGGTCCGAGTGTTTCTGACGGCAGCCACCATCTCCGCACCGAAAAGTCAACTGTGCCTCAATGGTATAGTGGCCACATAGACCAACACTGGGAAGATGTGTCCCCAGCTCCGGAATTTCCACCAAGGTCATAAGACACCCGTACTCATCCTATCAGCCTCCAATAAAAGAAAATAAAGAAATAAGTTACTAAAGGTATGGTCTGGGTTTGGCAAAAACATATTAAGTTAAAAAGATTAAGTTTTCAAAGAAAAGTAAGACAGAGAAAAGCCAAACCGGGTTCGTAGATCGTGGCACGCTTGACGGCAGCCAAACACTTCAGCACCAAGAAAACCAAATGTGCTTTTTATAGTGTAGGGCCACGTAGATCGGTCCGGATTTGACACCCGAGAAACCGAAGCATCACCATGGCCGACAACCCTAGCCAACCAAAATTAACCAAGAAAAGAAATAAAATGAAAATTCATGAACCAGTGTGGTTCCAATACAAGGACGAAAACAAACCAAAGGCATAATGAGGTAATTTCTCAAACTGCCTATAAAGACACCTACTAAAAATAATACCCGCAGCTTAGTGGATTACTAAACCCACTAACTCAGGTAATCGACAACCCAAAATATTACAATAACCAAAATAATTAAAAATAAAAATTAACTTTGGTCCCCTTGCCGCTAGACAACCAGCGACCCCTCCAGGAGTATCCGGGGTGGAATAAAACTTCAGGGTGCAGGAAGCACAGCCTGGTAACATTAACCCAAAGATGGTAAGGGGGCTAGCATTGCGTAACACTCGAAGAAAGCGTGAGGTACCTCGTGTACTAGCCTCACTCCAGAGCGTCCCAAAACAGATAACCAACTGTCACGCGTCGAGTCAACCAAAGGGTGGAAAAACTAAAAAGAAAAGATAACTAATATACAACCAAGGTAATTTAAGAAGAGAAAGGGATAGCCCATATGTTCCACCGAGCATAAGGAAGTGAATTATAGTAGACACTAAACTAAAAGATGCACCGAATGGGTTAGTACATCAGTCCCTGTATAAAACAAAATAAATTAGGTAGGGTACTCTGAAAGGTGGCACTGCCACCGGCCTGTCGCAACCTAATAGGCCGACTTGAGCTCAGGCCGAACAAAGTAGCTTGGCCCTCCCCTGGCCCGCCGAACAAGTTCGATGGGCAAAATGTTACCCCAGGGGTCAGACTTCCGCCCCCCCTGAACAGCCCTTCCAGTCGGTCTGCTCTCCGAAGGATCAATAGTTCCAACAAAGAACGTCGAAGCGACATTCGGTAGCACCCAACACCGCGCAGCCTAAACAAGGAGATAGGGACAAATAAGTCATAATCGGGAAGGTTCTATTTTGGCTAGTTAAACTATAGCCCAAATATAGAACGCCAAAATAGGGGTCTAGGTACCAAGACCTAGGCCAAAGTCAAATCCAGGATATCAAAAATAGCAAGTCAAATAAGACTATAAAGAAATATCAAGGTAAAATTAAATTAATAATTAAACACAAGAAAAGATAAGGTAAATCAAGGTAAGGTAAGAAACACCAAGTCAAATACTGAAATAAGACTTTGTAGATATGAAGGTAAAATTAACCGAATAACTAAACCCAAAATAAAATAAAATAATAAATGTAAGGTAAGATAAGATAATCAAGGTAAGGTAAGATAATCAAGGTGAGGTAAGATAATCAAGGTAACGTAAGGTAATATAAGAAAGTCACAATAAGGACACTAAATCAGATCAAGCTAGGATAACGAAATCACTCAGTAAGATACGGATTAGTGTCATAAGTCAAATCAAGTTAAGGTGAATTAAATTATCCAAAACAAATTATCAAGTATCATTGCAATCAGTGTATTACGAAATTCAAAATAGGTAAGTTTAAGGTAAATTAAAATAAGGTAATTTAAGGTAAGTTCAGATAAGGTAAATTTAAGGTAAGTTCAGATAAGGTAAATTTATAGTTACTAAAAAATTAATGAATTTATGACTCAAATAAAAATATGCTAAATTTCAGGTAGTTGAGCTAACAAGTAAAATAAATCATCGCCTTAAGAGAGAACAAACTAATGACCATGTGTCGTGTTTACTCCCATCACGTCTCGCGCCAAGATGGGTGTCCGCACGACACCGCTAAAGAAAACTCTAAGTTAACGTTACTAAAGCCACAAAAGTTAAATAAATTTATATAAGGTAAAGATAGATGATACCATAAGAAAAGACGTAAAGCGATGATAGCAAGTAAAAGTAGTAAAAATGCTGAAGGCAGACTTACTACGCGCAATAGCAGCAAGTTGACTGAAGGCCTAGCTTGCCACGGCTTTCGGAGGACTCCTACCTCCACTAGTTCACCAGTGCAGCACAATTCTAAGCGACAGTGTCCAAATCCATCAAGTTTCGCACCCAGATGGATCCAGACACAATCACGCCCATACTGCAGGGCATTAAAAAAAGGTATTAAAGGAAAACGGAATAAGGTAACATTAAAGAAAAATATTTAAAGGTAAAATTAATCATTATCTGAACTCTCATTTGCGGTCGATGGATTATACAGTTTGAGATCTTTTACGTGCCAAACACCTTTACTTTGTCCTGCTCGATCTTGAAGTTCGTAGGTGCAGGACCCTGTTTTCTTCTTAATAATAAACGGGCCCACATAAGCCGGAGCCAGTTTGGCACTATAATAGTTCGCGGCATCGGAAAGACTTTTGTTTTTACGCCAAACCTCTTGTCCAGGTGCATACTCAACGGGTCGTCTACGTAAGTTGTATCTACGTTGATTTCTAACATGCGATGTTTTAATTTTATCCTGAACTTCGCGATATAATTTCCCAAAGGCGGCTTGTCTTTTCCTGACATAATCTTGAAGGTCTGCATTGGTGTTAGCAGTCTCTTCTGCAAAGTCTTGTCCGTACAACTTATGTTCTCTCCCAAAATTAAGAAAATGCGGAGTAAATCCAGTGGTCTCGTGTCTTGATGTTCGCAAAGCACAGCCTATAGAAGCTAGGTTCTCGTCCCAGGTACGGTGGTTATTGTTCTTGATGTAAGATCGCATCATGGTCTTTATGACTCTGTTGACTCGTTCGGTCGGATCGGCTTGTGGATGATAAGATGCTGTGTAGAATAGCTTGGTTTTATAGCGTTGACATAGGTTCTGAAATTCCTTGGACTTCATTTGTACTCCATTATCACACATTAGGAACTGTGGTGATCCAAACATTAGGAAAATACCTTCTTCAACCTGTTTGGTGAGAGATTTAGCTGTCGCTGAACGAGAAGGAAATAAAACGGAGAATTTGGTGAAATAATCGGTAACCACAAGAACGTAAGTGTTACCTGACCTCGAACGAGGAAACGGTCCAATATAATCCAGGCTGATACACTGCCAAGGTTGATTTATCACTGGACGGTCACCCATTAATCCTGCGGGAGGTTTTTGTTCTACTTTGTGCTGGGCACAAACTCGACAAGCTTTCACATAACTCGTGACGTCACTCCTCATCTTAGGCCAATAATAGCGTTGGCATACTTTCCAGTAGGTCTTGAATACGCCTACGTGACCTGAAGCAGGTATATCATGGCAACGGGCGAGTATCTGGCGCCTTTTATCCTTAGGAACGACAATTTTCCAAGAACTGGATGGAGTACCAAGGTCCGGATGATTGGTTCTTGCATATTTATACAACATGTTGTTTTCTACACGCCAAGCAGGAAATTTGTCTGGTTGTTGTTCAAGCCTTACAAACATATTTTTATACCATCCATCAGTGGTGGAAGACATCGGAACATCACTATCCTCGGTGTCAATAGCTTCTGCGGAAACAGGAACAGATCTGGACAGAAAATCGGCAACAATGTGCTCTTTACCAGGGCGATGGATTAAGGTAAAATCATAGGGTTGCAGACGAAGCGCCCATCGCGCTAAACGACCTTGAGGGTCTTTTAGTCTGTGCAGCCATAGTAACGAATGGTGGTCAGTTACTACCGTGAAGCGTACCCCTTCCAAATAATGTCTTAATTTCTCCACACTCCAAATCACTGCCAAGCACTCTTTTTCGGTGACTGTATATTTCATTTCTTGTTTAGTCAGTGAACGTGATAGGAAGCATATTACTTTCTCACCATCATCAAAAGTCTGTGTTAAAACTGCACCAAGGCCATATGCGCTTGCATCGGTTTGCAGGACGAAAGGACGGTTAAAATCAGGACAGGTAAGTATCGGTGCTGTAACTAAAGCTTCCTTGATCGCTTTAAAGGCTCTATCACAGTCGGTTGTCCATGACCATCTGACATTTTTCTTAGTCAAGTTAGTTAGCGGAGCTATGGTGGATGAAAAATTCGGAACAAAGCGACGGTACCAAGATGCTGTACCAATAAATCGGCGAATTTCTGTGACATTCTTCGGTGGTATAATATTTACAATTGCCTCAACTTTTAATGGATCTGGTCGGAGTCCCTGACGGTCCACAACATATCCTAAGTACTTCAATTCTGGCAGGCAAAACTGACATTTTTCTAGTGAAACTATGAGTCCCGCTTCATGTAGTCGGTCGAAAACTAAGCCCAACAGACGTAGGTGTTCATCGAAGTCCTGAGATATGAGAATTATATCATCCAGATATACCATGACCGCTGGTTGAAGGTCTGCTCCAAGGACGGTATCTACTATGCGCTGCCAGGTTGCTGGTGAATTGGTTAAACCAAAAGGCATGCGACGGAACTGAAATAGTCCTCTTCCAGGGACGGTAAATGCAGTATATTCACGCGAAGATTCACTTAAGGGAACTGTCCAAAATGCGGATTTGATATCGATGGAACTGAGGTAAGTTGCATCTCTCAGGCGGTCCAAAATGGCAGAAATATAGGGCAAGGGATATGCGTCTTTCTTGCTCAAACTGTTCAAAATTCTGTAATCTACACAAAATCTGTAGGAATCATCCTTCTTGCGCACTAAACATATCGGACTGGACCAAGCACTCTTCGACGGTTCGATGACTCCGTCCTCCAGCATTTGCTTAAGTTCTTCATCAATAATTTTCTGCTTAAATGGAGACACAGGGTAATACCTTTGTTTGACAGGTTTCGTACCTGGCTCCACTTCAATAACATGTTCAGCCACCTTACAACATCCCAGGCCTGTACCCATTAAAGCAAGTTTTTCTTTGACTAAGTTATCAAGAGTCATTCGCTGAGCAATAGTAAGGGTACTCTCATCCCGTATGCTAAGTACTTGAGTGGAATTCGTTTCATCTGCGAAATGCCAAACATCCTGATTCAAATCTGGTACGATCCCCATGCTCTTCCAGAAATCGACTCCCAAAATTAAGGTATGAGCCAGTGCAGGCAGGACTAACACATCTATCATGCGGGTTTTTCCCATTAAACTAAACGGTACTTGCATGTAACCAATAGCAGAACAGCTCTCTCCATTAGCAACTGTACATCTTGTTTCTTTACCTAAAAGTTGCAGTCCCAAACTCCGTAGCAACTCATATCCAGGAAGGCCAACAAGTGTTCGAGTGGCACCAGAATCCAGCAAACCTCGTATAGGTGTGCCTATGACAGAAACTTCCAAATATGGACGTTGATCTCCTCGTGCGTGACTAATGATGAAATCTAGAAGAATTTTGGATGAAAAATCGAAATCATTGGTCGTTACACGCTTGGTATTGGGAGAAATCGTACGACCTATTGATTCCCCCGGGAAGCGTTTCCCGAATTAGCACATTTTGGGCAAGATCTTACAGTGACATTAGGTGTTCCACAACGATAACAGTGTGTTTTTCTAGGGCTTTGACAATCTCGATTAAAATGTCCCGTTTGTTGACAATTCCAACAGACTACTTCTCTAGGACCTCTACTGGTAGTAGGAGGGTTGACATGTCTCACTTCATTGACCTTAGTTGGAGGTAAGGCTTCTTGCATATCTGAGACGAAGGCGAAATCAGGTTCTACAAATCCTTGTCGCTTCCGAGATGGCCGTACATAATGTTCTGCACGGTATTTCTTGGCTTCTAAAACCAGGCACTGCTCCTCTAATTCTTCCAATGAGTTCACTATGGGTAACTGAGTGGTGTAAAATGGAGCTAAATTCCTAGTTATCATGTCCAACTTTGCATCCTCACTGAGGGAACCATAACGCCGAAACAGAGCCTGCATGCTTGAAAGATAGTCCACTATGCTTTCTGATGGATCTTGAGTCCTCTCGAGCATTTCTTTAAAGAGTCGAGCACGATAATCTGGTGGTTCAAAGTGTCTGCAAAGCAGTTCAGCTAGTTCTCTCCAGTTGTTAAACCGGGAACGGTTCGCTCTAAACCAATTCAATGCCTTGCCTTCAAATAAATCTATGGCAGACTCAAACAGTTCTCTTTCTGATACATTACGAGCCAATCTCAGCTCGTTTACTCTCTCCAAGAATCCATGGACTGACATACCCTTGGGATCTCCTGTAAATTTAAGGCCCCATTTTTCAATACGTAGTGCCTTGAAGTTCGACACTGGCTGTCTATTTGGGGTTGAACCATGTTGAGTTGGTCTAGGCACTTCATCTTCTGACGAATCATCAGAATCAGAACATCCCGAGCGTGCTGCATCCAATAAGACACTCAAGTTAGGATCTCGTCTGGATACTTGCTCTAGCTCGTCAAGAGCAGATAAGGTTTCTGCAATTAATATTGCTCGTGCGTCAGCATCCTCTGACGACAGTTGGTTAACTGGTACACGATCAATTCGGTTGAGAAGATGGACCAAGTGTGTCTGTAGACGTTCAAATTTGGTCTTGGCTTTTTCTCCAGTAACGGACTTAATCGCCAATTTAGTCTTCCTCAAGTTAGTCGCCACATAAGCTCTTTCCTCAGCAAAATCCATATTATAGGGAGGGTGACTTATAGACTTACTAACTTTCTCCATCTGCAACAATGGGCGTAAAGATGCACGAAGGCTTTCGACAGTTTTCGTTTCATCAGCTGGAATGCCACGAACTTGCAACTCATAAATGAGCATATCCTTTCTAAGGTAATGCACTCTCATACTGTAATCCATCGTAACTTATTACGAGTCAAATAATACACAAGCAAAAATAAATTTAAAGAAAAATCAATAAAATATTAACACTGATTGCACTTGACACTGTAAACTGCAAATAATTTGCACAACAAAATTTTCAGATAAGTTTCACTAATAAACTTCACCAAAAAGATTTAAAAATAAAATAAACTGGTTAGGACAGCGATGTCCTAACAGAAAGAATAACGAAAACCCGTCAGAACAGCGAAGTTCTGATGGCTACTACAAAACAATAGGTAGGCCGCAAAAAAAAATATTGCATTATCAGCAAAAAATCTCATCAGAGGTAAGACAACATATCAGAAGCGCAAAAATCGATAAATGAAAAATTTTTAATGAAAAATTTTTAAAAAAAAATTTTGATAATGTTAGTACCAAAGTGCTCTATCTGGTCTCACCAAACGCAGTTTCTTTTTGCTTGAAGGCCCCACGTTGGGCGGCAAAATTTGCCACGCTCTTTTCCGCACAGAAGAAGAATTTTACTTCTACTTACCCTTCATAAATAAAAATTCAAGGTTCGGTGAAAAAAAATTAAAAAAAAAAGATATTGAGAATTTACAAAATTAACTCACGTAAAGAGTTGAGTTGAAGGCGAGAGGCTTGCGCATGCGTGCCAAAAAAAATTGCCCTAGCTCCAATGCCGGAGAGAGGGGTGGATTGAGGGCGCCACTGTTTTCGAAGCCGGGTGAAAAACAGAAACCCTCCTAGATGATGTTGGGACCTCGCTTTCAGCTCACTCACTCACATAAAGTTACCATATTATAAAAGTTAAAAATAGAAACTGCGCTGTCTGGTGAGGCAAATAAAACACTACCATTAAAAACAAATTTACTAATATATTACAGATTCGTTAGGGCAAAAATTTTGATAACACATCAGTGTATTTTGTCCTTTTGTGAAATTCGATACAGTGAAATTATCAGGTATTATTATTATTAAATAAAATTATTAATGTTATTACCATTATTATTGGTATTATGGTTATTATTATAACAATTTGTAGGTCTCATGACCGGTTTTGTAGTAACTAAGTTCAAACCCTGAGGGGGAAATAAAATAAAAGAAAGTTAAGGTGCTAATCCGCTTAAATTAAATAATGTCAACCATGGTTAAAGTCGATATCGAACAAATTTGTTATCAAGAAAAATAGGTAACGCCAATTATAAAATAAAAAAAAAAAAGTTGCCTGAAGGGGTTCGTCCCCTGTTGACGGTGTCTCAGGTCAATGCTGAACTGGCCTAGGCAGCTTAGCTGACTCACAGCACGATGAAAGACTGGAGATGTCTCCCAGCCACAAAAGAAGGATCGGTGTCCTCCAGTGAAAGGTTTGCTGTCTCCCAGCAAAAGATGCTTGGAGTCTCCGAGTAAAAAGGATTGTTCCCCAGCAAAAGAAAAGACGTGGTGGGGTTGTCTCCCAGTAAAAAGAAGTGCTGTCTCCCAGCAGAAAGAAAGACCCTGATAAAACAAAAGGTATGCGTCAAGGCAAGGTAAAATTCAGGTACTATGCAAATATAATTTAGAAGAAATATTAAATTTAAATCACAAAAAAAAACTTTTAGTGGCTGAAGGCCTTATACAATTATTCACTGGTATCAAGAAAATAAAACCGAAGGAAATATTTTGAATTAAATAGAAATCAGGTCAAAAAATAATTAAACAGGCAATATCGAAGCCAATTAATTAACAAATCAAAGTTAAGTTAAAATTTACATAAAAGTAGCCATTGTACGCTACTGTACACAGACAAATATTCATTATAAAATAATTATATTTACATAAGTAATGCAGCTACAAAAATCTTAAACAATTAGATCATACACTGGTGACAAAATAACCAAAATTGTTAGGTAATCGCTTAATTACACAAAAGAAAAGTTTAGCCGCAAAATACAATGTGATAAAATTTAGCACGTTAAGTATAATCAAAAGAGAAATTCAGTATTACTATTACTAAACATATACATCCAAATATAGTAAATGTGGCTTAATAGTTATGAATATAGAATAACCATACCGTATCTGTAAGCGTAACCCAAGAATGAACAAATACCATAAGCCATAGTGAATAGTTAACGGTACTATATTACACCCACCCTGAAATTTTGTAACCAAATCTAATAATTAAGAATCAGCCCTGTCTATGTTATACCCAATATTAAAAGCTAATTATCAGCAGAAAAAGAATAAGTGAAATACGAAAGTCAACACTTCTGACTGTCAGACATTTAAAATATTTACCCAAATTACTATAGTTTTAAATTGCCGGTCTCTAACGCTGTCAGCTGACGTTCCAGAACACAAGATCTGAATTTTTAATGACCTGGCTATCGCTTATTAGCATAATTAGTTGATAAAAAGAAACATCATTAGGTTCCAATTCACGGGCATACACCAATGACTGATTCACTATGACTATGGATACGAAATAACAAAATAAAATTTAACCTTGGGTCACCCGGTAGAGTTCTGACCAACATTATCAAAGAATGTAGTAAATCAAGCTAGCATAGCTGACAAAAAAAATTAGGTATCGATAAGAATTTGACCTACAAACCTGTGAAGGTCACATAAACCCCATTTAATTTTTAATAAAAAAAAGAACCATCTGTACATAATTTTCCTACCACGAAATGTAGCGATCTACTTGTATTTAGCGAAGTTTTAACTACAGAAAAACTAATTAAAAACGTGGACGTCGTAAAAAAAAATAGAATCAAAAAGGGAATCAACGAAAATTAATTAAAATAGCAGTTTAATCGCGGGATTCTGTATTTTTAAGGGTTTAATAGTGGCAAAAAGGCATACCTGTCGATCTCGGGTCGGGTCTAAGTCCACATGTCCGCTGTCGTCGTAAAAACCGACGAAGAGATGTCGAATTTCTTCTACAAAAACAACTAAAACGGCCTCACTGGACCAACAACGTAACGCCAAAATGGCAAACAACAAAACAACGTAAAAGAAATTAGTTGTACCGCATTCACGGATCCCAATTTTGGGTGTCTTTCTAAAGACTTTAGAATACGATACAGTCGACGACGCGATCAGTTTGCGAAAAGAACCTCTCCACACCCAATCCTTGACGAAAAATTCCAATATCGATTTTTTTCCTTGCAAAGCGACGTCACAAGGGGTTGTTTGTAAGTACACTTTGGTACTCAATTAGGTACATTTTCGAAGGCTTTGGTTCCATGGTATTCCCCTCAATGCATTGGCACGATGTTCTGCCAGTAAAATTAACCCAACCAATGAACACCGGCAATATACCAACAAAACTAACAATTAAATACGTGTTTCCATGTCCATAAACCGACATTCATTAATAGTTCGTACAATCGGCAGTACAAATGCACCCCACCTACGATTTTGGTCAACCTCGAACCGTAATGCATGAATGAACATTAGAAACCTTTAAAGTCAAGGGACCTAGAACTCAGAACGCAGATCCCATCGTTCCTGGCTTCGACGTTTTCCAACAACAGTCACAGAGGGCGGCTCAGGACAGAAAACTAAGATGTATGCAACAGGCTCGACAGAAAATAATTACGGCCGATTCAAATGTCAAAAATGACGTTTCACATTTGTCAGGGTAAACAAATTCTAATTTATATTTATTGGCAACTATAGTTTTTAGGGCCAAATTCAGACATATTTCCTTAGGGATTAACTATACAGAAAGAGGGAAAACAAGGCTGGATCCAAGACAGACTAGTGACGGAAAATTTGTAAAAATTAAATTCGAGGTTAGGAAAGATTTTGACTAAATGGAAAACAAATCAAAATAAAACGTTCAAGGAATAAGGGAATATATTCAAAAAGGTAGGTCGAAGTCTTAAAACTCAACTAATTGTTGCAACTGCTATAATAATATTACTTTAATTTCGTATGACAAAACAAACCGTAACAACTTTAATTAAAATTTGGGGTTCTTTGTTCATAGCAATTCTTTGCGGATGTTGTGTTCAATTTACAAGTTCCAAAAAGTTACAAAACTAGTACTTTGTCAAAGTTCAATTAAAATTTGGGTTTCTCTGCTTGAAAAGTTACAACACTTGTGCTTTGCCAAAGTCAGTTTAAAATTTTGGCTCTTTATTTACAGCAATTCTTTGCCAGTACAGTTGAATGGGTTTTCCAAAAGAATAATCAAGTGGCATATTAATACAATTGTAGGCCGGTGATGCACAGGGCATATTTGTATAAATTTTGCCCGGTTCAAATTCAGCTTTATAATCGTCGCAGGTTAGCGGTACATTATATCTGTACGAATAGTCACTAAAGTTCTTAAATTGGCCCTCTAAACACGTAATATATTTACCGTATGTAAATTGTAAATTGTACTCGACACAGTTGCATTCACCCGTTTCAAAATCAAGTTCAATGTCAACCGCATTGTGTAAACCAGTCACGCAAATATTATTGATTTGTTCAAGATGGGACCACGGCGGTGATTTATAAATGTTACCGGTTAAAGGATCAATATTGTTGGTACAAGTAAAACGCCACGAGCCATCCTCGAGTTTTTCCTCTGGACCGGACAGGACAATGTTAGAGGGAATATTGGCTACGTATCGTTCTCCCAGCAGGTTGTCCGTTATTTGCCCATTACATACCAATATTAAATTTCCACCGGGTCCGCCAAATTCGGCGAAACGCGAAATACACGACCAACCTTTTAACGTTTTTACTGCAAACGTTGTAGAATAATGACAATTTGCGTCACTAGTGGGCAGACACCAATCTCCCATTCGTAGGGGCGATTGATCTATGTAAAATAGGTCGTTTTTAGCGATAGTCTGAAAATGAAAGTCGTTACTGCCACAAATTAACGTACAGTTTGTGGAGGGATCGGATATATTACCCAAATAAAGGCCGTTTGTACAATGCGATTTCTTTCCCGCTTGATCGGCGTCGAGAAAATGATGTAAATGTCCAATTCCTTTCAGCTTTGATATTGAGTTCAGTTGTTCATTGAACGTTGTCATATTTTGCGTAAAAACGCCACCAAAAACTAGAACTATTTTCCACAGTAAGGAAAATATAAGCGATAGAACAAGAGACCAATTCATAAGCCATTGAACCGACATGTTCTTAGTGATTTTGTTTTGGCTTGGACTCTGTTCCTTTTTCTATGTGTCATTTTGGAATGCAGCTACTACGCCTAATCTGAATTTAGCCATTAACAAGAGCAAAAGTATAATTAACCTATTGAAGTTTGGCGCCGATCAAAAAGCAAGTTTTGATTGCACAAAAGTACACGTTCCTTCTTTTGTCAATAACGATTGTAGCGATATTTGCTTATATTCGGGTGGATTTGCCTGTCTAAATGGTATTTGTCAAAAAGCGGTTACAAATAATGCAGAAATGCCGAAATGTAATCCCCGACACGGTATTGTTGCCTTGTTGCGCGCGGACGAGATATTTGGACAGTTAAGTTGGCAATGTGTCGCTCTTTACAAACGAATTTGGTCGGACTCGGACACACTAAGGGAACACGTGTGTGAGGGCGATGTTCTAGACATCAATTAGACAAAGGTTCTCTTTTCTCCGTTAGCTTGTAAATGTCCCGAAGGTACAAGTTTAATTTTTCGAGAGATGGACGCTTTTAATCAACCAATACCGCGATGCGTGAAACATGATCGTTTGTTCCCCGGTTATGAAAAACCGAGTCGTTGGTTGGTAAAAGAATAACCATAGACAGAGACGCTTGGTTGGTAAAAGAACAACCATAGATAGAGAGGCAAGGTGACCCCAAGAGAGAGAGAGAGAGCAATAGTCCAAAGTAGTTTTCAGGGCAGACCCAAACGAATTCTGGGCTTGGTTTTTTTTGGGGTTTTTGTGGCCCCCAACAAAGTTCTGGGCAATGGGCAATGGTCTGTGCACTAAACCCCTTCTAATCCCAAATATGCCCAAAACTTTGTGTGCGGGCACTTTGCGGTCGGTAGGGTGAAAAGAAAAAAGAAACTACTCGTGGACTATGTGTGTGTTACTTTATTTTGTTACGTTAACCCGTCGATCATTGCTTAACGAAAATACACTACAACTAAATTTATAATGACAAAATGGACATCGCTCCAATTCTAGTGGTTTTCTTTGAAACTAAACCCATTCCAAGTCATCGTTGGAATATCGTATTATTGTCAGTCCCCTTCGACGACATAGCCAATACTCCTTTGAAATGTTCCTTGGGTTCCAGTCGCTTTCGATGATGATCTTTGAAAAACGAGATACCTAAATATCTCGGATACATAGCCTACAACTTTAGATTAAAACTTAAACTACCATAGAAACGTGTTTGTTGCTATCACAAGTGCTAGGGGGACCAAACAACTCGAATTATTTTATATTGGTCAATGGGATACGGTACTGGTGACGGGCGTTCTCGATTGCCAAACGTAATTCCGTCCAAGTAGTGTATTTTTCTAAAACGGTCAAGAGTTGTGGAAGGTGTCCGGGAGCCAGCGAAATTTTCGGAGTCTCTTCGGAAATAAGTATGTCGTTTTCAAATCGACTGTCATTCATCCAACTCGGCGGCTTGCACCGATGGTATTCGGCGATCCAAAACAGTCTATCGAAATATAGGAGATACTCGATTTCCGATTTTGCGGGCACGTGCACTTTGTTGGACAAAACGTACGATGTAAACGTGTCAATTAAAAATTGAATACACCGTTTAACGGCATCGATGGAAAGTGGTTTATCGGGAGGTTTGAAATCTGAACACTTTTCTTCGGCTTCTTCGAGAGCTACGACTATAGAGTTATTCTTGTATGCGTTATAAATTTTAGTCCAATTCGTGGTGCTGCTGGGAAAAATGCCATAGAGATAATCGTTTCCGAAGCACATGGAAAAAATTAACACGAGAGCTGCACGTTCTTGCATTGGTATTTCGTAGAATATATTCAATACGCCAATTTCTTTGCAAATAATCAACTATGATCGATTGTCCACTCGCAATATTCCATTCAATACTATAAAAAGGGTCATTTTTAATTTGGAAAACAAATACTGCTATTTGTCTGCTTTTATCACCAAGTCGGAAACCCAAACCCGCGTATTTTATACAAAACCGCTGATTGTCTGTTTTTCACGATAGGGCGTCAAGGCTGCCTGTAAAGAAACAGATAATGAGACGGTGATATGCGGGTTCGAAAAAGTGTGCACATTTTGTATATAAATATGCCCCGTTGTGTAGGAACGCTCATTCTTGTTTTGTTAACGAGCAGTACGGTTTTTACGCTATTTTTTATCTACGCCATTTTTCTATTTACAACATGCAGTCGACACACTCAGCGGCCTTGTTGGACGAGGGCATTTTCCTCAACGGGAAGCCAAAGACGCCGGGGGCTTGGGAAGACGACCTGCTGGAATCGGGCGACGACACTGTGGGGGACGACGTTTTGCAGTTGGGGTTGGGGACTAAGGAACTGGGCGAATTCTTGCCCCTGTCTGCTCAAAAGAGGACCGTTGCGGCCGAGGTTCCTTCGACTTCAGGCAAAAAAACCAAGAGAAGCAGCCGAACGACTAGTCGGAAGACGGCAGTTCCAGCAGTCCAGGCAGTTCCAGCAGTTTAGTCAGTCCACCCGCAGTCGGTCCAGGAGTCCGTTCCACCAGCAGTCCACCCGCAGTCCGTTCCACCAGCAGTCCACCCGCAGTCAGTCCAAGAGGCAGTCCACCCGCAGTCAGTCTAAGAGGCAGTCCACCCGGTCTATCAACCGATATCCCCAGCATGCCAACCCGAACCAGCGGAAGAGGAGGAAGATAAAGAGGAGCTTTTCCGAAGTATCACAGGAATAGGAGTCCGGACTTCTAAAACTTTGTTTTGGGAAAGCACGCCGAAGATCCGACCCTCTATTACACCACCCAAGCAGATCCCAACGTCGCCCTGAACCGAGAATATGCCAAATTCAAGCTCCGGGTCAAAAAGAACCTGTTTAGGTTACAGCCGGTGCGGTCCCTTCGTCGACAACCCGAACCAATACTGAAGGACCTCTTTGAAATGATGTTGAGTTTTCAAAGGGGAAGAAGGACAAAACAGCTGGACGTCCTTCTCGACAGCATCGGCCATCCACCCGTAACCAACGAGGACCTGGGACGAAAAAAATGACTGGGCGACGTCTTGGTCAAATACGTATCACACCAAGAAACGGGATCTGTGTCCTGTGATATTCTTCTTCCGCTGTTCGTGGACTACCTTCTCGACGACAAAGAGGACTTGAAAATTCCTGCGGTGGCGCTCACCTACTTTATCCTAAATGAATCTTTAACCATCGAAAATACGGCAGCTCTGTTAAGGCTTTTGGCCAAAATTGCTCAGTTGCCAGCTCCGTTTATTGAAATCCTCGACAAGGGATTTCAATTCTCGGAGGTGGCAATTGACGCAATTGACAAACTCACTTAGTAGAGCTGTCTGTATATAGTATATATTGTTATTTGTTGGTCTTAAAGTGATTTGTATATAGTTCTTAGTTTTTAAGTGATTTGTATATAGTAGTTTTTGATAAAATAGAAGTTTTTTACATTACAATTGTGGTTTGTTTCACTTTTCTTAATTTCAGGTTAACGTCTTTTTCACAAGGCTAGCAAATCATGTGCATACCTGCGCTTTACTAAAGTAAAAGTATTTGCAGATGTTGTGTTCAATTTACAAGTTCCAAAAAGTTACAAAACTAGTACTTTGTCAAAGTTCGTTTAAAATTTGGGGTTCTCTGTTCATAGCAATTCTTTGCGGATGTTATGTTCAATTTACAAGTTCCAAAAAGTTACAAAACTAGTACTTTGTCAAAGTTCAATTAAAATTTGGGGTTCTCTGTTCATAGCAATTATTTGCGGATGTTGTGTTCAATTTACAAGTTCCAAAAAGTTACAAAACTAGTACTTTGTCAAAGTTCAATTAAAATTTGGGTTTCTCTGCTTGAAAAGTTACAACACTTGTGCTTTGCCAAAGTCAGTTTAAAATGTTGGCTCTTTATTTACAGCAATTCTTTGCCAGTACAGTTGAATGGGTTTTCCAAAAGAATAATCAAGTGGCATACTAATACAATTGTAGGCCGGTGATGCACAGGGCATATTTGTATAAATTTTGCCCGGTTCAAATTCAGCTTTATAATCATCGCAGTTTAGCGGTACATTATATCTGTACGGATAGTCACTAAAGCTTTTAATTTGACCCTCTAAACACGTAATACATTTACTGTATGCAAATTGTAAATTGTACTCGACACAGTTACATTCACCCGTTTCAAAATCAAGTTCAATGTCAACCGCATTGTGTAAACCAGTCACGCAAATATTATTGATTTGTTCAAGATGGGACCACGGCGGTGATTTATAAATGTTACCGGTTAAAGGATCAATGTTGGTACAAGTAAAACGCCACGAGCCATCCTCGAGTTTTTCCTCTGGACCGGACAGGACAATGTTAGAGGGAATATTGGTTATGTATCGTTCTCCCAGCAGGTTGTCCGTTATTTGCCCATTACATACCAATATTAAATTTCCACCGGGTCCGCCAAATTCGGCGAAACGCGAAATACACGACCAACCTTTTAACGTTTTTACTGCAAACGTTGTAGAATAATTACAATTTGTGGCACTAGTGGGCAGACACCAATCTCCCATTCGTAGGGGCGATTGATCTATGTAAAATAGGTCGTTTTTAGCGATATTCTGAAAACGAAAGTCGTTACTGCCACAAATTAACGTACAGTTTGTGGAGGGATCGGATATATTACCCAAATAAAGGCCGTTTGTACAATGCGATTTCTTTCCCGCTTGATCGGCGAGAAAATGATGTAAATGTCCAATTCCTTTCAGCTTTGATATAGGGTTCAGTTGTTCATTGAACGTTGTCGTATTTTGCGTAAAAACGCCACCAAAAACTAGAAATATTTTCCACAGTAAGGAAAATATAAGCAGTAGAGTAGAACAAGAGACCAATTCATAAGCCATTGAACCGACATGTTCTTAGTGATTTTGTTTTGACTTGGACTCTGCTCCTTTTTCTATGTGTCATTTTGGAATGCAGCTACTACGCCTAATCTGAATTTAGCCATTAACAAGAGTAAAAGTATAATTAACCTATTGAAGTTTGGCGCCGATCAAAAAGCAAGTTTTGATTGCACAAAAGTACACGTTCCTTGTTTTGTCAATAACGATTGTAGCGATATTTGCTTATATTCGGGTGGATTTGCCTGTCTAAATGGGATTTGTCAAAAAGCGGTTGCAAATATTGTAGAAATGCCGAAATGTAATCCCCGACACGGTATTGTTGCATTGTTGCGCGCGGACGAGATATTTGGATAGTTAAGTTGGCAATGTGTCGCTCTTTACAAACGAATTTGGTCGGACTCGGGCACGCTAAGTTAACACGTGTGTGAGGGCGGTGTTCTAGACATCGATTTGACAAAGGTTCTCTTTTCTCCGTTAGCTTGTAAATGTCCCGAAGGTACAAGTTTAATTTTTCGAGAGATGGACGCTTTTAATCAACCAATACCGCGATGCGTGAAACATGATCGTTTGTTCCCCGGTTATGAAAAACCGAGTCGTTGGTTGGTAAAAGAATAGCCATAGACAGAGACGCTTGGTTGGTAAAGGAACAACCATAGATAGAGAGGCAAGATGAACCCAAAAGAGAGAGAGAGAGAGAGCAATAGCCCAAAGTAGTTTTCTGGGCAGACCCAAACGAATTCTGGGCTTGTTTTTTTTGGGTTTTTGTGGCCCCCAACAAAGTTCTGGGCAATGGTCTGTGCACTAAACCCCTTCTAATCCCAAATATGCCCAAAACTTTGTGTGCGGGCACTTTGCGGTCGGTAGGGTGAAAAGAAAAAAGAAACTACTCGTGGACTATGTGTGTATTACTTTATTTTGTTACGTTAACCCATCGATCATTGCTTAACGAAAATACACTACCACTAAGTTTATAATGACAAAATGGGCATCGCTCCAATTCTAGTGGTTTTCTTTGAAACTTAACCCATTCCATGTCATCGTTGGAATATCGTATTATTTTCAGTCCCCTTCGACGACATAGCCAGCATTCCAATACTCCTTTGAAATGTTCCTTGGGTTCCAGTCGCTTTCGATGATGATCTTTGAAAAGCGAGATACCTAGATCTCTCGGATACATAGGGTACAACTTTAGATTAAGACTTAAACTACAATAGAAAAGTGTTTGTTGCTATCACAAGTGATAGGGGGAACAAACAACTCGGATTATTTTATATTGGTCAATGGGATACGGTACTGGTGACGGGCGTTCTCGATTGCCAAGCGTAATTCCGTCCAAGTAGTGTATTTTTCTAAAACGGTCAAGAGTTGTGGAAGGTGTCTGGGAGCCAGCGAAATTTTCGGAGTATCTTCGGAAATAAGTATGTCGTTTTCAAATCGACTGTCATTCATCCAACTCAGCGGCTTGCATCGATGGTATTCGGCGATCCAAAACAGTCTATCGAAATATAGTAGATACTCGATTTCCGATTTTGCGGGCACGTGCACTTTGTTGGACAAAACGTACGATGTAAACGTGTCAATTAAAAATTGAATACACCGTTTAACGGCATCGATGGAAAGTGGTTTATCGGGAGGTTTGAAATCTGAACATTTTTCTTCGGCTTCTTCGAGAGCTACGACTATAGAGTTATTCTTGTATGCGTTATAAATTTTAGTCCAATTCGTGGTGCTGCTGGGAAAAATGCCATAGAGATAATCGTTTCCGAAGCACATGGAAAAAATTAAGACGAGAGCTGCACGTTCTTGCATTGGTATTTCGTAGAAGGGTTCCTCGTAAATTACTTGACGATTGCGATCTTTAACTTTAGCCAATTTTCAATATTGCATCCAAACATAAACACGTTATTATTGTGCGATTTTATTCTAGTCAAATTCGGATCTTTGAAGGAATTATATCTGAGTGCTTTTACTTCTCCCTCACCTCTCGAATGAAAATCGACAAATGTACCGGGAAATTCGTGAGCTATGGCTATGCGTATTACGTCTCGATATTCCTTGAACGACTCGTAAATTATGGGCCATAAACTTCTTCTTTTTAATTGTTCATCTCTCTTTTGTAACGGAGACAAGTTGTCACAGAAAAATGCCACTTCTCGAGCTAATGGTGGATACGGTATAGATTTGAGTGTTTGTATTGCCGAGTTCAACGTTTTCGATTTTGATCGTAAAATAAAACTTGCACAATCTACGCATACGTTCACAGGAATTGGACACGTTTCAAATTGACGTATTCCAACGCGAGTAAATTGCTTGATACCCATATTGTAATAAGATGGCCAACACTAATGCTATTGAGCCGTTCGAAATCGACGACTTAAATACTTTACCGCAATCTATTCGTTACCCAGCGATTTAGACAATATACATTCGTACACGTATTTCTCGTGAAAATGGGTAATTTGCTCTTAAACAACAGTTACGACGGTCAAATACATAATGATTTTATAACCTGGAACATATTCGAAAATCAAACACCTATCATGAATTCGATAAAACCCGTAGCAATGAATATTAACGTGGACGATATATTGACACTTTTACGACAATGTACAATAGAGGAAAGTGTATCGGCCACAAATGCTATGGTGACTCAGATCGAAATCGAAACGAACGAAAGACGACTCGAAGCTTTACGGAATCGTCTCCAAGAAGAGCAAGATATTACGAACAATGCTCTGGATAAATACGAACAATACCACATATTGCTCGAACACATGAAAAAAACAATACCGACAGTTGAGGGAATAGGCGCCGAATTACAGAAAACAAAAAGTTAACCCGAGAATGTTTTTTTGTTAATTCGAAACGAGAACGCTGCCAAAGTAGCTTTTGAATCGCAACTCGACACGGCTATTCGGGACTTACAAACGAAACAATCGCAAATGGAACGATTAGAAAAGCAGTTAATAATGGAAAAATTGAAACAGCAAGATATAGCTTTGCTAGATCGTATACGGGCTAAACTGTTTTCCAAGTCGACTGATATAGAAAAATACATTGTCAAGCTTGCCGATCTTACGTACAAGTATAATAAAATAACAAGCGAAGTAACACGTTATCGTAACGAAATAAAGACATTACAGGCGCAACTGGCCAGGTTACGGGAGAAAACGACCGCGGCTATCGAAGAAAAAAATGAAATGGAAAAGCGGTTAAGCGAAGCTCGTTTGGAACGTTTGAACTCGGTTGAATTGTCGAAAAAACTTAAAGTGGCCGAGGAAACAATAGACAATTACAAACACCAAGAGGCACAACTCATAGCTGAACTCGAAAAGTTGGAAATAGATCAGATAAAAAGCAACGAAGAAATAAATAGATATATCGAACAACTTGAACAGAACAATCGCGATCGGGTGGCTCGTCAAAATACTAGTGCGCTCCAATATCAAAATACGTACATATATCAGACGGATGAGGGACAAATCAGATCGGTCACTTAAAATCATTTCCGAACAAGAAAAGAAAATCGCAACGCTCCAAAAATCTACTACGGAATTAGATTTAGCGCGGGGCGAAATACGTAAACTTACATCGACAAATCGTTCACCGTCAATCAAATTGATTAATATCAAAGAGCAAAGTAAAACGCTCATAAGTCATCATATCGCTAAAATTTACAAGAATACAGATCGAAATTTAACAATTCTAGTCAACGACTTGTTAAAGATAGTTAAAAGTTTCAATACATAATGCGTGAGATGGCTCGTTGAGAGTTACATTTTTTTTCCACACATTTCGATTAAACAATGGTAGTTTTCGTTTCCCTCGCCCATTAATAAATGGGAATATTTTTCTCGAAATCGGTTAAGAAACGTATTGATCGTTGTAGTCAAATTGTTAGAGGTAAAGTTGATATTTTTTAGCCAAACTTTTATTATTCCCCTTAGTTTACTGGTTGTTGTTACTTGCGTCGAATCTTCGATAATTTCAATATCATTTTTAAATTGCAAGTAGTGATCCATTTGACGCAATATCCGGGTAGTTTCTTGTTCCATCATTTTCGGAATTAACATGTGAATAATGCCACCAGCCTCTGTGGTAGCCAAATTAAGTAGATAAGTTCGAAGTAGCAAGTAAAAGCCCTTGATAATAATAATACACCTCTAATGTATCGTTGACGAGTTATTTGTAAGGCGAAGTTCATGGCATACGATTTCGCTTGAATGGTTGTTTCGGTACCATCCCCATAGATAAATTTATTGGTAACGTTCATGGTAGCGTATTGGCCATGTAAGATGTATAGAATTTTATTTTCGAATTCCAATCGAGCAACATTTACGTCGTTAATTTTTACGATCGTTTGGTGAACAAGTATGCCCGTTCCGAGCGTAATCCACAATTTGTCTTGAATTGTTTTATAGGGTTCGGTGGACATGTAAACTGAATATATGCCCTGATCGAAGCAAACGTCTATTATTCTTGTGTGAACTTTTGCACAGTGTTCCCAAAGTAAATACTGAAACCTGTACGGATCTTTTACGTCGTTGTTTGTCTCACCATTGGTATACATTTTGAATTTCTCGTCACCCACGGTGGTCGCTAGGGCATTTTCGTGGGGCTTTTTTCAAGCGTGCAATGTATTTGTATCTGCCGACCAATGTACCAGGTCGGTTGTTAATTACTTTTGAACCTTGCTGTATTTATCGTCCATGCTCCATTTGTTACTATTGAAATAATCGTTTAGTTCGTTAATAGCATAACGTTTCAGTATGGCCGTACAGGAACCGAGATTTGCGCACGTGGAAGCCGAATATTCTGTCGGCGTCCATTTATGTGTATTATTTACGCTTTCATACGATAGACGAAATTGTTTTCCATTATGCAATACACCTCGAAGAAATCGACACGATTCGACCGAATAGGGACGTTTGACATATGAAGTCATAGGTTCGGAATAGAAAAGCCAATAGTGGGCCGATTCGTTGTTCCCGGGTGTTACGTTCGACTCGTAAAAAGTCAAATAATTTACGGGCCCGATAATTTGGGCAAAGTATAGGAGTTTCTTTACGTTAATGATGCGCGAAAAGTGTATAATGTCAACGCCCAAGGATCCCTCTTTCTTGTCGGCCAACAACAATACCTCTCGACTATAAAGACGAATTATTATTATCAATGCTCGGATGGCACAAGATATTTGACAATTTATCACACACTTTGCGATAATTATTTGGTTCTGTCATGTTTGCCATTATTTCATTTGCATATAAACTATTATAAATGTAACCATATGATCGAACGTCGCCGTGAAACAAACACGAATAATCCGGATAGAGGCATTCGCCCTTTGTGACAAATTTAATGTTCAACTGATTCAAGAAATAAACATAGTCCGGATCACCCCAATGGATGTCACGACCGAGAATCTTTTTCACATAGACTAAATTTGATCCCAATAAAATGGAGTCGTATGCGCTTCGGGAAAATGTTGCAGTTTTTGTGGGCGAAAATATGAATTTCTCTATGTCGGGTAGAAAATCGCACAACCACTGAGAATCGTATATAGACGACACTAATTGTAGATCGGTATACATTGATAATAACATCGAGGGATAAGTATAACAAACCGTGTACCAATTTCCTTTTTGTATATACTTTTCTGAAAACCATGCAATGTAGTCACGATAGTTTTTAACAAATTGCCCAGTTTTTTGTTTTGAAAGAAGGCACTCGTATCTTCAACAAAAGATTTACACAATATAGTGTGTGTGTGTGTGTGTCCAACATAGTTTTGTAAATACGACCGTGTTGGTTCTCCATCCATTCGCGGTACCAGGGATCGTGGTCTTCAACAGAGTTAAGAAACCTTTCAAAATCACTATATTGGGGATATTTTTTGATCCAAATATTTGTCATTTTTAGTAGCCAGTCGGTGTCGTTTCGAGTGGCATAATTGTTCAATTTACCGTAACATATTAATTTATCGTTTTGATTTAGCCGGTCATCCGATCGAAAGTCGTATGATTTGACGGCTGCAAATTTTACGGGATTAAAGGTAGACAAATGATGTAAACTATAAAATAGGACTAAAATATAATTTTTTATTTTTTATTTATTTATTATTATTCCCAACGAATACAGAATCCATTACAGGGAATACACAATAATTATACTAAACTTATAATAATAACAATAATCAACAAATAGGTAATTTACAAAAAAAAAAAAAAAAAAAAAAATCTGCATAACCTAGTAATAAATTTTTTATAGATTTTATTATTTTTCCAGAAGAAACTTTTTTATTTTTCTTTTAAATCTATCTAATTTTTTTAGATTTTTAATTACTAGTGGTAATTCGTTATAAATAATTATTCCATCATACAAAATCGATTTTTTTCCAAAATTTGATTTAATAGTAATAGTTTGTAAAAAATCCTTCTGCCTTGTATTATGATTATGAAGTATATCAACTTTAGAAAAAGTTATATTTGATTGTTTTGCATTAATAGTACATATTTTTACTTTATATAAATTTTGAATATCAAGATATCCTCTAGGTTTATATAAATTTACTGTCGGTTCCAAAAAACTAAGTTTGTGAATACATTTTATTGTTTTGTTTTGTAGCTTTTTTAAAGGTTTTAACGTTTCATTGCAAGCTGATCCCCAAACTGAAATTAGATAATGAATTTTAGAATAGATTAAAGAATAATATATATTTTTTAAATATTTTATGGGTATATAAGAACGAATTTTAAACAGAATTCCTATTATAGGGGCTATTTTTTTCCTTAAGTAATCTACGTGATTTTTCCAATTTAAATTCTCATCTATAAATAAACCTAAAAATTTAACTGATTTGGCATAACTAATTTGATTCCCATTAAATGATAATGATTTTATGTTATTATTCATTTTTTTTTGTAATAAACATAAAAGAAGATTTTTCAAAATTTAAAGTCAGTTTGTGGGATTGCAACCAGTTATGTAAAATTTTTAAATCAAAATTAATATTTTCTTTTATCTCAGAAAAACAGTCACCATAGTAAATTATTGTGGTGTCATCTGCAAATAATGTTATGTTACCTTTTAATTTTAAATCTGATATCGAGTTGATGTATATAAGAAATAAGATTGGTCCCAATATTGACCCTTGAGGAACACCGCAATTTATATCTTTTTTTGAGCTTATATAATTATCAATTTGAACATGCTGTACTCGTTTCCTTAAATAATTTTGAAACCAACTAAAAATGTTTCCTCTAATTCCAATATCAAAAAGAGCTTTTAACAAAATGACATGATCGACTGTGTCGAATGCCTTCCGTAAATCTAAAGATAATAGACAACATTTTTTGTTTTTATCTATGTTTATTTGAATGTCAGTTATAATATCTACAGCAGCTACTTCATTATCTTTAAATTTACGGAAGCCATATTGTCTACTAAAAAGTAATTTTTTATTTTCCAGAAATTCTGTCAATCTATTGTTCATTATTTTTTCAATTATTTTAGATAATACAGGTAGAACGGATATAGGTCTATAATTATTTGTATCATAATGTTCACCACCTTTAAAAATTGGTAAAACTTTTGCTAATTTCATTTTTTCTGGAAAAATGCCTGTAGAAACTGACAGATGAATAAGATGATGTAAAATAGGGCTTATTTCTTTTTGAACTTTTTTTATAACTTTAACAGAGATTCCATCAAATCCAGTAGCTTTTCTTGGGTCAAGGTCATTAATTATGTTATTTATTTCTTCTTCATTAATTTTCGCAGGATCCATAAAAATAGAATATTGTGTCGACATTTCGTCTCGGTTTACTACAGATGGTATCTTACTGGATAACTTTTTTCCAACATTGATAAAATATCTGTTTAGTTCTTCGCAAATTTCTGTTTTATCTTCTATTTTATTGCTATTTATCAAAAGATAATCAATATAATTTGAATGACGTTTTGGTTTATTGGTCAATAAAAAATTTATATTTTCCCAAATTTTCTTTTGATTGCTATTTGAAAATTGTTCTTTATAAAACTTTTCCTTGGCCTCTTTAATTTTTCTTTTTACCATTTTGTTGTATTTAACATAGGTTTCATTACTGTCTTCATTATTGGGATATTTTTTCTTTTTTTGGTAATATTTGTCCCTTATTTTCAACATTTTGGCCCGATCAGGAGAATACCATGGTTTCGAGTTTTCTTTCATCTTAACAGACAAATCATAAGAAGATGTTTCAAACACTTTCAGAATTTCTTCATAGAATATGTTTGGTTCATCAAACATGAAAAATTTATTCGATAAAACTATTAATTTTTTTTATCATGTAAAAATTATATCTTTTAAAAGTGATATGTTTATATTTTGAGGTATTTATTTTAGTATTTAGGATGGTCACAATTTGGATTTTATGATCACTGAGTGCACTATCTAACACTTGAAAATTTATTTTATTTGATGTATTAGTTAGAATATGGTCTATTAAACTAGGTCTTTTTATACCGTCGTCTCTTGTTGGAATGTCTTTATTACAAATTTGAAAATTGTTAGATGCATAAATATCCAGAAGTCTCTTAGTGTTGGTATCATTACTGTTAAGAAGGTTAATGTTCATATCTCCGATAACAAAGCTCTGTAATTTACATTCTGTTAAATTTTCTAACTTTTTATCCAAAAAACTTATAAAGTTATTATTTTTGTTAGATGGAGGTCGATAAATACCACATATTATTACAATATCCATAGGTTTAATCTGAATGGAAATATAAGATATATCATCTTCAGTTTTCTCTAAAACTTCATACGAGAAATTCTTATTAACAAAAATTGCTAATCCACCACCACGTTTTTCTCTTGAAGCATAAATTGATTCAAAATTTCTAAAATTGAAATATTTTTGTTCTTCTTTGTATACCCATGTTTCAGAAATTACTAATACGTCTATTTTTTTTTCTTCTAATAGAATTTCGATTTCATCCATTTTATTTTTCATGGAACGGGAGTTCATATACAATACTTTAATTTCATTTATTGACTGAATATATTTGTTCATTTTATGAATAATTTGTCCGTTCTTTAGTTTCTTTGATTTTTTGATAATGTATTATGCACTCCATCGAATGAGCCTCATGACAAGTATTTACATTTTTATTATATTTCTGATTATAATTTAAACAATTATTACACATAGGATGCTGCTGTTTACATTCCCAATAAGTATGAGGACCAGAGCAGAATGAACAAACTTGTTTTTTAGTACAATTTTTTGATGTATGTCCGTAACCACAACATTTAAAACAGGTTATGATATTAAAATTTTCTTTTATAATACACCTATCCCATCCCAGAGATATACTTTTATCGACCAATTTATTAAAAGTTTCTCCTGCAGTTTCCACATAAATTATGTATTTTTTGGTATATTTTGATTTTCTTGTGTAAATGATGTTTAAGTTATCATTATTACTCAGGTAATTTAGGGCTCTTAACTCTTCTAACAATTCTTCATTTTTATATTCTTTTCTTAAACCAATCAGCACTAATTTTGGAGATTTTAGTTTTGATACTTCAACAGAATAATTTTGACCCTAGGTATTTTTAGATAATTCGGATAATCTTTGTATCTCTTCTTTAGATTTTGTTTTTATTACAATTCCTCCATTTCTGATTTCTTTTACACCAGTTACAGTTGCTCGGGCCTTCATCGGATTTATTTGTTTTTTTATTTCTTCTTTGGTTTGTTTACTACTTTGTTGGTTTTTTGGTTTTATTAGAATAACAGGTAAGTTATCTTCTATAACTTCGTTGTTTTCCATAGATTTAAGTGCCTCTGAATAGGAGATGTAATTAGATGTTTGTTTAGTAGGAGTTACTGAGTTTGGTTTTAATTTTTCTTCAATCTTTGCCAGTGTTTGATCATTTTTCATTTCCAAAATTTTAATTTTTTCCAACAAACATTTCATTTTTTCATTTATCTCAACTATATACTTTTTAAAAAATAAATTTTCAGTAATAATTTTAGCCAATAATGGATTTATTTCTTCAATTTCTTCTATAGTTTTATCGCAATCGTTACACTTCCAATTATTTATTTTCTTTTTTTTAATTTCACATATTTCCTTTTTTGATACATTACAACATTTTATGCAAAACCATTTTTCACACATTACACACTGAACTGAATAAGATCTTTTTGTAAATTCCATGTTACAGTTTTTACAATATTTTTCATCTGTTTGTGAACATAAATCTGTTTTTTCTTTAGAACTACCCGCTTCTATTTTATCTTGTGTTTTTATAATTAAGTTGGCTATAAATCTATCATACCTGTCGTCAGTTGGGTACTTCAGTGGTAAATATTCATTATCGGAACATATTTCAATTTCTGAACTTCTTCCTGATAAATTTGATGTTTGATTTGACATTGATGTTTTTGATATTGACGTTTTTTTTTTCGCTTTTTATTTCCCATTTTCTCTTCAGTTCTTAAGATTTCTTCATTGCAATTATTTATTTTTCAATTTAACTACTTTAAAAAAAATAATTTGTGACTACTTCCACCAAAATTTCTTGAGCCTGTACCAAAAAATTTTTGATAATTTTTATCTGACAGTTTTAAATGATTTTAACAGTAATATAATATAATTGACGAAAGGTACAATAGAAACATGTCTTATGTCTAGTTGTGCAATGTTTTTCTTCTTCTAGAACCAGCGTTCTAGTCGAGCAAGTCGTCCAAGTCCCCATTAAACACAAATACATCTGAACGGCCCAGTAAAACTTTATCATGTAATTTGTGTAGGTTGTCCAAATAAGACAGCGTAACATTTACTTCCTCGGGACGGACGCGAGTTATGTCACCAGTAATTTCGATTATCACCTCTTAATGTGTTTACTTTCTAATGACAGTTTTATGTATTTTTAGATAACATGCTTAGTATAAATACCCTTATGTCCTATTTTAGGTAGATTAGTCTTACTTAAGATTTTGTAGTGAACAAGTCATTGTAAAGCTATCTCCACTTCTAGTAATAAAAGTAAATTTTTTAAAAACGCTTTTCCACGACTAGAAAACCTAACTGGCGCAGTCGGAGCGGATTCAGAAGACGATTAGCAGAAAAATTGCACGAATTTTCGTCTTTGGTTTCAACCATTTGTCTGAATAGAACCTGGGACAGAGACCGGACTCTGAAACTTCCAAGTAAGTGTTGAGATCCTTCTTTTTTCCCATCCTTTTATATTTTGTATAAGTGTGAATTTTAAATCGTTATTTTCGCATTATTATTATTAAAATCTCGTTAAATATTAATATTTAAAGTAATTACGTATTTTTCTATATTTTATGTCACTTAGTGTCGACGATATATCTATTACTTTAAGTGAATTACATTTAACTAACCAAATGGCAACTATTCAAGCCGCGAAAGAAATCGCAAGCACTCTTCGCCCTTTTTCCGGACGAAGCGATCATTTAGAACCATTTCTAAACTCTATTGACAAATTTTATGATAGGTATGGTCGTACTACGGATAATAGCCTAAGCGAATTTGTCTTCGCATCTATCTGTCCTAAAGTTATAGGGGAAGCAGGTGATTTTTTACTCTGTAGACCAGATTTAAATACCTGGCCCGAAATAAAAAAATCTTTAAGAGAAAAATTCGGCGACAAGATCGACCGACATGTATTACAACAGCAATTTATATTCTTAACAAAACAAAAAAACGAAAATATTTCAGATTTTCTAGAAAGAATAAAAATATTAAAAATGCGCCTAAATTTAAAAATAAATTCTGATAATGATATTAGTGCAGCAACAAAATTAGCTCTTATTGACCAGAACGAAGTAACAGCAGTTACCGTACTAATGTCAAATGCTAATTCTGAACTTAGAACATTATTAATGTTAAAAAATACAAAAAATATTGAGGAAGCAACCTCACTTGTTCTTAATCGCTCTTTATTAGAACAACAAATTAGTTTAAGATACCAACCTCATAAACCAAATCAAAGAAACAGCGAACCAAATAACACTAATTTTAAACAAATTCAAAATAATTATAATCCAAAACCTTTTGTAAATTACTCTACAAATTTAGGCTATACACGAAATAATCCATTTGCTAACAACAACCATAATCATCAACAAACATTCCTTAGTCAACCAGTAAAAATGGAACCCCGACCGGTTCAACAAAAATATTTTACTAATGCCCAAGTCTTTGGCAAACCTGCAAATGTATTTGCACCAAAAAATTCTTATAAACCCCAAGGCAAGCCGCAGGCAATGTCAACCACATCTAAAATTCAGTCCCCTTCAAGCTTACATAGGCAGAACCAAAACCAAAATAATTATTTTCAAAAAGTGGGACAAAACCAAAATAACTACTTTCAAAGAACAGGACCGCGTAATTTTATTTCTGAAGAACTAACTAATTTAGAAACGGAAAATAACATATTAGATATCGACGAAAATTTTAACGATAGTTATTATGAGTGTCAAAATAATTATCCACCGAATTACCACTCGTTAGAAAACGAAAGCGACGAAATCATTAACTGGAGTGAACACCCATTTAATGATAATGAAAATTTTCAAGAAAGCGAGCCTCCGGAAAGCAAGTCATAGACTTAAATAGTTTTTTACCTAACTCTCTACCGTATATTCAAATAAAAAATCCACCTATTAAATTATTAATCGATACAGGCTGTCACCCATCATTATTACGCCCATATATTGCAGAAAAATATTATAAAGAATATATTTTTAAATCTAACACACCAATCATAACTTGCACAGGTCAAAGTCAGGCAAACCTAAAAGCCAAAATTCCATTATTTAATGATTTTAAGCCATTAACAGGTAATTTAGAATTTGTTCTATACAACTTTCACGATTATTTTGACGGTATTATTGGTATAAGAGATTTGCGTAAATTAAAATTAAATATAGACACGCATAATAAACTGTTATTTAATGACAAAATAAATATTCCACTCAACTATAGATATGAATTTAACTGGCAAAAAATCGAAATACCAGCATTTACAACTATTTTAAAGCAAATTAAAACTAATTTACCAGATTGTGAAATATTAATTCCTGACATAACAAATGATACTATCAATGTACCTAGTTCTTTTTTAAAAATTAAGAATGGTTTAACACTATTGGAATTTTCAAATCCAACAGCAGAAACTAAACTTGTAAAAATTAATGATAACTTTTTAAGACCTTTTGCAAAAATTTATGACGAAAATAATTTTGAATGTTTTAGTATAGAGGAAATAGTTCCTTCACATGAGTTAGAAAAAAATGATTTTGATTTTTCGCTTATTAGAACTAACCATTTCAACGAAGAAGAGAAAAATAATTTAAAAAGGCTTATGACCAAGTATAAAGAAATTCTACACCAGCCAGAACAAAAATTAACTTTTACAAATAAAATAAAACACGACATTAAAACGATCGATGAAGTACCAGTACATACTAAATCTTATAGGTATCCTTACGTCCATAAAACCGAAGTTCAGAAACAAATCGCGAAAATGTTAGACGACGGTATAATAAGACCATCTCAGTCACCGTGGAGCTCTCCCATTTGGATTGTTCCAAAGAAACCCGACGCAAGCGGAAAACAAAAATGGCGAATTGTCGTAGACTACCGGAAAATTAACGACAAAACAATAGATGACCGGTATCCCTTGCCTAATATCACCGATATACTAGATAAATTAGGGCGATGCCAATATTTTACGACCCTCGATTTGGCCTCGGGATTTCATCAAATTGAAATGCATCCGAACTCTATTGAAGAAACCGCCTTTAACGTTGAACATGGGCACTATGAATAGGTCAGAATGCCCTTCGGTTTAAAAAACGCCCCCGCGAGCTTCCAACGCATAATGGACGATGTTTTAAAAGAATTGCAAGGCAAAATTTGTTTAGTTTACATGGATGACATTATTATTTTTTCTACTTCTCTTCAAGAACATATTAGTAATTTAAAACAAGTTTTCCAAAGATTAAAAGAAGCCGGAATTAAAATTCAACTCGACAAATCCGAATTTTTATGTAAAAGTGTTGAATTTTTAGGACACATAATTACACCCGACGGAATTAAACCAAACCCGAAAAAATTAAAAGCTATTGAAAACTTTCCGATTCCAAAAACACCTAAAGAAATAAAGTCGTTTCTTGGTCTCGTAGGTTATTATATTAAATTTATAAAAAAATTTGCAAAATTATCAAAACCCATGACTAATTGCTTAAAGAAAAATCAAAAAATAGAACACACCCCCGAATTTGTAAATTCCTTTAATACATGTAGAAAAATTTTAATGAACGAACCAATCTTACCATATCCTGATTTTTCAAAACCTTTTAACCTAACAACAGACGCGTCGAACTACGCAATAGGTGCTGTTTTGTCACAAGGCCCCATTGGAAATGACCTTCCACTCGCATATGCTTCAAGAACACTAAATCCGAGCGAAATTAATTATAGCACTATCGAAAAGGAACTCTTGGCAATTGTTTGGGCTGTCAAGTACTTTAGGCCTTATCTTTACGGTGTTAAATTTAAAATAATTAGTGACCACAAACCTCTTCAGTGGTTATTATCACTTAAAGACCCTAATTCAAAATTAGTTAGATGGAGATTAAAACTCGAAGAGTATGAGTATGAAATAATTTTTAAAAAAGGTAAAATGAATACGAACGCAGATGCACTCTCTCGAATAGAAATTAACCCGATTGAAACTGACGATATTGATAACTTATCCTTAATTGCAAACCCCGCAGATCCATCAGATCTTCCAAATTTAACAGGAGACGAAATCGAAGAACTATTAAAAATTGATACTTATAATTCAAACGTCGAAGCTAATCCTAATAATTCTAATATTGACATAAATATCGATAATTTAAATATCAATAACAACTTGAAAAACCAAGTAAAAACACCGAAAATTATTATTCACGAAAACATACTCTTGCAAACTCCAAAAATAAAAACAAACGAAACTCACCAGGAACCCATTGCTAGTACTAGTAAACAAAAAGAAAATCGCGTAACCTCAGATAACGAAACCATACATTCAAATTTCGAAAACCCTATCATAGGTGCCCCTTATACCGATAAAAGCATAAATACTTATAAAAATCAAATTATAATATCGAACGATAATAATCAATATAAAGTAAATAAAATTTCAATATTTGACAAGAATCGAATCTATCTAACTCTACCAGAAACCGAAAATAAAAACTTCATTATTAAATTCATAAAAGAAAATTTAGTCCCTAAACAAACGTACTGTCTGTATTTTAAAAATAAAACATTGGAACTACCATTTATACAAGTATTTCAAGAATACTTTAAAAATAATGCATTCACCTTGTTTATATCCAACACACTCTTAACCGACATCACAGACGAAGATGAACGAAAACTAAAATTGCAACAATATCACGAACTTAAAACAAGTCATCGAGGAATACAGGAAAACCTCAATGCTATAAGAAGAATATTTTACTGGCCAAAAATAGATCAAGATGTAAGAGGCTAGTAGCAGTTACATAGGGAAATTACTCTCCTCCTCCTAATTTGCATAAATTTAAATATTAAAATTAATGAGTTTTACTCCATATATTATAATTAATTAGGTTTACTCCATATATTAAAATAATAATAATTTTCTTTTTACCTCCGCCTCTGAACTGAGAGACCCAATTAGCATATCATAGTTTAACTCCCTATAATTAGTTTACCTCATAATTTTACTCCACCTAAAATTTTCCTCCACCGCTGAGGCGTTTTAAGACCGTATATCACGAGATTAAAAGCGTAAGAGTGAAAGTTAAATTTTACTGAATCCTTGTGACCAATCTGGGCTTATAAAAGCATTTCGCTTTGTGTCTGGAAACTACATTTTAAGTTTGCAAAAGCAGCAGTGTAAAGTAAATTAAAATATTTTATTAAAATTGACAAAGTTTAAAAAATTACTAATTAAAAATTTGAAATGGAAGAAGAATTCGAAATCATGGATGATATCGATGTAGAAGAAATTATTCCACACTTCGACTACAACGTCTCTCCAGAACTGGGTCCAGATCCCTTTGTAGAACGTTTTTTAAAAATAAATCACGAAGATATTAACAATTACGCAACCATAGAAACGGAATCGGGTGATTCCGACATGGAATTTGACGAAGAAGATAGTGCTGGTACAATGCGTGTATCTTTGATGCGTCAACCTGGACAAGTGGACTATTTAGAAAAAATATTCTGTGTGACACCAAGTTACGTCATTATACAAAGTATTATTTCCAGTGAACGACGTAGTGTTTGTTATTTTTGCTTTTACATTCATCAATTTTTTTTTTAAATGGGATCCTACAGTCATGTCAATACGCATATAAAAAGAAAACTAAGACATTCGAAAAAAGACGTACATTGCTATATTTGTAAACGATCACTATATCTAATAATTTTGCCAACAACCTGTCTAATTTGTAATAGTGGATATAAAATAAGTGATACAGATAGGGACACAAATATCCCAATTATACCACATTAAATTTATTGCTATTGTATAATATAGTAGTTTACATAAAATTAAAAAATATATATAATTTTTGTTAATGTAAAATATTTTACTTTATTAAATATACTGTTGCTTTTGCAAACTTAAAATTAATATAATGTCATTTATTTTCTACAAACCTTGCTTTGTTTTAAATGTTAGTATATGCACTTTAATTAAAAAATTAATACATGTACAACCAGATTCTCAAACATTAGTACGGTCTAATTTGACAACCGAAAGGTTTAAACTGACAAGTGTAAGAATAAGATAACTCATTATGAATTTATTACTGTATTTTTTACAAATTTATAAAGAAAACAACAATTTTATTATGTACTTTCGACTATAATAGAACTAAAAATTATTACCTTAAAATAATTTAAATACCAAGCAAATCGCTGAAATATCAGAATTATTTTTAATGACGAATTATTAACAGTGACAGGACTAAAAAACCTGTAAAGACATAACTGATTAACTATAAGATCTTAATTTAAACTCATACTAAATCTTAAACCTTCTTAGTGAATCTAAACATTAATTACTACACTATATTTAAAATTAAAATTTTTTCATAGTTACAAGATATAAAAATGAAATTATTTTAGGGTTAAAAATGTACAAAGCACCTTTAAAATATTTTTAACTAAGCAAAATTGGAAAAACACTTAACATTACCTTAAAATTGTCTCTAAACACTATTAACAGTCCCTAATCACACATCTAGTCCCGATACGTCCTATACAAATCAGCGGGAGGAACCGTCGTACTGCTTACCTCGCTGATCTGTAAGGGAGGGTCGTCAGGGTGCTCGGGCTGTTGCTGTAGCTCTTCCAGTTCCAGCTCATGTAGCCGCTGCAGAGCGACCTGCCGCTGCTCCATCCGAGCTAACAGCTCTCGGTGGTGCTACACAAGCTGACACAGCTGGTGAATAAGCTGCCCCTGCTCCATATTCTGCTGCTCGAGCCGCTCCTGGTCTTGCAGGAGCTGGGGTAGCGTTCGCTGCAGCACGGTTACGTGCACCCTGTTTCCTTCTAAACGAAGCAAACGTCCCCTCCAGTACCGGGCTTGATTTGATTGATTTGACTGCATAATTAAAAAAAGTAAAAATAAAAAGTAAAAATAAAAAATTAAAAGTTTAAAAAATAAGTTTAAAAATAAATTGACGTTATTGAGATAAAATGACTTGACTAACTGATTGAGAAATAGCTTATGTATACTTTAAATATCCGGAGAAACCTTAAAAAACCAAAGATTTCACTTTTGCTGGGCGAGTTGCAGCCTCAAAATTTCGATCAGTGTCGTCTCACACTATCCCAATCATTGTTTAATATTATTGGTTTGATAATTTTTACGTTTACAATACGTGGCGTTACTTATACTAATTTGCGAGTCACGTGAGCATAATTTTGTACCCGTTTATTTAAACATAATTATTATCTTTAATTAGTATTTTCAATTCACCTCCTTAATACGAATAAATTAAAAATGTAATTTTTTTCTACAAGTTTAAGCTAGGGGGTGTGCACCCCTTAGCTTTTAAATAGAAGAAAGTCAAATATATTTCTTTTTAACTAATAATTAACATTTAAAATAATTATAAGCAATTATTTTCGTTATTTGTATTGTAAAAAACCCTTGTGGACGCCCATGAAGTTTAATATACGGCTGGTTTTCTCTTTATCAAGATGCAGTTTGCAAATGTCGCGAAAAAGAAACAAAACCTTCACAGCATTCCATTAAAGCCAATATAATTAAATACACTCATAAATATACTTGTCCAAAAAAGGAGACATAATTGCAGCTTGCGAAGGTAGACGAAAAAGGAAGGCCGCTAACCGATCAGGTCAAGATACGCTTTAAAAGTACCGTGAGAAATCAACCTTTTGAGCGAAATTAGGGCACCGGCAGGTGTTTTATTTTTAATTTTAGAAAATATGGCACACTTTAAAGTGGCTTAATTTGTAGAATAATTTAAAACATTGTCTAAATGTACTCTCTTACAGATAGGCACATAGTACTAGACTAGTAGTACTAGAAACAAGAAAAATGTAGGACAGATATGTCCTATATTTGTTTAGCTTGGAAAATTTTGTATAGATAAATTTAGTGAGGGAAGCGGTACTACCCTACAATTTTTTGAAGATAAACAAAGAAATTTTTACACATTAATGCATGTCTGGAAGCGTCTATTACACGCTTTAAAAGTACCGTGAGAAATCAGCCTTTTGCGCGAAATTAGGGCACCGGCAGGTGTTTTATTTTTAATTTTAGGAAATATGGCACACTTTAAAGTGGCTTAATTTGTAGAATAATTTATAACATTGTTTAAATGTACTCTCTTACAGATAGGCACATAGCACGCCTAGTAATACTAGAAACAAAAAAATGTAGGACAGATATGTCCTATATTTGTTTAGCTTGGAAAATTTTGTATAGATAAATTTAGTGAGGAAAGCGGTACTAATTTAAGGGGTTACGCCACCCTGAAATTTTCAAAAAAAAACGAATTTTTTTTGGCTGGCGTAGGTCATCATGACAACATTAGAAGATCCCATGTACAGTCCAGGTATCGCAGACTGAAGAGAATTAAAAGAAATATTTGATTTTCAGACGCTGACTTTTTTACTTTTTGTCAAAACGGTGTACACAATATCTCAAGATCTACTCACCCGATTTGACTCAAATTTACAACACTTCTTCTTTATCATATTATCTACGATGTGACATAGGATTTTCTCGATTGGATGTCTTGTGTAAAAGTTATAATTTTTTTAAATTCAATATTTTGATGCAAATTTCAAGCTTTTTTCAAACAGCAGCTATTTTTACAAAAAAATTTCCCTGCGTCACATTTTAGCTACTACCCTTTTAAATAAGAAAAAAATATTTTCTTGCTTTTCAGACAATGTCTAAGAGAGAAATTACGTACCAACAAGGATTTTCAAAAGATACTTATCGGCGCATATCTCCTTAAAAAAAATTTTAAATCGTTTTTCGAGAGATGGACGCTTTTAATCAACCAATACCGCGATGCGTGAAACATGATCGTTTGTTCCCCGGTTATGAAAAACCGAGTCGTTGGTTGGTAAAAGAATAACCATAGACAGAGACGCTTGGTTGGTAAAAGAACAACCATAGATAGAGAGGCAAGGTGACCCCAAGAGAGAGAGAGAGAGCAATAGTCCAAAGTAGTTTTCAGGGCAGACCCAAACGAATTCTGGGCTTGGTTTTTTTTGGGGTTTTTGTGGCCCCCAACAAAGTTCTGGGCAATGGGCAATGGTCTGTGCACTAAACCCCTTCTAATCCCAAATATGCCCAAAACTTTGTGTGCGGGCACTTTGCGGTCGGTAGGGTGAAAAGAAAAAAGAAACTACTCGTGGACTATGTGTGTGTTACTTTATTTTGTTACGTTAACCCGTCGATCATTGCTTAACGAAAATACACTACAACTAAATTTATAATGACAAAATGGACATCGCTCCAATTCTAGTGGTTTTCTTTGAAACTAAACCCATTCCAAGTCATCGTTGGAATATCGTATTATTGTCAGTCCCCTTCGACGACATAGCCAATACTCCTTTGAAATGTTCCTTGGGTTCCAGTCGCTTTCGATGATGATCTTTGAAAAACGAGATACCTAAATATCTCGGATACATAGCCTACAACTTTAGATTAAAACTTAAACTACCATAGAAACGTGTTTGTTGCTATCACAAGTGCTAGGGGGACCAAACAACTCGAATTATTTTATATTGGTCAATGGGATACGGTACTGGTGACGGGCGTTCTCGATTGCCAAACGTAATTCCGTCCAAGTAGTGTATTTTTCTAAAACGGTCAAGAGTTGTGGAAGGTGTCCGGGAGCCAGCGAAATTTTCGGAGTCTCTTCGGAAATAAGTATGTCGTTTTCAAATCGACTGTCATTCATCCAACTCGGCGGCTTGCACCGATGGTATTCGGCGATCCAAAACAGTCTATCGAAATATAGGAGATACTCGATTTCCGATTTTGCGGGCACGTGCACTTTGTTGGACAAAACGTACGATGTAAACGTGTCAATTAAAAATTGAATACACCGTTTAACGGCATCGATGGAAAGTGGTTTATCGGGAGGTTTGAAATCTGAACACTTTTCTTCGGCTTCTTCGAGAGCTACGACTATAGAGTTATTCTTGTATGCGTTATAAATTTTAGTCCAATTCGTGGTGCTGCTGGGAAAAATGCCATAGAGATAATCGTTTCCGAAGCATATGGAAAAAATTAACACGAGAGCTGCACGTTCTTGCATTGGTATTTCGTAGAATATATTCAATACGCCAATTTCTTTGCAAATAATCAACTATGGTCGATTGTCCACTCGCAATATTCCATTCAATACTATAAAAAGGGTCATTTTTAATTTGGAAAACAAATACTGCTATTTGTCTGCTTTTATCACCAAGTCGGAAACCCAAACCCGCGTATTTTATACAAAACCGCTGATTGTCTGTTTTTCACGATAGGGCGTCAAGGCTGCCTGTAAAGAAACAGATAATGAGACGGTGATATGCGGGTTCGAAAAAGTGTGCACATTTTGTATATAAATATGCCCCGTTGTGTAGGAACGCTCATTCTTGTTTTGTTAACGAGCAGTACGGTTTTTACGCTATTTTTTATCTACGCCATTTTTCTATTTACAACATGCAGTCGACACACTCAGCGGCCTTGTTGGACGAGGGCATTTTCCTCAACGGGAAGCCAAAGACGCCGGGGGCTTGGGAAGACGACCTGCTGGAATCGGGCGACGACACTGTGGGGGACGACGTTTTGCAGTTGGGGTTGGGGACTAAGGAACTGGGCGAATTCTTGCCCCTGTCTGCTCAAAAGAGGACCGTTGCGGCCGAGGTTCCTTCGACTTCAGGCAAAAAAACCAAGAGAAGCAGCCGAACGACTAGTCGGAAGACGGCAGTTCCAGCAGTCCAGGCAGTTCCAGCAGTTTAGTCAGTCCACCCGCAGTCGGTCCAGGAGTCCGTTCCACCAGCAGTCCACCCGCAGTCCGTTCCACCAGCAGTCCACCCGCAGTCAGTCCAAGAGGCAGTCCACCCGCAGTCAGTCTAAGAGGCAGTCCACCCGGTCTATCAACCGATATCCCCAGCATGCCAACCCGAATCAGCGGAAGAGGAGGAAGATAAAGAGGAGCTTTTCCGAAGTATCACAGGAATAGGAGTCCGGACTTCTAAAACTTTGTTTTGGGAAAGCACGCCGAAGATCCGACCCTCTATTACACCACCCAAGCAGATCCCAACGTCGCCCTGAACCGAGAATATGCCAAATTCAAGCTCCGGGTCAAAAAGAACCTGTTTAGGTTACAGCCGGTGCGGTCCCTTCGTCGACAACCCGAACCAATACTGAAGGACCTCTTTGAAATGATGTTGAGTTTTCAAAGGGGAAGAAGGACAAAACAGCTGGACGTCCTTCTCGACAGCATCGGCCATCCACCCGTAACCAACGAGGACCTGGGACGAAAAAAATGACTGGGCGACGTCTTGGTCAAATACGTATCACACCAAGAAACGGGATCTGTGTCCTGTGATATTCTTCTTCCGCTGTTCGTGGACTACCTTCTCGACGACAAAGAGGACTTGAAAATTCCTGCGGTGGCGCTCACCTACTTTATCCTAAATGAATCTTTAACCATCGAAAATACGGCAGCTCTGTTAAGGCTTTTGGCCAAAATTGCTCAGTTGCCAGCTCCGTTTATTGAAATCCTCGACAAGGGATTTCAATTCTCGGAGGTGGCAATTGACGCAATTGACAAACTCACTTAGTAGAGCTGTCTGTATATAGTATATATTGTTATTTGTTGGTCTTAAAGTGATTTGTATATAGTTCTTAGTTTTTAAGTGATTTGTATATAGTAGTTTTTGATAAAATAGAAGTTTTTTACATTACAATTGTGGTTTGTTTCACTTTTCTTAATTTCAGGTTAACGTCTTTTTCACAAGGCTAGCAAATCATGTGCATACCTGCGCTTTACTAAAGTAAAAGTATTTGCAGATGTTGTGTTCAATTTACAAGTTCCAAAAAGTTACAAAACTAGTACTTTGTCAAAGTTCGTTTAAAATTTGGGGTTCTCTGTTCATAGCAATTCTTTGCGGATGTTATGTTCAATTTACAAGTTCCAAAAAGTTACAAAACTAGTACTTTGTCAAAGTTCAATTAAAATTTGGGGTTCTCTGTTCATAGCAATTATTTGCGGATGTTGTGTTCAATTTACAAGTTCCAAAAAGTTACAAAACTAGTACTTTGTCAAAGTTCAATTAAAATTTGGGTTTCTCTGCTTGAAAAGTTACAACACTTGTGCTTTGCCAAAGTCAGTTTAAAATGTTGGCTCTTTATTTACAGCAATTCTTTGCCAGTACAGTTGAATGGGTTTTCCAAAAGAATAATCAAGTGGCATACTAATACAATTGTAGGCCGGTGATGCACAGGGCATATTTGTATAAATTTTGCCCGGTTCAAATTCAGCTTTATAATCATCGCAGTTTAGCGGTACATTATATCTGTACGGATAGTCACTAAAGCTTTTAATTTGACCCTCTAAACACGTAATACATTTACTGTATGCAAATTGTAAATTGTACTCGACACAGTTACATTCACCCGTTTCAAAATCAAGTTCAATGTCAACCGCATTGTGTAAACCAGTCACGCAAATATTATTGATTTGTTCAAGATGGGACCACGGCGGTGATTTATAAATGTTACCGGTTAAAGGATCAATGTTGGTACAAGTAAAACGCCACGAGCCATCCTCGAGTTTTTCCTCTGGACCGGACAGGACAATGTTAGAGGGAATATTGGTTATGTATCGTTCTCCCAGCAGGTTGTCCGTTATTTGCCCATTACATACCAATATTAAATTTCCACCGGGTCCGCCAAATTCGGCGAAACGCGAAATACACGACCAACCTTTTAACGTTTTTACTGCAAACGTTGTAGAATAATTACAATTTGTGGCACTAGTGGGCAGACACCAATCTCCCATTCGTAGGGGCGATTGATCTATGTAAAATAGGTCGTTTTTAGCGATATTCTGAAAACGAAAGTCGTTACTGCCACAAATTAACGTACAGTTTGTGGAGGGATCGGATATATTACCCAAATAAAGGCCGTTTGTACAATGCGATTTCTTTCCCGCTTGATCGGCGAGAAAATGATGTAAATGTCCAATTCCTTTCAGCTTTGATATAGGGTTCAGTTGTTCATTGAACGTTGTCGTATTTTGCGTAAAAACGCCACCAAAAACTAGAAATATTTTCCACAGTAAGGAAAATATAAGCAGTAGAGTAGAACAAGAGACCAATTCATAAGCCATTGAACCGACATGTTCTTAGTGATTTTGTTTTGACTTGGACTCTGCTCCTTTTTCTATGTGTCATTTTGGAATGCAGCTACTACGCCTAATCTGAATTTAGCCATTAACAAGAGTAAAAGTATAATTAACCTATTGAAGTTTGGCGCCGATCAAAAAGCAAGTTTTGATTGCACAAAAGTACACGTTCCTTGTTTTGTCAATAACGATTGTAGCGATATTTGCTTATATTCGGGTGGATTTGCCTGTCTAAATGGGATTTGTCAAAAAGCGGTTGCAAATATTGTAGAAATGCCGAAATGTAATCCCCGACACGGTATTGTTGCATTGTTGCGCGCGGACGAGATATTTGGATAGTTAAGTTGGCAATGTGTCGCTCTTTACAAACGAATTTGGTCGGACTCGGGCACGCTAAGTTAACACGTGTGTGAGGGCGGTGTTCTAGACATCGATTTGACAAAGGTTCTCTTTTCTCCGTTAGCTTGTAAATGTCCCGAAGGTACAAGTTTAATTTTTCGAGAGATGGACGCTTTTAATCAACCAATACCGCGATGCGTGAAACATGATCGTTTGTTCCCCGGTTATGAAAAACCGAGTCGTTGGTTGGTAAAAGAATAGCCATAGACAGAGACGCTTGGTTGGTAAAGGAACAACCATAGATAGAGAGGCAAGATGAACCCAAAAGAGAGAGAGAGAGAGAGCAATAGCCCAAAGTAGTTTTCTGGGCAGACCCAAACGAATTCTGGGCTTGTTTTTTTTGGGTTTTTGTGGCCCCCAACAAAGTTCTGGGCAATGGTCTGTGCACTAAACCCCTTCTAATCCCAAATATGCCCAAAACTTTGTGTGCGGGCACTTTGCGGTCGGTAGGGTGAAAAGAAAAAAGAAACTACTCGTGGACTATGTGTGTATTACTTTATTTTGTTACGTTAACCCATCGATCATTGCTTAACGAAAATACACTACCACTAAGTTTATAATGACAAAATGGGCATCGCTCCAATTCTAGTGGTTTTCTTTGAAACTTAACCCATTCCATGTCATCGTTGGAATATCGTATTATTTTCAGTCCCCTTCGACGACATAGCCAGCATTCCAATACTCCTTTGAAATGTTCCTTGGGTTCCAGTCGCTTTCGATGATGATCTTTGAAAAGCGAGATACCTAGATCTCTCGGATACATAGGGTACAACTTTAGATTAAGACTTAAACTACAATAGAAAAGTGTTTGTTGCTATCACAAGTGATAGGGGGAACAAACAACTCGGATTATTTTATATTGGTCAATGGGATACGGTACTGGTGACGGGCGTTCTCGATTGCCAAGCGTAATTCCGTCCAAGTAGTGTATTTTTCTAAAACGGTCAAGAGTTGTGGAAGGTGTCTGGGAGCCAGCGAAATTTTCGGAGTATCTTCGGAAATAAGTATGTCGTTTTCAAATCGACTGTCATTCATCCAACTCAGCGGCTTGCATCGATGGTATTCGGCGATCCAAAACAGTCTATCGAAATATAGTAGATACTCGATTTCCGATTTTGCGGGCACGTGCACTTTGTTGGACAAAACGTACGATGTAAACGTGTCAATTAAAAATTGAATACACCGTTTAACGGCATCGATGGAAAGTGGTTTATCGGGAGGTTTGAAATCTGAACATTTTTCTTCGGCTTCTTCGAGAGCTACGACTATAGAGTTATTCTTGTATGCGTTATAAATTTTAGTCCAATTCGTGGTGCTGCTGGGAAAAATGCCATAGAGATAATCGTTTCCGAAGCACATGGAAAAAATTAAGACGAGAGCTGCACGTTCTTGCATTGGTATTTCGTAGAAGGGTTCCTCGTAAATTACTTGACGATTGCGATCTTTAACTTTAGCCAATTTTCAATATTGCATCCAAACATAAACACGTTATTATTGTGCGATTTTATTCTAGTCAAATTCGGATCTTTGAAGGAATTATATCTGAGTGCTTTTACTTCTCCCTCACCTCTCGAATGAAAATCGACAAATGTACCGGGAAATTCGTGAGCTATGGCTATGCGTATTACGTCTCGATATTCCTTGAACGACTCGTAAATTATGGGCCATAAACTTCTTCTTTTTAATTGTTCATCTCTCTTTTGTAACGGAGACAAGTTGTCACAGAAAAATGCCACTTCTCGAGCTAATGGTGGATACGGTATAGATTTGAGTGTTTGTATTGCCGAGTTCAACGTTTTCGATTTTGATCGTAAAATAAAACTTGCACAATCTACGCATACGTTCACAGGAATTGGACACGTTTCAAATTGACGTATTCCAACGCGAGTAAATTGCTTGATACCCATATTGTAATAAGATGGCCAACACTAATGCTATTGAGCCGTTCGAAATCGACGACTTAAATACTTTACCGCAATCTATTCGTTACCCAGCGATTTAGACAATATACATTCGTACACGTATTTCTCGTGAAAATGGGTAATTTGCTCTTAAACAACAGTTACGACGGTCAAATACATAATGATTTTATAACCTGGAACATATTCGAAAATCAAACACCTATCATGAATTCGATAAAACCCGTAGCAATGAATATTAACGTGGACGATATATTGACACTTTTACGACAATGTACAATAGAGGAAAGTGTATCGGCCACAAATGCTATGGTGACTCAGATCGAAATCGAAACGAACGAAAGACGACTCGAAGCTTTACGGAATCGTCTCCAAGAAGAGCAAGATATTACGAACAATGCTCTGGATAAATACGAACAATACCACATATTGCTCGAACACATGAAAAAAACAATACCGACAGTTGAGGGAATAGGCGCCGAATTACAGAAAACAAAAAGTTAACCCGAGAATGTTTTTTTGTTAATTCGAAACGAGAACGCTGCCAAAGTAGCTTTTGAATCGCAACTCGACACGGCTATTCGGGACTTACAAACGAAACAATCGCAAATGGAACGATTAGAAAAGCAGTTAATAATGGAAAAATTGAAACAGCAAGATATAGCTTTGCTAGATCGTATACGGGCTAAACTGTTTTCCAAGTCGACTGATATAGAAAAATACATTGTCAAGCTTGCCGATCTTACGTACAAGTATAATAAAATAACAAGCGAAGTAACACGTTATCGTAACGAAATAAAGACATTACAGGCGCAACTGGCCAGGTTACGGGAGAAAACGACCGCGGCTATCGAAGAAAAAAATGAAATGGAAAAGCGGTTAAGCGAAGCTCGTTTGGAACGTTTGAACTCGGTTGAATTGTCGAAAAAACTTAAAGTGGCCGAGGAAACAATAGACAATTACAAACACCAAGAGGCACAACTCATAGCTGAACTCGAAAAGTTGGAAATAGATCAGATAAAAAGCAACGAAGAAATAAATAGATATATCGAACAACTTGAACAGAACAATCGCGATCGGGTGGCTCGTCAAAATACTAGTGCGCTCCAATATCAAAATACGTACATATATCAGACGGATGAGGGACAAATCAGATCGGTCACTTAAAATCATTTCCGAACAAGAAAAGAAAATCGCAACGCTCCAAAAATCTACTACGGAATTAGATTTAGCGCGGGGCGAAATACGTAAACTTACATCGACAAATCGTTCACCGTCAATCAAATTGATTAATATCAAAGAGCAAAGTAAAACGCTCATAAGTCATCATATCGCTAAAATTTACAAGAATACAGATCGAAATTTAACAATTCTAGTCAACGACTTGTTAAAGATAGTTAAAAGTTTCAATACATAATGCGTGAGATGGCTCGTTGAGAGTTACATTTTTTTTCCACACATTTCGATTAAACAATGGTAGTTTTCGTTTCCCTCGCCCATTAATAAATGGGAATATTTTTCTCGAAATCGGTTAAGAAACGTATTGATCGTTGTAGTCAAATTGTTAGAGGTAAAGTTGATATTTTTTAGCCAAACTTTTATTATTCCCCTTAGTTTACTGGTTGTTGTTACTTGCGTCGAATCTTCGATAATTTCAATATCATTTTTAAATTGCAAGTAGTGATCCATTTGACGCAATATCCGGGTAGTTTCTTGTTCCATCATTTTCGGAATTAACATGTGAATAATGCCACCAGCCTCTGTGGTAGCCAAATTAAGTAGATAAGTTCGAAGTAGCAAGTAAAAGCCCTTGATAATAATAATACACCTCTAATGTATCGTTGACGAGTTATTTGTAAGGCGAAGTTCATGGCATACGATTTCGCTTGAATGGTTGTTTCGGTACCATCCCCATAGATAAATTTATTGGTAACGTTCATGGTAGCGTATTGGCCATGTAAGATGTATAGAATTTTATTTTCGAATTCCAATCGAGCAACATTTACGTCGTTAATTTTTACGATCGTTTGGTGAACAAGTATGCCCGTTCCGAGCGTAATCCACAATTTGTCTTGAATTGTTTTATAGGGTTCGGTGGACATGTAAACTGAATATATGCCCTGATCGAAGCAAACGTCTATTATTCTTGTGTGAACTTTTGCACAGTGTTCCCAAAGTAAATACTGAAACCTGTACGGATCTTTTACGTCGTTGTTTGTCTCACCATTGGTATACATTTTGAATTTCTCGTCACCCACGGTGGTCGCTAGGGCATTTTCGTGGGGCTTTTTTCAAGCGTGCAATGTATTTGTATCTGCCGACCAATGTACCAGGTCGGTTGTTAATTACTTTTGAACCTTGCTGTATTTATCGTCCATGCTCCATTTGTTACTATTGAAATAATCGTTTAGTTCGTTAATAGCATAACGTTTCAGTATGGCCGTACAGGAACCGAGATTTGCGCACGTGGAAGCCGAATATTCTGTCGGCGTCCATTTATGTGTATTATTTACGCTTTCATACGATAGACGAAATTGTTTTCCATTATGCAATACACCTCGAAGAAATCGACACGATTCGACCGAATAGGGACGTTTGACATATGAAGTCATAGGTTCGGAATAGAAAAGCCAATAGTGGGCCGATTCGTTGTTCCCGGGTGTTACGTTCGACTCGTAAAAAGTCAAATAATTTACGGGCCCGATAATTTGGGCAAAGTATAGGAGTTTCTTTACGTTAATGATGCGCGAAAAGTGTATAATGTCAACGCCCAAGGATCCCTCTTTCTTGTCGGCCAACAACAATACCTCTCGACTATAAAGACGAATTATTATTATCAATGCTCGGATGGCACAAGATATTTGACAATTTATCACACACTTTGCGATAATTATTTGGTTCTGTCATGTTTGCCATTATTTCATTTGCATATAAACTATTATAAATGTAACCATATGATCGAACGTCGCCGTGAAACAAACACGAATAATCCGGATAGAGGCATTCGCCCTTTGTGACAAATTTAATGTTCAACTGATTCAAGAAATAAACATAGTCCGGATCACCCCAATGGATGTCACGACCGAGAATCTTTTTCACATAGACTAAATTTGATCCCAATAAAATGGAGTCGTATGCGCTTCGGGAAAATGTTGCAGTTTTTGTGGGCGAAAATATGAATTTCTCTATGTCGGGTAGAAAATCGCACAACCACTGAGAATCGTATATAGACGTCACTAATTGTAGATCGGTATACATTGATAATAACATCGAGGGATAAGTATAACAAACCGTGTACCAATTTCCTTTTTGTATATACTTTTCTGAAAACCATGCAATGTAGTCACGATAGTTTTTAACAAATTGCCCAGTTTTTTGTTTTGAAAGAAGGCACTCGTATCTTCAACAAAAGATTTACACAATATAGTGTGTGTGTGTGTGTCCAACATAGTTTTGTAAATACGACCGTGTTGGTTCTCCATCCATTCGCGGTACCAGGGATCGTGGTCTTCAACAGAGTTAAGAAACCTTTCAAAATCACTATATTGGGGATATTTTTTGATCCAAATATTTGTCATTTTTAGTAGCCAGTCGGTGTCGTTTCGAGTGGCATAATTGTTCAATTTACCGTAACATATTAATTTATCGTTTTGATTTAGCCGGTCATCCGATCGAAAGTCGTATGATTTGACGGCTGCAAATTTTACGGGATTAAAGGTAGACAAATGATGTAAACTATAAAATAGGACTAAAATATAATTTTTTATTTTTTATTTCTTTATTATTATTCCCAACGAATACAGAATCCATTACAGGGAATACACAATAATTATACTAAACTTATAATAATAACAATAATCAACAAATAGGTAATTTACAAAAAAAAAAAAAAAAAAAAATCTGCATAACCTAGTAATAAATTTTTTATAGATTTTATTATTTTTCCAGAAGAAACTTTTTTATTTTTCTTTTAAATCTATCTAATTTTTTTAGATTTTTAATTACTAGTGGTAATTCGTTATAAATAATTATTCCATCATACAAAATCGATTTTTTTCCAAAATTTGATTTAATAGTAATAGTTTGTAAAAAATCCTTCTGCCTTGTATTATGATTATGAAGTATATCAACTTTAGAAAAAGTTATATTTGATTGTTTTGCATTAATAGTACATATTTTTACTTTATATAAATTTTGAATATCAAGATATCCTCTAGGTTTATATAAATTTACTGTCGGTTCCAAAAAACTAAGTTTGTGAATACATTTTATTGTTTTGTTTTGTAGCTTTTTTAAAGGTTTTAACGTTTCATTGCAAGCTGATCCCCAAACTGAAATTAGATAATGAATTTTAGAATAGATTAAAGAATAATATATATTTTTTAAATATTTTATGGGTATATAAGAACGAATTTTAAACAGAATTCCTATTATAGGGGCTATTTTTTTCCTTAAGTAATCTACGTGATTTTTCCAATTTAAATTCTCATCTATAAATAAACCTAAAAATTTAACTGATTTGGCATAACTAATTTGATTCCCATTAAATGATAATGATTTTATGTTATTATTCATTTTTTTTTGTAATAAACATAAAAGAAGATTTTTCAAAATTTAAAGTCAGTTTGTGGGATTGCAACCAGTTATGTAAAATTTTTAAATCAAAATTAATATTTTCTTTTATCTCAGAAAAACAGTCACCATAGTAAATTATTGTGGTGTCATCTGCAAATAATGTTATGTTACCTTTTAATTTTAAATCTGATATCGAGTTGATGTATATAAGAAATAAGATTGGTCCCAATATTGACCCTTGAGGAACACCGCAATTTATATCTTTTTTTGAGCTTATATAATTATCAATTTGAACATGCTGTACTCGTTTCCTTAAATAATTTTGAAACCAACTAAAAATGTTTCCTCTAATTCCAATATCAAAAAGAGCTTTTAACAAAATGACATGATCGACTGTGTCGAATGCCTTCCGTAAATCTAAAGATAATAGACAACATTTTTTGTTTTTATCTATGTTTATTTGAATGTCAGTTATAATATCTACAGCAGCTACTTCATTATCTTTAAATTTACGGAAGCCATATTGTCTACTAAAAAGTAATTTTTTATTTTCCAGAAATTCTGTCAATCTATTGTTCATTATTTTTTCAATTATTTTAGATAATACAGGTAGAACGGATATAGGTCTATAATTATTTGTATCATAATGTTTACCACCTTTAAAAATTGGTAAAACTTTTGCTAATTTCATTTTTTCTGGAAAAATGCCTGTAGAAACTGACAGATGAATAAGATGATGTAAAATAGGGCTTATTTCTTTTTGAACTTTTTTTATAACTTTAACAGAGATTCCATCAAATCCAGTAGCTTTTCTTGGGTCAAGGTCATTAATTATGTTATTTATTTCTTCTTCATTAATTTTCGCAGGATCCATAAAAATAGAATATTGTGTCGACATTTCGTCTCGGTTTACTACAGATGGTATCTTACTGGATAACTTTTTTCCAACATTGATAAAATATCTGTTTAGTTCTTCGCAAATTTCTGTTTTATCTTCTATTTTATTGCTATTTATCAAAAGATAATCAATATAATTTGAATGACGTTTTGGTTTATTGGTCAATAAAAAATTTATATTTTCCCAAATTTTCTTTTGATTGCTATTTGAAAATTGTTCTTTATAAAACTTTTCCTTGGCCTCTTTAATTTTTCTTTTTACCATTTTGTTGTATTTAACATAGGTTTCATTACTGTCTTCATTATTGGGATATTTTTTCTTTTTTTGGTAATATTTGTCCCTTATTTTCAACATTTTGGCCCGATCAGGAGAATACCATGGTTTCGAGTTTTCTTTCATCTTAACAGACAAATCATAAGAAGATGTTTCAAACACTTTCAGAATTTCTTCATAGAATATGTTTGGTTCATCAAACATGAAAAATTTATTCGATAAAACTATTAATTTTTTTTATCATGTAAAAATTATATCTTTTAAAAGTGATATGTTTATATTTTGAGGTATTTATTTTAGTATTTAGGATGGTCACAATTTGGATTTTATGATCACTGAGTGCACTATCTAACACTTGAAAATTTATTTTATTTGATGTATTAGTTAGAATATGGTCTATTAAACTAGGTCTTTTTATACCGTCGTCTCTTGTTGGAATGTCTTTATTACAAATTTGAAAATTGTTAGATGCATAAATATCCAGAAGTCTCTTAGTGTTGGTATCATTACTGTTAAGAAGGTTAATGTTCATATCTCCGATAACAAAGCTCTGTAATTTACATTCTGTTAAATTTTCTAACTTTTTATCCAAAAAACTTATAAAGTTATTATTTTTGTTAGATGGAGGTCGATAAATACCACATATTATTACAATATCCATAGGTTTAATCTGAATGGAAATATAAGATATATCATCTTCAGTTTTCTCTAAAACTTCATACGAGAAATTCTTATTAACAAAAATTGCTAATCCACCACCACGTTTTTCTCTTGAAGCATAAATTGATTCAAAATTTCTAAAATTGAAATATTTTTGTTCTTCTTTGTATACCCATGTTTCAGAAATTACTAATACGTCTATTTTTTTTTCTTCTAATAGAATTTCGATTTCATCCATTTTATTTTTCATGGAACGGGAGTTCATATACAATACTTTAATTTCATTTATTGACTGAATATATTTGTTCATTTTATGAATAATTTGTCCGTTCTTTAGTTTCTTTGATTTTTTGATAATGTATTATGCACTCCATCGAATGAGCCTCATGACAAGTATTTACATTTTTATTATATTTCTGATTATAATTTAAACAATTATTACACATAGGATGCTGCTGTTTACATTCCCAATAAGTATGAGGACCAGAGCAGAATGAACAAACTTGTTTTTTAGTACAATTTTTTGATGTATGTCCGTAACCACAACATTTAAAACAGGTTATGATATTAAAATTTTCTTTTATAATACACCTATCCCATCCCAGAGATATACTTTTATCGACCAATTTATTAAAAGTTTCTCCTGCAGTTTCCACATAAATTATGTATTTTTTGGTATATTTTGATTTTCTTGTGTAAATGATGTTTAAGTTATCATTATTACTCAGGTAATTTAGGGCTCTTAACTCTTCTAACAATTCTTCATTTTTATATTCTTTTCTTAAACCAATCAGCACTAATTTTGGAGATTTTAGTTTTGATACTTCAACAGAATAATTTTGACCCTAGGTATTTTTAGATAATTCGGATAATCTTTGTATCTCTTCTTTAGATTTTGTTTTTATTACAATTCCTCCATTTCTGATTTCTTTTACACCAGTTACAGTTGCTCGGGCCTTCATCGGATTTATTTGTTTTTTTATTTCTTCTTTGGTTTGTTTACTACTTTGTTGGTTTTTTGGTTTTATTAGAATAACAGGTAAGTTATCTTCTATAACTTCGTTGTTTTCCATAGATTTAAGTGCCTCTGAATAGGAGATGTAATTAGATGTTTGTTTAGTAGGAGTTACTGAGTTTGGTTTTAATTTTTCTTCAATCTTTGCCAGTGTTTGATCATTTTTCATTTCCAAAATTTTAATTTTTTCCAACAAACATTTCATTTTTTCATTTATCTCAACTATATACTTTTTAAAAAATAAATTTTCAGTAATAATTTTAGCCAATAATGGATTTATTTCTTCAATTTCTTCTATAGTTTTATCGCAATCGTTACACTTCCAATTATTTATTTTCTTTTTTTTAATTTCACATATTTCCTTTTTTGATACATTACAACATTTTATGCAAAACCATTTTTCACACATTACACACTGAACTGAATAAGATCTTTTTGTAAATTCCATGTTACAGTTTTTACAATATTTTTCATCTGTTTGTGAACATAAATCTGTTTTTTCTTTAGAACTACCCGCTTCTATTTTATCTTGTGTTTTTATAATTAAGTTGGCTATAAATCTATCATACCTGTCGTCAGTTGGGTACTTCAGTGGTAAATATTCATTATCGGAACATATTTCAATTTCTGAACTTCTTCCTGATAAATTTGATGTTTAATTTGACATTGATGTTTTTGATATTGACGTTTTTTTTTTCGCTTTTTATTTCCCATTTTCTCTTCAGTTCTTAAGATTTCTTCATTGCAATTATTTATTTTTCAATTTAACTACTTTAAAAAAAATAATTTGTGACTACTTCCACCAAAATTTCTTGAGCCTGTACCAAAAAATTTTTGATAATTTTTATCTGACAGTTTTAAATGATTTTAACAGTAATATAATATAATTGACGAAAGGTACAATAGAAACATGTCTTATGTCTAGTTGTGCAATGTTTTTCTTCTTCTAGAACCAGCGTTCTAGTCGAGCAAGTCGTCCAAGTCCCCATTAAACACAAATACATCTGAACGGCCCAGTAAAACTTTATCATGTAATTTGTGTAGGTTGTCCAAATAAGACAGCGTAACATTTACTTCCTCGGGACGGACGCGAGTTATGTCACCAGTAATTTCGATTATCACCTCTTAATGTGTTTACTTTCTAATGACAGTTTTATGTATTTTTAGATAACATGCTTAGTATAAATACCCTTATGTCCTATTTTAGGTAGATTAGTCTTACTTAAGATTTTGTAGTGAACAAGTCATTGTAAAGCTATCTCCACTTCTAGTAATAAAAGTAAATTTTTTAAAAACGCTTTTCCACGACTAGAAAACCTAACTGGCGCAGTCGGAGCGGATTCAGAAGACGATTAGCAGAAAAATTGCACGAATTTTCGTCTTTGGTTTCAACCATTTGTCTGAATAGAACCTGGGACAGAGACCGGACTCTGAAACTTCCAAGTAAGTGTTGAGATCCTTCTTTTTTCCCATCCTTTTATATTTTGTATAAGTGTGAATTTTAAATCGTTATTTTCGCATTATTATTATTAAAATCTCGTTAAATATTAATATTTAAAGTAATTACGTATTTTTCTATATTTTATGTCACTTAGTGTCGACGATATATCTATTACTTTAAGTGAATTACATTTAACTAACCAAATGGCAACTATTCAAGCCGCGAAAGAAATCGCAAGCACTCTTCGCCCTTTTTCCAGACGAAGCGATCATGTAGAACCATTTCTAAACTCTATTGACAAATTTTATGATAGGTATGGTCGTACTACGGATAATAGCCTAAGCGAATTTGTCTTCGCATCTATCTGTCCTAAAGTTATAGGGGAAGCAGGTGATTTTTTACTCTGTAGACCAGATTTAAATACCTGGCCCGAAATAAAAAAATCTTTAAGAGAAAAATTCGGCGACAAGATCGACCGACATGTATTACAACAGCAATTTATATTCTTAACAAAACAAAAAAACGAAAATATTTCAGATTTTCTAGAAAGAATAAAAATATTAAAAATGCGCCTAAATTTAAAAATAAATTCTGATAATGATATTAGTGCAGCAACAAAATTAGCTCTTATTGACCAGAACGAAGTAACAGCAGTTACCGTACTAATGTCAAATGCTAATTCTGAACTTAGAACATTATTAATGTTAAAAAATACAAAAAATATTGAGGAAGCAACCTCACTTGTTCTTAATCGCTCTTTATTAGAACAACAAATTAGTTTAAGATACCAACCTCATAAACCAAATCAAAGAAACAGCGAACCAAATAACACTAATTTTAAACAAATTCAAAATAATTATAATCCAAAACCTTTTGTAAATTACTCTACAAATTTAGGCTATACACGAAATAATCCATTTGCTAACAACAACCATAATCATCAACAAACATTCCTTAGTCAACCAGTAAAAATGGAACCCCGACCGGTTCAACAAAAATATTTTACTAATGCCCAAGTCTTTGGCAAACCTGCAAATGTATTTGCACCAAAAAATTCTTATAAACCCCAAGGCAAGCCGCAGGCAATGTCAACCACATCTAAAATTCAGTCCCCTTCAAGCTTACATAGGCAGAACCAAAACCAAAATAATTATTTTCAAAAAGTGGGACAAAACCAAAATAACTACTTTCAAAGAACAGGACCGCGTAATTTTATTTCTGAAGAACTAACTAATTTAGAAACGGAAAATAACATATTAGATATCGACGAAAATTTTAACGATAGTTATTATGAGTGTCAAAATAATTATCCACCGAATTACCACTCGTTAGAAAACGAAAGCGACGAAATCATTAACTGGAGTGAACACCCATTTAATGATAATGAAAATTTTCAAGAAAGCGAGCCTCCGGAAAGCAAGTCATAGACTTAAATAGTTTTTTACCTAACTCTCTACCGTATATTCAAATAAAAAATCCACCTATTAAATTATTAATCGATACAGGCTGTCACCCATCATTATTACGCCCATATATTGCAGAAAAATATTATAAAGAATATATTTTTAAATCTAACACACCAATCATAACTTGCACAGGTCAAAGTCAGGCAAACCTAAAAGCCAAAATTCCATTATTTAATGATTTTAAGCCATTAACAGGTAATTTAGAATTTGTTCTATACAACTTTCACGATTATTTTGACGGTATTATTGGTATAAGAGATTTGCGTAAATTAAAATTAAATATAGACACGCATAATAAACTGTTATTTAATGACAAAATAAATATTCCACTCAACTATAGATATGAATTTAACTGGCAAAAAATCGAAATACCAGCATTTACAACTATTTTAAAGCAAATTAAAACTAATTTACCAGATTGTGAAATATTAATTCCTGACATAACAAATGATACTATCAATGTACCTAGTTCTTTTTTAAAAATTAAGAATGGTTTAACACTATTGGAATTTTCAAATCCAACAGCAGAAACTAAACTTGTAAAAATTAATGATAACTTTTTAAGACCTTTTGCAAAAATTTATGACGAAAATAATTTTGAATGTTTTAGTATAGAGGAAATAGTTCCTTCACATGAGTTAGAAAAAAATGATTTTGATTTTTCGCTTATTAGAACTAACCATTTAAACGAAGAAGAGAAAAATAATTTAAAAAGGCTTATGACCAAGTATAAAGAAATTCTACACCAGCCAGAACAAAAATTAACTTTTACAAATAAAATAAAACACGACATTAAAACGATCGATGAAGTACCAGTACATACTAAATCTTATAGGTATCCTTACGTCCATAAAACCGAAGTTCAGAAACAAATCGCGAAAATGTTAGACGACGGTATAATAAGACCATCTCAGTCACCGTGGAGCTCTCCCATTTGGATTGTTCCAAAGAAACCCGACGCAAGCGGAAAACAAAAATGGCGAATTGTCGTAGACTACCGGAAAATTAACGACAAAACAATAGATGACCGGTATCCCTTGCCTAATATCACCGATATACTAGATAAATTAGGGCGATGCCAATATTTTACGACCCTCGATTTGGCCTCGGGATTTCATCAAATTGAAATGCATCCGAACTCTATTGAAGAAACCGCCTTTAACGTTGAACATGGGCACTATGAATAGGTCAGAATGCCCTTCGGTTTAAAAAACGCCCCCGCGAGCTTCCAACGCATAATGGACGATGTTTTAAAAGAATTGCAAGGCAAAATTTGTTTAGTTTACATGGATGACATTATTATTTTTTCTACTTCTCTTCAAGAACATATTAGTAATTTAAAACAAGTTTTCCAAAGATTAAAAGAAGCCGGAATTAAAATTCAACTCGACAAATCCGAATTTTTATGTAAAAGTGTTGAATTTTTAGGACACATAATTACACCCGACGGAATTAAACCAAACCCGAAAAAATTAAAAGCTATCGAAAACTTTCCGATTCCAAAAACACCTAAAGAAATAAAGTCGTTTCTTGGTCTCGTAGGTTATTATATTAAATTTATAAAAAAATTTGCAAAATTATCAAAACCCATGACTAATTGCTTAAAGAAAAATCAAAAAATAGAACACACCCCCGAATTTGTAAATTCCTTTAATACATGTAGAAAAATTTTAATGAACGACCCAATCTTACCATATCCTGATTTTTCAAAACCTTTTAACCTAACAACAGACGCGTCGAACTACGCAATAGGTGCTGTTTTGTCACAAGGCCCCATTGGAAATGACCTTCCACTCGCATATGCTTCAAGAACACTAAATCCGAGCGAAATTAATTATAGCACTATCGAAAAGGAACTCTTGGCAATTGTTTGGGCTGTCAAGTACTTTAGGCCTTATCTTTACGGTGTTAAATTTAAAATAATTAGTGACCACAAACCTCTTCAGTGGTTATTATCACTTAAAGACCCTAATTCAAAATTAGTTAGATGGAGATTAAAACTCGAAGAGTATGAGTATGAAATAATTTTTAAAAAAGGTAAAATGAATACGAACGCAGATGCACTCTCTCGAATAGAAATTAACCCGATTGAAACTGACGATATTGATAACTTATCCTTAATTGCAAACCCCGCAGATCCATCAGATCTTCCAAATTTAACAGGAGACGAAATCGAAGAACTATTAAAAATTGATACTTATAATTCAAACGTCGAAGCTAATCCTAATAATTCTAATATTGACATAAATATCGATAATTTAAATATCAATAACAACTTGAAAAACCAAGTAAAAACACCGAAAATTATTATTCACGAAAACATACTCTTGCAAACTCCAAAAATAAAAACAAACGAAACTCACCAGGAACCCATTGCTAGTACTAGTAAACAAAAAGAAAATCGCGTAACCTCAGATAACGAAACCATACATTCAAATTTCGAAAACCCTATCATAGGTGCCCCTTATACCGATAAAAGCATAAATACTTATAAAAATCAAATTATAATATCGAACGATAATAATCAATATAAAGTAAATAAAATTTCAATATTTGACAAGAATCGAATCTATCTAACTCTACCAGAAACCGAAAATAAAAACTTCATTATTAAATTCATAAAAGAAAATTTAGTCCCTAAACAAACGTACTGTCTGTATTTTAAAAATAAAACATTGGAACTACCATTTATACAAGTATTTCAAGAATACTTTAAAAATAATGCATTCACCTTGTTTATATCCAACACACTCTTAACCGACATCACAGACGAAGATGAACGAAAACTAAAATTGCAACAATATCACGAACTTAAAACAAGTCATCGAGGAATACAGGAAAACCTCAATGCTATAAGAAGAATATTTTACTGGCCAAAAATAGATCAAGATGTAAGAGGCTAGTAGCAGTTACATAGGGAAATTACTCTCCTCCTCCTAATTTGCATAAATTTAAATATTAAAATTAATGAGTTTTACTCCATATATTATAATTAATTAGGTTTACTCCATATATTAAAATAATAATAATTTTCTTTTTACCTCCGCCTCTGAACTGAGAGACCCAATTAGCATATCATAGTTTAACTCCCTATAATTAGTTTACCTCATAATTTTACTCCACCTAAAATTTTCCTCCACCGCTGAGGCGTTTTAAGACCGTATATCACGAGATTAAAAGCGTAAGAGTGAAAGTTAAATTTTACTGAATCCTTGTGACCAATCTGGCCTTATAAAAGCATTTCGCTTTGTGTCTGGAAACTACATTTTAAGTTTGCAAAAGCAGCAGTGTAAAGTAAATTAAAATATTTTATTAAAATTGACAAAGTTTAAAAAATTACTAATTAAAAATTTGAAATGGAAGAAGAATTCGAAATCATGGATGATATCGATGTAGAAGAAATTATTCCACACTTCGACTACAACGTCTCTCCAGAACTGGGTCCAGATCCCTTTGTAGAACGTTTTTTAAAAATAAATCACGAAGATATTAACAATTACGCAACCATAGAAACGGAATCGGGTGATTCCGACATGGAATTTGACGAAGAAGATAGTGCTGGTACAATGCGTGTATCTTTGATGCGTCAACCTGGACAAGTGGACTATTTAGAAAAAATATTCTGTGTGACACCAAGTTACGTCATTATACAAAGTATTATTTCCAGTGAACGACGTAGTGTTTGTTATTTTTGCTTTTACATTCATCAATTTTTTTTTGAAATGGGATCCCACAGTCATGTCAATACGCATATAAAAAGAAAACTAAGACATTCGAAAAAAGACGTACATTGCTATATTTGTAAACGATCACTATATCTAATAATTTTGCCAACAACCTGTCTAATTTGTAATAGTGGATATAAAATAAGTGATACAGATAGGGACACAAATATCCCAATTATACCACATTAAATTTATTGCTATTGTATAATATAGTAGTTTACATAAAATTAAAATATATATATAATTTTTGTTAATGTAAAATATTTTACTTTATTAAATATACTGTTGCTTTTGCAAACTTAAAATTAATATAATGTCATTTATTTTCTACAAACCTTGCTTTGTTTTAAATGTTAGTATATGCACTTTAATTAAAAAATTAATACATGTACAACCAGATTCTCAAACATTAGTACGGTCTAATTTGACAACCGAAAGGTTTAAACTGACAAGTGTAAGAATAAGATAACTCATTATGAATTTATTACTGTATTTTTTACAAATTTATAAAGAAAACAACAATTTTATTATGTACTTTCGACTATAATAGAACTAAAAATTATTACCTTAAAATAATTTAAATACCAAGCAAATCGCTGAAATATCAGAATTATTTTTAATGACGAATTATTAACAGTGACAGGACTAAAAAACCTGTAAAGACATAACTGATTAACTATAAGATCTTAATTTAAACTCATACTAAATCTTAAACCTTCTTAGTGAATCTAAACATTAATTACTACACTATATTTAAAATTAAAATTTTTTCATAGTTACAAGATATAAAAATGAAATTATTTTAGGGTTAAAAATGTACAAAGCACCTTTAAAATATTTTTAACTAAGCAAAATTGGAAAAACACTTAACATTACCTTAAAATTGTCTCTAAACACTATTAACAGTCCCTAATCACACATCTAGTCCCGATACGTCCTATACAAATCAGCGGGAGGAACCGTCGTACTGCTTACCTCGCTGATCTGTAAGGGAGGGTCGTCAGGGTGCTCGGGCTGTTGCTGTAGCTCTTCCAGTTCCAGCTCATGTAGCCGCTGCAGAGCGACCTGCCGCTGCTCCATCCGAGCTAACAGCTCTCGGTGGTGCTACACAAGCTGACACAGCTGGTGAATAAGCTGCCCCTGCTCCATATTCTGCTGCTCGAGCCGCTCCTGGTCTTGCAGGAGCTGGGGTAGCGTTCGCTGCAGCACGGTTACGTGCACCCTGTTTCCTTCTAAACGAAGCAAACGTCCCCTCCAGTACCGGGCTTGATTTGATTGATTTGACTGCATAATTAAAAAAAGTAAAAATAAAAAGTAAAAATAAAAAATTAAAAGTTTAAAAAATAAGTTTAAAAATAAATTGACGTTATTGAGATAAAATGACTTGACTAACTGATTGAGAAATAGCTTATGTATACTTTAAATATCCGGAGAAACCTTAAAAAACCAAAGATTTCACTTTTGCTGGGCGAGTTGCAGCCTCAAAATTTCGATCAGTGTCGTCTCACACTATCCCAATCATTGTTTAATATTATTGGTTTGATAATTTTTACGTTTACAATACGTGGCGTTACTTATACTAATTTGCGAGTCACGTGAGCATAATTTTGTACCCGTTTATTTAAACATAATTATTATCTTTAATTAGTATTTTCAATTCACCTCCTTAATACGAATAAATTAAAAATGTAATTTTTTTCTACAAGTTTAAGCTAGGGGGTGTGCACCCCTTAGCTTTTAAATAGAAGAAAGTCAAATATATTTCTTTTTAACTAATAATTAACATTTAAAATAATTATAAGCAATTATTTTCGTTATTTGTATTGTAAAAAACCCTTGTGGACGCCCATGAAGTTTAATATACGGCTGGTTTTCTCTTTATCAAGATGCAGTTTGCAAATGTCGCGAAAAAGAAACAAAACCTTCACAGCATTCCATTAAAGCCAATATAATTAAATACACTCATAAATATACTTGTCCAAAAAAGGAGACATAATTGCAGCTTGCGAAGGTAGACGAAAAAGGAAGGCCGCTAACCGATCAGGTCAAGATACGCTTTAAAAGTACCGTGAGAAATCAACCTTTTGAGCGAAATTAGGGCACCGGCAGGTGTTTTATTTTTAATTTTAGAAAATATGGCACACTTTAAAGTGGCTTAATTTGTAGAATAATTTAAAACATTGTCTAAATGTACTCTCTTACAGATAGGCACATAGTACTAGACTAGTAGTACTAGAAACAAGAAAAATGTAGGACAGATATGTCCTATATTTGTTTAGCTTGGAAAATTTTGTATAGATAAATTTAGTGAGGGAAGCGGTACTACCCTACAATTTCTTGAAGATAAACAAAGAAATTTTTACACATTAATGCATGTCTGGAAGCGTCTATTACACGCTTTAAAAGTACCGTGAGAAATCAGCCTTTTGCGCGAAATTAGGGCACCGGCAGGTGTTTTATTTTTAATTTTAGGAAATATGGCACACTTTAAAGTGGCTTAATTTGTAGAATAATTTATAACATTGTTTAAATGTACTCTCTTACAGATAGGCACATAGCACGCCTAGTAATACTAGAAACAAAAGAATGTAGGACAGATATGTCCTATATTTGTTTAGCTTGGAAAATTTTGTATAGATAAATTTAGTGAGGGAAGCGGTACTAATTTAAGGGGTTACGCCACCCTGAAATTTTCAAAAAAAAACGAATTTTTTTTGGCTGGCGTAGGTCATCATGACAACATTAGAAGATCCCATGTACAGTCCAGGTATCGCAGACTGAAGAGAATTAAAAGAAATATTTGATTTTCAGACGCTGACTTTTTTACTTTTTGTCAAAACGGTGTACACAATATCTCAAGATCTACTCACCCGATTTGACTCAAATTTACAACACTTCTTCTTTATCATATTATCTACGATGTGACATAGGATTTTCTCGATTGGATGTCTTGTGTAAAAGTTATAATTTTTTTAAATTCAATATTTTGATGCAAATTTCAAGCTTTTTTCAAACAGCAGCTATTTTTACAAAAAAATTTCCCTGCGTCACATTTTAGCTACTACCCTTTTAAATAAGAAAAAAATATTTTCTTGCTTTTCAGACAATGTCTAAGAGAGAAATTACGTACCAACAAGGATTTTCAAAAGATACTTATCGGCGCATATCTCCTTAAAAAAAATTTTAAATCGTTAATATTGCAAATTGCTCACAAAACTACTATGTATATGTGTGAAATAAAGATTTTTTTTATATACTTAATGGTTGCGTCAAACTTTTTTATTTTTCCCAGCGCCAGGGTGGCGTATCCCCTTAAGTGTACTTACAAATTTTCGTATGTATTTCTTAATTATTTTTATTGGGTCACTTTATAATTTTCACCACTAAATTAAATTAAATTAAATAGCCTAAATATCCTTAAGCTTTCCTAAATTTCAGGGACTCTTTAACATTTAGAAGCCACTCTGCAAAGTGGAATCGTTGATTTTAACCTTTCTGCATGTATAAAGAGTATATAAAATAGAAGTACCCGTAATATCATTAAGCTGTTCACGCATCAAACAATTCAGTGAGTTTTTAAAATGAATACCGACCTATCCTGTTCAAGTCCTGCACCAATCGTTGAAAACGGTGAAAAAAGGTAATAATTTTGCAAGATCGAAACTAATAACATTCCAAGATCGAAAAATGTTCAATATATGTTAAAAAATATGTTAGAAAATAGTGCGCAGCAAAAGGAATTGACACATCATAAAGTTAAAGATAATTTAGAGAAATTTTTAGTTTTTAATAACAAAAAAAATAGTGACTCAATTTCGTGTGGACAAAAGGCACAAAGTAATACTGTTGATTTAGAATTAGAACATTTTATTAATAAACCTATTGATACTGAAAATAATTTTAATGAGCATAATAAGGAAAATAAAGACATTGACCGACAAAATGACAAAAATTACGACGAACAAAATGAAAACTTAGACGAAAAATTTTTGGAAGATGTATTAGACACAAAAAATTCAACACTTTTTAATACAACAGATCAACCAGACTATCTTGGGCTTTTATCTAGTCAATTATTTAATGACAATTCAAGCGAAAATTTGATCACATCATCACAAATATTTCAAAATAAAATTTCTAGTACACAAATTGATTGTGAGACAAGTTGTACTAACGAAAGTTCTTATTCTAATTTAGTGAATAATATCTTGGATTTGGAGGAAAACAGTCTTTTAAGAAAACAAAATTTAATTAAAAATAATTTTTAAAACGAAAGTAAAAATCAAAGGTTTATAAGTAAGAGTTCGCTTTATAGTGACGCTGAAGAAAATATTTTGGATGATGTTAATGATGTCTCAATTACTGCAGCACAAAGAGAAAACTTGCAAAATTATAATAATTTTTATAAATTTGAGGCAGAAATGCCTGTCTATGAAGTCATCCCTTTAGTTGTGGAGAAAATTTTATTACCGGCTTCAACTCAGACAAATGCTGAAAATAAAACAGTTTCGACGCAAACTAATTCTTTTAAGAATATTTCTTTCGGCATTAAAAAAAAATTAAAACCAAAAAAAATCTAAAAATTATTTCCAAATTAAAATCTTTAGCTTTTCTGTTAAATTCAATAATACCCTCTCAATTTGAGACAGAACAACACTTATGGAAAAGGATGGAAACTGTTTTTAATGATATTGTAGATAACCTTGAATAATCCCCTCCTTATTCCTAGCCAGAACTTACTATTTAGATAAACTTTTTCATATATTTCCTTTATTGTGTTTGTTTCTTGCGGGAACAGTTTCACAAGAATAGACCTAAGCAAAGATGACATATCAGTGCATCACATGCAAAAAAAGTTTTACCCGAAGGGATAATTTAATACGTCACCTTAATGGAAGCTGCAGCAAAATATCTCAAAAATGCAAACTTCAATTGCAAGAACTGAAAAATTCTAAATATCAAAAAACATTTGGTAAGTAGTATTCATAATATAATGTTTTGATGAAAACAACACTGTATATTAATTATTTTTCGTTTAAATTCAGAATGAAATCCAAAAAAAATTATATAGTTGTGTAAAACTAACTAGACCAGTTTTAAACGTTTCATTATTTTAGATCTTTCTATACTTTGTATTACTTATTAAATATAAAATAGTTCAAAATTATTTTAAAAAATATGTTAGTAGCACTTAGCGAGGAGATTCTCCTCCTCCCTATGTATGCTATGTGTGCTATGTGCACATGATATTACCTCTTAGTAGTAGTTGGTTAATGGGAGTACTAAGCATGGATAGGTCGCCTCCCATGATTAGTAGTGTATGCATGAGTGGGCCTCCTCACATGATATTACCTCTTGGTAGTAGTATGTTAATATGGGGTACTATGTAAGCATCGGTCGCCTCCCAGGATGTCCTCATACATTCTTAAGAAAAAAGCGTTTTTGTTGTTTTAAATAGATATTTTGTTGTAGAAGACCTTAAATATTGCCAGGAGTGTAGAAAATCTGTTAAAAAAAGTTTATGGTGCAGTCATGCCAAAACAAACACACACAAAAGAAACACATCTACAATGACAAGCGAAGAAGGAGTAGAAATAATTAAATCAGCCTTTCAACAAAGAATTATATCCTAAAGGGTTACTGCAAAAGGATTTCATATACATATTGAAGATTTTTTTAATGAAATTTCACCAAAAATTAGTAAAATAATCTAAGAAGAACTTGACAAATTTACATGCATAAAGCTAAATCTAGAATTATTTGGAATGTATTTAAATCCTAGTGATGACAGCCATCATGTGAAGTCCTTTAATACTCCATTTAGAGTGTTCTGTAGCAGTTCAAATATAACTGCAGATATTGAAGAGATTATTGGAATAATGGATAGAAAAGCTGATGAACTAGCAGAAAAAGACTCAGGTAATATTTTATGAAATTAATTAGCTATTTCTATAGAATAATGCTTAATATTATAAATAAATAAATAAAAATAAAATAATTAATTCTGTTTTAGGGTGGATCCTGCTTAACTTGTTATACGTAGAAGTTAATATCAACAAGTTTAATCCGCTAAGAGCTACATCTTATATTCCTCTACCTAAAGAGATAACGTCTAAAAATGCTGTAGTCAACATTCAAAATAATGACGAATTTTGTGTTGCTTGGTCTGTGGTAGCGGCACTATACCCCCCAACTGGTTTGGAATATGAAGTAACCTCCTATCCTCATTATTCAACCGTTTTGGATTTAACAGGTATTGAGTTTCCTATAACAGTAAAGGATATCCCTAAATTTGAAATACTTAATAATATTTCTATTAATGTTTATACTTTAGAAAAAATTAAAACTGAATTTAAATGTGAGTATGAAATAATTGGTCCACTACATTATACAAAAACAAAAAAAAATCAACATGTCAATTTATTGTTAATTGGTGATGATAACGGAAATTTCCATTACTCGTATATTTCTGATTTATCTAAATTAATCTCTAAACAGTTATCTAAATATAAAGGAAAACATTTTTTATGTGATGGTTGCTTACAACATTTTAGCAGTGAAGAATATTTAGTTAGACATAATGAGTATGATTGTGACTGTAAGAATAAATCTACCATCAAATGAATTAAAATTAGATAAATTCGGAAACCAAATTCCAGAAAATATCTTAAAATTTGAAAATATTCAAAAAAAATGGAAGTTCCATTTGATATTTATGCTGACTTTGAATGTATCCTAAAACCTCTAAATAATGAAGAAACTCACTTGGATCCGTCTACTTCTTACACCATTAAAAAATTTCAGCATATTCCTTATTCATTTGCCTATTACATAAAATGCTCATTTGATGATAGCCTATCAAAATTTGAATTGTACAGGGGTCCCAATAGTGATCTCGTTTTTATAAATTACTTAGAGAGAGATGTACATGATTTATATAACAAACACCTTAAAGTTTATAAAAAAATGAATAAACTTGATGGTATTGAAAAACTACGTTACAATTATTTAAATGAATGTCACATTTGTGATCAACCCATTATAGACCAAAAAGACAGAGTTTCCGATCATTGCCATCTAACTGGCAAATGGAGGAAACGCGCATTTTAATTGCAATTTAAACTTTAAACAACCAAATTTTATACCAGTAATTTTACATAACTTACGGAATTATGATAGTCATCTCTTTATTAAAAACTTATGTCAAAATAATGAACGGATTTCTGTTATTGCTCAAAATAAAGAAAAATACATTTCTTTTGAGAAGCATATTAACGTAGACACCTATACCGATAAAAATAATAAGAAAAAAAGGAAATTTATAAGTCTTAGGTTTTTAGACTCTTTTCAATTTTTACCCTATTCGTTAGCAAAATTATCTGAAACTCTAGAAGATCAGCAATGTAAAGAAGTGAGAAAATATTTTAATGATGGGAAAAAATTTGAATATATTCGTCAAAAAGGTGTGTTCCCTTACAATTATGTTAATGAATTTAACAAATTAAATGTTACATTTTTACCAGATAGGGAACAGTTTTACAATGATTTAACAGACGAACATATTAGTACTGAAGAATATGAAAGAGCAAAAAATGTTTGGAAATTGTTTAACTGCAAATCTATAGGTGAATATTCTGATATCTATTTAAAATCTGATGTATTATTGTTAGCAGATATTTTTCAAAATTTTAGAAAAACTTGTCTAGAAACTTATAATTTGGATCCTGCGCACTATTACACCTTTCCAGGATTTAGATTTGATGATTGTCTGCGCATGACTGGAATAAAATCGGATTTATTAACAGATACCGATATGTTACATTTTTTTAAAGGTAGTGTAAGGGGAGGAGTTAGCACTTGTGTCAGTAGAAAGTCTCTTGCAAATAATGAGTTAATTTCTGGTTATGATGCTTCTAAACACACTAAATATATTATGTATCTTGATGCAACTAATCTTTATGGGTATGCAATGTCTCAATATCTTCCAGAAAAAGATTTTGTTTGGCTTTCAGATGAGGACATTAAAAAATTAAATATATTGGATATTTCTGACACCTCTGAAAAAGGGTATGTATTGGAAGTTGATTTAGAATATCCTTCAAATTTACACGATATTCATAATGAATTTCCTTTTTGTCCTGAAAATTTTAAGCCCCCTAATTCTAAGATTCCTAAACTTATTCCAAATTTAAAAAACAAAGAAAATTATGTTATTCACTACACTTTGTTGAAACAATGTTTAAACCATGGATTAAAACTAAAAAAAATTCATAGAGTTGTACAATTTACACAATCACCTTGGTTAAAAAAATACATTGATCTAAATACAAAATTAAGAAATAATTCAAAAAATGAATTTGAAAAAAATTCCTATTAATTAGCTAACAATAGTATTTATGGAAAAACGATGGAAAATGTTGACAAAAGAACTGATATTAGATTAGTTACTCAATGGTCAAAAAACCAAAGAAAAGATGGTGCAGAAAATTTAATAGCAAAGCCCTATTTTAAAGATTATACAATATTTTCTGAGAATTTAGTTGCTATTCAAATGCAAAAAATGTTAGTTAAGTATAATAAACCCGTATATGTTGGTTTTTCGATATTAGACATATCTAAAACTGTAATGTATGATTTCTATTATGGGGTTTTGAAACCTTTATATGGTAGCAAAGTTAAGTTATTATATACAGATACTGACTCCTTCATCCTAGAAATTGAAACAAAAAACATATATAATGATATTAGTCTCCACATAGAAAGATTCGATACATCAAATTATAAATGTAATAATATTCATAATATACCGAGAACCAGTTCTGCTGTGGGTAAATTTAAAGATGAGTATGCTGGCGAACCAATAGAGTGTTTTTATGGTACTGGATCAAAAGCCTATTGTGTTAAGACACAAAACAGTTTACTTAAAAAGGCAAAGGGAATTAAAAAAAGTAGCATTAAAAACCAATTAGATCTTGTAGATTATAGGGATGTTGTGGAAAAGAACTCTAAAATTTTCTGTACTATGTACTTGTTTAGACCTCGGCTGCATACTATTTATACCGAATTGGTAAATAAATTAGCATTAACTTCTAAAGATGATAAAAGATTTAAGATTCCAAATAGTTTTGATACCTTAGCATGGGGTCACCAGGATATTCCATTTTATGAGTGGTTCATGGAGCATGAATGATAAAAATTATTTCAAGGTTAAGTAAAGACTATATATTTTCAAACAGAAACAAAATCGTTTTATTTCTATATTACTGAAATCATTATAATGTGTTTGGAATCATTTGATCGAGGAATTGATAATAGTTTATACAAAACTTATGAAAAAAGGATGTCTTCCTTTAAAGACTGGAAGGGTGAATTATGTCCAAAATTGTTGGCAAGTTCCGGATTTTATTATATATCCATCCTAGATGCTTGTAAATGTTTTTATTGTGGTGTAGAAATATTTATGTGGAAAAGTGATGATTGTCCAATTAACGAACATTATAGATTCTCTAAGAATTGTGACTTTATGGAATGTTTATGGTTTGCAAAAAATTGTAATTGTCCAACAAATATTGGAAATAATTCTTTGACAAATTTTAAATTTAATCAGTGTATTATGTTAATTTTCGTTTTATTTGTGTGTTTAAATATTGTAACCCGATATATTTAAACTCTTGTTAAGCTATGTAACCTGTCAGTCCTTAGAATTATTTTGTCTTGTGAAGGTCTTTTCTTGTTTAATATATTTTTTAAACTATATTGGATTTTTAATCATGACCCTTAATCCATATATCCTTTTATATTACATTTCTAATAATATATTGTATGTGCATAATCCAAATAGAGTAACACATGCTACGGCGTGTTTTGGAAATAAAACAGATATTGCTTTAAGTAAGCATTGTCACTATATGAAATATAAACTCATTAATAATAATTTTACTTCAGCTTTTTCTCACTTAATGCAAAACGATGAAAACAATAGTAAATATTTTAAAATATTATATTATTATCCTAATAATACTATTTTTCACACTAATTGGATTCAGAATTTGCAGACGGAAGAATGCTCAAATAATACAGAATATGAAAGTATTAAGAAATCTTTAAAAAATGAATCTTGTAAAATAATCGGAATTTTAAACTTATCATTATCAATATTTATACTTTGTGTCTTGTCGATTATGTCAATAATGTTTTATAAATTTAATTATTAAGTTTACTCCTCCTGTTATTTAAATAGTGCAAAAAAAATGTAAACCTTGCGTTTTCATTATGGAAGGGGTATTAATATAAGAATAAATGTGACAAAAAGATAGCAGTCTACTTGGGTCTCTCAAAATGACCTATTATTCGAAAAATCAGTATTTTTCTAACGACCTAAAATCAAATTATTATAGTAGTGACATAAAAAAAGTAAATGAAGAAAAACTTTTAAACAACTAACTGTTTTGCTTGAATAATTCCTTATCAAAATTAATACAAGTTGGAATAAGTTTGGAAGATTTCTCGGCTAAAATAAAAATTAGAAGCCAAAATGGATTCAGTATTACTTTAAGTGAAGAAGAGTGGAAAAGTCTTTTGAAATATCAGGGAGTAGTAGTAAATTATTTCTATTCATCTAACAACGAACCCTTTCCAGTCAAGATTAATGATCTTACTTTGTCATTTGAAAAAATTAATCAAAATCCTATTATAAAACTTCATAGATGTGATGGTGATTATTTGTATTTCGCTAGAGACACTACTGATAAATTGTGGGAAATACCAGAATTAATTAATTATAGAATTCAAATTATAAAAAAGCAGGAATTTGAAAAATATTTTGATGTGTTCCAAACTACACTCGTCAATAATTCAGTGGACTTGTTAACAAGTGTTTATAATGTTTTAAATCCCAGTCAAAATGCTAACAGTGAAAATGTTAGTACCATGTTGGAGATGTTATTGATGTATCCGAACGTGTTGGAAAATAAATTGAGAAGAATTGCTCCGAAAAGAAAATATTATGAAGAAATCAGTGAATATTAATGAAGACAAAAACAAATTTCACTTATTAGTTGTTTGGAATTATGCCTCAAGACAAGCACGCAAAAGTGATTATTATCAGTACTATCTGGACCGACTTCGTTTTGAAAAAAGAATACAAAATTGTGAAAAAATGTTTTCTAAAATATTAGATGTAAATCATAGAAATGTAATTTATGATGAAAGATTTAATAAAGAAATTTAGTTTAAAATAATGGTGTTTTAATTAAAAAACTGTGTTTCTTGCTAATATTTATATATTAAAAATTATATTACAATAAAGATATATAGAAATCATATTACAATACATCATTTTTTAATATCCATGAATTATGTGATTTATCCAATCCTAACCATTTAACATATACCTTATTTCCTTTTTTTCTTAGTATTTTTTCAACCAAATATACATCAGGATGTTTTACCTTCTGTAACTCTTCTTCATAAAATCCACCTTCAATATTTTCGTTTTTAATATCTTTTAAGAGATAAGTGGTTGGATTTGTTAATTGCACTTCCCTAATTTGAAAAATTTCAGTAGACCAGTTTGGTGTATATCCTTTATAGAATGCTTCCCTATGTTTAGAAATTCGAACAAAATCATTTAATATAAATATATTTTGTTTGGGATCAATCGTTTTCTTATGTGTAAATGATTTTTTCATAATTACATTTGCGTTCTTCTCAGTAACATTAGCAGGTTTGAACCCTGTTGTTTGATGTTTTTTATTATACTTTTTTAAAATTTCTGGTAAAATATTCAACCACTTGTAATTACCTTGATTGCTAAAATGCTTCCACATCATACCTTTCAAGGTACGATTTACTCTTTCAACAATACTTGCTTTTAAATTTGAAAAAGTACTATAATGATTTATATTGTAATTTTTCATAAGTTTTTGAAAATGTTGATTATAAAATTCTTTACCCAAATCCGTTTGCAAGTTTTTTGGTCTTGTAGCACTTTTTAAAATTTTGTCCATAGCTTCCACAACATCCTTTCCTTGTTTAGTCTTAATAGGTTCAGCCCAAGCATATTTGGAAAATGCGTTGATCACCACTAAAATATATCGATATCCTCTATTAAATTTTGCGTATGGTAGCATTTCAACCAGATCTGCTTGCCATAAATCGTTTAACTCTTTAACTATAACCCGTCTTCTTTTGTAATTTCTTCTAGCGGGTTTATGAAGTTCATTCACTACAGTTTCTTTAATATTTTCACTCATTTTAGTTTTTTATATTTTGTTTATGTTTTAGTTGTGACTGTCTGAAATATGTTGCTGGCTTTGTGTCAATTTTGACTCTATGTCTGAAATCTTAACTTCAGCTGCTATTATATTTTTTCGATTAAAAAATGCAGTATGATGAGCCTCCTTAGCAAAAGTTTTAAAATCATTTAAATCTTCTACAATTTTTTCCAAAGAAAAGGCTTTTGTGTATTTTTTAAAATCCTCTAGATCTTGGATGCTTTTGTCAACATTTTGTTGTAGTTTAGCAAATCGTTTTTCAAAATGCTCCACTGTTGTTTTCAAACCCGCCTGTAATAATTGAAATACTTTTTCTATATTTTCAATTGCTTGAACATTCTTTTCTAGTTTTTCTCTAAATTCCTCATATTTTGTGTTATATATACTTCTGAAATGATCATTCTGAATTTTTTCAATTTTATAATTTTCCTTTAGTTCATTAACTTCTCTTTTTAGAGGTTCTAATGTGACATTAATATTAAAACGTTTTGAAATGTGTCTACCAAATTTGTCGAGAGTCATTTTGAATGTGTAGCAAAATAATTACAACCTTTCCTTTTATACAATTATATTGGCCTCTTTTAATTCTTCAATAATAGAGTTAATTTTATTATTGTGCCCGGTGTGGCCAGCTGCTTTTGAAGCTAATAATAATTTTAACCTTTCAACTAATTCATTGGGATCATCGAAATAAACAAAATCTACTTTATTATTAGATAAATCCATGAAACCTGTCCCTTTTTTTCTTAAATTTTTAAAATATTGTTGTATTTGTGATGTTTGAGCAATGGAAGAAGCTCTAGTTCTAGCCCTTGTAACAGGCGCTAGAGGTTTGGAGAATGAACGGGTTCTACCTCTAATAGGATCTTTTAAAATCTCCTTATCTACAAGGTATGGATGAATAAGAGTATCATATTTATCTGAAACTGTTCCGTGAATTTGTTCGTTCTCTTTATAGTTTTTTCGATAGGCATTAGTTCTTTTTAAAATATCCATGTAGTCGTCCACATCTTTAGCTTTGTATCCCAGAGGATGTTTTTTAAATAACAATTCAAATAACCCAGGCGTGCCTTCGTATGTAAGACCTTTTACTAATACATCTTTTCCTTGAAAATTTATTCTTGAATCGCCAATAAAAAAAGATTCATCTTTTATATTATGTCTAATTCCATATTTGTGATCGAATAAGCTCTTCGTATCTCTTATCATTTCATCTACATACTTTCTAGGCAGTGGATCAAATTGATCCAAATATATTTTATATGTTTTTGTTGAAGGTAAATTCTGGATATATGATCTGCTTTCTTCAAGTTGTTGTCTAATTCCTTCGTCGGATTCGTTGCTAAGATTAACTGGTGTTCCTTCAAAAACCTCTTCCTCTTCTAAAAAAGAAAGTCCCATTGGTAATAAATGTTTATCATATGATGATACTCTTTTTTGTTTAGTTGGTGTAGAAGAAAAATAAGGTTGTGTTAAAAATGGCTGCTTGGTAGTTAAGAAACTTAAATTTTCCAACGATTCTTCTTTGATTTTTTCCTTCTTTAACTTATCTGTCAATAATTCCTTCAAAGGCTTTATAATGGGTTCTAATTCTCTTTCCTTTTGAACCTGAGATTGAAGTATGTCAGCTTTTAATGTCTGGAATTTTCGTTTAACTGCCTTTCTAATTTTAACTAATTCTTTTGCCGCTTTTTCATCCATCTTGTTCATCTGAGTTTTTGTCATATACTATACAAACTTGATATTGGCAAGCTATTTATAAATGAATAAAGGAATCAAATCCTTTACGGTATCTTCCAGAATTTATATTTGAGTCTTTATCCACAACCAAGAATCCATATTTGTCTCTCCAACACAATAAACATAACTCTCTAAATTGTTTAAATGACATATCAATATTAACATGATCATCATAAATATGTTTCAGATTAGTTGAATCTTGTTGGAATATTATTAATAAATTTGCATTATCACGAATTAATTGTTTAGGTATAGATGAATACGTTTGACATAAATAAAAACAATCTGTATTTTTATGTCTTCCGAAACAAAAGTAATCTTTAACTATATTTTGATTACAACAAACAATATCGTCAAATATTATAATAGAATTTGGATTGATATCTTTTGGTGAAATAATATTTTCTTCATCTTCGGATTCGTAAAAACCAATTTCTTTGAGAGGCGTGAAGAGTTTTCTCAGATATTCATACTTTGGTTGATACAAGGATTTTGAATAAATATATATATATGTTCAAATCGCAAACCATTAGGGTCCTCTATAATACTAATAAGAACATTAGTTTTTCCACATCCAGATGGTCCAACCACTAATCCCCTTTTACTATTTCCATCAAATAATTGTCCATGTTTTCGAAAATTATTTTCTGCGACATCATGATCTCGAATATTGATTGTATAGGATTGTTTTTCGATCCGCATCTTAGACATTAACTAAATGATTTTAAACTTACAGGTTTTTATATATAAGCAACTTGGTGTCAGAAAATTTTTCATTTCATCCAAAGATTTATAACATGACTATATCTTATCCAAATCGCATTAAACGCAGAAGGACATTTAAAAAGAGAGGAAGTGGTGTCTTAAATACACTAATTAATAAAATTCCTTTCGAACTGCATCTTCCAGGTTATAACTTTTGTGGTCCGGGAACCAAATTAGAAAAGAGACTTGCACGAGGTGACAAAGGAATAAATCCCTTAGATGAGGCGTGTAAAGAGCATGATATTGCATATTCAGCTTCAAAAGATATAAAAGGTAGATTGATGATAGTTTATTAGCTCAGAAAGCTTTGGAACGGTTCAAAGCAAAAGACTCAAGTTTTGGTGAGAAAGCTGCTGCTTTAGGAATAAGTGGAGCAATGAAAGTTAACACGAAATTAGGAATGGGGATGAAAAGAAGGAAAAGGAGAACAAGGGGTCGTAAAGGACGTGGAAGTAGAAGGGAAAGAGGAAAGCTGAATCAAGGAAGCTCCCAAAACCCCCACTCTTCACCATTCCAAAACCCCCCACTCTTCACCATTCCAAAACCCCCCACTCTTCACCATTCCAAATCCCCCCACTCCCTACCAAAATCCACCCACTCTTAACACTACTCTATATAAACTCCTTAAAGTTATAATAAAACAAAATTCACAACAATGCCTTTGCCAGTACCTGTCGATCTCTCCTGGGACGCAGAGCCTTGTGAAACTTACGATCCTTTGCCAGTACCTGCAGATCTCTCCTGGGACACAGAAACTTGTGGAACTTACGATCCACAAGAGTACATAGAAAACAATTTAATTTTAAGAAAACCTCCACCTAATCTCTCCAAGAGTGCTAAAAAGAAATTTCGAGAAGCCGAGCGTAGAAGAATTCAAGAACTGGAAGCGGACTTAAACCAGAAAAAATGACATGTGCAGCCGTCAATTTATTAATGGATCTTATGAATGACAAACGACAACTTATTGAATTGAGCTTTGAAGAACTGAAACTAATACCTTTGGAGTACCTGATTAGATATGCAAAACCTTTAGAATTACTTGAAATTTGGTCAAATTTACCTGAAGAATATAAGATCAGCTTCAATTTACAAATTAATTTACCATGCTACCTACATTATAATAGGCCAGACTGGAAAACCCATGTAGATGTACCACCGTCATCCCAAAGACAATGCTATTTTTGTAACTTCTCAACTCAGCCTGTAAATATTTAATTTATAATAAAAATATTTATTTCAATAGATCCTGTATTATTTATATCTAGGTAGAACAACATCAGGAAATACAAGAATCCCTAAGAAATGGCATTCATGAAAAAGCGTCGCATTTGTAAAAAATCATCAAGCTCAATAATATTCAGTATATTCTATTTTCTGTTTTATTTTCTATGCGAAAACACGAAGCTAATTTTTATAGTGCATCCCAGTTCCCACATTCTGTTGTTCAACGAACGCATTTTACCTTGGCAATGCAAAGCCAATGACTTTAATTTTTATGTTGCATCTCCATTCCCACATTCGCTTCTATTTTTTATTTTATCCCATCCTGTATAATTTAAACCGTCTTTATCATAGCAGAATCTCATTAAAATAAATGGACAATTTAAACGTACTACTTTAAAGTAATATTCTGCTCTGCAATTTACTAAGATCGAAACAACATACTGGAATATAATTACTTAGAAGACTTCGACCGGCCATTCGCAGGTACTTGTTTTAAAAAATCTACTTTCCACAGAGACGAACTAGGGAAAATATTTCTTAGTGAATAATGCAGTCATAACGGAGTATGTAGATAATTTTAATCAATTAGTAAAAATTGTTTTTTACATTGTTTTTGTACAATGTTGCCAATGCCATTAAAGATATTATGCACCCATGCATTGATATTTTAAATTCGCAAATACTCTCCTGTCCTAGCTTCATTTTTACAATCTTAGTTCACTGCCCGGTCAATGTCTAGTTGGATTCATTTTTACAAAATCTAGGCGCCTTCGCCGGGCAACGAGATGCATTTTTACAATCCAAGATGCTAGTTATTCGCTCATGTTAGGCCGACGGGATACATTTTTACAATCCTAGATGCTAGATAATTATGTGAACAAGTATATTTTTTCGACTTTGGTTTAATATAAATGAAACCAAGGGCTAGGCTGAGACCATTCGCAATCTCTAGCTTGTATAGAGACGTACATATATTTATATATATTTACAAGATTTTAAAAATGTCGGGCAAACCATCAATTAAAATTCTACAAAATATATTAATCAAACAAGAACCAATACAATTTGAAGGTGATGTGCCGAATCCACTAATGGATTTTTTTTTGATAAACCAACTTCTCCACAAGAATTCCAAACACCGCCATCTTCGCCAACAGAGACCTATTTAGCTGCGAAAAACATTGAAGAATACATCAATGGAAACCTTCCTCAGTGGGATGAAGCAATAGCTCAACCAGAGTTTCAACAGCCAGAAGGAATGGGCAACCAAGAAATTTTTCCAAGCGCTCAACCAGAGTTTCAACAGCCAGAAGGAATGGGCAACCAAGAAGTTTTTCCAAACGCACAACCAGAGTTTCAACAGCCAGAAGGAATGGGCAACCAAGAACTTTTTCCAAGCGCTCAACCAGAGTTTCAACAGCCAGAAGGAATGGACAACCAAGAAATTTTTCTAAGCGCTCAACCAGAGTTTCAACAGCCAGAAGGAATGGGCAACCAAGAAATTTTTCCAAGCGCACAACCAGAGTTTCAACAGCCAGAAGGAATGGGCAACCAAGAAATTTTTCCAAGCGCACAACCAGAGTTTCAACAGCCAGAAGGAATGGGCAACCAAGAAGTTTTTCCAAACGCACAACCAGAGTTTCAACAGCCAGAAGGAATGGGCAACCAAGAAATTTTTCCAAGCGCACAACCAGAGTTTCAACAGCCAGAAGGAATGGGCAACCAAGAAGTTTTTCCAAACGCACAACCAGAGTTTCAACAGCCAGAAGGAATGGGCAACCAAGAAGTTTTTCCAAACGCACAAGCAGAGTTTCAACAGCCAGAAGGAATGGGCAGCCAAGAAGAACATTACCACCTAGAGAACCGCCAGCAGAGATGGATTAACCACTTGAAACGAATCAAAGACATCAACACCTCAATTAAAGAAACAAAAATTAAGAAACTCAGTGCTGAACAACAAATAGAAGATTTCAAAGAACTTTTGTTAGTGCTTGAGCAGAAAAAAAGAAATCTTGTTGTGATGTTCGCTAATTCAAACAAAGAAGAAAAATTAAACGACCAGATTGCCAAGAGAAAAAAATTATTTTAAAAAATGTTTTAAACCTTGTAAATATATATAAATAAATATACCTACGTCTCTATATAACCCTAGAGATTACGAAACATTTTATTTTGTTTTATTTACTTAGGCTAGTAAAACCCCAATTATAGCTGCATTAGTACTTGCATAGAACTTAGAATAATTTATAGGGAAATAATAGAATTAGTACTTAAATCCAAGCTTTATCTCAAGTAAAAAACTGGCAACCATATTCTCCAGTCTAATTTGACAAGCAAAAGTTTTAAACTCACAAGTGTAAGAATAAGACAACTAAGTTTTATACTATTAATGTATTTCTGAGCTTTTTCGCAAATTTATAACGAACAGAGCAATTTTAGTATGTACAATAATAAAACTAAATTCACTCTAGCAACTCATTCCAAGACGAAAATCATTTGGAAACCAAGAAAATCGTTGAAATATCACAATAATTCATAAGTTTTTAATGACGACTTATTAACAGTAACAAAACATAGCTGATCAACTATAAGATCTTAATTTAAGCCAGTACTAAATTACCTTCCTAGTGGACCTAAGCGTAAAAATCTTTAAAATTAAATTAAAACAGACTTACCATCGAATTTTATTGGCATTGCACTGTACACAGTTTACAAAAGTAATTACCACATAAATCACATCGAAAAGAAACTTATTTAGTACTCGTAAATAAATAAATAAATAATAATCACTTAAATCACATAACAAATAAACTATATATGTAGGTTAGTAAATACCTAGATACAACGTACACGCGTTTCAGTTTCGAACTTGCTTTATTCTTCGTTTCGATATAACAGTACCGGTGGACTTGTCGTACAAGAGCACCGACCATCGAGGTCAACTGGTCGAAGCCGCGAAAAAGCAGATGTTGTCAAGTTTATATTTAAAATTTCCTAAGTTTTGTGTCGATAAAAATTCACGACGAATATAGATTTTTTTGCACAAAATTCAGTGTCCATCTGTCACAGGCTATTTTCTTTGAATTCGACGTAAAAAGTTGGCATAGAGATACAGTGTGCTGCTAAAATGCAACTTAAAGTATAAAATCGGAATTTTAATTCTGCGGGAATGGAAAAAAATTTAAGGGTATGGTATCAAATGAAAGCCTATTGAAGCACGAATTTAACAATATATGATTTATTTTTTATGCGTTATTTTGGGAAAATCCCTTAAAATATAATATCACCAGAAGGATTACTCAGAAAAATCTGAATAAATTCACGAACATTAACAATTAGCTGTAGATTGAGTCAAAATTATTAGGATTGAAAATTTCTAGCGCGATCAATTGTTATAAACAATTAAATTGTTTATTTTCCTATAACTGTTAAAACATTGGTTTTAGAGAAAAAGTTTCTTAACAAAAAGTATTTCATACGGCATAAGAAACAACTTTTGTCCTTTCACATTTTTTAAAAAATTTTAATTTAGCTTTAGATATGTTCTGCGCCCGCCGTCCACCGGTGGGATTTTATCTTGTGATATATGACGTCAGTATCAAACCCAGCCATACCACATGTGTCAGTATCAAACCCAACCTGCGCGCACATACGTCACCTGTCATACATCATCTGTCAACTGTCACCTGTCATACGTCATCTGTCATCTGTCACCTGTCATACGTCATACATCATCTGTCAACTGCCATCTGTCAACTGTCATCTGTCAACTGTCATATGACAACTATCATACGTCATCTGTCACACATTACTTGAGGTGGCATCAACTACTTGGGGGACACTATCTATTTGGGGCCTAACTGCATCGAAATTGGAATGGAATTGGAATTACCAGCGCGTTAGCCGATCTTTTTTTTTATTTATTTATTTATTCATTCCCAACTAACTACAAAGTTCATTACAGGGAATATAATATAATAAAATACAGAGCATTTGAGAATATATATAAATAAATATTACAAAAAGCATAGTGGTTTTAACAATTTCTTGATCTCACCATCGACTTCTCATAAAATATTTAGCTCATAACATATAGGCTTGCGACAGCTAGGCAAGCAAGTTGGTGTTTTTAGCGAAGTCACTATGAGAACGATATGTAATAAAGGTATTGAAGGAAGAAAACGCTGAGTAGTAGGAAAATTATTTATTTAACCACAAGATATATCGATATTTAACAACTTTATAGACAAAATTAGTTAATAATATTTAGACAGGTTACTGTTACGAATACAAGTAAACTAGAAATACTGTTCATAGTTTCGGAGAAGAAAGTTTTTTGTTGATTTGAACTAGTTTAAGCTACAAGAATGAGTATATATACATTGCAACAATTTGACAACTACAGTTCCGATTAAAATATGAAAGCTGTAACATTTAACGAAAATATGAATAAAATCCATGTATTGTTTGCATGGAATTTTGCATATAGAGAATCTCGCAAAAGTGATTACGAACAGTATGTGTTGGATCGCTACCGCTTTCAAAATAGACTTCAATATGCTGAGAAGCTCCTAAGGGATGTTTTGGATGAAAATTTTAGGAACAAAATATACAATGAACGTTTTAAATAATTTTTGAGTACGACCAATTCAACGTCATATCCTCCCACCTCCTCCTTAACTTGCAGTACTAAGTGGGGAATATTTTCCCACCCATGCGAGTTTGACTTGCAGTACTAAGTGGGGGAATATCTATAAATTTATACGCACACATTTTCTAAAGCATTATTTGCTAGAAATAATACATAAATATGATTCAAAAACGAAAGCTGGTTGGTTGCAGAAAATCGGTGAAAAAACTTAAACAAGAAGACAGAAGCAGATGCCCTGTTTGTTTATATTCCATGAGAAGAGAAGAAATTTGCACACCCAATTCGTGCACACACAAATTTTGTATAAAGTGCTTAACAGAGTGGTCAAAAACCAACGCACATTGTCCTCTTTGCAGAAGATTCTATTTCTCAATTGTTTTAAAAGAGACTAAGGAAAAGATTCTTGTGAATAAAAATGACAGTACTGATCAAGCTCTAGTGATATTGTTGTACATAAGTGACATGATGAGAAGTAAATAAAACCATGTTGTTAAATATAAAGTTTTTTATTTTACTATATTACATCTTTATTTAATATCCAAGAATTGTGTGATTTGTCCATTCCCAACCATTTGACATAAACTTTATTTCCTTTTCTTCTTAGCACCTTTTCCACGAGATACACGTTTGAATGTTTGTCTTTCTGCAACTCCGGTTCATAAAAACTACCTAAAATTAGTTCATTTTTGTCATCTGTCAGCAGATATCTTCTTGGGTTGGTTAATTTAATTTCTTTAATTTGAAAAATTTCATTTGACCAGTTTGGTGTATATCCCTTTGGAAAAGCCTCCCTGTATTTACTAACTCTAACATAATCCCCTTATTTAAATTTTGATTTTCTGGGGTCAAGTGTTTTTATATTATTATAAGTTGATTTTAGAACATCTTTTTCATTTTCTTCATTTATATCTATAGGTTTTAATCCTGTTGTTCTGTGTTTAGTTGTATTATACTTAAAAACAATATTATTTAAGATATCTAACCATTTATAATTGCCTTGCAAGCTAAACTGTTTCCACATGAGAGTTTTTAAAGTTCTGTTGACCCTTTCAACAATACTTGCTTTCACTGTGGAAAATGTACTGTAGTGATTAATGTTATATTTCTCCATTAATTTATTAAAGTTTTTGTTGAAAAATTCTCTTCCTTGATCTGTATGTATGTTAGTTGGAGGAGTTTTCGCAAGCTTTAAAATTTTTTCCATAGCTAAAGTTACTTCCTCAGCAGTTTTTCTTTTAACAGGTTGAACCCAAACATATTTGGAAAATGTGTTTATAACAACTAAAATATATATATATCCTTTATTTAGTTTTGCATAAGGTATCATTTCCACCAAATCTGCTTACCATAAGTCGTTTAAATTTTTAATAATAACCCGTCGTCGTCTAAAATTTTTTCTAGCCGGTTTATGTAACTCGTTGACTAGATCTTCCTTGATGTTGGTTTGTTTACTCATGACTTCTAAATGTTTAGTTTGTTACTTCTACAGGACATTTTATTAACAATTCACCATAAAAATCTTCTAAATGGCTATTTTCAGGACGATGAAAAGAAAGAACACCCCCTTTCTTTAACCGAATACCTACAGGGTCAGTGATCTTTTTTTAATTAATTTTTAAAAAAATATATTTTTTTGGATACTCTGCCCCAATTATTGTAGCAGATTCCATAGGAAAACCATATGTAATTCGTTTGTCTTGTAATAAATGGTAAACTCTATCGGACAGAGAGTAATTTCCCATAAAAGGTAATACCAAATTATAATATAGTTTAACAGCCCTAAGGTCAACAAGTTTTATAATGTTATGTTCTTTATTATCTTTGCCAAAGATGTGGGAACCAAGCTTGTCAATAGACATGGTTGTTGCCAGCGGTAGAATAAGGAATAAACATGTGAGACTTAGTATTTATTTAATTATTTTTGCTTCTCTTAGTTCTTCTAAAATCGATATTATTTCATTTTGATGACCAGTATGTCCAGCCATTTGCGATGACATTAACAATTTCAATCTATCTATGATTTCGTTTGGATCGTCATAATAAACGTAATCCATTTTTTGTTTTGATAGATTTAACATAGCTCCCCCCTTTCCACTTTTTGTAGACAGATTTCTTGTAGAACGCGGTCGTTGTGGAGGTAACAAACGCGAAGTACTTGGTAGTATTGCACGATAACCTGTCTCTGTTGTGCTTCCACGTTTTAATATACCTTTTTGTAATAAGTAAGGTTTAACTATTGTCAAGTATTTAATGTCGGTCGAACCTTGAATTTGACTATCAGGATCAAAATTTCGTCTATATGCATTTGTCGTATTCAAAACATCCATATAATTTTCCATATCATTTGATGTATAACCAACAGGTTCTTTTTTAAAAAGAAGCTCATACAATCCAGGTGTTCCCTCATACCTAACTCCTTCAACTTTAAAATCTTTTCCTATGAAATCCACCACAGACTTAGCAATCTTATATTTATCTGCATCAACATCATGTCTAAAACCATATTTGTTATCAAATTTGCCTTCCGCCCATCCACGAATGGTCTTAGAAGTGAATGATATGCTTCCAAGTATTCTTCATAAGCAGGTGTTCTTATTAATTCTAAAACATCTTGTCGCAACTCACCTATAGTTGGTTCAATTGTTGTTTCAGGGCTTGATTCTCCTGACTGTTGCGAATCTTCCCCAAATACTTCATCATCTCCTAAAAGTGAGGGCATGTGCGTTGAAAGATATTTACTATATGCATTTGATTTCCTTTGATTGATCTCTGGCGTAGGAAATTGAAATTTTGGAGTCGAAACTAATTGTGGTGAATATACTTCTTTTTTAATGAACGGTTCTGTTTTAATTGTCTGGATTAACTCATGCAAAGGTTGAGTTATTGGTTTATATTCTTTTTCCATACGAATTTCTTTATCAGATAAATCTGATTTTAAAGCTTTATACTTTTGTCTGACAGCTTTTCTAGTTTTTACCAACTCTTTCGCTGTTTTTTCGTCCATCTTTACAAAAGGTAGGTTGTATACTAGAAAATTATCGTTTTGTCAGAGAGTTATATAGTGGAAATAAAATTATCAAATCCTTTTCTATAGCGACCACCATTAAATTGGCAGTCTTTATCAATAACGACAAAGTCATATTTATGTTTCCAACACATTGAACACAAGTTTTTAAACTCTTGAAAGCTCATGTCACCATTTACATGATCATCATATATATGTTTCAAGTTTGTAGCATCCTGTTGAAAAATTACCAAGAGGTTGGCATTATCACGTATAAGTTGTTTAGGGATTGATGAATATGTTTGACACAAATAAAAACAATCTGTATTTTTATGACGTCCAAAACAAAAATAATCCCTCATAAGACTTTGATCAGTGCATACTATATCATCAAATATAATCAGTGAGTTTGGTTTTATTTCAGTGGGTGAAACAATATCCTCAGCGTTCGATGATTCAAAATAACCAATAAACTTTAGTGGTGCAAAAAGCCTTTTTAAATATTCATATTTTGATTGATATAAGGATTTTGAGTACACATATATATTTTCAAATCTTAATCCATTAGCGTGTGTTATAAGGGAAATCATAACATTTGTCTTCCCACAACCCGATGGTCCTACTATTAAACATCTTTTACAGTTTCCACCAAATAATTGTCCATGTTTTCGATAATTATCATGATATAAATCAAAATTTTTTATCGGTAAAGAAAAATCTTGTTTTTTAATCTTCATTGTTTGAACATCACTATTTAAGTAAGGTTATTTGCGTTTTCAAATCATTTATATATAATGATTAGACATAATAATGTCATTCACTGCGTGGAAGGACAGAGAAAAGGTAGTGGTTTATTAAATACTCTTATTAATAAATTGCCAGTAGAGCTCCATATTCCTTCTTATAACTTTTGCGGACCTGGTACAAAGTTAAACAAAAGGCTTGCCCGAGGTGATAAGGGAATTAATTTATTAGACGAAGCTTGCAAAGAGCACGATATAGCATATTCGGAATATTCCGATTTAAAAAACAGAAACGAGGCAGATAAAGTATTAGCTAAAAAGGCATTTAATAGATTCAAAGCTTCAGATTCAAATCTAGGTGACAAACTGTCATCCTTGGCTGTGGCCGGAATCATGAAATCAAAAACAAAACTCGGTATGGGAATAAGAAAAAGAAGTCATAAACGCAAGAAAGGAGGTCAAATAACCTTTAACCAAGGTGTAAGAAAAGCACGTAAAGAGCTAGCTGGGAAAAAATTTGCTAATATAAGAAACGCTGCCGGCACTGCTTTGTCATCAATTAAAAAATTAAAAATAAAAGAACCTAAACAAAGAATTATTCCAATTCCAAAAACTGGTGGAATTTTACCTTTAATACCTATTTTTGCTGGTTTATCTGCTCTCGGAGCCCTAAGCGGGGGCGCTGCTGGCATTGCCCAAGCAGTAAATTCTGCCAAAAATGCACAAAAGAAGTTAGAAGAACAAACAAGACACAACAAAGAAATGGAAAAAATATCAATTGGAAAAGGTCTTTATTTAAAACCATATAAGAAAGGGTGTGGTCTATATTTAAAACCATATTCAAAAAACTGTTAAATTTGCTACCTCGCCGACCTTTGACAAATATAGATTTATTAAAGTATGCGAAAATATTAAAGTTGTCACATTTTAGAGGTGTCTTTATGAGAAATAAGTTACCCAAGAAAATAAAAAAATATGAAAGAGGTATTATAAATGTAGATGACGATATGGGGGAAGGCACTCACTGGACAGCGTATGTTAAAAATAATAATAACATAATTTACTTTGATAGTTTTGGAAATTTACGACCACCAGATGAAGTTATAGCTTATTTCTATAGCGATGGTAGCAAAAACAATATTAAATATAATTATGATAAATATCAATCTTTTAATACCTCAACTTGTGGACAGTTATGCTTACAGTTTATTTATAATAATACGTAATTGTGTTTCCATTTTATTCTTATTACGACCATCATGTCGTTTACTATAGCTCTTTCCGCAAATTCGGCTATACTTCAAGCAGACTTTCATCCACCTATTTACTTAGATCCTAACACTTCCTACGTGGTCGGACTTACCAACTTTGAAACTTTTAATGCAATACCAAATATTGATAAAAGTAATAATAAAGTATATTTTGGAAAAAATAATGAATTTTTAACAATTCCTACGGGAAGTTATGAAATGGACGATGTTAATAAATATTTACAGGCTGAATTCCAAAAAAGAAATATTTCATTTCACCTCTATGCAAATAACAACACATTAAAATCAACAATAAAGTCTACTACGGATATTATTTTTAAAGACGGTACAATAGGAAAGCTTTTGGGTTTTAATAATGGGATTATATCTGGTGATGGAGTTCCAAAAACATCGGAAAATCCAGCAGAGATTATAAAAGTTAATTCTTTATGCATAGACTGCAGTATCGCAGAAGGTTCCTATCTGAACGGAAAGCCAGTACACATTATTCATCAGTTTTTCCCTAATGTTAGCCCTGGATTTAAAATAATAGAAAGTCCCCAAAATATTATTTATTTTCCTGTTACAGTAAAAGTAATAGATAAAATAACAGTAAAGGTAATAGACCAAGATTTAAATCTTGTTGATTTTCGAAACGAGACTGTAACAATACGGTTGCATATAAAAGAAGTATAATGGTTATCCTTTATAATAGAAAAACCTTCAATTTACCCGCAAAAATTAATAAAAACTATAAGAAGACTAAACATCGTAAACCAAAGATTAGTAGAAGGAGAAACACACAAGGGATAACACGTGAAAATATAAGCTTTTTTTGCTTTTTTGGCTTAAAAGTTTTAGTATAATGGATGTCATTAACGTAACAGAAGGTCTTTTCATAGATAATTCAATTGTGCATTCCGAAGTTCATGGTTATGAACCATACCTACCTACTAAATTGGGAAATAACGATGAAATTATAATACCTGTTCATGAAGTAGACAAGTATACTCTTCCTTCCGAAAGCTTTCTTTACATAGAGGGCAAACTAACAAAAGATAATAATGCTATCTCAAATACATTAAAATTGATAAACAATGGGATTGCGTTCCTTTTTAAAGAAATGCGTTATCAATTAAACGGTGTTACAATAGATTCAGTTAGAGATGTTGGGTTAACTTCGACAATAAAGGGATATTTGTCATATAATAAAAATGAATGCAATAAACTTAAAAACGCAGGTTGGTTTCCTATGGAATCTTCACAAGTTGTTGATGCAACAACAGGATTATTTAATGTTTGCATTCCACTTAAATTCTTAATGGGATTTTTTGAAGACTACAAAAAAATTATTTTAAATGCCAAACAAGAACTTATTTTAGTACGCGATAATTCAGACAAAAATGCTACAATTAATACTGCAGACGAAAATCCAAAAATTGAGCTTACAAAGCTAACTTGGAATATACCTCACATTTCAGTAGCTATTCCTCAAGAATTGGCATTATCTAAAATAGTTAATAAGAATACTGATATAATAATCGCTTTCCGGAGTTGGGAACTGATTGAATACCCGGAATTATTAAAAACTAATCGTCATAACTGGCCTGTCAAAACATCTACAAAAGTTAATACCCCACGTCATGTAGCAATTGCTTTTCAAAAAGACTTAAGGGATAAATCGACAACTGATATGTCTCTATTTTCCAACGTTAAATTACGAAACATCAAAGTATTTTTAAACTCTGAGAGATATCCCTACAACGACCTATATTTAGACTGCTAAAAATAAATTTGCATCATTATACGAAATGTTTTCACAATTTCAAAAATCTTACTATGGATTAACACCTGAGCCCATTTTTTCTCCAAAGGAATTTAATACTTATGCTCCTATCGTATATATCGATTGTTCACATCAGAAAGAAACAATTGAATCCGGGCCTATTGTTATGAGAGTTGAGTTTGAATTACATGATGATCTTATAGACAAAATATCTGCCTATTGTCTTATTATGCATGACAAAGTATTTAGCTAAAATCCATTAACCAAAAATGTTAGACAACTTTAAAGCGCATGTCTAATATTTTACATAAAATCAATGCTCTACTATTCTTTCCTACCATTATGGGTCAAGATCTAGAACTTCAAGTGTCCTACTTTTTAGAAGAGCTGAAAAAATTAAAACAACTACAAGAATATTCTGACAAGAAATCTATGATTAAATAATTTTCGCTTATTAAATTATGAGGTTATTATTGGCAAGATGACATCAAGTTCGGATAGTGGTTATTCCAGTGACGACGAGCAGGTAGTTGCACCAAATGCGCAACATAGGAGTGTACGCAGACTGCGTAGGTTGAGATATTGCATCGTGCAATCCTACGAAAAATGTTGGACGTTCAGCTTGTGTATGCACTGCTATTGTCTTATTATGCATGAGAGAGTATTTAGCTACAGTCCATTAACCAAAAATGTTAGACAACTTTAAAGCGCATGTCTAATATTTTATATAAAGTCAATGCTCTACTATTCTTTCCTACCATTATGGGTGAAGAACTGGAACTTCGAGTATCCTACTTTTTAGAAGAGCTGAAAAAATTAAAACAACAACTACAAGAATATTCTGACAAGAAATCTATGATTAAACAATTCTCATTTTTGAAATTATGAGGTTATTAATTGTCGATGTGCAAGGACTTAATATAGAAAATAAGAAGTTTATTCCCAAAGAGTTGGCTGCCTATGATGGAAGCAAGACTTGTCACTATGTTTTTAAAGCACCATTTGATCTAAAATACCTGCCACCTGACTTACACAAACAAGCTGTGTGGTTAATGAAAAATCATCACTGTATCCCATGGAATGAAGGATATACACCAATTCACAAGTTTTCTGAAATAATCAAGAATTTAACAGAGAAAGTAGATCATGTTTATGTGAAAGGGAGAGAGAAATCAGAATACATTCGAAAATATTCATTAAAACCAGTAATAGAACTTGATGAAAATCCAAAATTACAAGAAGAAGAAGCTCATTGTTTTTATCATTCTAAATCACCATGTATATGTGCACTTACTAATGTATACAATTTATATAATAATTATTTAATGATTGAATAAAACACATAAATGAAATAAAGTTTTTTATTTTAAAAAATTAGGTTGAATTCTTGAATAATTTCAGGTGACAAGAACTTCTTTACTTCATCCAAATGCTCCTCAAATCCCATTTCCTTTATGGTTTGCAGAAATGTTCTTATATCAGAAGTATGTAAATATATGTTACAGGCTTCTGCAGCTTTTTCATACTTCCTTGCCATATCGATACATTCCTCATACGTATAGAATCTTTCGAATCCATACTCGGCTTCATGCTCAGCATCAAATTCTAAATTACTAAAGTGTTGTGCTAGATTCTCTATAGCACTTGTTAGGTTATATGCTACCCGTTCACGAACATATGCTAACCACATCTTGTTGGAGAATGTTCAGACTTAAAGTAAGTTCAGAGCTTTAAATATTAATTTAGGAGGTGGGAGGAATAAAAAGAAAAATATATATTTATAAATTTTTATTTTCAATACAACTTTTTACAAATTCATTACATGCAAATATTTCTACATCCTCCACAACACAATCTGAGTAAACGTTTAATAATTCTAAAACACAGCAAACATTTAAACTATTTTCCATAGGTGAAATAACATCATATACATTTTTTAACAAATCGCCATTTTTCATAGAGATTCCACTAACTAAAATATTATAATATTTGGAAAATTCCTGCTTTTTTAAGATATCAAAACGATATTTGATTAAATTTGTCAAGTTCACTAATTCATTTATGGTGTCACCAGCTAAGAAAACTTCATTACCACCATCTTGTGTAATCTTAATTATTCTTGCATCCCCAATAAACACAAAGTGAATCTCATAACCATTTCCCTTCATGGGTTGCCACCCGGTGTTGTTGGAATAAATAAAGCTCAACATAATTCCTTGATTATTTAGGAAGGAAATCCATTGATCTTCATTAAAAATCACATTTTGATTGTATTTGTATCCACAGAGTTTAACAACAGGAATATATTTTCTCTCTAAGGAAAATCCAACGCTGACCCATTTGGATTTGGATTTGTTTATGTAGTAGATGGATTCATTGATGAGAGCTGCATTGCGCTTCTTACCAAAGTCTTGTTGGTTTCCTGTTGGTTGATACATTTTCAGATGCTTGCTGGAAATAATGTCAGTAGAACTGTGGGTGACTGCTTAAATAGACAGATGTGGTAGTGGGGATAGTAAGCGTGGTAGTGGGGATAGTAAGAGAGGTGGGGGATTTAAACACTAATCTTATAGATCTAAACATCATTTAGCGTCAAACCATGAATGAGTGTAAGACAGAACTTTTTATCGACATTCAAGGATATAACTGTTCCTTTGGATACATTCCAAAAGAATTAGCGATTTACGATGGGATTCGTTGCTCAAATTATCTGTTTAAATCGCCATTTCAAAAAAATATGTTATCTGCTTCTGATATCAAACTGGTTAAATGGGCCGAAGAGTATCATGGACTAAAATGGGAATTTGGAAATATAGAACTTAATGAAATTGATGATATTTTAAAGCATGTGTTAGAAGTTTACCAATCGCCAAAAATTTACGTGAAAGGGAATGAAAAAATAAACTACTTAAAAAAGTTTTTGGATGAAGATTTCATATACGCTATTCCCATTGGTCAAGAACCAAAATTAAGTAGATTTAAGAAAATTCCAGAATGTTATTTTCACAAAAATGTAAATCCATGGCATTGTGCATTAGCAAACGTAAAATTGTTATATAATTATAGACATTGTTATGAATAAAAACCTTTATTATAAATATGTTTTTATTGAGAATTTAATTTATAATACAAATATACTTTGAATAATATATATCCCATAGTACATATAAGCACTACTAACAATATACTTAATAATACTATACACACATTTACATTGCATTCTTCTATACAAGATTTTCTATACAACTGATTCCATTCCTGTGTCACTACTGAAGTTTTATTGAAATAATATAATCTTAACTTATACTGTACAACGGTAGAATTATTTATAATATTATCATCGATTTTGTAGGTAAATAAACCATTATTTATATTCATTCTTTTCCATGTTGAAGGCCAACTATCATTATTTACATTATTAACAGATAGACAAATAAATGCTTCTCGAACATTAGGATCAACTTGTATGAACAAAGTATTGTTAAGGAATGCTGATAGAAATATAACTCCTACTGGTAGCAGAGCCATTTTCAAAATAAAAGATTTTTCCAGGGTTCTTATGTTTTATATTCATCATGAACTAAATCTTTTAGAGTATCAATTACATTATTAACCATCTCATCGTCAGTCTTGGATTTCTCATCCAAAATACTTATATGCTTGTGTCCCCAAGCTAAAGTCCTAAATGAATCTCGAATTATATAGCGTTTATCATCTTTTGGAGACAAAGCAACCTTATTTTTTAATTGTGTAAACATATCATGTAAAATTGAATGAAATATATTCATTTTTCTAAATTTGGTTTCAGAATTTTCAACTACATCTTTATCTTGTTTAGTAATGGAATTTTCTATAACATATTTTTTTACTCCTTTCGCCTTTTTTTCAGATTTATTCTCTAAATTAACACAGTAGGCTTTAGCTCCCGTCCCATAAAAACTTAAAATTGGTTTACCCGCAAACTCATCTTTCATTCGTCCTAATACAGAATTGTTCCTAGTTATATTATGTATATTATTTTCACTATAATTAGAAGTATCAAACTTATCTAAATTGTATTGCATGTCTTTATAAAAATTTTCCGTTTTTACGTTTAAAATTAAACTATCTGTATCCGTATATAACAAAATTGCTTCGTCTCCATACTTGCTTTTAATATAATCATAATAAAAATTATATAAAACGGTTTTTGATAATTCCAAGACTGTGAAACCAACATAAACCGGTTTGTTGTAAGTTATCTTTACTCTCTCCATTTGTATTGCGACAAAGTTTTCATTAAAGACTAATCGATCTTTAAAATTGGGTTTAGCAGTCAATGTCTGCGCTCCTTGCTTTTTACCAATGTTCTCCCAGTGTGTGATTAATCTAATGTCCACTCGTTTGTCAATGTTTTCTAAAGATTTACCATAAATGGCATTATTAAATAATTTATAAGTATCCTTTTCCAACTTATTTTTAGATTTGTTCCTCATTTCGGTATTTAAATCGATGTATGGTTTAAGAAATGCAGCTTGTTTAAATTTAATAACTCTATGAATTTTAGTTACTTTTAATCCGTTTTTAAGCACCTGTTTAAGATTACGATAATGAATAACATATTTTTCTTTATGATTTAAATTGCATATTAATTTCTTTTGTTTTGAACCTGGTGCGCAAATATTTTCAGCCAAAAAGGGTAGTTCATTGTGTTCTTGATGCAAATGTTGAGGATACTTTAAATCTACTTCCAAAACGAACCCGAATTCAGCATCATCAGATATAGACATCACATCAAGTTTTTCAGTTTCTTCATCGTTCAACCAAGAAAAATCACTTACGGGGAGACATTGCCTCATACTATGTCCATACAAGTTAGTTGCGTCTAAATACATTATAAATGAATTTGGTTTGCTTGGATCATAATTTTTCAAGAATGGATTATTAGCTTCAGCTTTTCGAACGCTGCAATGACAGACACCACCTCTTATATTATTTTTAAAAAAATCATATCTATATCCGTTAATAATTCTAATTTAACATTAGTCATTTTTAACATTGAATCCCATCTTAAACCTGGTAATGTATAATACTGTGCAGGATCTAGCTTAAAATTATTTAAAGATACATTTCGAAAAGCTTCAAAAAAATCTGTTAATATGAGAACATCTGACAATAAATAAATTTTGGTATAATCCATAAGATTTTGACAATTAAATAAATTCCAAATATTAATTGCTCTATTGTAATCCAACGGACACATAGGTTCATCTTTAAGTTTATCATAAAAATGTTCAATAGCTGGAAGTTGATTTGCATACAGTTTATCCATAGAATCAACATAAGAATAAGGATAAACACCTTTTTTTCGAATTTCATTAAACTGGTTAGGATCTTCAAAATATTTTGTAATCTCAATGCATTGATCTAGTTCTAAGCTTTGACCAAGCTTTTCCAAAGAGGAACCAACGAAACGGAATGAATCTAAAAATCTCATTTTAATAAATATATTTTTTTCTTTATTGTCTTTATCTTTTACTTTGTCAACTAATATGGATTTTGAAAATGAAATGTATTTTTCCTTAGTTTGTGCAAGTACATCAATATTATCTTCTTCAGAACACAATTGTTTAACAAATAAATGACTATCATAACCAGTTAAATTATGAAAAAAGATGGGTATAAAATTTGGAATTTGGAAGTTTAAGTTGCAAATACTGTGAGCTGCATTTCTAAATTTACCAGTTAAATGATCGTGATCTCTTACTTTTTCATTTTCTTCAACTTTTTTATTGCATATATGACAAATAGTACTATTTTTATAAGCCAGCTCCTCTTCATCTGATAAAGGAAGCATTTTTACTACAGGTTTAAGATGGTCATTATAAATTCTATGTACATGACCTTCAATTCGTTTACAAAATTCATCAGCGGCGTCCATACCAAAATAGTAGTCTAATACGGACAAAGAATCATCATATGAACATTTAATGAAATAACAAAAAGCATAAGGTTCATGTTTAAATGTATTTCGAGTATATGAATCCTCATTATTATCTGGTTGATCAAACTCCAAAGGTTTTAAAAAACATTCAAAGTCTGCGTATATAACAAATGGAACTTTTAGTTGTTTTTGAAAATTTTCAAACTGTAGAATATTTTCTGGTATATGCTGACCATACTTATTAATTTTAATGTCATTGGTAGGAATTTTTGTAAACAAATGATTACAATCATGTGATTGGTGCAACTTTAATTTTTCCATCGAGGTAAAATAAATTAAACATCCATCACAAAAATATTTTTTAAAGTGACATTTATTAATTTGAGTTGCTAGTAACCGTGACATATCCTTAATCCAACAATAATGATTGTTTTCACCTTCACTTATCAACAACAAGTTAACAGGTATTGGAAGTTTTTTACTTGTATAATGTAGAGGACCAACCACTTCATACTTGAATTTATTATCCTCATAAACACTCTCCAAACCGTAAACATTTATAGATATTTGATTAAGCGATTCAAATTTATGTATATCTTTCAACTTTACAGGAAACTCTATTCCTTCAAAATTTAAAAAATCAAAAGGATTTGGATATGAACTTGTTCTGTCAACATTTGTTTCAGCAGGAAACAGTGCACTTATGACACTCCATGCAAAACAGTGTGAATCATTATTTTTAATGTTAATAACAGCTTTTTTATTTGCAATTTGTTTTGGTAAAGGGATATACGATGACGCTCTGATTGGATTATACTTGTTTATGTTAAGCTTCAAATGTAATATTTTTTCCAATGCCCAACCTGAACCATTTTCTGCGAATATTGAAACTTTTTCTTTAATTTCAGACAAAAACTTCTTATAAATATCAGATAAATCTGTTGTTGAAGTTATGATCTTATTTTTGGTATTAAACGATTTAGTTTCGATTGTCTCTTTTGTTTGTAAGAGATATTGACCAAATAGTTCTACATTAATCTTAACACACCTATGCTTAGCTAACTGTTCAGAAATTAAACTAATAAACTTTTGTTTCACTTCTTCAAAAAAATCATCGACATCTACATACTTTTTCGATGGGAGCAGCATGTAGGACACAATCCTGTTTTTAAACGCAGAAGTTAAAATTTGCACTTCATTGTCACTTTTCACAAGTTTACTTTTATGTAAGTTTGAACGTAAATGCGCAGCAAGTTTACTTTTCACATACCAAGTATCACAATTTTTACATCGTGATAAAGTAAGTTTTGGTATTGGAGGTCTATCTTCTATTTTAGCTTTTTTCATGGACACATCACATACCTGGGTATTAGCCTTTCTTTTTTCACGAGAACAAGATGGCCTATATTGACATGATTCTCTTTTATGTCTATATACATTTGATTTCTGAGTAAAAGGTTTGTTACAATCACTGCATGAAAACATGATTATCAACACAGAAGACGAACTGTACGAATTTAACACACTAAAGTTATATGTAGTAATACTGAATCACTTAGGATCCATAACTAACCGCAAAATCCTTAGCTACAGCTTTAAATATTATTCAAGAGTGGTGGGAAGCGGTGGGGTGAAGAGTGGGGGGAAGTGGTGGGGAGAGAAGTGGGGTAAAGTGGTAGGGTGAAGAGGGGGGAAGTGGTAGGGAGTGGGGGGGATTTGGAATGGTGAAGAGTGGGGGGTTTTGGAATGGTGAAGAGTGGGGGTTTTGGGAGCTTCCTTGATTCAGCTTTCCTCTTTCCCTTCTACTCGTGGAATTTCATTAAACAAAGCTATTTCACTAGCCAGAAAGGGAATTCAAGGAAAAAATATTAACAGTTTAAAAGCAGGTGCTAAAATAGCGTTAGCATCTATAAAAAAATATGGTAGGGTATCTACTCCAAAAAGGAGAATCCTACCAATTCCAAAATCTGGTGGATTCTTACCACTTATACCATTATTCGCTGGATTATCTGCTTTAGGCGCTCTAGGTGGAGGTGCAGCTGGAATTGCTAAAGCTGTTAATGATGCGAAAGCTGCAAAACAAAAATTAGAAGAAGAGAAAAGACATAATCAAACTATGGAATCTATTGCGGTAGGAAAAAAGGGAAGTGGACTTTATTTAAGACCATACAAATCAGGTTGTGGCTTATATCTTAAACCATACTCAAAAAACTGTTAAACAAAATACCTCGAAAACCGCTCACAAACATTGATATAGTTAAATATGTTAAACAACTAAAAATACCATACTTTCGAGGTATTTTTATGAGAAATAAACTACCAAAAAAATTAAAAAAACAGAGTGTGGAATAATTAATTTAGACGAATCTAGGGGGGAAGGAAGTCACTGGACAGCTTATGTTAAAAAAGGAACAAATATAATATATTTTGATAGTTATGGAAATTTACGTCCTCCGCTTGAATTAATTAAATACTTTTATAGTGATGGTAAAAACAACATAATACAATATAATCATGATCAGTATCAAAGGTATAATGCAACCAATTGTGGACAACTATGTTTAAAATTTCTTTATAAAAACATGTAACGAATATTTTCAAATTTATTCCTTAATAGAAGTCTAAAGAAACATGTCATATAGTTTTGTAATTAGTGGTAATTCTTCTACACTAACAGTAGAGTTTAACCCGCCAATATATTTAGACGAAAATTTTGAATATTTTATCGGTCTTATTAATTTTGAAACTTTCAATGCTATTCCGAATATTGATGCAACAAATAATTTGTTTATTTATAATCAGACGAATGAATTTAGAATACCATTTGGAAGCTATGAAATAGATGACTTAAATACATTGTTACAAAAACATCTTGATAAAGAAGGCTTAAGTTTTCATCTTTTCCCCAATAATAATACTTTACGAACTCACATTAAAACAACTTTTCCAATAACTTTTCGAGAAGGCACGATAGGAAAAATACTTGGATTTGATAATAAAGAATTGAATGCAAATCAAGAATATATATCAGATCGACCCGCTGAAATTATTCGGGTAAACTCCCTAAATATAGATTGTAGTGTTGCAGAAGGATCTTATTTAAATGGAAAACCAGTTCATATAATTCACCAGTTTTTCCCCAGTGTAGGTCCTGGTTATAAAATAATAGAGTCACCTCAACACATTATTTATTTACCTGTAACAGTTAAAATTATAGACAAAATTACACTTAAAATACTCGACCAAGAAGGTGACATCGTCAATTTCAGAGGAGAAACCGTGACGGTAAGACTACATCTTAAGAAAATAGAAGAATAATGTTTTTTTTATATAACAAAAAGACAAATTTCGCTCATCAACAAAAGTTTAATATAAGTAAAGTCAAGCAAAATTCAATCAGTAAGAGGGTAAACTCTAAGGCGTTAACATCTTCTAACCGCAAATTTCTCGTATCTATAGGTTTCAAGCTTAAAACAAAACAATAAAATGGAACACTTAAATGTGAAAGAAAACATTCTTGTAGATGAATCAATAATGAGTTGGGAATTACTTTCTTTCGATCCATTTAATCCAAATAAACTAGGACCAAATGATGAAATAAGAATTTCTTTGCAACAAACAGGAAAATATCCTTTACCCTGTAAAAGTGAATTATACTTAGAACTAAAAGTCTTAAATGAAAATAATGAACCATTAAAAAATACCTTATTAATTAATAATGCAGCAGCATTTTTATTCAAGGAACTGAGATATGTTTGAAATGGAGTTACTATTGATTCTGTACGGGATATTGGAATAACTTCTACATTAAAAGGTTATGCATCATTTAATGAAAATGAAAGTGTAAAACTTCAAAATGGTGGTTCGTATCCGAAATCTAAAAAAGGGGACAAGATTATGACTGATGAACAAGGAAATGTTTCTCTGTGTATTCCTCTAAAAATGTATTCTGGATTTTTTGAAGATTATAATAAAATTATTTTAAATTCACAACAAGAATTAATTTTGATAAGGAGTAATAATGATTCAAACGCGTTAATATCAACGAGCGATAATGAAAAACCAAAAATCACATTAACAAAACTTTGTTGGCGAGTTCCCCATCTTACTCTAGGCATTCCACAAGAATTAGCACTTACCAAAATTATTGACAGGAACAGTGATATTATTATTACTTTCCGTAGTTGGGAATTAGTTGAATATCCTGAATTATTAGAAACCACGAGGCACAACTGGCCTGTTAAAACTTCTACAAAAGTTGAGACGCCACGCCATGTTTTAATCGCTTTTCAAAAAGATAAACGTAACAACCTTAAAATGGATATGAGTAAATTTGATCATTGTGAACTAAGAAATATAAATGTTTATTTAAATTCTGAAAGGTATCCTTACAACGATCTTCAGTTAGATTTTACAAATAATAAATTTGCCACATTATATGAAATGTTTTCCGAATTTCGTCAAATGTATTATAACCATCCGGTAGAACCAATCTTCAGTCCAAAAGATTTTAAAGACAACGCATCTATATTTTATATTAACTGTTCCCATCAAAGAGACTTACTTCAGACCGGTCCAGTAACAATGAGAATTGAGTTTGAGACAAAAGAAACAGTTCCAGCAAAAACATCAGCATATTGTCTAATAATTCACGATAAAGTATTTACTTATAATCCACTAACTGAAATAGTAAAACAACTATAATAATTATCCCCACTCCAGTTTATAGACTAAATTTATTTCAATCACATCATTCTATAGTTCTAGTAATAATTATGTATTCAAAGGTGATACACCAATGACTGCATCTCAAATGATTCACATTGAAATTTTTATTAAAAAAATAAAAATTCTAAAAAAACAAATAAGAGAATACTCTCTAAAAAAATATATCTGCCAGCAATTTTCGTTGCTAAAAATATGCGACTAGTTTTGGATATACAAGGATTTAAGGATGAGCGAAACAACTTTATTCCCAAAGAACTGGCTACGTATGATGGAAGCAGAATTAGTCATTATGTCTTTAAACAACCCTATCCATTAAGTTTTCTTTCCCCTGATTTACACAAGCAAGCTACATGGTTAATGAAGAATCATCACTGCATCAATTGGAATGTTGGATATACCCCATTCCACTATTTTTCCAATATTGTTCAAAAAATGACTGAAGAGGCCCAATTTGTTTATGTTAAAGGAAGTGAAAAGGCTAACTATATTAGAAAATATTGTAAGAAACCTATAATTGAAGTAGACGAACAACCAATTCTACATCCATCAACACCTAAATGTTTTTTCCATATTAAGTCACCGTCTATGTGTGCACTTTCAAATGTACTGTATATGTATGATAATTTTTTTATGAATGAATAAAAAGACTGATTAAATATATTACTGTTTTATTTCTCCATATGGTAATTCTAATACATACAAGTGATTACAAGTATAATAACCTCTTAAACAACCCCATTTTCATTTAAAAGGGACTAACATTAAATACATTATTTCCACAAATCAATAAAAATATTATTGTTCATATTTATTTTTTAATACAGAAATGTTGTCATATAATTCTAACCGATAAAATTTAATCACTAACTGTACAAAATCCTTTGTCTTTAAAAAGTCTAAACAAGCTTGCGCTGCTTCTTGACATATTGATGCATGTTCCATATATTTTATGTATAATATTACATCTTGCGCTTCCGTATCCTCTTCAGCTCCAAGTGCATAATATTTCGAACATGCTTCTGACATAATAAGATCTTCATACATTTCACTGACTAAAGTCTCCATATTTACACTTCACCAAAAATCACAAAATCACTAAGACCAAAGTTCGTCACATTCTTTCTCAGCTTCCTTTATTAAATTGAACACCTCCGATTCACTATCTGAGATATATTTTTTGAAAGTAAGCACCTTCCTAGAAAATCCATTATTTGAAAAAATTCTTATTAACTGTAGAAGATCTTCATTTTCACAAAAATCACGACAAATATCTATACCCTTTTCAAAATATTCCACCGTATCAGTGTAAAAACGAGTCCATTCTGGTTTACTTTCTAAAGCAAATCTTTGATACCAAATACTTTTATTAATAAACTCTTTTTCTATTCGTTGAACTTCTTGCAACACTTCTTCAGTCACAGACATTTTAACCTTACTGAAAACTAAAACTAAATTAAAGTATCACCTCTATGCACAACTTATACATCTCCTGTCCCTCTACTTTGATGGTTAGAGTGGGATTTAACCTTGTTTTTTTAATTGTGATGTGACCAATCAATGTCTTGCGGAGGTAAAATTTTACATGGAGTAAAACTCATTAATTTTAATATTTAAATTTATGCAAATTAGGAGGAGGAGAGTAATTTCCCTATGTAACTGCTACTGAGGCTACGTCAATACTTGCGATATCTGTCAAAAAACGAAATATGAAAGACACCCATCTAAATTAATCTTTAAGCCCACTCCTTTAGGTTATGAACCCTTTGACCACCTCTATGTTGACACATATAAAACGCATGGGCAATACTTCGTTACGATTATAGATAGTTTTTCCAAATTTGGTCAAGCGTACCCTATAAAATCGCTAACCGCTATTGAAATCGCAAATAAACTAATACAATTCTTTAACCACTTTGGTTTACCTAGACGTATAACTATGCATAACGGACATGAATGGAAAAATGAAGTAATTCAAAGTTTATGTAAAACACATCACATCGAAATTCATTATACCACCCTGTATAATCCAAACAGTAACAGTCCTATAGAACGTTTTCTTTCCACTTTAGCAGAAACGATACTCACACTAAAAAATTCAAAACCGAATGAAACAATCGAAATACTTATTAATTACGCTTTATTATCCTATAACAATTCTATACATAGTGCAACAAACTTTACACCCTTTCAAATAATTCGCGGAAGACTAGATTATAGAAATCCTTTCGAAATAGATGAAAAAGTTAAAATTTCGCAATATATTGAAGACCACACGCAAAACCTGCAAATACTTAATAAAATAATTCGTGAAAAACTCGAAAACAAACAACAAAAACAATTAGAATACGCTAACCAAGGTAGACAAGAGAACGTCGAAATCGATATAAATAAAAACCTTTATAAATCTAAGAGAAAGAATGCTTCGCAAAAGAAAACGGTTAATCGGTACGAAAAAATCGAAAACCCTGTTATAATTAACGACAATAAAATTAAAACCAAACTTAAAACATATCATAAGAAGATTTTAACACCACAACGTATTGTTTCAGGTCCCAAACGAAATGCGTCTCATCATACCACTTGTAGCAACACTCGCGCTAGGACTAGTGTTAGGATTAGAAATCAAAGAAATTAAAAATCCCATACTTCCAGTACACATAGGACATGCGACTATTATTATTTCAAAACATACATTTTTATATCACATAAATTTAACTAACCCTGAAATATCATTACTACAAATTAACAAATCATTAGAAAATTTACTAAAAACAATTAATCAACAACAAGCTCATAATCACTTCTCTCTTTTACTTACGAATAAAATTTTAAATGCAAAATCTTTAACAGATGTAATTTCTACTAAAATTCTAACTTTCTCGGAAAATCAGCGAATGAAAAGAGGATTAGTTAACGGTGTAGGTAAAATACAAAAATGGCTATTCGGAACGTTAGATTCAGATGATGAAAAACATATAGACTCTTATCTCGAAAATCTGCAATCAAACGAAATTATATTAAAAAACAATTTAAAAACCCAGCAAAGTTTACTAAAACAAATTTCAGAAACATACAGTAGCAACTTTCAAAAATTAACTGACAACCAAATAATTTTAGAAAGGCAAATAAAATACCTGTCAAAAGAAGTCAATGAATTTATAAATATGGAACAAGCATTCTCATTTTCGAATATAATTGATAATTTACTAATGCAACTTCACTCTATTCAATATTTGCTAAATAACATAGAAAATGCGATTTCATTTGCAAAAATGAATATTTTGCACAGTTCAATTATTGGATCAGATCAACTTAAAAATGTCATTAATGCACTAGATAACACATACGGCATAGAACAAGTACCTAAATTTAAAAATTTAATGAACTACTACTTTCTTTTCTCGACACAAATTACAATTCAAAATAAAATATTATTGTTTAAAATTCACACGCCAATAATATCTTCCCAATTTAAATACTTTCAATTATATCCTATTCCAATCCTTAACCAGACAATTATTCCCGAACAACCCTACCTTTTACTCAATACGGAAGATCATTGGACGACACCCGAAAGATGTCCAGAAGTTGAAAACCGATATTTCTGCAATCAAGAAAATTTGCATAAGCACTAACCATGCCTAGCTGATCTAATACGAACAGGAAGAAACTCATGTCCAAGAACAATACTACACTTCTCTGAAACCAGTGCAACACAAATTAACGCTAAAGAAGTTTTAGTCATACCCGCTACTTTAACAAGCATCAAGTCTTTATGCAGTATTGAGGGAATATACGAAATAAATAAACCCTGCGTTATATCCCTGGAGAAATGTAAAATCTTAATCAATGGCAAATATTTTCAAGCCGAGCAAACCACACACGAAGAATTTATCTTTGAACTTCCAGTAATTGAAGCTCCCAAGAAAATCGAAAATAAAGAAGAAAAAGCCTTCCACTTAAGAAGAATCGACAACGAAAATATAAAACAACTTTATACAATTGCAAATAATTTGCAAGTTGCGAATTTGCATACAGTCCACGATTCCAGCCATCCATGGGTCAACACAACTATATTAATAGCTGCCATCTTTTGCATATTAACAGTATGGTACTATTTAAAGATTCACCGTCCCCGACGCCAAAGACGCCATCAGTCACCTGACGACGCCCAGAAAATACAGGAACCCTTATTTTCTGCTCTGGGAAGGGAGGAGTTATGTCACCAGTAATTTCCATTATCACCTCTTAATGTGTTTACTTTCTAATGACAGTTTTATGTATTTTTAGATAACATGCTTAGTATAAATACCCTTATGTCCTATATTAGGTAGATTAGTCTTACTTAAGATTTTGTAGTGAACAAGTCATTGTAAAGCTATCTCAACTTCTAGTAATAAAAGTAAATTTTTTAAAAACGCTTTTCCACGACTAGAAAACCTAACTCGCGTTTTACTAATCGTTTATAGGACACGGGTGGAGAAGTTCGTAAATAAACGATTCCGTCGAGCGGTGTCAATTTTTCCATAACGCGCGTCATTGTGGTCATGGCACCATATTGTATGTCCGAAAGAAAGCCTTGTTCGAGAGCGTGCTTGCTAAAAATCCCAATGCTCAAAGGGGAACGTTCCATCAATGTGCGCTGGCCATCGGGGTTCGTTTTTAAAAACCGTTCCATGAAAGAAGCCAAAGCAACAATTTGAAAATCCATTGTGTGGGTCCGGGGCTCGCGATACATTAGGTCAAGCCAATTAATACCGTTGTACGTTTGCCAAGTTTCAATCGGTTCATATTCAATACGCCAATCTCTTTGCAAATAAGCAAGTATGGTCGATTTTCCACTCGCAATATTCCCTTCAATACTATAAAAAAGGGTGATTTTTAATTTGGAAAACAAGTACTGTTATTTGTCTGCTTTTATCACCAAGTCGGAAACCCAATACCGCGCATTGTATACAAAACTGCTAATTGTCTGTTTTTGAGGATAGGGCGCGAAGGCTGCATGTAAACAGATAATGAGATGGTGATAAGCGGGTTCGAAAAAGTGTTGAGCGTGCACATTTTGTATATAAATATGTCCCGTTTTGTAGGAAGGCTCATTCGTGTTTTGTTAACGGCCGAATACGAGCAATACGCTATTTTCTACAACATGCAGTCTACACAATCAGCGGCCTTGTTGGACGATGACCTTTTCCTGAACGAGCCGCCAAAGGCGCCGGGGGCTTGGGAAGATGACCTGTTGGAATCGGGCGACGACACTGTGGGGGATGACGATTTGCAGTTCGGGACCAAGGAACTGGGCGAATTCTTGCCCCTGTCCGCTCAAAAGAGGACCGTTACGGCCGAGGTTCCGTCGGTGGCTGGGAAAAAAAACAAGAGAAGCATCCGAACCACCTCCAAAACGGCCCAGCCAGATGCCCAGCCAGTTGCCCTGCCAGTCGCCCAGCTAGTTGCCCAGCCAGTCTACGAGCCAATCGCCCAACCAGTCTACGAGCCCGTCTCATCCACAGTTGCCAAGCCAGTCTCACCCGATGACGATTCCGATTCCGAGTCCCACGACGATGAAGATGAAGCTGCCGCGTTACTCACAATCTCTGGCATTAGGACTCGGAGTTCAAAAACTGTGGTGTTGGACGACAAGTGTGCAGATGAGACAAAATTCTACACCATCCGGCAGGATTCCAACGTGGCCCTCAACAGGGAATTGGCAAAATTCAAACTGAGGATTAAAAAAATTCTGTTCAGGTTGCAGCCCGTCAAGTCCCTTCGTCCCCAGGTCAAACCCCTTCTCCAGGACCTCTTCACCATTACATTTACAATTCAAAAAGGGAGGCGGAAGAAGAACTTCGACATGCTGCTGCACAACATCGGCCATTCACCCCTGTCAAATGAGGACCTAACAAAGAAGAAATTCTTGGGTGACGTCCTGCTCAAATTCGTACTTTATCAAGGGACTGAGTCGTCATCAGCGAAAATTCTCCTGCGCTTATTCGTGGACTGCTTTTTTTTTTTTTTTTTTTAATTTTTTTTTTTAATTTTTTTTTTTTTTATTTATTTTTTTTTTTATTTTTATTTTTTTTTTTATGCACACAACACAAAGCCGGAAAGCTTAAAATATATAAGATTTGGTATTGTGTTATAGCGCTTTGATACTACATAGGATCATTAAGTCTCCTTAATCTAGTTATCAATATGTCTTTTACATTGGAGGATTTCAATAAAATTGCATCCACGAGTGATTTTAAAACTGCACTTAACACTTTGATAAGTGCAGCTGGTGATTACACATATGCAGGTTTTAAACCTCAAATATTATTTAATAAATTAATTTCTATAAAGACAGATAAATCTATAAGTGATGCCGATTTTGTAAAAGATATTAGTCTATGTTTAACTATTTTGCATGTAAGAGGTCCAAATATTTCGAATATAAAGGATAGCAATACATCAGGAGGAAATAAAGCTAAAACAGAGATAACAAATGTCATGGTAAAATATAGCATTAAGGCTAAAGCAGCTGGGAATACTGTTGCTATTACCTTACCTCGATTATCTTTAACTTTCCCTCATTTATCCTTTGTTATCTGGAGCTCTTTATATAAAAATGGAAACATAAATATACCAGTTTCTGAAAATCAAATTGGTATTCGAGGATCAATTTACTTTTCTCCAAATTTTGTATCATCATTGTTAATAGACATTGAGAATGGTCAAAGTGGGAAAATATTTTTTATACATTGCTTATATCAAGCAACTTTGTCTTTTAAAACTGAATTGCCTAAAAAGGGAGAACAAAAGAAACCTAAAGTGGATCAGTTTATTCAAGCAACAAAATTCTCATTTTTATCATATGAGGGTTCTTTTGCAACTGATACACAAAAATCTGATGATGAGATTAAATTGAGTTCTTTAGCCACTCCTATAACAACTGATATGTTATTACAGGGTATTAAGAAATTCTTTACAACTAACCCATCAGATATCTCAGTTGAATGTCCAACTAAATACCATTATATAATAAATTATTATATATTAAACAATAAACCAGTGAAAGATTTAACAACTGATATTCTTAATAAATCCTTAGATGAAATGAAACAACTGTTTCCCATTAATTAAATGGATAAGTATTTTAAATATATTTTACATTTATGTTATAACTTGGGTGATGGTAATTTAGGATTAGGTTAAATTTATAATTATGTTTGGGTAAAGTTATAAATAGAAGTGATTAGTTATAAGTTAATTAGAATAGGATAAGGGGTAAAATTAAAAATAAAATAAAAGGAAGTAAGTAAGTCAAGTTCCTGACAGAGAATGTGTGTTTTATTACTGTCCGTTTACTAAGTGAAATTTTGTTGGTTTTTATCCTGAATTAATTAGTTACCTTAACATCAACTTGTGTGGAAACACTCACAGAATCCAGTCAGTATATAGATGAACGCTGATAGCATCTCCTCATCGCATAATTTAATTAACTATGAAATGGAATGAGTGTAAGAAAGAATCTCCAATAAGAAAAGTACACATCAACAAAAAATTGAAATTCCATACCAACAGAGGAGTTTTCGCACCGACACTCCAAAAATTACCGTATCTATACCCGAGTTTTGGCTATTCGCAAAATGCTGCGATCGTCTAAGGCTTTTAAATGCTGCAAAAACAAGGAGTTCTCAAACTTTTCCTGTGTTGTATGTTGCAGCATATTTCATCCCAGTTGTTTGGAACGCGCTAACGAAGTAGTAAAATTGATGGGATATAAAATTATCTGTTCTGCACGATGCCAAGACTTGCATAATGAAAGAGAAACAAACGAAAAGCAAACTTGGGAAAATACACAGGAACTACGAAAGGAGCTTGAAGAAAAGGACAAACACATTGAAAGACTGAAACGTAGTAGTGCTGCATTTGACGATGTTGTCTTCGAAGCCGAAAATCAGTTTGTCTCCGAGTTGGAACATCAGAAATCGCAGATCCAGGCTCTGCGCGACGAAGTGGTAGCACTGAAAGCGAGCGAATCTGAACTTATAAAAAAGCTTAACTCATACCGCGAGCTGGAAAACAATCTAAATAAGAACATACAAGAACTTACAGGAATGAACAGAAATATGATTGTCACCATCGAGGTTCTGGAGAGGGATAATGAATGCTATTTGGATGACCTGAAAAAACTACGGCAGACCTTGTCGGAGATTGAACACAAAGAACATACTACTCGGACTACTCCTGACCCCCCTAAAGGGACTGCATCATTCAAATCTAATAACTCACCCAGCAAACGCTCACGAAGGGGCCAGATTCTTATAGTTGGGGAAAATGTCCGTGGCTATCTTCCCATATTCAAAAAACTCCCTAATAAGAACTACGACATTAATTGCCAGAAAAGTGACTACCTTTCTACGGAAAACCTACTAGAGTTTACCATCCCCTACTGCCGTAACTTTACAAAGCAGGATTTTATCTTTGTGTTTACCTGTGCCCAGAATCTAATAAGGGGTCTACGCTTACAGGAACAAAAAATCCTGGATAACCTGTTACATATGGCCAATACAAATGTTGTATTGATTGGCCCATCTCCGATCCCTAATCGTCCAGTTCTTAATAAAATGATATCGTCCCAGAATAGATCTATCAACGAATGCATGCGAAGAATGACTAATGTTCTGTTTGTGCCCCTAACAGCATATGTGCAGAAGGAGTGCCTTGCTGAATATCTGGTGTACTCTACAATCCTCAGCGGTCCAATATCGTCGAAACCACCGATCTCCTCGAGGACTCCTCATGGTATGATAACTACAGAGAGTGAGAGTGAGGGGATACAATGTCAACTCAATACGCCTGAGCTGCGGGACGTTTCTTCCATATCATTGTGTACAGGTAATGGGGACGGAACACATTTTTTGCGCCCAACAAAGACAATAATGCACCCCACATAACACCGCATGCGCATAACCAATTCTCCCTGCTCCTCATAAACATTCAGTCATTACGAAATAAAACGAATGAACTCTCCCTATTTTTAGCCGCGCATAATTCTCCAAATATGGTTCTGATCACGGAGCATTGGTTGAAGCGGCATGAGCTGGTGTGTGTTCCGAGTTATGTGGTCTTGTCTAGCTTTTGTAGATCCCAATCTGCCCATGGGGGTTGTATGATTTTGGCCAACGAGTTGTTTCTGAGGGAGAACTCTTTTCTCACTTTAAATAAATTTGATTCACTTGTCAAAGAAATGGCGTTTGAATTCACCATTGTCTTCTCAAAAAAACGGTGCTTGTATGTAATTTGCATCTATCGATCTCCCTCGGCAGACACTGAAGAGTTTTTTACGGGGCTGGACTCTCTCTTATCACTGATCCCGACCTCTGCATCGGTAATATTGTGCGGCGATTTGAACATAAATTTTGATGAAAAGAAATCGAATCCCACTCTGCGTCTAATCGATCTACTTAAATCTAATAATTTAAAAATGCATGTCAAGTCGCCCACACGTATTACTCGGTTTTCATCCTCAACCATTGACTATGTTTGTTCCAATTTCTATAATGATGTTGTGAACTGCTCTGTCGTCAACGAAGCCCTGTCTGACCATGAGGCGGTTGTTTGCAGTTTTAAGATGAGCATGTGTACTCAACGTGTATCTCGATATGGCAGGATTTTTAGCAAATATAACTACAATAACTTCCGCCAAATGTGCTCTTCCGCCTGCTGGGACGGTGTACTAGAAGCTCATGACCCGATTGGGGCCTTCCATGTCATGCTGCTTCGACTGTTTAATGTTGCATTCCCAATAAGAAAAATTAAGGGCAATACGAAAAAACCGTGGTTTACTGGGGGGCTAAAAACATCTTCCAAAAACCTTAGATCTCTGCATGTCATTAGAAAATATACTGATTGCCCTGTCTTTCACCAATACTTCACTAATTATCGCTCTCTATTCCGTAAACTGATTAAGATCGCCAAGCATACTTATTTTTCGGATCGGTTGGATCAGTCCGCTAACAAACAAAAAGAAAGTTGGAGAATTGTCAACGATATCCGTCAAAGTAATAATCCTCGGTCAGCCGCCGACTCAGATCTTCGACCTGATGAGATTAATGACTATTACTGCAACGTGGCGGAGAACCTTACACGGGGCCTTAGTCCCTTGGTAGATCCATTAAATTTTCTATCAGGCATATCCATCCAAAGTTCCTTCTATTTTGCGCCAACTGACCTGTGTGAGCTGAAAGAGGCGATATTATCTATCAGAAATAAGAATACTTCGGGCGACGATGGCTTATCTGCAAAGATTTTCTTAAACATGCCTGATTTTCCATTACAGATTCTCGCCCAGGCTATTAATGCCTCTTGGGAATCAGGTCGTTTCTCACCGTGTCTGGCTACTGCTAAGGTGATCCCCCGACACAAGGGCGGAGACCTGAATGATCCCTCTAACTTCCGACCAATTTCTCTCTTGTCCACCTTATCTAAAATTATAGAGAAGTTGGTTAAGCAGCGGATGACCTCGTTTCTGAATTCACACCGTGTTCTTAGCGCATGCCAGTTTGGCTTTCAACGAAACTCCAGCACCAATGACGCAATGTTTAACTTACTGCAGGAATTGTATTTTCGGATCAATGGTGGGGGAGCGTCGGCAGCGGTCTTCTGTGACCTGTCGAAAGCATTTGACTGTGTTAACCATGAGATTCTGCTGCGGAAGCTCCACCACTATGGCTTTAGGGGTGTGGCCCTGTCTTGGTTTGAATCCTACCTGAGCGGTCGGAGGCAGCGGGTAGTGGTGGGCTCTGATTACTCAGCGCATCAATCCATTAATTGGGGAGTGCCTCAGGGTTCAGTTCTCGGACCTCTACTCTTTCTCCTATATATTAATGACCTTGCTAACCTAAATATTGATGGAAAATTTACCATGTTCGCCGATGACACCACCATCTTATGGCACTGTTCTGATGCTGCTTCCCTAAGAAACGCTGTGTCCTCCGATCTGGGTAAAGTGAAAGTGTGGTGTGATGCAAACCTCTTGTCACTTAACATCGATAAAACCAGCCTTATTTGTTTTGGATGTGATTTTGACAGCTTGATGGTTGGTGACATTTTGCTGGACAGACGACAGCATGGTAAGTTTCTCGGACTGACTATTGATAGTAGGCTGAAGTTTGACGAGCACATTATTGCCCTTGGCAGTAGATTGTCCTCGGGATGCTTTGCGGTGAGGACCACCGTTGATGAACTGGGAAGCGACATTGGAAGGTCGGTCTACTACGCACTGATCGAGTCCCGCCTTCGATATGGAATAGCCTTCTGGGGAAGTGCGAGTGGCTACCTAATCCAGATGCTCTGTAATTCAGAAGCGAGCTGTGAGATACCTCGCTAGAGCGAGGCCTCGGGAATCATGCCGTCCCTTTTTTATTAACCTGCATCTCCTCACTGTTGCATGTCTTTACATCCTGGAAACTGTCTCGCTCGTGTTCTTGAATCGCGATAGATTCACTTCCGTTGACGCGGCATATGTTACCAGACAGCACGCAAATCTGCGTCTGCCAATCCCCGCTTCCAGTCTGGTGAGGAACTCAATCATATACGAGGGCTTGAAATTATACAACCACCTTCCAAACGATGTAAAGTCCCTGAATAATCTAAAAGTATTCAAGCGAAAAGTCAGACAATTACTGACTGACGGGGCCTACTATTCTGTGGCCGAGTTTTATGACGACTCATTTTAAATAAAAATAAAAAATAAAAAAAAAAATTACGCTTCTTATTATTTGCCGAATTTTAACTTATGTATATAACTATCGTTGTGCACCTAGATGAGTTTGTCTCTTTTAATGCTATTCTGCTTATGTACCTGGATTTTTTCTGCATACTTGCATTCTGTGATATTTGAAAGTAGCAAAATTTATAATAATATACCACTCAGGTTTTGTCAAATCTTTAGCAATAAGACTTTTAAGAAGTCATTAATGGGTTTACTTGTTTTAAGACCGTTTACTAGCTCTGCTTAAGTATAAGATTTTGATTTATACTCTTTTTATATTTAATATTTAATTTTTAATTCAATTACTATTATGTTATATAATTGTGTGATTTAATTTTTATCTTAAATATTTGACAAAAACTATATCTCGTCGTTTGTTTTCTGTTGTATTTACTGTCTTTTTATTTTTATTATTGTATTTCATTTTATCTATTTTATGTAAAATGCATTCTTAACGTTTACATTCAAGGAACTTTTACTACTACTGTTACTATTACGGCTTTGTTAACAAGAATATGTATTTCTTTTAGCAATAAAGCGCATTTTGATTGATTGATTGATTGAAGGGAAAACCTCAATCTACCGGCGCACAGTGGGCAAAACAAGCCTTTTACGACGACAAAATGATTTTTCTATTGTAACTCAAAACAATTAAATATTTAGCCTAATCCTGTTCTCAACATTCCAGTGTATTAATGCAAACAAAAGAAATTGGTCACATGCGCACAAACACGGCGAAAACAAGCTCGTGAGTAGTCTCAACCTGCTCTTGCAAAACGCAAAATTACTTTATCGCATTCATTCGCGTATGAACAACGTGTTAATGTACAGTTATTGTGAAGAGTATAAAAACCCCTAACCATGGATATTTTACCTTGCAGTAAGTACTTTAATTTTTATAAACTAAAACTATATTTATGTTGGTGTATATAGTAAACTTTTTCAACTGTTTTACCTGCCACTTTAAGCATTGTTTTCCTTAATGTTTGATTTTAAAAAGAGTTTTAAAAAAAGTTCCGCAGAGTTCCACCTATTTTTTTTTTCAAACATCTTAACTAATGTCTTATTATTTAAATAAAACTATTTCGGGTTCCATGTAAGGCCATCTTTTTCATACATATTTACTTCTTTCCAGGTAGTCAAAGTAACCAATTCGCGCAATCGGTACAAATAACTAAAAGAGAACTATTCGATGTTTTAAAAAGTGAAAAGTTTTTCACGTTTTCACTACCTCAGTGCAATGAACGGTTGTTTTTATATATTTTGGAAAAGTTACGAGTTAAGAACTGTTCTCCACTCCAAGAGAAAAATATAAAAAAACTCCATCAAAGTTTTCATTACCAAACTCGTCTCAAAATAGAAAACGAGTCATCACATTTATGCTCAATTTGTCACTAAAAATGCAGAATGGTTAGGCAAGGAATTCACATTACAACAATTGAGGGAACTCCCACAGATGACTCCCAAAAAAAAGTCACCTCCAGGCAGACCAAAAAAAAATTTTTCTTGCCTTGATACCGCAAAACTTTGTATAGATTTGTATGATTGGTACAAGATGAGTGCTTCCGTGCACAAGTTGTTAGTTCATAGTGGCGATATTATAGCTTCTCAGCCTTTGCCTATAGGTCAGCTGGCTGAGGATGTGTTGGAAGCTTCTCAGAAAGAGTATAAGAACATTCGGCTTTTTCACTCAAGAAAAATTTCAAGAATTGATACTAACACTGACATTATTCATTGGATGCTTATCAATTCTGAGCCAATTATATCTTCATTTCGGCAAAAACGGAAGAAATATACAAACAGCTTTAATGCAGATGTATTATCTATGATAACACTTCCTAATTTCATGGCCAACACTACAGAAGATAGGGAAAATTATAGTGACATTTCAGATGACAATACAGATTTCTGATTGATTCTTATTATATTAACATATTTTTAGGTTCTCAATTTACTAACTGCATGAACTTTTTACTGTAAAATGTAAGAAAAACTAGCCTAGCTTTTAAGCTTCATATATCTATCACTCCAACAATTTGCTGTTTAATACTATTTAACATGTTTGTTTTTATAATTTTTTTTCTCTTCCATTATATTTTTATGATACCTTGTATCAATGATTCTCATGTTTTTATCATATTTTGTGTTAAATGTCATTTCCATTATATTTCCTAGGTTTCCATTGCTCTAGTATAGTAGAACTTATTGTAAATGAAAAATAATATGTGTTAAATGTGAAAAACTTGTTTAATTGAAGAAGTGGTCATTAATTTAAAGTAGTGTCAAATTTGAAATGACAACAATCTTTAAATTATCGAAAAAAGTCACCTGCGCACATTTAAAAAAGTATAAAAGTATGAAACACTTAAAAAATAATTTTGACGTCGTAAAAAGGTCATTTTGCCCAGTGTGCGGCGGTGTCCATGACTTAATTCCTACTTAACGAATCCTCACCCATTGAAAATACAGCGGGCTTACTAAAAATTTTGGCAACACTGGCCAAATTGCCACGTCCGTTTGTTAAACTCCTCGATAAGGGGTTTCAATTTTCGGAGGTGGCAATTGACGCCATGCAAAAATTGGTTTAGTGGGGCCCCGTTGGTTGTATATATTTTTACCCGTATAGTTTGTAAGTGTGTATATTTTTAGTTTGTAAGGGTATAGATTTTTTACCTTTATAGTTTGTAAGTGTATATATTTTTTACAATAAATGGTTTTCATATAATTGTGGTTTTTTCTTTCAATTTTCTTAATTTCAGGTTAGTCATAGTAAAAACAATTAGGTAGAACAGGGAACATAAAAGTTTGTCGTAACAACATACTAAAAATACCTCTCTACGATTTCTGCTAAAAACACCCGCCTCTAATACTTTGATTTTTAGAGAGCAATATAGGTGCCCCATTTTGAATCGAAGCGTAAATTTTTCATAAGGTTGACAAATAATGTGTTTACATGTTTTAACAACAAAAGTAAAAGTATTCACGTTCTTTGCCGACGTTTGTGCAAATTTACAAGTTCCAGAAGGTTACAAGACTGGTACTTGTGCTTTGCTAAAGTCAAATTAAAATTTGGGGTTCTTTATTCCTAGCAATTCTTTCCCAGTACAGTTTACAAGTTCCAAAAGGTTACAAGACTGGTACTTGTGCTTTGCCAAAGTCAGATTAAAATTTCGGCTCTTTATTTACAGAAATTCTTTGCCAGTACAATTGAATGGGTTTTCCAAAGAAATAATCAAGTGGCATGTTAATACAACCGTAGGCCGGTGATGCACAGGTCATATTTGTACAAATTTTTCCCGGTTCAAATTCAGCTTTATAATCATCGCAGTTTAACGGTACATTATATCTGTACGGGTAGTCACTAACAGCCAGATTCTCCAACGCTAGTCGGGTCTAATTTGACAACCAAAAGTTTTAAACTGACAATTGTAAGAATAAGACAACTAACTTTTATACAATGAATCTATTTCTGAGCTTTTTCGCAATTCTATAAAGAAAAGGGCAATTTTAGTAGGTACTTTCGACAATAATAGAACTAAATTCATTACAGCAACTCGTTCCGAGATGAAAATCATTTGGAAACCAAGCAAATCGCTGAAATATCAGAATATTCCATAAGCTTTTAATGGCGATTTATTAACAATGACAAGACAAAAACCTGTCAAAACGTAACTGATCAACTATAAGATCTTAATTTAAACCAGTACTAAATCTTAAACCTTCTTAGTGAATCTGAACGTAAAGTTTTTAAATTGGCCCTCTAAACACGTAATACATTTACCATATGCAAATTGTAAATTGTACTCGACACAGTTACATCCACCCTTTTCAAACTCAAGTTCAATGTCAACCGCATTGTGTAAACCAGTCACGCAAATATTTTTGATTTGTTCAAGATGAGACCGGTTAAAGGATCAATATTATTGGTACAAGTAAAACGCCACGAGCCATCCTCGAGTTTTTCCTCTGGACCGGACAGAACAATGTTAGAGGGAATATTGGTTATGTATCGTTCTCCCAGCAGGTTGTCCGTTATTTGCCCATTACATACCAGTATTAAATTTCCACCGGGTCCGCCAAATTCGGCGAAACGCGAAATACACGACCAACCTTTTAACGTTTTTACTGCAAACGTTGTAGAACTACAATTTGCGGCACTAGTGGGCAGACACCAACCTCCCATTCGCAGGGGCGATTGATCTATGTGAAATAGGTCGTGTTTAGCGATATTCTGAAAATGAAAGTCGCTACTGCCACAAATTAACGAACAGTTTGTGGAGGAATCGGTTATATTACCCAAATAAAGGCCGTTTGTACAATGCGATTTCTTTCCCGCTTGATCGGCGTCGGGAAAATGATGTAAATGTTCAATTCCATTCAGCTTTAACATTGGATTCAGTTGTTCATTGAACGTTGTCGTATTTTGCGTAAAAACGCCACCAAAAACTAGAAATATTTTCCACAGTAAGGAAAATATAAGCACTAGAACAAGAGACCAATTCATAAACCATTGAACCGACATGTTCTTAGTGATTTTGTTTTGGCTTGGACTCTGTTCCGTTTTATAGTTGATATTTTGGAATGCAGCTACTACGCCTAATCTAAATTTGGCCATTAACAAGAGTATAATTAACCTATTGAAGTTTGGCGCCGATCAAAAAGCAAGTTTTGATTGCACAAAAGTACACGTTCCTTGTTATGTCAATAACGATTGTAGCGATATTTTCTTATATTCGGGAGGATTTGCCTGTCTAAATGGTATTTGTCAAAAAGCGTTTACAAAGAATGCAGAAATGCCGAAATGTAATCCCCGACACGGTATTGTTGCGTTGTTGCGCGTAGACGAGATATTTGGACAGTTAAGTTGGCAATGTGTCTCTCTTAACACCAAACTCTCTCCACCTAACACCTAACACCAAATGTTTTATGGAGGTTTCCAAACTTTGAGGTTTTATAAATAAGCCTGTAAATGCAACATTAACTTTTAGCAAAGTGTTTTTTAATTCGTTTTGAGGTTTTAAAGAGAAAATGCGAAATGCTTTTTGAAGAAATACCTTCGGGTCTTTTAATTTAAGATTTGTAATAATGCCAGTTTTGATGCGACCATTAAAACACGATTCTACATTTTCCACAGGACATCACGTTTTGCTAAACTTTTGTTACTATTAATATTAAGTTTGAATCTCTGTAAATAACTTTTTAAAATCGACAGGTTAGACTCAACCCTCTTAAAACTGTTCACACATACCTTATTTTTAAAACTCTTTTGTAAAAGAAAATTTGTTTTTTTAATATACTGTATATAATGTGGTATTCTTCTTTTGATTTGAGTAATCCACTCACCGTTTCAAGTTTTCTGATCACTTTAGAAGACAAATTATCTAAAACTTTGTTGCTGCTCATGGTTAGTTTGTGTTGGTGTTTGGATTTGGTTTTTAAAGAAAATGTAGGTTTGGTTCTACTCACTTTGGAAAATTAAGTTCAATAATCCTACAAAACATATACTACATTAAAATTAAATATTACCTAATAAAAAAATACAAAAAATTACCCAGTCTACTTTACGGGACAATAAATACTTTCCAGCGAAACAGTTAACCCAAAGGACATCGTGTTTTTTTGCTCTACACGTCGTACTTAGAGGGCGCGAGTTTTACTTAAATCTACTACTTACATCTACACACTTTCCAGCGAAACGGTGAACCCAATGCACATTTGGGTTTTTGCTCTACACGTCGTACTTAGAGGGCGCGAGTTTTCCTTAAATCTACTACTTACATCTACACACTTTCCAGCGAGACGGTGAACCCAATGCACATTTGGGTTTTTGCTCTACACGTCGTACTTAGGGGGCGCGAGTTTTACTTAAATCTACCGCTTACATCTACACACTTTCCAGCGAAACGGTTAACCCAATGTACATCGTGTTTTTTTTGCTCTACACGTCGTACTTAGAGGGCGCGAGTTTTACTTAAATCTACTACTTACATCTACACACTTTCCAGCGAAACGGTTAACCCAATGTACATCGTGTTTTTTGCGCTACACGTCGTACTTAGAGGGCGCAAGTTTTACTTAAAACTACCACTGCCATGTTTTTTTTGTTGCTAAAAATAATACAAAAACAGACTCACCCTATAGTTCTTGGTATAGACTGGCACTCACTTGAGGCTGCCTAGCGTTAGCTCTGCGGCAAGTATTTATTATACGTTTTAGAAAAAAGCTATTACGTTCCCCTTGCAAACGTTTGCAAAATATTAAACGAAGCAATGGAGCGAAATCTGCAACGAAAACTTTAGTTTATTTATCAACATTTTTTTAAGGTCAAGAGGTTATCCACGATCTAAGTTTCCACACTGCAATGCAATTTTAAGACATGTGTGAGTTATCATGTTTATTAATGTTTAAATAGAGATTTTTTTTGTTCTAAATTGTATTTATACCGTATGCCAAATCAGTGGAATTAAATACAATCCTTCGATTACAGCTAATAAGCAACCAGCAACAAAAACAAAAACATATTTTAAAACATGGCATCCTGTCGTACAACAATTGTGGTGTACACAGAAGACCGGTTAAATTTTCCAATAAAGTCCTCCTTGGGGGTGGTGAAGCAACTTTTCCAGTAAGTAGTACCTATAACTCTTATAAGTGTGTATCATTTTAATATTTTTTGGGTAGTTTAAGACTATTTTTTGTGTGTCAAGTATTTTTGTCAAGAAAAGTTTGTAGTAAAGAAAAAATTTTTTAATATTTTATAATATAATACAAAAACTCAGTTGTCCATCTGTCTCATCTAGATGCCTTGATGGTGTTGGAGGACAAAGTGTATCCAATAAAAAAATATTTTAAAATTATTATTTATTTTTCAGATATGGAGTAAAGGAAATAGTTGCCAAAGATGAGAACATTTTTATCCACCTGACCTATTCACCACGAGCCATTACACTACGGAGGAAGTTTGGTAATCTGCCAGTTCGCTATATGCGAGCCAAACTGGAGAATAACGAGGAGTTTAAGATCCTCGAACAAGTGGTGCGACGGTACAAATTTAATCTGCTGGATGAGGAAGACGACAGCAGTAAACCCCAATTAACGGCTGCTGGGGTGAAACGAAAAATAACAGTCGAATAGGTCTACTCATCCAGTGAGGGGAGTGGTGAAGAGGAAGGAGGAAATCGGGAAGAAAAATATATTCAGAGGAGGAGGAGGAGCCGCAGCAGGGTAGCAGTACGACGAACTGAAAAACAAAAAAAAACATAAATTGTAGTAAATAAATGTTGTATATTTCTTATATTGTTTTATTCTTTTATAATTAGGAACCCAGTACTCTAAGTAGAAAAATAGTTTCCAGAGTGTAGTTGGGATAGTTACCACCAAAAAAAAATATTGGTTGTATGAAGATCTATAGGTATTGCGTAGGAACGTACTTGGAAACGTAAAGCTGTATAGGTATATTAACTTGGTCGTTGCCGCTAAAAATTTACTGAATAAAAAGATGCCTCAACAAACAGCGGAAGATTATTGGAGTCATAGATTGTATGGACGTCAAGGTTACTGTTCTGGTTGCTCGCAAAGGATGAGTCGACGATACAATGATCACTGGTGCTGTGCAGTATGTTGGAAAATTAAACAGAAATGTGTTAAATGTAACAAAAGTCTAGGTGAGTTTGAAAGAAAAGATGAATAGGTTTTGTTCAAGATGTGGCATTTCCAAATCCTACTTTTAATAGAAAATTAATTATGAATTTTTGTTTTATAAGTTTGTTCAATAAATAAATTATGTACAATCATTTGCATTCTTTGTTTTTTTTTACTAAACCTTATCCATGAGGCCAGGCTCGGCTGGCTGATAAGGTCAATTGTGTGTCAGAAAAAAAAACAGAGAAATTCTAAAAACTCAACGAGGATTTTTTTTCCGTTAACACATGCAAATATAAGGCCGTTTTGGTCTGCAGCCTCTGGTCGGTGGTGATGTCACTTCTTGTAGGAACTACCCCACTCTGCTTAAGAAGGGGTGAAAATAGATGATAGGGGATGAGGCCATCATGAGTGCCAAAAGGGCCATATTTTGTCTCAGGACCCCGCCGTCTCTACTACTAAGACCATCGTCCTGACACTTTCAGGGTGTACCCTGCCCTGGTGACACCGTTCGAACCCCAAGCAGCCTGCGTTGTTTGACCCACCTTGCTGCTTGAGTACTTGAGGCACCACAACCTCTACACCACCACGAAAACAGGTTTGATGTGTACGTGTCGTTATTGACAATCGGGTAAAATAATTCAAGGCCATAGGACTTCACTAGTGCACTTCACCCACGTTGTAGCCTGAGCTTCAAGTGTGTAATTAGTTCTTAGATATGTAAATATTGTTTTAGGTAGTACTATGAACTTTAAATTGTCACGAACACATGTGATACACAAAACCCAGTAACAAGGCATTCTTACTTTCGTGCACGTGCACTGACTTTCATTACAAGACGATTATTGCACATAAGCCTTAACCTTGTCCGCCACTGATCTTGGGACATCAATATTATTCACACTTAATTTGAGACAAATACAAAATAAAATGAAATTATCTCATCAGTTGTATTTTTCAGTTATTAAAGTCTAACCTATCTTATCTTAACTTTTCTTTCACCTTCAAAAGCAGCTGTCAAGATCAGTAGGGATGGGCAATTTACCCTAGAATAAGCCACAATAAGTGTGGATTTCTTGGCATTTATGTAATCGTATAAGATTGTTGATTGTTGATGATGTTATTAAGGGTATTAAGGGACCTGCCTTAGATATTAAATTGACAATCTTCCAGAGCAAGCTGTTTTATTAGTCCAAACTTCGAGTTCCTGTTTTCTTTTAAAGATCAGTCTCTGCTTTACCGGGGGTATGTTTTATACAAAAAAATCGCCACCTGTTTTAGGTGGCGATTTTTTTTTGTTTTGATTTTACCCACCCACTCTCGGCAGAGCTAGCCGTCGTTCGCTCAAAAGGCAGAGACTACACCACTTGGACCAATAGAACGGTGCAACTATTGCTACATACAACAAGGCACCGTGTCCCTAACTTTAAACCAACTTCCTTATCGTCAACTTAAAGATAAAGAAGTAATTACTTCTTTTTGGTAGACTTTATTATCTTTATTTATCTTTTTGTTGACTTCAAGGCAAGGGTGTTTACCGTTCGTTATTGTGTTACAGGTTACTGATCTCATACAGGATCTTATCACACTCACTTTTCTCGATATTCATACCTGTTGAAATGTCAAATAATTTTGAAATATTTCTCAAATATTGGGACACTCAAGTGTCCCAATATTTTGTGCCATTCTTCAGCTTTTTTACTTGCTTTCATGAGCATGCCTTCGTCATTTTGTTTTTCAATATTTATAACATAGAGTCCATTTTCTTGTTAGTCACTTTTAAGTATTTTTCATTGTCTTTCATCACAAACACTTTATCTTTTTTAAAATTCACCTGTCCGTTATTATTTGTTATCGCATTTACTGACAACAGATTCTTTGAGAGTTCCGGCACATATGTTACATCGTTCAGTACACATTTGATTATTTGTCCCTTTCCTTCAGATTTCATTTATTCATTCATTTTGGTAACTAACATGTCACTTTTCTCATTAGGGTTTAAGATACTAAATAAACTTTTATAATTTGTCACATCTGATGATTAGAGGGCAGAATCTGTGCATAACATATATATATATATATATATATATATATATATATATATATATATATATATATATATATATATATATATATATATATATATATATGTATATATATAAAATATATATTCCAATCAGCGCGGCAACACTGAGAAACATCTTTTATAGTATTGAGCTTGCGCTGCTGGCAACGAGAAACTAGAGTTCACTAGAGACGCTTTATTTACTTGTGAATTGTGAGCTTAAACTTAATATAAGGTAGGTATATTTTAACGTTTTTTATGTTAATTATAATCCGATAATTTTTTTTATAAACAACTCGAAAAAAAGCACTTTTGTTGTGATAGGAATTGTAGAAAAATAATTGAATTTAAGATTTTTCCTAAATGTAAATATGTTTTTACAATTCCTAAGAGTAAATTCTGATTTTTGACTTAAAAGGATTAATTATTTTCGAATTTAAAAGTTTTATTTTAATAAAATTAATATTCTACGAAATCGGAATTGTTATGCCTTGATGGCATGAACGTGATAAATAAGCCTTGAGTATACGTTTTATTAAAAACCAAGTCACGTTGTAGCCTCTTTTTTTCAATAACCTTTTCTATCAAAAAAATTAAAATTTTAGATTTTTCGGACAGTAGGTATACCCCATTAAAAATCATGATTTAGCTTAATGCACTAACTTTGATAAAGGATATCATTTCAGTGAAATTATCTTTATTACCTTACGTACTTTTACCTTGTACTTATTTCAGGATGCATCGAGAACAAGAAGCATTTCTCATTATTGTTTTAATGGCAATTTTCTTACGTGGCATACAATCCGTAGATCACATGCCGAGTACGGAAAATGTAGACACCCCTGCAACGGCGTTAGCAAGACGATTACTGGAACAATCTGCACCTCCAGGCTACCAGTTACAACATTATTACCCTCTAACCCAAACGGGTAGGAATCCTTATCGTTGGATCAGCCGATTTCGACGACTAGATAACCTATACAGGCAGGAATTTTTAACAGAAATTCGTGCAGCTTTTCGACAAGAATGTCCTTTAGGATGTGAAATATTACAAGTACTAGTGTCGCAGAGCCCCAACCAGGATTTTATTGAGGTACAGTTTTTGGTGAACTGTAGATGTACAAAAAGACGTCGACGTCGCAGGGATAACCGACAATGGAATTCTACGAGATGCACAACCCCTTCCAGTTGGGTATTCGAGGGAGAAAAAGCATTTTGCACTGGTATCCCCAATCACCACCAGTATAAAATGCTTTGTAAGAGTAGCACAAATGTACTAAAATTTTTAACTTTCGACAAAAAGGTATTAGAAAATCATGATTCTTGGGTTTCAACCAGTCATATTGGAATAACTTTTTGATATTTTGCCTTTGATTTTCAGACATGTTTAATCAACGAGATTTTAATTTTCTAACCGTTGACCCGGTTTCAATTAAAAAAATACACGATTTTTGAAGCCTTCAAGCAGCTTATAGGAAGCGAATTCGGATATAGATTAGATAAGCTGGCCGCTTTTTGGTCTCGCGCTGTAAACATATTTTCTGGACATCCTATATAAAGTCGCTTAAACCGATGCAACGTTGTCCATTCGGGGGTTCAATTATAAGGTTTTAAAAAAGTTACAATTTGTATTTATAGGAAAATAGTTAAGTAATAAACAAAACTATTAATAATTTAAGCAGCGGCGGACTATCGCTGACGCCCTTTTTTAGAACGAAAAAAATATTTAACCATACATAATTTAAAAAGTAAAAACGTAGTCTGGTCAATGAGATATTTCGGCAGAGATACATATACACACATACGTACATAATGTTTAAATTATTAATAATTTTGTTTGTGATTTGACTACTTTGCTAATATTCTTTTAGATTTAGTTTTACATAAATAAAAAATAAAATACTGGACATTTGTTGATAATGGAAGTACTTATTTTAATATTTTAGATTTTAAATTTTCACTGGTTATAAATAAAGTTATTGTTATTAGTTAGGTACTAATAAAAACTTTTAAACTTAATTTGCATTTTTATTTTGTATACCTTACGTAATACACAACCTGCGAAAGGTATGAAAATTATAAAACGACTGGAAAACGCATTTTGACTTTTTTTGTGACTTTATTCCAAATTTTTTTACACTTAGAATAGCAACCCAATGTTGTTGCAAAATACTAATCTTATTCGGAATATAATGGATGTGGGGTTAAAACGTACAAATGTTAGAGCGCAATTTGGGCGGACGTAAAGAGGGGCTAGCTGGAGGGGGAGGGATTTAGCATTTAGTTTTGAGATGTAAAGAAATTTTAAAATCTCAAAAAGAGTAAGTATATTTTATCGATTACCTAAACACAAAAATCCCTCTCTCCAGTAACTCCTTCCCCACGTCAGCCCAGATTGCACACTAACACATATACAGGGTGTCCCACGACGATTTTCCCAGCACATTGCTCGGAAACGGAACCAGATAGAAGGAAAAGTTTAAGAACAAAAATTGAGGGCTTGTAAGGGAGCATCTAAGAAGGGTAATTTTAGATGTACAGAGTGTTTCAAAATAGTAATATTGCTGCCAAGTCAATTTTTTTAAATGGAAGACCCTGTATATTGTCAGTTTTTCGAATAGCTTGTTTCAAAAGAAATTCAACCATACCATACTTGTTACGTTTCTAATTTAAAATGACTGAAATATGGGTGATTAAATGATCAATTACGTAATTACGTAATTTTTGTTCAACACTACGGAACGTTCTGTATCTTGGTATTTCACGATTCGGGTTTGTTGACTATATAGATTTTGAGTACGTCTTCCATTCTTGTGACATTCTCTGTATATCAGGAGCATGTCGACATACTCGTCATATGTAAAAAGAGAAGGCATTTCTTAATATTTGAAATAATTAACAATGAAACTACTTCTAACTCGTGACATGACAGCCCCCGTCATACTCTTCAATATTTCGCTGGTGGTTATTGTTATTATTGCATATCTGTACTTACGTAATTGATCATTTAATCGCTCATATTTCAGTCATTGTAAACTAGAAACGTAACAACTGGTATGGTTGAATTTGTCTTGAAACAAGCTATTCGAAAAGCTAACAATATACAGGGTATTCTATTTAAAAAAATTGACTTGGCAGCAATATTGCTATTCGTGAAACACCCTGTACATCTAAAATTACCCTTCCTAGATGCTCCCTTATAAGCAATCAATTTTTGTTCTTAAACTTTTTTTCTATCTGGTTCCGTTTCCAAGCAATGTGATGGGAAAATCGTCGTGGGACACCCTGTATATCATGTAATGAAGATTAGTATTTCATCCACATTCTAGGGCTAAAATGCGTAAGGTAGGCAGATCAAACCTACATGTGTTAGAGGACGATTTTACATACATAACATATTTTACATTAAAATGTTAGTTCAAATATTTAGCTCAATAGGTACCTACTTTGCCACATCGACATTTTCTATCTCATCACTTTCATCTTCTTCTAGACCAGCTAATTTTATATCTAAATTCTAAATCATGGGGCGTTTCCCCTGTTCTTCTTTACTTATACCTTTTTCTATGGTTTTTTCGACTTTCTGATTAGATTTTCTTACTTGATCTTGGCCTGTCCCCCTAAACAAAAATGATCCCGGCAGCCGAACCCAGCCGATTGTCGTCGTCGTCGCCTCGCCTCGCCTCGTCCAACATATTTTTCTTATTTTTATGTATAAAAAATATAACATATATCAAACTTAAAGAAATTTTAACAAACCTGCACTGAAACGACTTTTCGGACATATGAGTGCAGATTTGTTAAAATTTCTTTAGGTTTGTATATGTTCGCAAATTTTAGCGTTCACCAGGTAACGGTTGGTTATGCTTTTTGTTTTGACGATTTCTCTACTTCAACCAATGCGGTCTGACAAAGAATGCGATAGAAAATTTTGTTACCATTTTGTTACCTGCTTAACGCCAAAACTTGCGCAATTTTTTTATACCTATATCCTATATGTAGGACTCAGTCAGGTGGTGGGAACTCGTTGCAAGTTGCTCGTTCGACTAGGTTCGGCTGCCGGGATCATTTGTTTAGGGGGTATTATGCACTATATTCGAAACTCATATGTTCGAAAAGCCCTTTCCTTGCAGATTTGTTAAAATTTCTTTAGATTTGCTATTCCTATGTTGTCCTTATATTATTCAAACTAGTGAGTTTTCGAAACATTTGGCCATCCAAAAAACGATTTTGAATTATTTTACTATGGAACAAATGCTTTTCTATGATATGATTTTCGAACTTACGATATAGAATTATTTAAGTAGGATATGTAGGTATATACTGGGTGTACATCTAAGAAAGGGTGGCTGTATCTCGGAAACCGTTTAACATGGCGATTTGAAACAAAAATTATAGTAAAAGTGGCCTGGAGAAATTGCTGGAAATTATTTTCAAGTTTCTAATGCAAAACAAATAACTATTGGTTTAATTAGTTAACCTGTTAGTAACAAAAAATCATACACAGGGTGTACAGTTTTTTAGAGTTGGGGAATAGTTCTGAAAATTCACCTAAACCTTACACACAAAATCATCTATTTCTACTATACTTAGGTGGTATTATTATACTCAAACTCTCAGTCAGCTTTTGCTTATTTTGTAATAGAGGTATTCAATAAAACTAAATGGTTATTGACTATTTCTATTTAAAATTGTTGTGGGTACATAACATACATTTACATTACCCTTAGGCTAAAAACTTATTTTTGCCATTTTCCCAGTAAACAAAAATCAAACTACTTAATATTAATGCTTTAAACACTATGACAACTTAATACGCTAATATAAACTAGAATCATGGGGCAATATTTTAACAGCGGAATCGGCGCCAATAAGTAATAATTCATCAATATGGGTCAAAAAATGTTTCCCAAGAAAACAAGGCCCTCCAAACCCTAAAGGTATTTTTCCTGAATAGCATGATATGATATGAATATCATGATGATGATAACAATTAAAAAAATCTAATATTTTGCCACTTTTATTAAATGTTATGGCTGAATCGGTTTTTTAAGTAAAAAATCTCGTTATTTAAACAGGCATTACCATTGGTGCAGGAAGGGTGTACTTCCAACATATTTTTATTTAATTTTAAAAAAATTATGGCAAATTATACAAATTCAGCGGTATTTGCTAAAAGGTAGTTTAGGCTCACTTCGATAGGAAGCACCGTTTAAAAAAAAAGTCGATAGGAAGCACCGTTTAAAAAAATCACTTTTACTCTTAACTTACATAATAATATAATAAGAGACTGTAATACCACGTAATAATTGAAAAGTTACTAAACTACAAATTTTGGATTCCAAACTAATAGATAAATCTAATACGCTCTTTAATGATAAGTAGCATAACTTTTAAAGCGATTTGTTCCGGAAGCGATGCATCCTATCGAAATGAACACGGAGTGCCATTTCCTCCCAAAAGTTTTTATAATTTGGCATATAAACATAAAACAATTACATAAGAAAAGCTAAGGCTTCTTTTACCTCCTCCCTCACCAGTAAGTAGAGCTCATTTCTAAATAACGATATTTTTGACTTAAAAATCAAGTCAGCGGCAGCGTATAAAACTTAATAAAGTGGTAACATTTTTTTATTTAATATTTTTTCAAGCAGTTTCCCAGACATTTAGGAAACCCAAATTTAGGATCCTCTCTTAACTGTTTCAGTCCCAATTTTTTTTTGATATCCAAAAATTCTGATATTTGGCTAATTAATTTGTTTTGCCCTATATTAACCTTATATTTTTGGTAGAACGTCCTAGCGTTGCCCTATTTTGATTTGACATTTGATGTGTACACTGTAGTGTACACTGGGACTTAACGGTATCGATCACTAATGCAAACAATTTTTGGAAAATATAAATTTGGTTGGATTTCTATACTGAGGCAAAAATTAATGTTTTTAACAATCCTTATTTATTTTCTACTATGGTATAACCTTTATATTATTTTCTTTATCCGGTTCTCCCATTTCAACATCATCTTGCATCTGGATTCGAACATCTGCAACTTTCTTGTGCTCAACATCATCCTCAACATTTATTGAAACTGGCTCATCTACTTTAGTTTGCATGTCTGAAAAGAAAATTATATCCTATGATCTGACAACAACATACATAAAACCATTTTTAACAAACCTTGCTGGTAGGATTCTATTTCCCACCCATCATCCTCCTCACTAAGATAGCACTTCGCTAAGACCCAATGTACACGACAGTGTACGTAACTTTGATGGACCAATATACGCAAATATCTCTACAAGTTCACTACACAATATAATATATGTTAAAGTTCAACTGTTTTTATAATACAAAATTTTATAAACAGCAGCACTGCAACTTTACATAAATAAAGACAAAATAAACAAACACGTTCTGGCCACTTTCGACATAATACTGCGTGCCATACCACTAATATGTCGTGCATTTGACTTTCTACACATAGATGGCAGCAAGTGCATTAAAACTATAGAAAGGTGTACACGTAAGTGCACAATGGGATGCAGGGGTCCAAATCCCCTTACAGTTTGTATTTAGCTAATATCAAGTTTCTGTACACTACAGTGTACGCCAGGACTGAAAGGGTTAAAAGGGTTGTATCTCCCTTAGGAAGTATTTTTCAATACATGTTTTTTTAATCATATTTTTAACGTAAATTACGCTGTAAAAATATTACTCTTTAATTTCAGGACCCCTGTATAACATTAACAATAGGTATTGTAAAAAACAAATACAAAATATTTGTCAGACGTTTTACACAACGAAAAAAGCACATTTTGGATTTTCTATGCGAAAATGTTGCCCATCTTTTCCAATGTTTATGTTACCGGTCAAACCCGATTTCAGGATAAACTAGTTTTTCCTAGGCCAAACCAGTCTATCCGAAAAGCGATAGGATGAACTAGTTTGTCCTAGTCCAAACTAGTTTGTCCTGAAACCAATGTAGGGTTGCTAGGAAAAACTGATTTGTCCTAGTCCATACAAGTTCAAACTGCGATTTTACTTTATTTTGTAGGATTAACTAGTTTAAACCAGTTAAAAGCAGGCTTAGGACGTGTTTTTCCTAGGACGTTTGACGGGTTTGCTCAGTATTAGTTGATCAGTTTTTGTCTTTAATGATATAGCAAAAAATATGTTATAATTAAAAACAGAAACTGATCGACTAATACTGAGCAAACCCTAGGGCCATGCTGGTTTATCCTAAAAAGTACCAGGCAATACTAGTACGTCCTAGGAAAAACGCAAACGTCCTAAATCAACTATAGAAAGTTTCAATATTTCCTAGGCCAAACTAGTTTATCTTCAAATCGGGTAGGAGAAACTAGTTCATCCTATCGCTCTTCGGATAGACTGGTTTGGCCTAGGAAAATCTAGTTTCTCCTGAAAACGGGTTTGGCCGGTAACATTTATATTAATTTTGAGGAAATATTTAATAAGCAGAGATACAGGCATTTAAATTATATTTATTTCTAATTAAAGTAACATTATTCACGTGTGTATAATGAAATTTAATTCTTGAATCTTTTGGTTTACGGACAATATTGGCGCTTTCTAATATTGTTTATCTAAGCTCCTCAAACAAAACGATATTAATCTTTGGCATAAGTAGATTCGGTATAAAATATGTACTTATATTACTTATATTTCCAAGATGTATAAACATAAAAAGGCGCCAATTTCTTTTGTTTTAACAATTTTATAATATTAATGGTAAAGACAGTGGTAAATTAACAACAATGGTAATTAGAAATAAAATACTAATTAGCCAACAATTTATGCATGGGCGTAGGCGTAAGTTAAATTAATTTTTTTTTTAATATGGAAAAAGGCGATATTCTTAAGAAAAAATATAACTGGCACAAACTTTTATATGGTGATCGTACTTACTGCAACATGATTTAACAAAAAAAATTATTATTTAATGACTTCAAAATTACCGATTTTTAATCACCCCATCGTCTTCGGGAGAGTTTTTCAAGAACAAACGGTCAGTTTATAAGGATGCAGACAATTTGCATTTTTGCACTTTAAACGAGGCCACGCTATCAATGCATTTTTTAACTGTAAACGAGGCCACGTTATCAATATTTGCATTTTTGAAGAACGAACAGTCACTTTATAAGGCCGCAAGGACGCTTTTTCTTTGTTCTGGTCCGAGTATTATCAATCAATCAATCAATAAGCTTTATTGTCAAAGAGTGTTATCTTATAGACAAAGCAGACTAAATATACCTAAAACTAAAATACCTATCACAAGTTAAGTTAAAAATATCATTTCAGTCATTAAAATATTTAAAAAAAATAAGGTAAAGTAGATAACACACAAAACAATAATTAATACGAACAACAGAAGGACAATTAGCTAACTAATATAATATCATAATATTTAAACATATAAAAATCAAAATAACATATCACAAAATTACATCGCTATAAAATTCAGTTAAACTGTAGTAAGCCTTACCAATGAGAATTTTCCGCAGTTTATTTTTAAATATCTTTAAAGTTGGGCAAAGTTTCAAAAAAGTTGGTAAATGATTATACATCTTAATGCCTTCATATATTATAGACCTCTTCGTCAATGTCAAGGTGGGAATAGGGAGGGGCAAATTAAGGTATTGTCTTGTGTCATAATGTTGTTCCTGAGCTGGGAAGGTATTACGGTACTTATATACAAGACATAAAGTTTCTAGAATAAATATACTATACAAGGTGAGTATGTTGCCATTAACGAATAACTGTCGACAAGACACCCGTGGATTTGCTTTAGATACGTAACGCACAGCACGTTTTTGCAAAATAAATATAGTGTTCACTAAAGTAACGCCTGCCATTCCCCAAAACGCAATCCCATATCTGATTCTTGAATCAATGAGGGCATAGTAGACAGATTTAGCCACAGCCGATCCCAACTCGTCGGCAGTGACCCTAACCGCATAGCAGCCTGATGCGATTTTTTTTCCTAAATTAATTATATAGGGTCCAAACTTAAGCTCACTGTCTATGACCAAGCCAAGAAATTTAGCCTCGGAATGATTATTCATATTTGAGTCGCCAACAATGAGACCCTCAATATTACATTTAAAGCTTACAACATGAGTTGTATTCAAATTAATTCAAATTAAGTAAAAGAAGGTTGGAATCACACCACGCTTTTATTCTCTCAAGATCGCTATTAATGGTGGTTTTTAGAGCTTCAGCACTATCACAATGCCACAATATAGTCGTGTCGTCAGCAAACTAGTGTGAATTTTCCGCTGATATTAAGAGAAGCTAAGTCATTAATGTAAAGAAGAAATAGAATAGGGCCAAGGACTGACCCCTGAGGCACACCCCACTCAACTTTCCTAGCCGATGACGTTTCCGCTCCGACACACACTTTCTGCCGACGACCCGACAAATATGACTGAAACCATGCCAACGGAACCCCTCTAAAACCATAACACTGAATCTTCTGCAGCAGAATTCTGTGACTGACACAGTCAAATGCTTTTGACAGGTCACAGAAAACTGCAGCAGCGACCCCTCCTCCATTTATCCGAGAATATAAACTCTCTAACAATCTGAAGATAGCGTCCTGTGTGCCTTTACCCTCCTGAAAACCAAACTGACTATCAGACAAAATTTTGTTCTGTACAATAAAAGAGGTCATGCGTGTTTTGACCAGTCTCTCTATAATTTTGGAAAGAGTTGATAGTAAAGATATTGGCCTATAGTTTGATCGATCATTAAGACTACCACCCTTATGAAGCGGAATAACCCTAGCCATCGACAGAGCAGATGGAAATATTCCAGTTTCCCATCCCTGATTTATAGCCTGCACAAGAATCTCCAACACTGAGCCCGGCAGATTCAGAAATACCCTAGCAGATATTCCGTCATCACCCGAAGCATTTTTGTTTCTGATTCCCGCGATTACATCTTTAATTTCTCGTATGCTAGTAGGTACAAAATAAACAGAATTGTTTACTGATAACCTTCGTAAGTAATCTAATGGGTCAGCGGTAGGAGTTAAGTTATTAGTAAGTTTCTCAGCTATAGTACAATAAAATGAATTAAATGCATCAGGTGTTACTTGGGATTCAACCACACTTGGACAGAACCCACCGCTACCACGAATGTCGTTAACAATAGACCAGCATGCCCTATGCTTGTTCGGAGCAGTGTCAATGCGGTCAGAGTAATAATTATTTTTAGCCACCCTAATCAATTTTTGGTAAATAGATCTATAATCATAAAAATACCGATGGAAAAAATCATTGTCAGTAAACTTTCAAATCTGATGAAGATTTCTCAGATTAGCTGCAGAGATCCTAAGACCTTTTGTAACCCATGGCTTTTTACTCTTTACCCTGATTTTTTTGATAGGAAAGACTTGGTTGAATTTATTTAACAAAATATTGTAAAAGACACCGAGAGGTTCAGGAGCATGCAGAACAGAATCCCAATTACTCTCTGTGCACCGTCGATAAAACCTCTCATAATTAGATCTACTAAAAATCCTGCCATATTTAAATTTAGGTGGCAGATTAATTGAAATTGGTAATATTTTGCATATAATTGCGTGATGGTCAGACAATGCAGCATTAACTACAGAGCACACTCTCACTATTGATATTGGAGCAAACATAATCAATTATAGTTGAGGAATGCTGAGTGACTCGCGTAAAATCTGAGACGTGCATTTGCAGGTTGTGAGATTTCAACAAATTATTCAACCTGACGGTCGAGGGAGCACAAGACTTTTCAAAATTGATATTGAAATCTCCTGAAACGACAATCCACGAGGAAACAGGTAATGACGAAAGAAGTGAATCCAAACCATGGAAAAAATCATTAATGTCAGATGACGGTGACCGATAAATACAAATTATAAACATGTTACGTGATTTGGAAAAAATCACCGAGAACTCAAAACTATTTTCGATTGAAAGATTGTTATAAGTATCAATCGGCTCAAACAGATTATTCTCCAAAAAGCCTTTATTGGCCAAGATCAAAGTGCCACCATGAACAGACATCGTTCTACAAAAAGTTGACAGCACCACATACGATGGGATACAAAACAATTCACCCTCAATCAACCAATGTTCAGTCAGTAAAACAAGAGAAGGGAAACCCTGTGAATCCAAAAACATATATAATTCACTGGTTTTATTCCTTAATGATTGGATATTAAGAAGGATAAATGAAAAATATGTATCATTTTGAGATGTTATGGATCCAGATCCACCAGAGACACCTCCATAAAATTTGAATCCGAATCACTTGCTGAGGGAAGAGCCAGCACGCCGCGATACCAGGAGCAACTGAGGGAGTGATGTCGTCCACCAGACCCGAGGGCGATATCACATCAGGACCACATCCCGGAGATGGTCGGATCGTCTAGGAAAAAGTGACCGACAATGAATCCGTAGTAATAAGATTGAAAGGTTAACGAGCATTTTAGTCGCATTTCAACGAGCCAAAAAGAACTCGTCGCAGTGCCGCTACACGCTTGGGTTTGTACTGAATCGCGAAAAATAACACATTGAAAACGAAAGGGAGGAAGATTATCGTGCACAACTTTAGCAAAGAATCTAGTATTTTTGCTTAGGTTTGCAACAATGTACAATTTATAGGAACTGGTACACCGGGTCCCGCAAATAATAAACTTTATCGAACTTTTGGCGTAAATGCAAAAAAATGGAAAAGCGGTTGCTTGTCTGACGTTTACCCGTAAGTATGGCACTAATATTGTCGTGATGTTTCAATACTACATCTTTGAGACTATTTTTCTAGATAGAACACACTCCCCTCTTTTCGACGCTCTGTTATCGGGGAAATGCTACTTACCGGACATGAAATTAGAATAAAAGGAGCCGAGTTGCAGCGGATTCCTCATTCCAGAACAGTTGTCACAGTACGTTAAAAAACAAACTTCTCTTAGTTTCAAAATGAACGTTTGGAAAGCGCTGGGCTATTCGCTCGTTCATACTCCTCGACAACCTAACGTTGCGGTGGTATTGATCTGGCGACGAGACAAAGAATACCGTTTCCAAAACGCTCCACCTAACAAGAAATATTATATGAGATATTTATCTGGTTCTATAACCGAACAACAATTTTGGAAAGAACGTGCAGATGCCATGGATTTTCTCGAAGGACGTAAGTTGTTTTGTAATCGACCACTCGAACGAGCACATTGGTACGATGCCGGAATCGATTTACATCTTCGGGACGATTACGTTTTGAAGGCGAACGAGCCCACGGAAATTGCATACGAAGAACGTATATTGGTACCTCATGGATATGTCGGACTCCTAATTGCAAGATCATCTACGAATCGCCAAGGTAATCTTCGATGCGGTGTTGTGGATCCCACCTATACTGGCCAATTACGCAGCACCTTTCTAGCAGATAGAGACATGGCGTTGAAGAAAGGCACAGCTTTCGCTCAACTTGTTCTAGTACGATGTGAAACGCCCTTTTTATTGGCAGCACTGTCAACATTGCCAAATTATGGTCGTGGTGGGTAAATCTCAGTGTATATGTTATATTATCAAATGTATATGGTAGCAAATAAAGTTGTAGTAAAATGTATCAAATGTATATGGTAGAAAATGGTTAAATCTCAGTGTATATGTTATATTATCAAATTATGGTCGTGGTGGTTAAATCTCAGTGTATATGTTATATTATCAAATGTATATGGTAACAAATAAAGTTGTAGTAAAATGTATACGATAGACGTTTGTTTCCTTTAAATTGTTCACAACAATATAGCATTGACCGTGTTTATTTAGGTATCCCAATCAAACCCAAACAAACAATCTTTCCACTCTCTACGAACGAGTACAGACCGTTTGATTGTTTTTTCGGGCTTTCAATTGACCAAGTCGGTTGTCTGGACTGTATGTAAATTAAAAAAGCAGTCTAACAAAAGTCCGGTTTTAGATTAGAATAACGTTACAGCATAGGCGATGCACCGCCAGTAAAAGTAAACAATCGTTCAACTCTCTACGAGTCGTTAGTGTGTTCCCGTTCTTTAAATTTTGTCAAGTTTGTGTTGTCGGTAAATCTGTGGGGTTTCTACATCAGGTCAAAATGACGTCACGGCATAGACGTCCCAATTTGTTTAAAAAAAACCGTCGTTGCACTCTCTGCGCCTTTAGTGTATTTCCGTTCTTTAAATTGGTCAACTTTGTATCTCCACGGGAAAAACCGTCTAGTCGACGTCCCGTATTTTAGATTTTTGCAGTCCGGGATTCGTGCAAGGATAATTGGCTCGGGTTTGTCTTTCCCCATATAACCCGATGGCCATACCATAGTTTCAAAATGACTTATCACATGCAAGTAGTGAATTTGACACAAAATGAATTCCGGGAGATTGTTGATCGTTTAGAGCAACTTTTGCCGAGATGTTTTTCGGCATCATTGTCACGCTCCGGTAAACGTCGTTTATTACCCGATCTATTGATTATCATTAACAAAGAAACGTATCGACCGCCTAAGAATGTAGCAGAAGTGATAAGACTAAAAAGTATAGTTTGTCCAGCATTTTAACCGCATTTTTTCAAAGAAACAAACATCGACCAGTCGCAGTGCCGTTTGACGCTTGGATTTGTACCGAACCGCGGAAAATTGGACCCTATCAATTTGGTTTTGTTTCCCCGTCGAATGTTGCGATAGATGAGAACGAACCCGGGGAGAGTCGCATTCTTCTGGGAGAGGACGTTGTGTTACCGGGGTAGTTTATCTCTTGGATGGCACCCGAACATAGGTTTTACGAGAGCGTGCCAATACTTACATTTGAAGACTTTGTTCGATTTTGGCAAAGGCAACCAATCACCGCAAAGAAATGACTATGTATCAATTTTAAAAAAGTATTCGATGCACCGACGATTTCGACGAAGCTTGGGTTGGGTGAGTTCAACCGATCGATTCAGCAGTTTAATTACTTTGATAATTATTGTTACATTATTATACTTTTGATCAGTAATAAAACGGGACAAATTGATCTGTACTATATCAGTTGGCCCTATTACAAGGAATTTCTACGAGTTTCCAATTTCCGCGCGTTGAATATTAACATTGTCGTGATTAATGGGAAAAGCGTTTTGGTACGGGGATCGTAATATTTACTAATTCGGTTCAGTTGCCAATTATACCTGGCAAAGTACAAAAACAAAATTTTGCTCAAATCACCCTCCCAAAATAAAAGCGTAGCCGTGGGTAACAAAGATCATTACAGACATGTCCAACAAACTTGTACAAGTGTTACTGATAATAGTAGTGTAGGTACCTTGATACGGCTGCACTCGCTCTCGATGGCATGTGTCCATCCGGAGCGACCACGGATTGAAGGTCATTGGCGAAGAAGTGTTAAGAATTTGGAAGACGTCGTCGACAATGACGTCATTGACCAGAGGCTGTTGGACGGAAGGGCGTTATTGCGGGGGTTGTTGGGGTGTTGTCTGTTTGTTTACCTGTATTTTGTCGGGCTCACCTGAGTTTCTTGTGCTGAAGAAGTGGTCGACAATGACGTAATTGGCCAGAGGTTGTTGGACAGAAGGGCCTTAATGTGGTTTTGGTGTGTTTTGATTGGTGGTATTATAGATGTGCCGTAATTGGGTGGTTGATGTCAATGACGTAATTGACCAGGGGTTGCTGTCTGTTTGTTTACCTGTATTTTGTCTGGGGCTCACCTGAGTTTCTTGTGCGGAAGAAGTGGTCGACAATGACGTAATTGACCAGAGGTTGTTGGGCAGAAGGGCCTTAGTGTGTTTTCGGTGTGTTTTGATTGGTTCCAAGAGAAGTAGTTCTTGTAAATTGTCACTGACGTAATTGGCCCCAGAGGTTGCTGTCGGCTTGTTTACCTGTATTATTGTCTTGGATTTACCTGAGTTGGTGGTGGTGTTTGGTACCGAAGAAGCATGAGAGCGAGAGAGAGAGAGAAAGAGAGCGCGGGAGAGAGAGAGCGCGGGAGAGAGAGCGCGCGGGGGAGAGCGGGAGAGAGAGAGAGCGCGCGAACGGGAGAGAGAGAGCGGGAGAGACAGAGCGGAAGCGGGAGAGAGAGAGAGAGAGAGAGATATGTTTTTGCGAATCGAATGGGGTTTGCTGAGGAGTTGGGATTAGCAAAAAACAAGAATAACAAAAACAATCGATTGCTCGCTGTCTTTTTCTATGGCATTATGTTGGGTAGGAGATAGGATTGAGGCGGGGGGGCGGGGTGGGTAAAAACACGCTTAGAGTGAGGTAGATAAATTTCGTGTGCATGACAGTGGTTGTATTCAATTGGCAGATCGTTTGTTTGATTTTTTGGATGCAGCCACGCCTAGCCTAGCCTGGATGTTACCTGGGGGGTAGGTGTGTGTGTGTGTGTGTGTGTGTGTGTGTGTGTGTGTGTGAGTGTGTGTCATTACCTGTTACCTGTTACCTATGATTTTTGTTTGGATATTTCATTTACACATATGTGGATAAAATAAAATATATTGAAAACATATAAGTCGTCAGAACAAAATAAAAAAATAACTATTTGTCATGTTATCGTTGTTCGGAGGTCATGGCTGGGTTAAATCCTGTCTATTTTTAGACCTAACTCCAAACAAAACGAACCCATGTTGCATTGTCTAGTGAAATATTTTATATAATAATAATAAGCTGCAGTAAGGAATTTTAATAAATATGATTTAAAACATAATTTGAAAATCGAAATATTTTATCTTTCGGCAAAGGTCAAAAATAGGCCAAAATTGCCTCTATAAATAGAATTTACTAAAAACAATACGAGTCTAAAACGATATTTTTCATGTTTATTTAATGCATTTATTTAATAAGCTACAATTTTAGAACTACAACGAAAAGTAACATTTTAGAGTCATTTTCTGTTGGAACCAATTGTCAGGTATAATAAAGAAATAATATTTTCTCAATGGTACCCCTTGTTAATGTAGCCTTTTCGGTTGGAATTTATATTTTACAGATAAAGCATACTGATTTTTTTAAATTTCTTCCAGGCATTTTTCTCGTAATTTTTGATTATTTTTTTTTGCAAGTAGTCAATCTAAAAACAATTCTCGTTTCAATATTGTTTTCCGACTGGGAGAAGTTTTTCGGGTGGTTAGGTACGTATAAAAGGGTTACAAAGAAAAATTTTTTTTAGTTTGACTTATAACTATAAGAAAAAAACATGCCTGTTCCAGCACGATATAAGTGTCCTAAATGTAAGGGGGAATCAGATGTACCACGTGGTGAACCATGTCTAGCCTGTGTAACGCATCAACATTTTATATGGCTTGATGGTTCGAAGCATGTACCTTCACATTATTTTGATGGTCAAGAGAAGAAGGGAAATAGGAGAAATAACCCAAGAAATTAATAATATCAATGATTCTAGTACATTTATGTTTAAAAATGAAGAAGTCAGTGAAATTTAGCGAAGAAAAAAACATGGTGCATTTATTGGTAGTATGGAATTTTGCGTATAAAGAAGCTCGAAAAAGTGACTTTTTACAACACTTAGCAGACAGACTTCGATTTGAAAGAAGAATCAAACAAAGTGAAGATTTACTTTGTAAAATATTAGATAGACGTCATCGAAATTTAATTTATAAGGAAAGATTTATGTCTATTTAATTTTTTTAGCTTTTTGCATGTTATAGTAGATTGTAGTATTATTTAAATGTAGGTCATTTTTGGGGAAAATAAAAAAGAAAAATACATTTTCAAATAGTTTTATTTATATACCAATCTCTTAATAAAAATACATTTTCTCTAGCACAACCAAAATCATTTCCCAATCGTCAGGTATAATAAAGAAATAACTTCTCAATGGTACCCCTTCTTAATGTAGTCTTTTAGGCTGGAATTTCTTTTTTCGTTACATTTAGTGTGAGAAATTACACAGTTTTTGGAGAGCCAACAACCACTTGTATTTATTTTCTGGTAACACATATAACATTTGTTGCCTTTTACATTTTCATATTGGGTTTTTTTTGTGGGGTAAGTTACAGTAACACGTTCTACCGACATGATGGTTCAACTATTATTTATAAAATAAGCAGTTTGTTTGATTATTATTTATTTTATACAATTTTTTTTACACAAACATGTCATTTTAGATATTTTTTACTGATAAGTTGTTGTTTAAAAAACTCGTCATAATATTGTTCCAAAGAATTTTTCCTAACTAACTGAGATTGTAAATTGGTTTCCAATATACTAATATATTTTTTTACATTTTTCACACTGACTTCAAAAGTAAAATCTTTATCAATATTAATGATTGTATAGCAAGAGAAGAGACCCTTCAAGAACAAAAATAAATGTTAGTAGGTTACGCACATGTAGAAAAATAATAGTTAGTTAAAAAATAAGCGCTTAGAAAAAAGTGTGTTTTAGGCATTTATTTTTTATCCACAGTGTATTAAAATTGATAGATCAAAAATAGTGCAACTGTAGATTAACAACTATCCCTGAAATAATTAAAATAAAATTAATTAATTAATTATGGATACATAAATTATTCGAGTCCAATCTCAGTAAAGATTCTCTCTCTCTCTAAACAAAAATATCAAAAACAAGTTCAGAAATATAAAGTATTAACGTTTAATTGGAAAAAATAATTTTTTTAATTTTTTTCTTTGTGATACCACCATAAGGTAGCAAAGGATTAAAAAAATGATAATAGAAAATATTTTTTTGTTATTTTTATTGAAAATTATTTATAATACTACAACGAACAAGTTATAAAAATATTAAGAACAACAGTATTAATGGTATAGATTTTTTCTTCGTGGCACTTTATTTTCTTGCTGGAGTTGCAACACCCACTTGTTTTTCATTTTCTTTTCCAAAGCGATAGATTCCGGATGACAGGTCATGGGCCGATTAGTCACTCGGATTTTTATTACAGGAGTTACATGTTTTGTAAACTGTAAATGAATCCATGGTGCATGGATGGCTGATTAAAGAAAGCAAAAAATGCAACATAAAAAAATTTTTGAAATATTTTTTTTATTTTTACAGAAACCTGCTATTTATCAGTGGAACCAAAGCCACGTTCTCCTCTTGTGGTAGGACTTAATTCCTGTACTTCTTGCAATTCAGGATAGAAAATTTTTTCACAAATAAGTTGAGCTATACGATCTCCAACTTTTATATGAACATCTTCTTCAGAATGGTTAAATATAACAACTGTTACTAGACCCATGTAGTCGTTATCAATTACACCAGCTAAAACAATAAAAAATAAAAAATTGTAAAATAAAAGTCATATTTGACAGTTATACCTCCAATATCAAGGAATTTTCTCATAGCGAAACCTGATCGTGGAGCAATTCACCCATAACAACCATCAGAAAGCCCAATTTTTAAAAAACAATAAAAAAATTGTAAAATAAAAATTCATATTTGACAGTTATACCTCCAATATCAAGGAATTTTCTCATAGCTAAACCTGATCGTGGAGCAATTCTCCCATAACAACCATCAGGAAGTTCAATTTTTAAACCAGTGTTTATTACAGCTTTTCCCCTTGCAGGAACAATAGTATTACTGATGCTCTTTAAATCATATCCTGCTGCTTGTAACGACCCTTTGGTAGGTGTAAACGCTCCAGACATTGCTTTAATATACTTTAATACTGGTGATTTCTAAGAAATTTTAAATGTTAGGTATACGTTTTTTACTGAGGTAAACCAATTTAATGTCTACCAAGGAGGAAAATTCTAGTCTTAAAAATATTAAACATTCCAACCCCAAGGTTGAGTATCTGTGTATAAATAATTTACGACCCTTTTATCATCAAAAGGTGAAAGTGCTAGTTTTTTTTGAACGACTGTATATACATTATGTTTATCAGAACGAATTAAATATTGATTAGCTTCTAATGTAGAGTTATTAAATAGACATTGATAATAATCCTCAAAAACAATTTCACGTAATGATGCGGACTTTATCCCTTTAGCTTTCTTGATAACACCGAAATTTTTTAAATCGTTCTCACTGCAAGTATTTTTTTTAATATTTGCATCGTCTACTTGAACTTTAAAAGTGTATAATTTTGATCTTAAACCGACAAATTCTAACATAATTTTCCCATTATTCTCATCCTTCATTAACCCTAAAACTTTTTTATTTTTTTGTGGAATATTATAGCTGTTATCTACGGGATAGTCTGAAGTATCAAATTTATCAATGTCCTGCTTAATATGTTGATAAATATCATTAACAGAAAAATGATAAATAAGGGAGTCAGTGTCCGTGTATAATAATTTTGCATCTTTGTCAAATTTATTTATGATATAGTTATAATGAAAATCATACAAAAATGTTTTGGATAAATCTAAAATTGAAAAACCTAGATAAATAGGTTTATTAAAGTTTACTTTTAAACGTGACATTTCGATTATTACCATGTCTTTATCGAAAATTGTGCAACTGTGAAAATTTGGTTGTGAAATGTAGTATTTTGCACCAAATCGACCTGACCACCTAGTTACCAGTTTGATGTCTTTATATTTACGAACATTTTCTATTGTTTTACCGAAAACTGCGTTGTTCATTAATTTATAGAAATTTTTTTCAAACTCATTTTTACTGTTCTTTCGTAATTCTGTATTTAGGTCAATGTACGTCTTTAACCAATTAGATTGTTTGAATTTTAAAATTTTATGAATTTTTTCAAGTTTTATACCTAAAGAGATGGCTTGCTGCAAATTACGATAGTGAATAATATAATTTTTCTTATTGTAAAGTGTTGTTAATAATTTAGGTATTTTTCCTTTTGACAGCGGTGGAACTCTATGTTCAGGACATACAGGTAAATCGCTATGCTTTTCGAAAAGATCTTGGGGATAAAATAAATCAACTTCAAAAATATACCCAACATCGCTGTTTTCAGGAATATTCATGACATTAGGTATTTCATTGACATTTTCAACCCAAACAAAATCACGAAAAGGTAACGGTAAAGACATAGCAGTTCCATACAAATTGTTGACATCAAAATACATGAGATATGAAGACGGCCGATTTGGATCGTATTCAGTTCCCATGTATTTGTTATTAGCTTTTCCATAACGGTTAGAGCATTGTGATATACCCCCACGAATACCTCTTTCAATAAACAGAATTTTATCAACGTCTGTTAATAATTCTAGCTCAATATTACAGATTTTGAGCATACTCAAAAGGGCCAAACCGGGACAGGTATAGAAGTGTAATGCGTCTAGCTTGTAGGTTGTCATACAGGTGGTTCTAAAATTTTCAAAAATATCTGCGAGTAATAAAACGTCGGTTTTTAAATACAGTTCTGCATATTCTTGCAAATTCTTAATCTTAAAAGTGTGCCAGACTGTTTGAGCATGTTGATAGTCAGAGTCAGATATATGTTTGTTATTAATTTTACTAAAAAAGTCCTCCCTAACTGGTAAACTTGTCTCCATCAATTTTTCCCAACTATTTAGGTATTCATAAGGAAATACACCCTTGCGATTAAGCAATTTAAATTCTTTATCATCATTATAAAAGTTTCTAACAGTTTTCTTTTGATCATTTGATAAATAGGAGGCTAATTTATCAAGACTACTAGCCATAAACCGGTACGAGTCTAAAAATCTAAAATTAATTTTAGTTTTATCAATATATTTTGAAAAAGAGATATATTTTTCTTTGTTAAGTGGTAAGAGGACAATTCTACCCTTTATTTCACTAGCTAAAGCCCTGATGATGAAATGGCTATCATATCCTGACAGATTATGAAAAACGATCGGTATTGCATGACTATCTGTGTAATTAATATTGCACGATTCGTGTGCCAAACCACGTAGATCACCGGTCAGGTGCGAATGTTCTTTTATTTTCTTATCATTAGGTCCGAAAGGTTTGGTACAAATGTGGCAAACGTTTGATGTTTGAAGAATATGCATTTGTTGCATAGTAAGCGGTTTCATTGGTACAATAGTATCGAAGATTGTGTTTAATTTAAATGCAATTTTTTCAAGCTCCTTTACAAACCAGTTAATACAGTCTTTACCTGTATATAATTTAAACTTAGAAAGTTTACTGTCATACGAACATTTTAGAAAATATGCGATACTATATGGTTCATGTTTTTGACATTTTCTTGTTTTTGTTAAATCATTAGGTTCTTCCACATTCACCAGAATACTTTCTAAATCGGCATAAATGGCAAAAGGAACATTTTCTTTGAACTTAAATTGTGTAAATTTTAAGATTTTGTTTTTCTCAGTCGGACAAACGATTTGGGTTTTATTTAAAATACTACAGTTAATAGAATGTTTTTCTAGATTTTTCTGGGTAATGAAAGCATTTAAACAGCGATTACACAACCACGATTTATTTCCGAAATTAGGTAGTTGTTTATGTAATAATCTGGAGAGATTCTTGATTAAGGCAAAATGATTCACTCTTTGCTTGGAAAAATCTGCTAAGTCCCCATCATTCTCACTAGTGTCACTATCATAAGAATCGTTAGCTGTTATTAAAAGCAAATTTATTTTTATGAAAAAATCAAATTTACTCAACATTAGAGGCAAAATTTCTGTCCTTTGATAAGTAAAAATATTTATTGAGATTTCATTATGCTTTTCAAATTTGGGAATGTCTTTCAGATTGATAGGGAAATTAATTTTTTTATAATGTAACTTTCTATTATGTTCCCCAAACCTGATTTGACTAAAGTGAGGATAAGATGTAACACGATTTGATGTTTTATTTAAAGGTGCAGGATGCAAATGTGCAACAACTGACCAAAGAAAGCAAAATGGATCATTATTCCTAATGTTCACAACGGAATTTGTTTTTTTTACAAAATTTGGAGTTTTTAGAAATGTTGAGAAACCGTTATTAATGGGAGAAAAGACGTTTATATTAACTTTTAGCTGTAAAATTTCCTGTAATCCCCAACCAGAATCACGTTCTGCAAATTCGGAAAGCTTATTTAAAATGCTTTCTTGAACGTTTTCTTTATACCATTTTTTTAAGTTGGTTGTTCTATCAATTATTTTGTTTTTAGTACCAAAATGTTTTAAATCAACTTCAAGGTTTGTAGGCTTAACAAAATTTGCTAAAAAAATTACATTGACTTTTATTAGAGATGTTTTTAAAGCCTGTTTAATTTTAATAGAAAAACTTCTAAAAGCTTTTGCAAAAAATTGAATTGGATCCTTTATACCTAAATTAATAATAGCTCCGGTTTTTATTCGTTGGTTAAAGCAGGAATCAACATCTTGCCAAATAACGTACTTGTTTTCAGGTTGGTTTTTATCAATTTTCTGAAGTTTTCTTTTCAAATTTGCTCTGTAGTTAAGAAATATTGACAATTGACTTTCAACTTTAGAAAAGTTTTTAACACAATTCAATTTTTTCCTTATACACTTTTTTATTAAAGTAATAAAGTTTTTTAAAATTTTATTCCACTTTAAAAATTCCTCCTTGGTTTTAATTAAATGGCTTACCCGTTCAAATTTTCTTAGAACTTCCGTGGAAACCCTGTCAACAGTTTTAGATGTAGAACTCATTGCTAGCTCATTGCGTGTGTAGAATGAAAATAACAAAATAATAAAATAATTTTTTTAATTTAAAAACTAAAAAAAAAATACACTAGAGATCTTTTGCATGAGAACGTTATCCACAGTATTATTATATCATATCAACAACTTTATTTAACGTAATTATTGACTGCAGTGCTCTAAAACTGTTATCAGATAGACATTTAACAACATCATTAATTACGTCATTTTTGGGACTCCCGACATTTTTAAAATTATATCTCATTTTCTGTTTACTTCACCTCTAACCTTTACATTTTTTCTAGACTCTAAGTCTCCATCAAGATTCCTTCTGCAACATTTTTATAGACTACATGGCAGCACCTGTTTTTTTGTAGGGGAATGTTTGGTATAGAATACATAATTTATTTTACATTGACTTTTATGTATTTAGTGTGAATGAAATGGGTTTCCATTATGCATATTTCACTAGTTGTCCCTATACATTTTAATCCTGTTTTTTTCTTTCATTTCAGTATAAATCATTTACGAGTCTTTACAATATTCATTTTTGAAAACTTTAATAGTTCAACAACAACCAAAAAAACTTTCCAATTTTCTTTGTAAAAATGGCAACCGTACCGTCCACTATTATTGTTTATTCCAACGACAAAACAAATTTATCAACAAATATGTTGTATGTAGTGATGAAACAAGTGTTTCAGTAAGTATGTTTTTTTTATTTGTTTTTTTGATCAGAAATGATTTTTAGTAAGTTTTTATTCATGTTTGATTTATTTTTTTTCAGATATGGAGTAAAAATAATTGATGTTCGGAATGAAAGAATTTACATCTCTTTGGCTTATAGCCCACGAAAGACCACTTTAGAAAAGAAATTCGGGAACCTGCCAGTGACTTATACGAGGGTGAAACTGGGGTCCGAAGAGGAATATCAGCTATGGGAAGAAGCAACACAGAGATTTGGTTTCAACCTCCCCATCGAGGATGAAATTCCCGAAATGGTTGCCAGAGAGGATCAACCCCAACCCTCCACATCAACGCCAGTAACAACGAAGAAATCAAAGAAAATTAAGTTGTGCATTCCCCATGATGATGTGCTGGATCTTCATTGCCCATCAGATGAGGAATTCATTGAGAGCCAGATGGAAACGTTACGGTAAGACCTTTGTTTTTTTGTTTGGTAGTTAGTTTATTAGAGATTTCTGGAACAAGAACAAGAAGCATAATATAGTTTTTTCTCTTATAGAACAGAAAAGTATGCACTGAAACCGAATGAAGCATATGCCTATCTAACAACGATAGTATCTTTCGGTTCAAAAAAGCTGTTACTGGAGCATTTTACAAAAAATGATTTATTTATTCTAAATATTATATATACATTATTTCTAGAAATTGGGTACCGATATAGGTGTTTTGTTGCAGGAAATTCTGTTAGTTATTTATTGGGTTATTCAAGTGTTTGTGAAAGTAAAACTATTAATTTTTATATTGAATTAAAAACTGAAAAAAATTCTATGGATTTATGGTCATTCTCAAATAATTTATCATCCAAAATTATGTCTCTGTTAAATTGTCCCCTGCTTGTTCATGAAAGTAACTATGAAAGTACATATTGTCGAGCGAATTTTCCCTCATCTTTTAGTAATAACATTTCCTTTAATTTTATTTGCTTGCAAAATAATAAGAGGTTAACGCTTGAAGAGCTTATAATTTCCACACTAGATAGTTTGCATTTAACAAGCGATAAAACATCTATATTTCTATTTAATAACAGTCTACGCTATATAAACATTAAAAATGTACCGTCATTAACCATAAATTGTGAGCGAGCTATTATTCATATAAAATATTATAATGATTTTCTAAAGTCCTATTTTCCAAAAAAAAACTTACAACAACCTTTTATAAAATACATACCATTTTTTTCTTTTCAGGCAGGAGATGAAGATTCAAAGAAACTAAAATACATTTTTAATGGATATATGGTATTTATATGTATATGTAAATATTTTTCATGGATATATGGTATCTTCTACATAACTTGTTCCGAAACACTCTTTTCCTTGTACTTAATATAAAGAATAAGAAAAAATTAAAATATCAGGTACGAGATGAAGAGTCCATGAATCTGAAATACACTTTCTTACAATAGCAGGCAGGAGATGAAGATTCCAAGAAACTGAAATACACTTTAATGGTATATTATATACATATATAACTCTTTTCCTTGTAAATGAGAAGAATTAGAAACAAAATAAAAAAATAACATTTTTTCTGATAAATTATGTGTTTTATTTAAAAAATTAGAACAAAACAGTTAACATAATAGGTCATAGTACATATATCCCAGAATTAGAAACAAAATAAAAAAATAACATTTTTTCTGATAAATTATGTGTTTTATTTAAAAAATTAGAACAAAACAGTTAACATAATAGGTCATAGTACATATATCCACGGTGTCGAGAATATTTGGGTGTTTGGTAGAGCTCAAAAACATCTTTCGAATGATGAAAAAAATTTTCGAAAATTTCCACTATTAACGTTGCTTTACTGTTAAAATATACCAATCATGTTAGTGCCATAACGGTAAGAATGGAGTGGATGAAATGTGGTTGTTTGGTAAAGGTTGAACAGATTTTTCGACTAGTGGAAAAATAAAAAACGTTATAAATATTGTTATATTATTTTATTTTAATTAATAACAACAAAATATGTATAAGTACACGTTACGATTCGTCTATCAGTTTAAACCGATAAAGTTATCATTTGTTTTTGTTATGCAACATTAATTATGACTCGTTAAACATAGGAAGAAAGTTTATTGTTCTCCAGCACTTTGCAACGTCACACAAGTTAAAGTACAGCTTTATGTTGTAATCATCATCAGTAAAATTTTGCTGTTACGAGGTGCGTCTCCAATAATGTTTTTTATTTTTTGAACTTTTTCGTAAATATTTTTTTATTACAACGTGGTATCTTTTAAGCGTGTACAAATGGAAAAAATAAGCTTGTCTTTCTCTACTGAATCTTTTCTTGTTCCATTTTGATATTCACTATTCACATACGTAGCAAATTTTTTTTCTAATCAGTCTTTTCCTCCCGTGCCTTTTCTGTTTTCCTAACTTAAGTGGTACTGGAAGTGATGGTGATGAACTCTCTTTCTGTTCAGTGCTTTTTTCCTTTTTCTTGTCCTCTTTCCATTGATTTCGAACCCAAACTAACCAATGTAGACAGGACATGTTAAAACAATCTCCAACATGGTCTAAACACTTTTCACACAAAAATCTTTGATCTTTTAATGGTTTGGAACATCGACTACATACCATTTTATCACTACTTTATAATAAGGGTTCCAGTTAAACGGGTTAATCGTAAGTCTACTAGTAACTGATTCTAGACAAAAGTTTAGAAAGCAACATTATAATTTATATAGAAAAATCTAACGCATGAGTACGGGTTCGAGATTAATCTTTAATGAAATCAGACTTAGATTGAGCGTTTCATGTATGCATAATTAATTATTAATTACTTAAATGATTTATTTTTATAACATTGCTAATAAAAATAAATAAAAACACTTTTCTATAAGCGCTTTTTAACAGAGTTCTTTCCCAAAATTATCAAATCAAGTAAAATTTAAAATTTACTATGTTACCGATAGAAAACGATATTTATCCAATAAAGGGTGCAGACTTTTTAACATCATTCATCGCTCCACCCTCTAGCCTCACGCCTTACTCACTGATAAAGATTAGGGCAGAATAATTAGAAATTATATTGGGAAAGCAAAGCTTTTTCCAGCCTTTTAAAGAACTATTATTAGTTTTAACCATGAAAAAACCATGAATTTTGTATGTTTTAAATCAAAGTGCCATATCCCCTGGTATAGCAACGATAATTTTACACAAATTTGTAAAAACTGCGCTTGTTGGTGTAAAAACTGGAAACCAAAAGAACATATTGCTTGGCATGTTTTAGAACTAAATGTTGTCCTAGAACTTCATGGAAAAAGATGTTTTTTTTGTGGTATAAGTTTATTTTCTTTGAAACCTGCAAGTCAGTGTGAAAAATGTAAAAAATATATTAGTATATTGGAAACCAATTTACAATCTCAGTTAGTTAGGAAAAATTCTTTGGAACAATATTATGACGAGTTTTTTAAACAACAACTTATCAGTAAAAAATGTCTAAAATGACATGTTACTCCCGTTATGTTTGTGTAAAAAAATTGTATAAAATAAATAATAAAAAATATAAATTCCAACCGAAAAGGCTACATTAACAAGGGGTACCATTGAGAAAATGTTATTTCTTTATTATACCTGACGATTGGGAAATGATTTTGGTTCCAACAGAAAATGACTCTAAAATGTTACTTTTCGTTGTAGTTCTAAAATTGTAGCTTATTAAATAAATGCATTAAATAAACATGAAAAATATCGTTTTATTTTGATTTCTTTCTAATCGTTATTTAAAAATTGCAGCTTGTTATTTCTCAACTAAAATATATTGGCTAGACATATAAAATTGACTTGTATTGTTTTTAGTAAATTCTATTTATAGAGGCAATTTTGGCCTATTTTTGACCTTTGCCGAAAGATAAAATATTTCGATTTTCAAATTATGTTTTAAATCATATTTATTAAAATTCCTTACTGCAGCTTATTATTATTATTATATAAAATATTTCACTAGACAATGCAACATGGGTTCGTTTTGTTTGGAGTTAGGTCTAAAAATAGACAGGATTTAACCCAGCCATGACCTCCGAACAACGATAACATGACAAATAGTTATTTTTTTATTTTGTTCTGACGACTTATATGTTTTCAATATATTTTATTTTATCCACATATGTGTAAATGAAATATCCAAACAAAAATCATAGGTAACAGGTAACAGGTAATGACACACACTCACACACCTACCCCCCAGGTAACATCCAGGCTAGGCTAGGCGTGGCTGCATCCAAAAAATCAAACAAACGATCTGCCAATTGAATACAACCACTGTCATGCACACGAAATTTATCTACCTCACTCTAAGCGTGTTTTTACCCACCCCGCCCCCCCGCCTCAATCCTATCTCCTACCCAACATAATGCCATAGAAAAAGACAGCGAGCAATCGATTGTTTTTGTTATTCTTGTTTTTTGCTAATCCCAACTCCTCAGCAAACCCCATTCGATTCGCAAAAACATATCTCTCTCTCTCTCTCTCCCGCTTCCGCTCTGTCTCTCCCGCTCTCTCTCTCCCGTTCGCGCGCTCTCTCTCTCCCGCTCTCCCCCGCGCGCTCTCTCTCCCGCGCTCTCTCTCTCCCGCGCTCTCTTTCTCTCTCTCTCTCGCTCTCATGCTTCTTCGGTACCAAACACCACCACCAACTCAGGTAAATCCAAGACAATAATACAGGTAAACAAGCCGACAGCAACCTCTGGGGCCAATTACGTCAGTGACAATTTACAAGAACTACTTCTCTTGGAACCAATCAAAACACACCGAAAACACACTAAGGCCCTTCTGCCCAACAACCTCTGGTCAATTACGTCATTGTCGACCACTTCTTCCGCACAAGAAACTCAGGTGAGCCCCAGACAAAATACAGGTAAACAAACAGACAGCAACCCCTGGTCAATTACGTCATTGACATCAACCACCCAATTACGGCACATCTATAATACCACCAATCAAAACACACCAAAACCACATTAAGGCCCTTCTGTCCAACAACCTCTGGCCAATTACGTCATTGTCGACCACTTCTTCAGCACAAGAAACTCAGGTGAGCCCGACAAAATACAGGTAAACAAACAGACAACACCCCAACAACCCCCCCAATAACGCCCTTCCGTCCAACAGCCTCTGGTCAATGACGTCATTGTCGACGACGTCTTCCAAATTCTTAACACTTCTTCGCCAATGACCTTCAATCCGTGGTCGCTCCGGATGGACACATGCCATCGAGAGCGAGTGCAGCCGTATCAAGGTACCTACACTACTGATAATAATTCATACAGCTAGGCTTCGGTTTTAATTTGTCCCGGTTCAGATCGTTTAAACTTTGACAATAGATAATCACGGGCTTTGCCAAAACTCCTGAAATATTGCAGCCTTGTTTATTTGCACCGAAAGAATCTAAAATTTTCTACTTGATTATAGTCGCGATCTTTTTTTGGACTTGCGGCTGCAATGCGGCATACTCCCACGCCGGCGGGGATACTACTGGCATCAGAGAATACCAAACCAACCTAGCATCGATCGTCGTACTTTCACTTTGCCGGGCGCCTTGCTAAGTGGAAGCGCGCACCTGCAATTCTCATCAAACGGTACAAAGATGAACAAAATTATGTTTGGAAATGTATACGAGATTTCCCTGTGTATCTGGTCAATTTGTAAGTCAGGTGACCAGTTATCAAATTCACATCCGTTTGTTAACTAACACTATCAAAATAAACCTGGTCTGTATTACGAAAATAAATTACCGCACTAATTTACGCATACAAAAACAGCGCCAAGTTTTTCTAGGACGATCTGTAAAAATCTCGGAAAGTACTGTACAAAGTTAAATCGTGTTGGTTATCAATTGCTTTATTTCATTAACTAACAGTACAAATTTCATTAACTAACAGTACAAAAAGTAAACCTTAACTAACTTGGGGTCTCTATTACTAAAGCAATGTAAAAATCAAGCAAGAAAAAGTCACGAGGCTTTTTCTTGCTTGATTTTTACTCTATAAGTTTATGATACACAAAATAACGGCAAGTTTCACAAGCGCCTCCGAAAATCGGTCCGGTTTAGGGGTGGATGGCTTGTTCGGGTGTTGTTCTCAGGACTTCGACGAATTTTGGTAGACAGGTAAGCCCAACATTTTGGCCGAGTTAGACGTTCCGCCAACTGTATACAGTTTTCTCCCCAAATATCTTCTTGTTCTGGTGACAAGTTGTACTTCTCGATCAGAAGCCTCAAAATTGGACATTTCCCCATTAACACGGCTGCATGGAGGGCATCACCCTTAGGCATTACATTTAATACCTTTATCAGTTCTTCTAAATTGTTGGCATTCCATCGATTTAAGATTGCCGTAATTACCAGGTCATTAGAGTGTTTTTGGTCAGTCACTTTAAACGTCAATTATGAAATAGTTGTGGTAAATTTGTGGTTAATAACCATAACTTTTCGTCGCAAATTCACAGAGTTTTTGGACGGACCAGACAAACTGTCACAATTTTAGGTTAGGTTCTTAAACTTGGGTATAACCTTAAAATTATTTGTAAGTAGGTGTTTGTTTTGAGGAAAATTGATAAATAAATAATGGAAGAAATAATTGAGTTTGTAATACAAAGAGGTGAGGTCGAGGGTGAGATTAATATGAACCTAATTAGAAATTTGATATTGCAAGACGTTTTTGGTGGTCCTGAGCAACAAGCAGCAGTAGGAGATCGTGTTGTCAGAAGACCTCCATTTGATCTAGAGGAATGGTCTGAAGCAGACTGTAAAACTCATTTTCGATTTGACAAAGAAGACATACCCCGTCTTGTTGCAGCACTCAGAATACCACAATTTATTCAAACTCAGGCAGGATTTACTGCTACAGGTTAGTTTACTTCTGAGTTGATTTTTTCTGTTTGAGTGTGGATACTTTTAACTAAAATAGGTATATTATCTATTTATTTTTTAGGAGTTGAGGCTTTATGCATGACATTGAAAAGACAGGCATATCCAAATAGACTCGAGGATATCAGACATTTTTTTGGTGACCGTAGTATTTCTGCAATTTCAGAAATTACAACTTTGTGATAGGTTTTGTAGAAGAAACCTTTGACCACCTACTTATGGATCTGGAATCTCACCATTGGTTAACAGCAGAGAAACTTCAAGGTTATTCAAATGTAAGTTTAAGAAAAGTTTGTCAGAAATATGCCTCCAGTCAAAAAGTCATTTGAAATAGGCATAATAAATTTGGTTGTGAAATTAGCCTCCATAGACATAGCAAGCTCATCTCTATGAGATTAAAAAATACATATATTTCAGAATGTGTTCTTTATGTGCTAATTTCGTCCACCCTTTAATAATTCCTCCTCTGGTTTCCAACAATTTTTAGCTGTATGTAAAGCTACCAACCTCACCTTTTTTTAATTTTCTTGGAAAACAGAACAGCACATTTTTAAAGGGTGGGCAATACTTTTTAAGTTTTATAGAGATGGGCTTGCTAGGTTTATGGAGGTCTTTTCTAACATCTCCAGAAGAGCTTGGTCCCCACTCCCCTAACAGCAAGACAGTTTTTTAGTTCTCTTCTTATTCTGACAAGTTTCCTCTCTTTCAGGCAGTTGCAGCAAAAGGGGCTGCAGTTCAAAACTGTTGGGCCTTTCTTGATGGGACAATAAGGCCCATTTGCAGGCCATCGGTAGATCAACAGCGGTATTATTCTGGCCACAAGAGGACCCATTGCGTAAAGTACCAGAGCTTGGTTACTCCTGATGGTTTAACCATTAGCTGTATGGGACCTTTCGAGGGAAGAAAGCATGATGCAGGTATCCTGAGAGAGAGTGGCCTTTATGGTCAGTTGGAAGAAAAAACCATATTTCCAGAAGGCAATTTTGTAATATATGGAGATCAGGCTTATGGCATCAGAGAACTCATACTTTGTCCGTTTCCTGGACGAAACTTAAACCCTGAACAAGAGATGTTCAATAACAGTAAGTCTTCAGTCAGAGAAGCAGTGGAGTGGTCTTTTTGTAAGGTTGTGGCAGAATTTGCATTCATAGACTTTAAAAAAAATCAAAAACTATTGCTTCAGAATATACAAGCAATGTATAAAGCTGCAACAATCTTTGCAAATTGTCACACTTGCCTTTATGGCAGTCAAACTGCTCAGTTTTTCAATATAAATCCTATAGCATTGGAACAATATCTCAATGGTGAATGATATTTTTTTTTAGTTTGTTAAGTAGTTTACATCATTATGTAGTAGTTTACATTATTATATTCAGCAGAAAATATATATCTTTTAGAAAAATAAAGGGTAGTTTTAATTATGTACATAATTTTAAAATATATTTTTTGTCAAAATTAAACATAAAAAATAAAATTACATTTTTTTTTAAATTTTATGATGCATTATGTAAAACTCCTATAAAACAAGCTATCACTCTTCTTACTTTAAGTAATTTCTGAAATATTTCTATTTGGACTTTGAAATTGTTATAGTGGTAGATGGGTGCTAGTAGCAAGAAGTGACTGCTTAGATCAGACATAAGATTGTTTGTTTGCTATTTTTAAACTATGCGGTGTATTTCAATCAAGTAAAGACGTTTCTACTACAAATAAATTTTATTGAAATATGAGAGAGTACGGCGAAACTGTAACATTTAAAAAAATATGGATAAATTTACTTAAGCTACCTCTCCTCAATACCTTCTTATTCAAAGGTCCCGCTAGGATTCACCAATTTTTTTGAGGTGACAATAAAATATATTACTTTTTCTTGGTTTTCTACTATTTTGGTTAAACTAGACATCGAACCTTCCAAGATTTCCAGTGTCTTTCTTTTTTCTTGTTGTTTTCGCTCCTCTCTGCTTTCTTCAAGGTCTAATCTTCTTTTTTCTATGTCTAGTTTTTTTTCCTCAAGTTGTAGTTCTTTCTCACGCAGCTCCAGTTCTTTTCTTTTAATTTCATTTTGATTCTTATCATACTCCTGAACAATCGCCAGACCTTGTTTTTGGATGCTCGACTTACGTGCTCGGCTTTTGTTCCTGTCTAAAAAAAATACTTTGCTAAATCATCTAGAAATTATGTATTAACTTTAAGTACTACATATTTTCAATTACTTTGAAATACTCACTGAAAACATTGTATTTGCCTTTCATAGATCCTGTTGGAGTTTGACCAATATCACTGGTGTTTGTGTTTTCTACAACAAAATATAAACAAAAATTACATACTTTGCCAATCCTTTAACAAACTACAGTCAAATCTCTTTAAAATCTTTAAAAGGAAAAGTTGGACCACCATATCAGGGATAGCAGTCAGACTTTCACACATCTCAATTTAATTAAATAAATCCCTAATAAACAAATTTTATTCTTACTAGTACAAGTTGTTGCCTGTGACTGTTGGTTTTCAATATAACAAGTTTCCTCAATCTCCACTGTAGGCGCTAAATTTTTTATCTGTTTCATCTTCCCAGTTTCTTCTACAAAAATAAAAGAAGGATAAAACATTAGTTAACAGACAGATTTCCTGTGAGTGTAAAATAAACTATAAAATAAAAAATCTTACGAGAAAAATTGGTGTTTTCTTGGGAGTAAGCTTCCAGGGGTCTTTTTTTGGTTGTCTGAGAGGTTGCCGTCCCTTGTTTAACTGCGGTTTCTACAAATGCAAAAAAATAACAATTTAGTGGAGAAGTCTATGTCTTTCCATGGCAGTTTTACTAATGCAACTCTGCGAAATATAGAGTTTTTAGGAAAAAACTTTTATGATAAAGACTTTCCATGGAGTGACGAAATATGGCCCGGAGGAGTAATTTACTAATTAGGCTAATAACAATAAGTATCGTGAGTAAAGTAACTAAATTAAAACTTCTTACTTGAGTATTGATGATCCAATATTATTGTGTTATCTACTGAAATAACATTATCTAATTTAGTAGCCAATACTTCCTCTTCATTTTGGAAACTGCGCGAAACAGAATTATAATTTTCTTTTGCCCAGTGGTCTCTTGAAGCCACACCTGCTTGTTTCTGATTTTTTTGAAATGTAAGTCTGAACTCCAACATTATACCATAGACTTCTTCAAGAAGCTTGTCTTTTTCTGTATGATCTTCTTCTATGCCAGATCTGAAAACAAGTTAATTTTTTGTAAAGAAAATCAGGGTAGTTTATACAAAAACAAACAGAAACAAAGAAAACATACCGATCTTTGTATTTTTTTATTTTTTCAAGCCAAATCTTGATTAAAAGATCTAAATGATCTTTAAGTGTCTTAATGGAAAAAAGCTTTCCTGTGGCTGCAAATACATGTTCCTGGATTACAGCCCACAGGTGTGGCTGTCGAAAGGGATTATATCCCAGCACCTCTCGTAGGAAGATCAAATCATCTTCATCCCGAAAGCGTAACCTTGTTTTTTTTGGTATACTTGGGCTTTGATTGTTGCTGCTCATATCTAAAACAACCTAAAACTAAGCTTGAATTGTTTAATCAATCCCCACCTCTATAGACAATTTTCGTTTTATAATAAAGAGAGGTGGTATGTTTAAGTTTTTTATTTGATCTTAAAAAGCTTTAAATAATCCAAAAAATGCGTACCTAGGCTTTTACTGGAAATACTTCACAAAATTATACGAAAATCCCTTAAAACTTGCCGAAAAGTTTCAAAAAATAGTCACAAAATGAAAACATACACAAAAAACTGAACAATTTTTAACAAATGTCAATGTCAAAATTGTCTAATATAACGATAAGCACTCTTTTAAAGATACCGCTAATCCTTCGTAATTAACCACGTCCGTTATGCTTAATAAACATAAAGGGCTGACAGGTCGCTACTGCGTCGACTCCGTATAACGATAACCACTCTTTCAGTGACAAATGTGCGGACCAAAAACACTCTATTTATGTGGTAGAGCTTCGAAATACCGTTAAAGGGTCTTGACGAATTATTTATTTATTTATTTATTTATTTATTTATAAAATTCAAGCCCAACAGAGAATCCATTAATAGGGCAGGTTTACAAATTATAAAATCAAATAAAACAATTTTTACTTAAAATTACTTAACAAATCTCACAATATGTATTTTTTTTTGGTAATTTATCTATATTTTTAACAGAAGTAACACATTAAAATACAATTTAGTTGAGATTTCCTGAGCAGGTACGAATGAATCTAGCAAAACTATGACTAATATCACATGCTGGAGAGATGCTATTGTACACGGAACACACCTTATATACAGGTGACATAAGAAGAGCATTTGTATTAGGTGTGGGTAAAAAAAAGAAACGGCCATGCCTGTTTGCAATCCTGGGCACTATAATTTTCATCTCCTCCAACAAAGAGGAACAGTCAATGACACCGTTAAGTAATTTATGCAAAAATGCCATAATACAAATATTTCTTCTCTTGTTCAGGTCAACCATATTAAATCTTTGTTCTAGTATGACACTGTCTACTCCTCTCTGTGGTTAACGCCCTTCAGCCTTAAGATACACATACTTCAAGAATTTACGTTGAACTTGTTCTACAGACTTGATATATTTGCTGTAAATGGGTGACCATATGAGCGATGCATACTCTAACTAATGCATTGTAGAGATTTTTTAGTGTCTCCACGCTATGAAATGATTTGCTATTTCTAAAAATAAATCCCAATGTCTGTGTAGCTTCGGACACGATTCTATTCACGTGTACATCAAAACACAACTTAGAATCTACAGTCACTCCCAGATCTTTAAAGCTATTAACTCTATCTAGAATACTACCACCAATCCGATAAACATAGTCAATAGTTTGCATTTTCCTAGTACAGGTCATCACTGACACTTGTCGGCATTAAGGTCTAAACAGTTATCATCACACCATTTCTGTACATTATTTAAACTATTTTGTAATTTCAGACAGTCTTCCACAGTTTCAACGCGCACATAAAGCTTGAGATCATCAGCAAAAATCTGATGTTCGACTTCAATTATGTTAGATATATCGTTAATAAACACAAGAAACCACAGTGGACCCAAATTTGATCCCTGAGGCACTCCCGATGTTGCTGTGAAAGAGTGCGATTTGAAACCGTTGTGCCGTACATATTGAGTGCGTCCCTCCAAGTAACTTCTAAAAAAATTTACATATCCCACAGTAATGCCCATATAGCTTAATTTTTTTAATATTAATTCATGACTGATTTTGTCAAAAGCCTTAGAGAAGTCGATAAACACCACATCAACCTGGACCTTCCTATCAATAATCTTAGTAACAAAGTGAGTGAAACAGGCCAAGTTGGTAGTAGTCGACCGACCCCTCAAGAACCCGTGCTGACTCGGAGAGATGCGCCTCTCGACACCTCTAAAGACATGCTGATATAAAAGCATTTCAAAAAGCTTAGAAAACCCACATATGAGAGATACTGGTCTGTAGTTTTGAACTTCTGCTTTATTGCCCTTTTTAAATATAGGACAGATCTTGGCTACCTTCCAGCAATCAGGGTAAGTAGATGATTTTCGTTCGCGGGAAATATGGACACTATCCCTACCACCACACCAGATATGGATCCAAAAATAAATCCCCTTACTCCCTACCAAATCCCCCCCACCCCTACCAAATCCCCCCACTCCCTACCAAATCCCCCCACCCCTACCAAATCCATTCCACTCCGTACCAAATCCCCCCACTCCCTACCAAATCCCCCCACACTCCCTACCAAATCCTACCACTCTTATATCAAATCCAGCTCCAAAGGAGCTTTCAAAACCATTCCTCCTACCAGCTTTTCCCCACACCGCTTTTATTGCTATAAATTCTCAATATTTACAGTATTTAACACAATTCACAACGATGTCTGTAGCAGTCCCTATTGATTATTCATTGAACAAGAACTAACTATTAATAATGGCATGTCCAACAGCTAGTATAAGGCTTTTGCATATGCAAGGAAAAAACAGTTGATTTACTACCCACCAGTAGCTCAAGAAAGATGCTTTTTATTTTTAATGTCCTCGAATAATAAAAACATACAATTTAAATATACTCTATTTTATCGTTTTTAATGTCACCTGTATAATAAAAACAATTTAAGTACACGCTGTATTTTTATTAAGTTCTCAATGCCCCCCGTATATGCAATTTAATATAGAGAAGCTCATTTCTCACGTTTTCCAGCATTCAACGAACGCCATTCACCTGGCTTTGTTTAAGTAAGTATATTTGCACATGATATTACATAATTTCCGTGTTCGAGTTGATTACTTATAAAAAGATATGTAACCAAATGTTTTACATTTTGCAGATGGTATGATTTATTTTTGTACTGAGTTGACTCTTTAGAAAATTATATGGTTATTTTAATTCCGCTAATGGAATATCTTCTATACTTATTCAAAACGATAGTGATTTAAACACTATAGAACCAGTAAAAATTATATGTTGTTGGTGGGTCTTAAAAGTAAATGTACTTAATTTATTAATTGTTTCTTTTTATTTTATAAAAATTATAGACAGCAGGTACGGGTATCGCTTCGATCATTAAATTTAAATTACCTTTGAATAATTTCCTGAAGTACTGTATTCATTTTATACGGGTACAATTATGGAGCAATGAGTAATTATTATTTGTAGGGGATTCTTGCTATGAATTGAGTAAAAGATGTGCTTAGGAAATTAACCTGCATTATAAAAAAATGACCAGATAGACGTGCCTATTTCCATACATTTTTGCACTCTGCTTTATGCGGGATATTTTTAACAGACTTAGATACTACCATTACTAGAAAATTATCAGCAGATGCAGGAATTTTTATTTTATAAAGGAAATTACCCTGCATTATAAAAATGATCAGATGGACATGCCTATTTCCATACATTTTTGCAGTCTGCCCTATGCGGGATATTTTTAACAGAGTTAGATACTGTCATAACTAGAAAAGTAACAGCAGATGCAGGAATTTTTATTTTACAAAGGCAATTACCCTGCATTATAAAAATTTCCGTACATTTTTGCAGTCTGCTCTATGAGGGACATTTTTAAGAGATTGTAATAAATGACTTAAGCGGGTCCGCCGTAACTAGAAAATTATAATTAGATTTAGAAAGTTTTATTTTAAAGTTGGCTATAAAAGCACAACTTTTCCGCTCTAACTTCAGTACAGCTTATAAACTCAAGTCACTATTATCGACTCAACATTTATTATTTTATTTCTACCTGCAAATTAATTGCTGAACCAAGTCAAATTCACCAAGTCAAATCACCAGAACAAATTGATACAAAAATGTATTCAAAACCTTCAATAGCAAAAATGGCCAGGTTAGCCAATAGAATCCATATCTTGCAGGATATAGTAGTTGCGCCGGCAAGACGGGAAGTAGCAGCAAACCAACCACCAATCTTCAACGATGACCTCATAGGGCAACCGGAACTGGAAGCGGCAATTAACAACATTGTACAGCACCAAAACATGGAAGACCTCCTTGACGATCGATTCCTGGAGGAACAAGCAGGTCCCGACGATCAACCAGCTCTCGAAGAACAGGCCGCCTCCGAGAATCAACCAGCTCTCGAGGAACAAGCAGCTCCCGACAATCAACCAGCCCTCGAAGAACAGGCAGCCTCCGAGAATCAACCAGCTCTCGAGGAACAAGCAGCTCCCGAGGAACAAGCAGCTCCCGAGGAACAAGCAGCTCCCGACAATCAACCAGCCCTCGAAGAACAGGCAGCCTCCGAGAATCAACCGGCTCTCAAGGAACAAGCTGTCCCCGAGGAATTAATTATTAACGATGTAGAAATGCTGGATGATGAGCAACATTTAGAGTTGGAGAGAGAGTTATTGTTAGTTGCAGAACGAGACTTCACCATACATGAAATTCAACAAACACGAAAGGAAATTCAAGAGAAACGGGACCATTTCTTGACAATAATAGGTCATTGCAATGATCTCATAAATACACTTAACAGAAGGGAACGATCGGTGATTGATCATTATCAAGCTGTTGTTGAACAAGAAAGACTTTTGCAAATATTAAATAGACATTGAAATGTTTTGATTTTTTAATTTATTTGTAGATAGAAATACAATAATGAATGTTTAGTCGATAATAATCATTTGTTTATATTAGTTCGTGAAAAAAGGTCCCTAAAAAATCACTTATTATTCAAATGATATAAAATGCAGTAGTTAGGACTTACAGCTTTATAATGAATTTTAACTTTGAAAACACTACAATTTTCCACAATAAATCTAAGCCACTTTAGCATTAGCACGTTGCAATGGATTTCTCACATTCAAACTGTATTTTAAAATCAATTTAGGAAACCACGTTCTTTACACGGTTTTATAATATATCGGCTCGTAACTGAACTTCACGCTCGAGGAGTCTAAAAATACTTTATGAAGGTCTGTGAATCTGACGTCGAAAACAAGAACGAAGAATGTGGTTTCTCAACCAGACAAGAATTAATTAATGCTAAGATTTATACAGGTTGTTGTGAGAAAAGAATGTAATTAGGGTTTAATATTAAATTCTCAGACGGAATAATAAAAGATTGTTACCGTTATTTTATTTCACAGAATAAGGAATTTAATATTAATAATTAGTAATTATAAGGAATGAGACAAAGGAGCGGAAATAAGGAAATCTCTTCCTGCACGATCAGAAATATACTGCTGTCACAACTAATTTTAGTAAGCCGGAAAACCGTTTTTACACTAAATCTAAACGTTTTAACGACGTCTTTTTTACTCTAATAAATTAATTCTTTCCTTTATGCAAAGTGAGATCAATAACTGCAAATTTGCCGAAACAGTATCTTGTTTATGAAATATATGAGATCTGGAAAAATAAAAGTAGATGTTGTAAGTTGGTTGCTATTCTCCCCTTTGGTTGTAGTAGTAGTAGTAAACCGTTTCTGTTCCTCCCACTCTTGACCTTGACTTGACCTTGAGTAACTTTAATAGTAGAAGCAATAGTATGTGGAGCTGACTCCCCTCCCTCCCCCACCTCCCCTCCCCGCTCATAATATGACCTTGACTTTTAATATATAAGGGAATAAAACTTGTGATGTTAGAGAAGCAATATGAAGAAGGTTACATTTAACGAAAATATGAATAAAATCCATGTATTGTTTGCATGGAAATTTGCATACAAACAAGCAAGGATTAGTAACTACGAGCAGTACGTATTGGATCGCTACCGCTTTCAAAATAGACTTAAATATGCTGAGAAGCTCCTAAAGGATGTTTTGGATGAAAATTATAGGAAGAAAATATACAATGAACGTTTTAAATAATTTTTGAGTACAACCAATTCAAGCTCATATCCTCCCACCTCGCCCATGTGGGCTTGACTTGAGGGGGGGGGGGGAATATCTATAAATTTATATACATACGGTTTCTAAAACATTATTTGCTAGAAATAATACATAAATGATTCAAAAACGAAAGCTGGTTGGTTGCAGGAAATCGGTGAAAAAACTTAAAGAAGACAGAAGCAGATGCCCTGTTTGTTTATATTCCATGAGAAGAGAAGAAATTTGCACACCCAATTCGTGCACACACAAATTTTGTATAAAGTGTTTAACAGAGTGGTCGAAAACCAACACACATTGTCCTCTTTGCAGAAGATTCTATTTCTCAATTGTTTTAAAAGAGACTAAGGAAAAGCTTCTTGTGAAGAAAAATGACAGTATTGATCAAGCTCTAGTGATATTGTTGTACATAAGTGACATGATGAGAAGTAAATAAAACCATGTTGTTAAATATAAAGTTTTTTATTTTATTATATTACATCTTTTTTTAATATCCAAGAATTGTGTGATTTGTCCATTCCCAGCCATTTAACATACACTTTATTTCCTTTTCTTCTTAGCACCTTTTCCACGAGATACACGTTTGAATGTTTGACTTTCTGCAACTCCGGTTCATAAAAACTACCTAAAATTAGTTCATTTTTGTCATCTGTCAGCAGATATGTTCTTGGGTTGGTTAATTTAATTTCTTTAATTTGAAAAATTTCATTGGACCAGTTTGGTGTATATCCCTTTTGGAAAGCCTCCCTGTATTTACTAACTCTAACATAATCCCCTTGTTTAAATTTTGATTTTCTGGGGTCAATTGTTTTTATATTATTATAAGTTGATTTTAGAACATCTTTTTCATTTTCTTCATTTATATCTATAGGTTTTAATTCTGTTGTTAGATGTTTAGTTGTATTATACTTAAAAACAATATTATTTAGGATATCCAACCATTTATAATTTCCTTGCAAGCTAAACTGTTTCCACATGAGAGTTTTTAAAGTTCTGTTGACCCTTTCAACAATACTTGCTTTCACTGTGGAAAATGTACTGTAGTGATTAATGTTATATTTCCCCATTAATTTATTAAAGTTTTTGTTGAAAAATTCTCTTCCTTGATCTGTATGTATGTTAGTTGGAGGAGTTTTCGCAAGCTTTAAAATTTTTTCCATAGCTAAAGTTACTTCCTCAGCAGATTTTCTTTTAACAGGTTGAACCCAAACATATTTGGAAAATGTGTTTATAACAACTAAAATATATCTATATCCTTTATTTAGTTTTGCATAAGGTATCATTTCCACCAAATCTGCTTGCCATAAATCGTTTAAATTTTTAATAATAACCCGTCGTCGTCTAAAATTTTTTCTAGCAGGTTTATGTAACTCGTTGACTAGATCTTCCTTGATGTTAGGTTGTGCAGACATGATAATTAAATGTTTAGTTTGTTACTTCTACAGGACATTTTATTAACAATTCGCCATAAAAATCTTCTAAATGACCGTTTTCAGGGCGATGAAAAGAAAGAACATCCCCTTTCTTTAACCGAATACCTACAGGGTCAGTGATCTTTTTTCCATTAATTTTTAAGAAAATATATTTTTTCGGGTATTCTCCAGAAATTATAGTAGCAGATTCCATAGGAAAAATATATTGTAACCGTCTATCTTGCAACAATTGAAAAGCGTTGTCTGCATGTTCATATATGTTATATTTGCCAATAAATGGTAACACCAAATTATACCAAAGTTTAACTGCACTAAGATCAACAAGTTTTATACTGTTATGTTCTTTATTATCCTTGCCAAAGATGTGTGATCCAAACATGTCAATAGACATGGTTGCTGTCAGCGGTAGAATAAGGAATAAACATGTGTGAATTAGTATTTATTTAATTATTTTTGCTTCTCTTAGTTCTTCTAAAATCGATATTATTTCATTTTGATGACCAGTATGTCCAGCCATTTGCGATGACATCAACAATTTCAATCTATCTATGATTTCGTTTGGATCGTCATAATAAACGTAATCTAATTTCTTTTTTGATAAATTTAACATAGCTCCCCCCTTTCCACTTTTTGTAGACAGATTTCTTGTAGAACGCGGTCTTTGTGGAGGCAACAAACGTGAAGTGCTTGGTAGTACTGCACGATAACCTGTCTCTGTTGTGCTTCCACGTTTTAATATACCTTTTTGTAATAAGTAAGGTTTAACTATTGTCAAGTATTTAATGTCGGTCGAACCTTGAATTTGACTATTAGGATCAAAATTTCGTCTATATGCATTTGTCCTATTCAAAACATCCATATAATTTTCCATATCATTTGATGTATAACCAACAGGTTCTTTTTTAAAAAGAAGCTCATACAATCCAGCAGCCGGATTACGTACGTTCGATACGTACCTTCAATTCGATTCGAAGCTAAACTCGAACCGTAGGCGAATCGTATCGAAAACTTTATTATGAACACATTTCGAAATGCGTTCGGGTACTCTCGGGTTATAGGTATGTTCAGCGACGATTTTTGAACCATTTGAACTACTTTTCGCTGTCAAATGTGAAATAAATGTCAATAATCGTATTATTTGTCATTTTCATACGTTAGGTGGTTGATGGAATAAATTAAATATAATAAATATAATCAAAGAAATGTTACCAATTGTAAGATTAATTAACCGAAACCGGTATAGGAGAAGACGAAACAGACGTTTGTTGCAAGTAAGAAGACATATAAGAGACTCATATAATCCTTTTGCGTTGCCAGATGCACGATTTCTTGAATTGTTTAGACTGAATAAAGATTTAGTAAGAAACTTAATAGAGGAACTAACACCCCATCTCCCAGCAGTGGAAACGGTGAGAGGTATCCCACCAGAAAAAAAAGTATTTGTGGCCCTCCAGTTTTATGCCACAGGTTCCTATCAAAGACCCTTGGGTGAACAATACAATTTTGGCATGAGCCAGCCGTCTGTACATTTCGCAATCCATCAAGTCACAGAAGCAGTATCCATACATTTGTCTAACATATATGTGAAATTTCCAATTACTAGAATGGAGAGAAATAATACAAAAGCTCAATTCAATGAAATGTATGGGTTCCCTGGAGTTATAGGAGCAATTGATGGGACCCACGTAGCCATTTTAAAGCCTTCTGAAGCAGAAGAACAAAACTTTCTTAATCGTAAAGGTAACTTAATTAGCTTTCATTTACACAGCATAAAAATTATTTTAGATAATTTTTTGTTTTGGTAATGTATCATTTATAAGAAGTTTAATAAAAATAATATTAAAAAGTGGCTTTAAAAAATAGTGCCTTAAATAACTGAACAAATTTTTCATCTCAACTAGGCATATGGTATTTCTGAATGTCTTAAAATGTTTTTATTAAAGGTTTAACGTAAAAAAAATCAATAGTTACAGCCAAATCACCTGACTTGGGTAACTTATTGTTGGGCTAAAGTATGATAACCATTAACAACACAAATTTAATGTTAAGCTGTTGTAACATAATGAGGTCATTGTTGTAACATATATTACTTAAGCTATCTTTACATTTGAGAAGTTTTTCTTGAATTTATTCACAAATTAATTCTTGAATTTCTTTTTGAAGTTGGTAACTTTTACATTGTCTATCAGCCGGTTAATTCTGTGTTCCAAATTTTTGTATTTTAGGTATTACTTATTACCAACATAAATATACTTAGTGGTTATCTTTATTTATGTTTCTAGTTTATTATTACAGGAGAAATGGGTAATCTTCAGTTTGTGATGATACGTCTGAATTCTCGGAAAATTTGACAAAAAAATAGAACTTGTTCTAAATCTTGAACAAATTCATGAATTTATATAGGCCGATTCGCACTTGTGAAATTTTTCATGCATTTTGTAACTTTACTGCCGAGACAAGGCTTTTAATTAGGTCATGACCATGTTATAACAACATAAATCTAGAGATTTTCAATTTCGATGCTGAGTTAAATATGCATAAAAAAATTCACAAGTGTGGATCAGTCTTGTGACTTCAAAGTTACCCTTTTACATAAACATTATCAAATTTGGCCTTGAAGTCACTTCATGAATAAATTCATGAAGAACTTCACAGATGTAAAGATCACTTCAGTGATAAAGATTCAGTTTGTGTTTTTAGGATATCATTCAATCAACTGTCAACTCATATGCGATGCAAAAATGAAGATCATAAATGTATTGGCGAATTTTGGGGGCGCATCCCATGATTCATATATATGGAGTAGGTCAGTAATTAAACAGTATTTAGAAAATAATTTGGAACATGGTGAACAAGCCTGGTTAATAGGTGATTCAGGGTACCCACAAAGTCCCATTTTAATGACACCCTTTAGAAATGTAGTTGAAGGAACTCCAGAGGCTAGATATAATGCAGCACATATGAGAGCTAGAAATATAATAGAAAGGTGTAATGGTGTTCTCAAAACAAGATTTAGATGCCTTCTTAGGGAGAGAACATCACGGTATAGTCCAGACTTTGTATGTAAAATTATAAAAAGTTGTGTTGTGTTGCATAATATGTGTATTGAAGCAAATATAGATATTTTAAACGATTTTCCTAATAATAATGACTTTCAAGATGAAAATGTTCCACAAGATAACATTGTGCAGCAGCATGTAGGGATACAAGCACGACAGAGACTAGTTGAAAGATATTTTAGAAACTAAAATAGTGTATAAGTAGTAGCTTTGCTGTTTTATGTTAGAACTTAAGTATATATTAAAATTTGTAAAAGAAAATAAAATTCACTAAAACACAATTAGTTTCTTATTATTAGCAGCTATCGTATTGAAGTAAGGGTTAGCTGCGTCAACATTCAAGTAAAACTGAAGTTTTATGCAACATTTTGTCATAATTTGTATGTTTTCTTTTTTGGTGACACATAAATCTTAAGTCTTACATGCAGGTTGGCCTGACTGGAAAAAAATACTTTCCTAACAATATATATATATGTAAATGAAAACTTTATTGACAGATAAATAAGAAAAAAAATTAAAAAAATATGGGTGATGCTGCCATGAGAAACGGTAAGTGACAGCAACCCCAATATTTTTTTTCTTATTTGGCTGTCAATAAATTTTACACTTATCTTTTTTTATCACTGGAGTTGTTTCAAGCAGTTCCGATATGTGGATTTTACCAGATGTCACCGAGAAAGAATTGGTCTTCTGATATATAAACCACAAATGTACTTACAGATTCTATCTGTGAACTCAGATGTGTTGTGGATTTTTCAGTCAGGTCCAACTCACTACGCGTCACTGATGAGATCCAAATAGGTCGAAATACGCATTGTTGCTCATTGTGGGAAAATAAGTCTATTCTTTCTAAGCCTCCAAGCTTTAGACAATTTTTATTGCCTTCATGAATATGCAAGTCTATTCTTTCTAAGCCTCCAAGCTTTGGACAATTTTTATTGCCTTCATGAATATGCTACCAAAATAAAATAATAGTTTTATGATGAAAATATTGGCAGATATTACTAAAATTTTAAGTGGTTTTTATTTGGACATAATTATTTAATTTTCAAATAAAATTTTAAAAAATATGAAATAATTTACCCATTGCAAATATGACAACTGAACTAAAAGTTTAGTAATATTTTCCACAAATTTCATCATAAAACTATTATTTTATTCTGGCAGCACAATGATGAAGACAACGGACCTTGTCAAAAGCTTGGTAGCTTTATTATTTTCCTACACTGACCAATACCACAATAATCTTCAATTGTCTATTTACCTATTCAGCCAAGAATGTATAGCTGCACAAACGCCCTCTTTGTTGAACTTTCACTCGCCAATCCCCATGTAATCTTATGGAGTGGCGAGTGAAATTTCGACCGTGACTGGGAGATTTAGGTGGAGGTAGCTGTACATCGTTAAATTCATTGTTATATATATTCAGACCTCAATAAAAGTATTTTGGAAAAGCATAAATTATAAACAGCAAGTAGGTATAGTGAAAGCATAACAGTTTATTGAAACAAATATAGGACTCTTACAGCTTTTATTTTAGATTATGAAATAAACAAGATGCTACTGTCTAACACATACATATGAATACTGCATATATTTTAAGTTGAATTTTTCAATGTAATATTTTCAAACATATTTTTTTTTAATAATTATATAAATACGTTGAAAGTTGTTTTTAGAACCACATTAACTAAACATAACAAAGTCAACAAAACTTCTGACGTAGTTAGTAAACATTAACAAAGGAACTTGATATAATATCCGCTTTCAATAAATATTAAATTAAAAGCTAACTCTAAAAGTTGATTTAAATAACTAAAATATTTTGCAACCTTTTCCTTAATACTATGAATTAATACTTGCGTTTCTTTCACGTTTTTTCACGATTTCTGCTAAGGCACGACAATGTACTTTTGGTCTTCTGCTCTAATACCACTAAAGGAGAAATTTACCATCGTAACTTAATAAAAGTCCTTTAAAAATACGTGGAAGGAACGCGACTAATAAAGTTGTAGCCTAAACTTTTAATCTACTGTCTAATAGTTCCAGAAAAATATCTAACATTTAACCAGTTTAAGCATTAAACATAACAAAATCAACACTGCTCTGTTGAGCAAAAGGTCGTAGGTACATATTTATACTTTTCTAGAAAATTAGGAAAAACTGTTAGTCATTGTGCCATTTACAGAATTTCTATTCTCTTAGAGCCACTACAATATTCTGTGGTAGGCATTCTGAGTATTTCAATTCTCTCAGGGAACAGAAATACTCAGAATGGCACAATAACGAAGTTTTTCTACATTTTCTCAAAAATTATAAATATGCAGATGTGACTCTTTTTAAAAAAGGAACGTTAAAACTCCATATTTAACAAAAACCAGAAATATATACAGGGTGGCCAGTTTATCTTGACCTTATACCTTATCTCAGGAACTATATCAGATAGAGAAAAAAGCTTGATAAGAGATTTTTGTAGTTTTAAACTCCTTTAATTTTATATATGTCTTAATAATAAAGGGTGTTTAGTTTTATCTTGCCAGGGTGTAACTTTCTTAAATCAAATGGCACATCCTATATTTTATTTCATTTTTGGATTCCTCATAGAAAAATTAACAAATACATAACATTGTAGGTCTAGAGTTGATAGTTTTAGTTTTCGAGATACTTCAGTTGGAAAATTACAAATTTCAGAATTTAGCGGGCTGTAACTTCTAAACGGTTTGTCATAGAGCGAAATGGCATGCTTGTTCCTATCTTAGTTTTTGATTGTCCACTCAAAATTTCTAGTTCCGGTTTAACTGGAAGTGAATATATTTAGGCACATCATGAAAAAGTAAGATAGGAACATACAAGTTATTTCACTCTACGATATACCGTTTAGAAGTTACAGCCCAACAAACGAAAATGTGGTTTTTCCAGCGTAAATATCTCTAAAACTATTAACCCTAGATATACCATGCTAATAATAAAATGTATTCATATTTTGAGGGAGAATCTGAAAATGAAATAAAATACAGGGTGTGCAATTTAATTTAAGAAAGTTACATCTTGGCCAGAGAAAACTAAACACCCTGTATTAATAAGACATATATAAAATAAAAGCCTGTTTAAAACTACAAAACTCTCTTCTGAAGTTTTCTTCTCTATCTCCTTTACTTCCTAAGATAAGGTATCGGGTCACGATAAACTGGCCACCCTATACATGAAAAATCAATGTTTACAAAAGTTTAAACTATAGGAATTTTTGATTTTCAAGAATAGCTTCTTTTAATTCTTTTAAGGTACTGTTCATCTGGTATAAATTGTCGTTTATATTAGAAACTCCTTTTTTTATTTCTTTTAATTCATTTATAGTCTCTTTGTACAATTCATTTTCAACATCTTCAGCTGTGGCTTTTCTCTTTTTACTACTCTTTGCACAATAGTTGTGATCAACAGATGCTGACACAGAAGTAGGTATTTTGTCCACTATATCATTAGCATTTGATACCTAAAATAGTTTACTTTTCATATTTTAAAATTTAAACAGTGACATTCATATACACTAATATTAGACCTATATTAAAATATGAAATTTTAGGTTTTAGTCTTAAGCACAAACAAGTCTGCTGGTGGATTAGATTTCACTTAACCGAGGGGTAAGCCTCTTTTTAAAATATGTACAACAAAATACCCTTATAATATTCTTACAATTGTTTCTTTTAAAGTTATTTCATCCCTATAAAGACAATGGAGCATAAAAATTGGTGGTTTTGTGATAAGTTCAGAAATAATTCTGATAATAAATATATTTTCAACCCTTCTATGATGATTAAGCTGATCTCTCCGCTGAAGAATTGAACGTGCCAGCAGAGAGATGAGCCTAATTGTTGCATCATAGAAGGATTTAAAATATACTTAGTTATTTCTGGACTTATCTCAAAACAGCCAATTTTTACTTACCGTGAATTCTTGAATTTTGGATGACGATGGAATTGCATGGTCTTTTCTGGGTAAAGATGGTATAATATCTTTAAATGGGGATGCAGCGACAGTCAGGGTGCTACTCGGTATGCTTCTACATTCATCAATCTGAAAATTTCAAACAGTTATACTTGGTTAATATAAAAAATATCATCATTTTGTTTTGTATACTTACCCCAATCTCGACACTCCCTACACCTTCACAAAAAGTTTTTCCAAGAATGGACAGAATCCTTTCTTCATTTGGATGTAATTTTACATAAGAGCTCATGCCTCCTCCTGTTTTGTTAAGTTCCTTGGTATTTAGAGTGGACTTTTTTTTAATGGTATATTTTAAATCAGCCCATGTCTGAAAGAAAAAAAGTATATGTTTACTAATATTTTTACCTCAAACTTTGGACGGAAATTATCTGTTTTCTTAAGTTTTTACAAAACTTCATGTACCTACAGTTGTAAAACCAAAACAAGTGTTTTGTACCTTTTGCCATTTTTCCACAGTTTTATTGCCATAGCCTAATGAATTTAGTCTTTGGGAAAGTTCTTCCCACATTTTTCTCTGAGTAAGTTTCCCCGTGGGTCCATTAAATTGCCCTCTGGCAAATTGTGGATGCTTCTCCATATAATCTAATAACACTACCCAATGATTTTCATTCATTTTAAACATCCTAAAATTTATTATTGACTTAGTAGAGTGCCATTATTCATACAAAAGTTGTAAGTACTTTAATACACATGTAAAATATGATAAAATACAAAAATGTTTTTTTTACCTTTTTCGTTGTAAATAAACCGTAAACAAATAACAAAAACGTAACCTCAACACCACAATCGAAGGACAAGCGACAAGCTCCACACAAGCAAGAAGGAAGGATATATAAGTACAAAAAAGATAGAACACCATTCCGATAACAATTGTGCTATCGACAGCTTCGCTACGAATTTCGTTTCGAATTACCCGCATCGAATACGTTCGTAATCTCCTTTTCGAAAAAATATGGAGGATTCGATACGTATCGAACGTACGTAATCCGGCGGCTGGTGTTCCCTCATACCTAACTCCTTCAACTTTAAAATCTTTTCCTATGAAATCCACCACAGAATTAGCAATCTTATATTTATCTGCATCAACATCATGGCTAAACCCATATTTGTTATCAAATTTGCCTTCCGTGTCTTTTATTAGCCCATCCACGAAAGGTCTTAGAAGTGAATGATATGCTTCCAAATATTCTTCATAAGGAGGTGTTCTTGTTAATTCTAAAACATCTTGTCGCAATTCACCTATAGTTGGTTCAATTGTTGTTTCAGGGCTTGATTCTCCTGACTGTTGCGAATCTTCCCCAAATACTTCATCATCTCCTAAAAGTGAGGGCATGTGCGTTGAAAGATATTTACTATATGCATTTGATTTCCTTTGATTGATCTCTGGCGTAGGAAATTGAAATTTTGGGGTCGAAACTAATTGTGGTGAATATACTTCTTTTTTAATGAACGGTTCTGTTTTAATTGTCTGAATTAACTCATGCAAAGGTTGAGTTATTGGTTTAAATTCTTTTTCCATACGAATTTCTTTATCAGATAAATCTGATTTTAAAGCTTTATACTTTTGTCTAACAGCTTGTCTAGTTTTTACCAACTCTTTCGCTGTTTTTTCGTCCATCTTTACAAAAGGTAGGTTGTATACTAGAAAATTATCGTTTTGTCAGAGAGTTATATGGTGGAAATAAAATTATCAAATCCTTTTCTGTAGCGACCAACATTTAATTCACAGTCTTTATCAATAACGACAAAGTCATATTTATGTTTCCAACACATTGAACACAAGTTTTTAAACTCTTGAAAGCTCATGTCACCATTTACATGATCATCATATATATGTTTCAAGTTTGTAGCATCCTGTTGAAAAATTACCAAGAGGTTTGCATTATCACGTATAAGTTGTTTAGGGACTGATGAATATGTTTGACACAAATAAAAACAATCTGTATTTTTATGACGTCCAAAACAAAAATAATCCCTCATAAGACTTTGATCAGTGCATACTATATCATCAAATATAATCAGTGAGTTTGGTTTTATTTCAGTGGGTGAAACAATATCCTCAGCGTTCGATGATTCAAAATAACCAATAAACTTTAGTGGGGCAAAAAGCCTTTTTAGATATTCATATTTTGATTGATATAAGGATTTTGAGTACACATATATATTTTCAAATCTTAATCCATTAGCGTGTGTTATAAGAGAAATCATAACATTTGTCTTCCCACAACCCGATGGTCCTACTATTAAACATCTTTTACAGTTTCCACCAAATAATTGTCCATGTTTTCGATAATTATCATGACATAAATCAAAATTTTTTATTGGTAAAGAAAAATCTTGTTTTTTGATCTTCATTGTTTGAACATCGCTATTTAAGTACGGTTATTTGCGTTTTAAAATCATTTATATATAATGATTAGACATAATAATGTCATTCACTGTGTGGAAGGACAGAGAACAGGTAGTGGTTTATTAAATACTCTTATTAATAAATTACCAGTAGAGCTCCATATTCCTTCTTATAACTTTTGTGGACCTGGTACAAAGTTAAATAAAAGGCTTGCTCGAGGTGATAAGGGAATTAATTTATTAGACGAAGCTTGCAAAGAGCACGATATAGCATATTCGGAATATTCCGATTTAAAAAACAGAAACGAGGCAGATAAAGTATTAGCTAAAAAGGCATTTAATAGATTCAAAGCTTCAGATTCAAATCTAGGCGAAAAACTGTCATCCTTGGCTGTGGCCGGAATCATGAAAGCAAAAACAAAACTCGGCATGGGAATAAGAAAACGGAAACAAAAACGCAAGAAAGGAGGTCAAATATCCTTTAACCAAGTCGTAAGAAAAGCACGTAAAGAGCTAGCTGGGAAAAAATTTGCTAATATAAGAAACGCTGCCGGCACTGCTTTGTCATCAATTAAAAAATTAAAAATAAAACAACCTAAACAAAGAATTATTCCAATTCCAAAAACTGGTGGAATTTTACCTTTAATACCTATTTTTGCTGGTTTATCTGCTCTAGGAGCCCTAAGCGGGGGCGCTGCTGGCATTGCCCAGGCAGTAAATTCCACCAAAAATGCACAAAAGAAGTTAGAAGAGCAAACAAGACACAACAAAGAAATGGAAAAAATATCAATTGGAAAAGGTCTTTATTTAAAACCATATAAGAAAGGGTGTGGTCTATATTTAAAACCATATTCAAAAAACTGTTAAATTTGCTACCTCGCCGACCTTTGACAAATATAGATTTATTAAAGTATGCGAAAATATTAAAGTTGCTACATTTTAGAGGTGTCTTTATGAGAAACAAGTTACCCAAAAAAATAAAAAAATATGAAACAGGTATTATAAATTTAGATGACGATATGGGGGAAGGCACTCACTGGACAGCGTATGTTAAAAATAATAATAACATAATTTACTTTGATAGTTTTGGAAATCTACGACCACCAAATGAAGTTATAACTTATTTCTATAGCGATGGTAGCAACAACAATATTAAATATAACTATGATAAATATCAATCTTTTAATACCTCAACTTGTGGACAGTTATCCTTACAGTTTATTTATAATAATACGTAATTGTGTTTCCATTTTATTCTTATTACGACCATCATGTCGTTTACTATAGCTCTTTCCGCAAATTCAGCTATACTTCAAGCAGATTTCCATCCACCTATTTACTTAGATCCTAACACTTCCTACGTTGTCGGACTTACCAACTTTGAAACTTTTAATGCAATACCAAATATTGATAAAAGTAATAATAAAGTATATTTTGGAAAAAATAATGAATTTTTAACAATTCCTACGGGAAGTTATGAAATGGACGATGTTAATAAATATTTACAGAGTGAATTCCAAAAAAGAAATATTTCGTTTCACCTCTATGCAAATAACAACACATTAAAATCAACAATAAAGTCTACTACAGATATTATTTTTAAAGATGGAACAATAGGAAAACTTTTGGGTTTTAATAAGGGCATTGTATCTGGTGATGGAGTCCCAAGAACATCGCAAAATCCAGCAGAGATTATAAAAGTTAATTCTTTATGCATAGACTGCAGTATCGCAGAAGGTTCCTATCTGAACGGAAAGCCAGTACACATTCTTCATCAGTTTTTCCCTAATGTTAGCCCTGGATTTAAAATAATAGAAAGTCCTCAAAATATTATTTATTTTCCTGTTACAGTAAAAGTAATAGATAAAATAACAATAAAGGTAATAGACCAAGATTTAAATATTGTTGATTTTCGAAACGAAACTGTAACAATAAGGTTGCATATAAAAGAAGTATAATGGGTATCCTTTATAATAGAAAAACCTCCAATTTACCCACAAAAATTAATAAAAACTATAAGAAGACTAAACACCGTAAACCAAAGATTAGTAGAAAGAGAAACACACAAGGGATAACACCTGAAAATATAAGCTTTTTGAAATCTCTAGGTTTAAAGGTTTTAGTATAATGGATATCCTTAACGTAGCAGAAGGTCTTTTCATAGATAATTCAATTGTGCATTCCGAAGTTCATGGTTATGAACCATACCTACCTACTAAATTGGGAAATAATGATGAAATTAGAATACCTGTTCATGAAGTAGACAAGTATACTCTTCCTTCCGAAAGCTTTCTTTACATAGAGGGTAAACTAACAAAAGACAATAATACCATCTCAAATACATTAAAATTGATAAACAATGGGATTGCATTCCTTTTTAAAGAAATGCGTTATCAACTAAACGGCGTCACAATAGATTCAGTTAGAGATGTTGGGTTAACTTCAACAATAAAGGGATACTTGTCATATAATAAAAATGAGTGTAATACACTTAAAAACGCAGGCTGGTTTCCTATGGAATCTTCACAAGTTGTTGATGCAACAACAGGATTATTCAATGTTTGCATTCCGCTTAAATTCTTAATGGGTTTTTTTGAAGACTACAAAGAAATTATTTTAAATGCCAAGCAAGAACTTATTTTAGTACGCGATACTTCCGACAAAAATGCAACAATTAATACTGCAGACGAAAATCCAAAAATTGAGCTTACAAAGCTAACTTGGAATATACCTCACATTTCAGTAGCTATTCCTCAAGAATTGGCATTATCTAAAATAATTAATAAGAATACTGATATAATAATTGCTTTCCGGAGTTGGGAACTGATTGAATATCCGGAATTATTAAAAACTAATCGTCATAACTGGCCTGTTAAAACATCTACGAAAGTTAATACCCCACGTCATGTAGCAATTGCTTTTCAAAAAGACTTAAGGGATAAATCAACTACTGATATGTCTCTATTTTCCAACGTTAAATTACGAAACATCAAAGTATTTTTAAACTCTGAGAGATATCCCTACAACGATCTATATTTAGACTTTGCTCAGAATAAATTTGCATCATTATATGAAATGTTTTCACAATTTCAAAAATCTTACTATGGATTAACACCTGAACCCATTTTTTCTCCAAAGGAATTTAATACTTATGCTCCTATCGTATATATCGATTGTTCACATCAGAAAGAATCAATTGAATCCGGACCTATTGTTATGAGAGTTGAGTTTGAATTACATGATGATCTTAAAGACAAAATATCTGCCTATTGTCTTATTATGCATGATAAAGTATTTAGCTACAATCCATTAACCAAAAATGTTAGACAACTTTAACGCGCATGTCTGACTATATAAAATCAATGCTCTACTATTCCTTCCTACCATTATGGGTGAAGAACTGGAACTTCGAGTATCCTACTTTTTAGAAGAGCTGAAAAAATTAAAACAACAACTACAAGAATATTCTGACAAGAAATCTATGATTAAACAATTCTCATTTTTGAAATTATGAGGTTATTAATTGTCGATGTGCAAGGATTTAACATAGAAAATAAGAAGTTTATTCCCAAAGAACTGGCTGCCTATGATGGAAGCAAGACTTGCCACTATGTTTTTAAAGCACCATTTGATCTAAAATACCTACCGCCTGACTTACACAAACAAGCTGTGTGGTTAATGAAGAATCATCACTGTATCCCATGGAATGAAGGATATACACCAATTCACAAGTGTTCTGTTATAATCAAGAATTTAACAGAGAAAGTAGATCATGTTTATGTTAAAGGGAGAGAGAAATCCGAATACATTCGAAAATATTCATTAAAACCAGTCATAGAACTTGATGAAAATCCAAAATTCCAAGAAGGAGAAGCTCATTGTTTTTATCATTCTAAATCACCATGTATATGTGCACTTACTAATGTATACAATTTATATAATAATAATTTAATGATTGAATAAAACACATAAATGAAATAAAGTTTTTTATTTGTTATAAATTAGGTTGAATTCTTGAATAATTTCAGGTGACAAAAACTTCTTTACTTCATCCAAATGCTCCTCAAATCCCATTTCCTTTATGGTTTGCAGAAAAGTTCTTATATCAGAAGTATGTAAATATATGTTACAGGCTTCTGCAGCTTTTTCATACTTTCTTGCCAATTCCATACATTCCTCATACGTATAGAAGTTTTCGAATCCATACTCGGCTTCATGCTCAGCATCAAATTCTAAATTACTAAAGTGTTGCGATAGATTCTCTATAGCACTTGTTAGGTTATATGCTACTCGTTGAGATGTATATGCTAACCACATCTTGTTGGAGAATGTTCAGACTTAAAGTAAGTTCAGAGCTTTAAATATTAATTTAGGAGGTGGGGGGAATAAAAAGAAAAATATGTTTATAAATTTTTATTTTCAATGCAACTCTTTACAAATTCATTACATGCAAATATTTCTACATCCTCCACAACACAATCTGAGTAAAAGTTTAATAATTCTAAAACACAGCAAACATTTAAACTATTTTCCATAGGTGAAATAACATCATATACATTTTTTAACAAATCACCATTTTTCATAGAGATTCCACTAACTAAAATATTATAATATTTGGAAAATTCCTGGTTTTTTAAGATATCAAAACGATATTTGATTAAATTTGTCAAGTTCACTAATTCATTTATGGTGTCACCAGCTAAAAATACTTCATTACCACCATCTTGTGTAATCTTAATTATTCTTGCATCACCAATAAACACAAAGTGAATCTCATAACCATTTCCCTTCATGGGTTGCCACCCGGTGTTGTTGGAATAAATAAAGCTCAACATAATTCCTTGGTTATTTAGGAAGGAAATCCATTGATCTTCATTAAAAATCAAATTTTGATTGTATTTGTATCCACAGAGTTTAACAACAGGAATATATTTTCTCTCTAAGGAAAATCCAATGCTGACCCATTTGGATTTGGATTTGTTGATGTAGTAGATGGATTCATTGATGAGAGCTGCATTGCGCTTCTTACTAAACTCTTGTTGGTTTCCTGTTGGTTGATACATTTTCAGATGTTTGCTTGAAATAATGAGGGTAGAACTGTGGGTGACTGCTTAAATAAGCAAGCGTGGTAGTGGGGATAGTAAGCGTGGTAGTGGGGATAGTGGTGGGAGGATTTAAACACTAATCTTATAGATTTAAACATCATTTAGCGACTAACCATGAATGAGTGTAAGACAGAACTTTTTATCGACATTCAAGGATATAACTGTTCCTTTGGATACATTCCAAAAGAATTAGCGATTTATGATGGGATTCGTTGCTCAAATTATCTGTTTAAATCACCATTTCAAAAAAATATGTTATCTGCTCCTGATCTCAAACTGGTTAAATGGGCCGAAGAGTATCATGGACTAAAATGGGAATTTGGAAATATAGAACTTAATGAAATTGATGATATTTTAAAGCATGTGTTAGAAGTTTACCAATCGCCCAAAATTTACGTGAAAGGGAATGAAAAAATAAACTACTTAAAAAAGTTTTTGGATGAAGATTTCATTGGTCAAGAACCAAAATTAAGTAGATTTAAGAAAATTCCAGAATGTTATTTTCACAAAAATGTGAATCAACGGCATTGTGCATTAGCAAACGTAAAATTGTTATATAATTATAGACATTGTTATGAATAAAAACCTTTTTTTATTGACTCCAGAATTTTATTTATAATACAAATATACTTTGAATAATATATATCCCATAGTACATATAAACACTACTAACAATATACTCAATAATACTATACACACATTTACATTGCATTCTTCTATACAAGATTTTCTATACAACTGATTCCATTCCTGTGTCACAATTGAGGTTTTATTGAAATAATATAATCTTAACTTATACTGTACAACGGTAGAATTATTTATAATATCATCATCTATTTTGGAGCTAAAGAAACCATAATTTATATTCATTCTTTTCCATGTTGAAGGCCAACTATCATTATTTACATTATTAACAGATAGACAAATAAATGCTTCTCGAACATTAGGATCAACTTGTATGAACAAAGTATTGTTAACGAATGCTGATAGAAATAGGACTCCTACTGGTAGCAGAGCCATTTTCAAAATAAAATATTTTTCCAGGGTTCTTATGTTTTATATTCATCATGGACTAAATCTTTTAGAATATCAATTACATTATTAACCATCTCATCATCAGTCTTGGATTTCTCTTCCAAAATACTTATATGTTTGTGTCCCCAAGCTAAAGTTCTAAAAGAATCTGGAATTATATAGCGTTTATCATCTTTTGGAGACAAAGCAACCTTATTTTTTAATTGTGTGAACATATCATGTAAAATTGAATGAAAAATATTCATTTTTCTAAATTTGATCTCAGAATTTTCAACTACGTCTTTATAATCTTGTTTAGTAATGGAATTTTCTATAACATATTTTTTAACTCCTTTCGCCTTTTTTTCAGATTTATTCTCTAAATTGACACAGTAGGCTTTAGCTCCCGTCCCATAAAAACTTGAAATTGGTTTACCCGCAAATTCATCTTTCATTCGCCCTAATACAGAATTGTTCCTAGTTATATGATGTATATTATTTTCAGTGTAATTAGAAGTGTCAAATTTATGTAAGTTGTCTTGCATATCTTGATAAAAGTTTTCTGTTCTTATGTTTAAAATTAAACTATCTGTATCCGTATATAACAAAATTGCTTCGTCTCCATACTTGCTCTTAATATAGTCATAATAAAAATCATATAAAACGGTTTTTGATAATTCCAAGACTGTGAATCCAACATAAACGGGTTTATTGTAAGATCTTTACTCTTTCCATTTGTATCGCGACGAAGTTTTCATTAAAAACTAATCGATCTTTAAAATTTGGTTTGGCAATCAATGTCTGCGCACCTTGCTTTTTACCAATGTTCTCCCAGTGTGTGATTAATCTAATGTCAACTCGTTTATCAATATTCTCTAAAGATTTCCCATAAATGGCATTATTAAATAATTTATAAGTATCCTTTTCCAACTTATTTTTAGATTTGTTCCTCATTTCGGTATTTAAATCGATGTATTGTTTAAGAAATGCTGCTTGTTTGAATTTAACAACTCTATGAATTTTAGTTAGTTTTAATCCATTTTGAAGCACCTGTTTCAGATTTCGGTAATGAATAACATATTTTTCTTTATGGTTTAAATTGCAAATTAATTTCTTTTGTTTTGAACCTGGTGCGCAAATATTTTCAGCCAAAAAGGGTTGTTCATTGTGTTCTTGATGTAAACGTTGAGGATACTTTAAACTACTTCCAAAACGAACCCGTATTCAGCATCATCAGATATAGACATCACATCAAGATCATCTATTTCTTCCTCGCTTAACCAAGAAAAATCACTTACGGGGAGACATTGACTCATACTATGTCCATACAAGTTAGTTGCGTCTAAATACATTATAAATGAATTTGGTTTGCTTGGATCATAATTTTCCAAGAATGGATTATTAGCTTCAGCTTTTCGAATGCTGCAATGACATACACCACCTCTTATATTATTTTTAAAAAAATGTATCATATCTATATCCGTTAATAATTCTAATTTAACATCAGTCATTTTTAACATTGAATCCCAACTTAAACCTGGTAATGTATAATACTGTGCAGGATCTAGGTTAAAGTTACTTAAAGAAACATTTCGAGAAGCTTCAAAAAAATCTGTTAATATGAGAACATCGGATATTAAGTAAATTTTGGTATAATCCATAAGATTTTGACAATTAAATAAATTCCAAATATTAATTGCTCTATTGTAATCCGATGGACACATAGGTTCATCTTTAAGTTTATCATAAAAATGTTCAATAGCTGGGAGTTGATTTTCATACAGTTTATCCATAGAATCAACATAAGAATAAGGATAAACACCTTTTTTTCGAATTTCATTAAACTGGTTAGGATCTTCAAAATATTTTTTAATCTCAATGCTTTGATTTGGTTCCAAGCTTGCACCAAGCTTTTCCAAAGAGGAACCAACGAAACGGAATGAATCTAAAAATCTCATTTTAATAAACAGATTTTTTTCTTTATTATCCTTGTCTTTTACTTTGTCAACTAATATGGATTTTGAAAACGAAATATATTTTTCTTTGGTTTGTGCAAGTACATCAATATTATCTTCTTCACAACACAGTTGTTTAACAAATAAATGACTATCATAACCAGTTAAATTATGAAAAAAGATGGGTATAAAATTTTTAATTTGAAAGTTTAGGTTGCAGATACTGTGAGCTGCATTTCGAAATTTACCAGTGGAGTGATCATGATCCCTTACTTTTTCATTTTCTTCAACTTTTTTATTGCAAATGTGGCAAATATTTGTTTTTTTATAAGCCAGCTCTTCTTCATCTGATAAAGGAAGCATTTTTACCACAGGTTTAAGATGATCATTATAAATTCTATGAACATGACCTTCAATTCGTTTACAAAATTCATCAGCGGCATCCATACCAAAATAGTAGTCTAATACGGACAAAGAATCATCATATGAACATTTAATAAGGTAACAAAAAGCATAAGGTTCATGTTTAAAGGTATTTAAAGTATAAGAATTCTGTTCATTATCTGGTTGCTCAAACTGCAAAGGTTTTAAAAAGCATTCGAAGTCTGCGTATATGACAAATGGAACTTTCAGTTGTTTTTGAAAATTCTCAAATTGTAAAATATTTTCTGGTATATGCTGACCATACTTATTGATTTTAATGTTATTGGTAGGAACTTTTGTAAACAAATGATTACAATCATGTGATTGATGTTGTTTTAATTTTTCCATCGAAGTAAAATAAATTAAACAACCATCACAGAAATACTTTTTTAAATGATTTTTATTTACTTGTGCTGAAAGTAATCTTGACATATCCTTAATCCAACAATAATGATTGTTTTCACCTTCACTTATCAACAACAAATTTATATGTACTGGAAGTTTTTTATCAGTGTAATGGAGAGGACCGACTACTTCATACTTTAATTTACTATCTTCATAAATGCTCTCCAAACCGTAAACATTTATAGATATTTATTTACAGGAAACTCTATTCCTTCAAAATTTAAATACTCAAAAAAATTAGGATATGAACTCGTTATATTAACATTTGTTTCAGCAGGAAACAGTGCACTTATCACACTCCATCCGAAACAATATAAATCATTATTTTTGATGTTAATTACACCTTGTTTATTTAAAATTTGTTTTGGTAAAGGTATATAGGATGAAGCTCTAATTGGATTAAATTTATTTATATTAAGCCCCAAATGTAATATTTTTTCCAATGCCCAACCCGAACCATTCTCAGCAAATATTGCTACTTTCTCTTTAATTTCAGACAAGAACTTCTTATAAATATCAGATAAATCTGTTGTTGAAGTTATGACCTTATTTTTGGTATTAAATGATTTAGTCTCTAAGGTCTCTTTTGTTTGTAAGAGATATTGACCAAATAGTTCTACATTAATCTTAACACTTCTATGCTTAGCTAACTGTTCGGAAAGTAAACTTACAAATTTTTGTTGTACTTCATTAAAAAATTCATCAATGTCCACATACTTTTTCGATGGAAGCAACATGTAGGACACAATCCTGTTTTTAAACGCGGAAGTTAAAATTTTCACTTCATCATCACTCTTAAGTTTACTTTTATGTAAGTTTGAACGTAAATGGGCAGTAAGTTTATTTTTCACATACCAAGTATCAGTCTTTGCATCGTGATATAATAAGTTTAGGTATGGAGGGTCTATCTTCTACTTTGGATCTTTTCAAGGGTACATCCCATAAGGGAATCTTGGACTTTCGTTTTTCTCGAGAACAAGATGGTCTCATGGGACACGATTCTCTTTTATGTCTATATACATTCGATTGATGGGTAAAAGTCTTGTTGCATTCCCTGCATGAAAACATGATGAGAACTAAACAAAAAAGCACGAGAAACTTATACTTATTCTTCCGCAATCAGATTTCTTCCTCTCATTACGGTAAACCATTCATATAAAGTAAAGTGAATCAATGAATCCAATGAAATTTGTTTGACATTTATAAAAAATACATTTATTAAAATACAGTTTATTTTTGAAATAAATAACAATATCTACATTAGTCTACTTGATGTTTCTGTTGCAAACGAAACATGCTTTCTGGGATGTAGGAGGTCCATCGAAGTGTGTGCTCCAGTCAGGACGATTGTAATGAAAAAAACATGGTAAGTTAATTTGAAGATTAAAACTTAATTTATAAGACATTGGTAATTTTCCCCATACATCCAAGAGCTCCAAAGGGTCTGCATAATTAATTAGATATTCCAGAGGTAACATATTTAGTTCATCTGTAGTAAAATCTTGCAAGGTTTTCTTTCCACTTACATGACTAAACATCACATTTGCTGTTGGGCAAGACATAGTTTTTCTTTTCTGCTTCCAATTCTTGAATCCTTTTACGCTCTGCTTCTCGAAATTGTTTTTTCGCTTTTTTGGATAGGTTCGGTGGAGGTTTTCGTAAAATTAAATTATTTTCTATGTAGTCTTGTGGATTATAGCTTTCGCAATGTTCTGTGTCCCAGGAGAGATCAATAGGTACTGCCAAAGACATTGTTGTGAATTTTGTTTTATTATAGCTTTAAGGAATTTATATAAGGTAGTGTGAAGAGTGGGTGGATTTGGTACGGAGTGGGGGGATTTGGTACGGAGTGGGGGGATTTGGTAGGGAGTGGGGGGATTTGGTAGGGAGTGGGGGGATTTGGTGGGGTGGAGAGTGGGGGGATTTGGTAGGGGTGGGGGGATTTGGTAGGGAGTGGGGGATTTGGTGGGGTGGAGAGTGGGGGGATTTGGTAGGGGTGGGGGGATTTATTTTTGGATCCATATCTGGTGTGGTGGTAGGGATAGTGTCCATATTTCCCGCGAACGAAAATCATCTACTAGGGTACTTCGCTGACCTTAAAGACAAATTGAAAATTTTACATAAAGGTGTAGCCAAGACCCGTATTGTATCCTTTACAATGAAACTAGGTATATTATCTGGGCCACTAGACATTTTTGGTTTTAATTTCCTGCATACATTTATTAGATCCTGTTCACTAAAGGATGGCAGCGGGGTTATGTCATGACTCATCTCACATACATTATCTTTATGCTTAGGCATAGAAGGGTTATATACACTTCCAAAATAGTCAGCAAAGGTTGCCACTATGGCCGATGGATCTTCTAAAGATTGATTATTATAGGTCATTTTACCCGGAATAGAGCTGTGATTTTTCCTTTGATTAATGAAACGCCAAAAAGCACCTGTGTCATTTCTAATATTATTTTATATTTTATTTATGTATCTTTGGTAGGCATCCCTAATTAAGTTGTTAGTATAAGACCTAATTTCTTTGAATTTATTATAGTGAGCTATATTATTAGTTTGTTTGAATTTCTTAAAATACTTTTTCTTCTTTTTCAAGTTGTTTACAATCTGCCCATCATACCACACTGGAAATCTGCGCTCCCTATTCCTAAACAGTGGCACACATCTATCCAGCACGCCACAGAGCAAATCATAAAACCTTTGACACATTATATTTACATCTGCCATGTCCCGGTCCAGCTGCCCCCAATCTGTGTTAAGAAGTTCCGCATAAAGGAGAGGAAAGTTTGCCCTTTTGAAGTTATAACATTTTGTATTATTATTGAGATTTATGCCGAACGTCTCAACACTTTATCATTTTCACTGCGTTTAAGTTGCGAAACTTTATGGCAACGTCCAGCGGATTAAAATTTATTTCACTGTTTTTGTAAATATACTTATGAACTAACGTTCGGATTTCAAAAATATTGTTGTTTCGAACTGCTTTACTAAAGTGTTCAAAAAACATCTTCGTGTTGAAGAACTGGATATATTGTGTGTAACGGGGCAATTTATAGCGGTATTTGGAGACCGTCGGAAGGGATTTAAACTGCGCATCGATTAAAAAAATGTGCTGATTAGCAAACTTCGTGGACCGTTGTTATTGTTTGTGGGAAGGGGAAAGGGAATAAAAGCCGATGCGGTGTAATGAGCTAATTATTCAACAACAGTAACGACAAACCCAATCAAAATGAACAAGTGCCAGTGCCGCAACCAAACCGGGGACCATTTGGGCCGGTCCACCGACCCAACGCCAACCGAGGACCATTTGGGCCGGTCCCCCGACACAACCGATGACCATTTATGCCAGTCCCCCGACACAACCGAGGACCATGTGTGCCAGTCCCCCGACACAACCGAGGACCATGTGTGCCAGTCCCCCGACCAAACCAAGGACCATTTGTGCCAGTCCTCCGACACAACCAAGCCTGAGGGATATGGCTGCCTGGAGCCGTGGGACCCAACCGAGCCCGAGATAAATGACTGCCTGGATCCGTGGGACCCCTAGTCGTCCGAGAGATGCTACTGCGAGCCGTGGGACCCCTCGGACGACGAGGAAGACGTGGCGAGGGGCCGAGGGCCGTTCCAAACCACGAAGAGTGGAATTATATATACTTAGTTAGTAGTTAATTGAATAAAATGTATAGTCCAACATATTGTTTTCCTATTTTAACCCCCCTATAGAATTTAGTTTTCAACATGTCTTTCGAGTCTAGTAGGTAAATTTTAATGGAAAGTGCAAATAGATCAGTGCAAAAAAATCATTCTCAGTGTTAAAACGTTCTGGTAACGTAGGCTCAGCTACCCAGAACTTACACCATTAAAGTGTCTATACAAAAACATGACAATAGGGACAGAGTTAAAGAAAATGCGTGGGTTACAATCAAACCCTAACATAGATAATTTTGCACTCTGTCCAATCCGAAAGGAGCTGTTCTCTTTATAGTAAAAATCTTAACGTATTCGCTAAGCACTTTTAATAGCGCCCCTAAAGTGTATATGCGGATCAAGCACAATAATATATGACAAGCTTAAAGAAAACTTAGGTACGAGCTAAAATAAAACAATTCAGAGTGGAATTAAAGCGCTTTAATTAGTAGATTATTTCTTTCAGTGTAAATGGAACTATATCGCATTACCGCATCTCCAAAATAAGGAATCTTGTTCAGGAGTCGATTTAAACTGAGGCACGTCGCTGGTACTACAAGTTCGTTGAAACTTTGATAACCATACATTGGTTCATTCAAGCTATAATTAGCAAAACGGCCTTTAACATTAAATATATATCGGCAGTCGTTTGTTCTGATTTTCACATAGCAAACGTTATAGTTTAAATCGCTCTTGTTGAAATTTCTGTCTAGCAAAATTGATCGTGGAAACACTCACAACCATAAATATATCGCCAAAAGAAAAATCGGTTCGTCGTGTGATATGGCCGGCTCTATTTTTCCATCCACTCGTTCGATTGGCAAAAGAAGGAACCGTTGTCCGCCATTGATTTTTTTCAAAAACGTCCAGTACGTACCGCGTGTAAATGTTTCCTTTTCCATCGTTTGTCGGTAGGCCCAAGTGTCCAATGTTTGCTTGCGCGTTTCAAACAAACTCTTTTCGATTTTAAAACGGGGTTCGCATTTGGAAATGTGCGCCAGTTTTTGTAGCAGAAACCACGTCCAGCAGTGCTCGATCGGATATGCCATTCTGTCGAAATCGATCAGTAGTAAACACTATATAAACGAACAAACTGAAATTTCGTTGGAAACCAGTTTAGCTTGTTCGTAATCTTGTATAGGAATGGATGGTACCTTTTCAACCTTTTCTGATCTTCTTTTCGGCACTGCGCTACAAATAAACCATCGTTGGTCGTGAATCGTTTCTTGGAATATTGAGTAGTGATGTTTGCTTTTTCCGATGACCACATGGTTGAGAAATTAAACTGGGGACAAGTGCGAAAGCTTATATACCTTTACAAGCGGAAACAAACGCGAGATAAATTATGTCTTTACACGACACCCGTCCGAATAGAAACCAAATACAAATATTTAAATAGACATCACGTTGTCATTCCCGCTCCTTTTACCTGGAACGAGAAGTTTATTCAATCGTTGGAATGTTTTTTGGCAAACGGACGAAGACCGCATCGAAACGCGAAATCGCTTCAAATGGCCACAGAAAAATTTCGAACAATTAATGCAGGTTTCGGCAAAGATCGGTTCATGTAAAGCAAATTTACAAGGAGGACATAGTACAATACAAACAGTAGTTTCCTTTATATATCTATTACTATTGTTACTATCCTTATAAATACCTGTGTACATATTAAGTGTTAATAAACTATTAAAAACCTGTTACTCGTGTCTCAATACACCGCAAGGTGTTAAAAGGTTAAGTTTTTGATTCATAATCTTTAATTTATGAATACATACATACATATAACACTTACTAAAATGTTCACCCATATTTTTCCTTATTCATTTTACGTGTAAGTAAAATGAAATTAAGGAAAAAAAATCGATATGTACTTACTCAATTTTATTATTTTAATAAAAATGATGTTAAGAAAATTGTGTTTTACTTAAAAAAACGAATGATTGATAGGTTGATAGGAAAAAAACAATATCAATATTTAAAAAATATATTAGAAATATATATAAAAAACAATATTATAAACTTAACTTATTTGTTTCTATACCAATTTCTTAATAAAAATACATTCTCTCTGGCACATCCTAAACTAACGTAAGAACAATGTCTATCACATTTATAATAGGGAATATGCATGTAATCCAAAAAATCCTGAAATATTTTTTTTTGTATTCTCTACATAAATTAAATGTTTATGGCAGTTGCTGTTATCTCTTTATTTTGGGTTTTATTAACAAAAAACAAGGTTTTATTTTGCAAATTTTCCTGCAAAATCCAACATCTCGTAAAACGGACTTCTTTTGTTTGTGACGTCACTTTTTTTATTACGTCAACGTTTTATAACGGCTAGTCACGGCTAGTGTAATGTAAATTTCAGTGTAAATCCTTTTTCTTGAGTTTTTCCCAAAGACTAGAATATTTAGTCGATAGAAAATCTTTTGTTTTATTAAACAGACTGGTTATAAATGACCAAAACGGCATTTGTGCAAAGAAAATCGGAAAATTGGCTGGAAGTTAGTGCTGGTGGATTTGCCTTTACAATTTAGTTAAAAACACTTATTGTTTATTATACTATAAAAATAAATGTACAGCAACATATGGTTACTTGAATTTAGCGATACTAACCTTTACAGATACCTCTTAATGTAAAATTTTTGATTAAATTTGCAGTAGGTACTTTCTTCGACATCGGTTTTTTGGGCACATGAAAAAGGAGGTTTGCAGTGCACACACAGTGATACTTTTGCACATTGGCATACTACAATATTTGTAGTTTATATTTTTAATACATTTTAACGTTTAATAAAAAGAATTATACACAAATAGCACTGTAATAAAAACACAACCGCTACCAGCATAAACAACTAAATCAGCTGGGAAACTAATGCCGGTCTCCATATAACTCTGTACTGTAGCTGTCAGCTGTCTTTTTGTCTTAGTCCGAGAGTCGGTAATCATCTTGTGTTTCCTCTCCCAGAAAAATGTTCTATAATTATTTTTAAAAAATCACCTTTTTGACTTTAGGTCTTGTCGACTGACATTTTTCTATTCCTAAGCATATAACTTTACAATATTAACAATCAGTTTGGTAAATCAATTGATAGAGGATAGAGGTACAATCATTCGAGAAAATACTGACTTGCTTTCGGACTATCACAGAAATTCTTGATTTTCTAGACGTTTGTAGGTAGGCAGCCCTCGGTTCAGCTTTACGTTAACATGTAGATTGTCACTTATCCTTGTGACGTAACTTTTTTGAGCCGGCAAATGGCTCCTTTTGAAATTGTAATAGATTATACCGAAAAGTAAAACTTTTTTTTAGCTAAATTAACGCAGTAATTTTCCTCAAAATAGCAGTTTTGGGGTTGTAATGACCTCCTTAAACGATTTATGCAATAAAAAAAAATGTGCATATTCCTTATTTTTAGTTTAAATTTTTTAATTTTGCCAAATTTGGGCAACCTAATTCTAGCAAATCAATAACTTCATTGGGAATTAATTTATTCAACCATACTTTTTTCTCTAAGCCTTTAACAAAAATCGGTTTATCTTGCACAATATTTTTAATAGTTAAAGATATATTTTCATAAGGCAAATATTTTTTAGCGTTATAATCATTCCATGACAGTCCAGTTATATTATTTGTAGTCCATTCGATATGATTAAGTAGGGTGCTGTTAAACCAGTGTAGTGCGTACGGTAAATTAATGTGTCGATGAAAATCTTTTCCAGTTTTAATATTAATTATAGAGATTTCTTTGCAAATAAAATCACTAGTTTTATATTGAAAACCTTGTACATCTATAATATAATTTTTTTTTCTGTTTTTTGGATTTATTTTTAAACAATTTTTACTGTACTTGTTAGTGGATTGTATTTAACAAATCGATCATGTAAGATTAAACAATAGACGGTAGTAGCCTTTTCTATTTTTTTATCAGTCTCAAATTCTATTCGAATGTCCACTGCTCCACCTTTCAGTATGTCTTCACCTTGTCGCGAGCAATCCACAACTGTTAGGGGTGATTTGTTTTTAAAATTTATTGGAGCATAACAGGGATCTGCGTACTGTTTGTAATAGTAGGATTTTTGAAATTGTACATACATTTCATACAGGATGGCATATTTGTTATTGTCAAAATTTAAATTTAAATTGTCATATGGAAATACTTCGGAGTTTAAATATACTTTCAAGTTTGTTAGGTTACAATGATTAAAAGTGCTCATGTCTTCGTCGATTTTATTTTTTTTGTTTGTTTGAAATCCAATGAGCAAAAAACGAGGTTTTTCGAGTAGGCTTGAAGATTTGACAGCCCACGAGTGATTTGTGGTCTCTTGTAATTGCGGATACTCATGTAATTCCCAGCTTCTGAATGCAATCGGTAGTTCATGGTTGCTTTCAAATTGTTTAAATAATCGTAATTTTTGATTGTCATTAACTGTTACATGAGGCATTTTCCATAACACTTTAGTAAGCGCTATCTTATACGACTCCTTAAGGTCACTAATTTGTTTCATACTATTAAGATCACTATTGCCTCGTATTAGCACTAACTCTTGACGTAAGTTCATTATAATTTTATTGAAATCTTCTGCAAAACCCAGTACCATTTTTAAGGGGATGCAAACATTAAAATTACCCTTGGCATCCAACAGTGGTGGTATTTCGTCAGAATCCCATCCGGCATTTTTCAATATTGTATCACTTTCAGTCTGTGTAAACGATACGTATCCCTTCATTGTTGTTGTTATTCCAGGAGTTCGGACTCGATCAATAATCACTCCACCTAGCTCGTAGCGAATTTCATCAAAAAGATGCATGATTCCATTGTTTACAAATTGATTATTATTACTATAGGAGTCGTCGGTTTTAATTAGTTGACCTTCGATATATAAAAAACTTTGACTAGTGTAAAGTATACAGGTCCTGTGTCTGTATAGATATTCTTATTTCGTCATTATCATTAAAAGTTGTCGATGTATACGGCTGATGTGTGTGATATTGATAACTGATTATTGAGTCATCCTGTATGACATTTTCATTTACTTTTAATATATTATAGCTCATTTTGTGGTTATGTTCTTTTTTTCCCTTTTAGTTTAAATCCTAAATAGGTTAAAAACTTTTTATTTGTTGATGATAGTTCTTTAAGTTGCTTTTTTGTACTGAACATTTTTTTACCCTTCTTACCGTTTTTATAGCAATAATAACGATATGACGGATTAATGTCAGGAAAATCGAAGGTATTATGATTATATAAAAAAACCATTATTTAAATATTTTTTTTTAGTTTTTTTCTAAAATGATTTTTTTTTAAATGTAATCTTATCGTGACGAGTTCTTCTCGAAAATTAACCAACTGACCATCTTGATTGGTTATTTTACGCATTATTTCATCGATATAAGTTGTATTTATTGGTAAATAAATTACATTGGAGGGTGTCTCGTTTATTTTAAAGCAGGGCGATGAATTAGGATAAAACATATAAATCATGTGATCTGGTTGCCCATTACTATATGAATTCGACACTATATTACATTGTATTTTTATACAATTGACCTTGAATATATCAACAGGATGTTCAGAAATATGTAAAATATTAGGTTCCAATACTTTATTGGAAAATCCTAATAGGCTTCCAATTGAATTTTTCTTTGTAAAATCAATTCTCTGATTGCATATAATTTCACATTTTAATGTATTATGATTGGCACGTAATATAAGTTTCACTTTTGGATTTTGTTGTGGTTCAATGTCATATTGCACACTATTACTGTTGATTTCTTCCTGTTCTAAGTTTATTATTACAGGTGCGGTGTTCTTGTTGTCTTGAAATTGATGCTTAAAATATGTATTCAAATAATTCGATATATCGTTAATTTCATAAGAGCCTTCAGGCAATTCGACTTGTCGATTATTACCAAAATAAAATACATTATTCGACTTGTCGACATTAGGAATAGAATTGTAACTTTCAAAGTTTATCAGTCCTAAAATGTATTCTTCATTTTCACCTAATATTATAGGAGGATATATTTTCGAGGTCAGATTTGATTCTCTGCCTGATAAGGTAAACGTGTAGGACATATTATTGTTTTTTTCTTTTCTGTTGAACCTTACTTGGATAGAGACTCACAATAGAATAAAGAAAATATTATAAAATATATGTATTTATTTATTTTATAAAACAGGTTGATAATAATATAAAAATTCTAAACATAAGTGTCCACAGATTACAGAATTATATGATTGATAAGATGTATGGTTATAAAAAATGTTACAAATACCACTTGAGTTAAAATAAATTTGAATTTCCAATGGCGGTCTTAAATTTCCAAAACTATCAAAATAGTAAATATTATTTTCGAATTTCTTGTAAGCTATCCAGTGCGTGCCGGGTCCGGAAGAATTGTCCAAATTAATAATTCCTGTTTCATATTTACGAATCCTTTGCGGAAGGATGTTCTTCATAAAAACTCCTCGAAAATAGGGTATTTTAAATTTTTTTCTATAATTTTCTAGATCCAAATTAGAATGAGCACGTTCGGGTAGAATTACTGATGCTATATTAAAGGTATTTTTCCTTTTTGTTGGTTTCTTCTTGTTCGTTAGGGACATTGTTGTTGTTTTTGTCTTTTTTGTTGTTGTTGTTGGTCTAAAAAAAGACCTAATCCAGTTTTATATGGTTTTAAATAGAGACCCTTTCCCATGGATCGAGTTTCCATGATGCGATTGTGACGTTTATTCTCTTCTAATTCTTGTTTTGCTGCTCTTGCGTCGTTTAGTGCCTTCGCTATGCCTGCTGCGCCCCCACTTAAGGCCCCTAAGGCACTTAAACCGGCAAATATTGGTATCAAGGGTAATATTCCGCCGGATTTAGGAATCTGAACTACTCTTGGTAATTTAATTTTGTTTTTATTGTTTTTTGTATTCCTTTTTGCTATTTTAAAAGCTGCACCAATGTCTTTAGGTTTTTCTATTAAAATATTTTTTTTTATTTTTTTTATCATAGAATGAAAAGAAGTTAATTTATTTTTTCCATAACGTTTTTTCGTTTTATTCTTTAATTTTCTTTTTTGTTGTTTCTTTATCGTTTTCCTCTTTCCCTTCTTCTTCATTTTTTTTTTCAATCTCATATTACTATTAATTCTTTTTACCATTTTTTCTTTTTTTTTGTTTTTTAAATAATAAAGGTCCTATCTCTTAAGATGATCACTATAAACTAAAATAAAAAATCAAGCCATATTTGTATTTATATATTTGTATTTATTCTTTAATTTTTTTAAGAACGTAGTATTTTCATCAGACGCATCTAAATTCGTATCACTTAATTTTCGTTTACGTGTAGATGTAATATTATCATTTTCTGTTCTAATTCTTTTATTATTTACAAGGTTATGTTCCTGGTCATTCCTATTTTTATCTTCATTAGTATTCAGTTTTCGTTTAAGGGCTTTTCTGCCGATATCCGAAGTAGTAGCAGTAGGTTCATAATCCATTAAATTTTGATGCATTTCCTTTTCTAACTGTTTTCTAGCAGTAGTAGCATTTATTTTTTCTCTAATTTTTTTTTCATGATAATTATCAGTAGATTCGTTTTTTTCGTTTGTTTTTCTTTTTAGAGGGATTTTTCTAGATTTTTCTTTTAATGTTTTTTTATTTGGTTGATCTGTATTAGATAGTGTATTTTGCATTTTATTAAGATTTTCTATGAGAGAGGTCATTTTTTCTAAATAATTACGCATAACTTCAATACTGCGTTGCATTATAATTGAAACTTGTTTGACATTTTTGTTCTTTAAGAACTGATGCTTTTTATGGATTTTGTTGAACTTATTGATTAATTTTAAGTCTGTAAAATCCCCACCACCACCACTTCCCATTCCAAGTTTAAGTTTGGTATGCATTGCAGTTGATACACCTAAAGCTGCTAATTGTTCAGCCCAAGAAGCATTCGGCGCACGTAATCGATCTAGAGCATTTTTTAATAAAATTTGATCGGCCTCATGACGACTGGGTAAATCTTGCGTTTTTGAATATTCGATATCGTGTTGTTTGCATGCATCATCTAATGGATTAATTCCCACATCTCCACGTTCTAGTCGTTTTTTCAAGTTAGTTCCCGGACCACAAAAATTATAACCCGGTAAATGTAGTTCAAATGGAAGTTTATTTATCAAGGAATTGACAAGACCTGCTCCTCCCTTGATCTCTTTATGTTTTGAGTAGTATCTCATGGTAAATCAAAAATCAAACTGAATGTATTAGGAAAATCTTAATACTAATAAAATGACAGTATTTCAAAAACACGAGGCCTTTAGTATTGCATTTTATTTGAAATGTTCTTACGATGATTCTCTATCATATTTCCAATTATATACAGGGAGCGATTGCATTGATTGGTTTGTTAATGAACTTCAGAAGATCGCATATCAAATTCAAAATTTTTTTAAAAATATAGTTCCAATGACTCCTTTAACCGATAAACAAGTCGATGATTTTATTTCGGCCACATGTTGTCACATTTGCAATAAGCCCTTTTTACAGGGTCAACAAAGGGTGAGGGGCCATTGCCATTTTACCGGTAATTTTAGGGGTAGTTCGCACTCTTTCTGTAATATTAACTATAAAACTGATCACATGATTCCAGTTTTATTTCATAATCTCTCTGGCTACGATAGTCATTTCATAATTAAAGTTCTTAGCGTTAATATAAAAGGAAAAGTTACTCTATTACCTGTTAATAAGGAGCGATATATTTCTTTTTGAAAATATATAGAAAATACCAATGTAAACTTTAGATTCTTAGATTCATTTCGGTTTATGTCGTCTAGTATTGACGAGTTAGCTTCTTCTTATTTACCTGATATCGAAAAAAATATAACTAAAAAATTTTATGTAAACGAAGGGGAATTTCAATTGCTAACACGTAAGGGTGTCTTTCCCTATGAATATTTGGATAGTTGGGAACGATTGAAAGAGACAACTTTACCGGAAAAGAGTCGTTTTATAGTTCAATTAAAAACGAACATATCTCACAGTCTAATTACGATCATGCTTTGGCCGTTTGGAATACTTTCAATATTAAAAATCTTCAAGAATATTCAGAACTCTATCTTAAAACTGATGTACTACTTTTAGCGGACATCATATGTTGTGGGGACTTTAATATAAATCTTCTAGAGAATAATAATCATACCCAAAGACTTTATGATATTACTGATGTTTTTGACTTAAAGCAACATATACAGGAACCTACGCGAATTTGTAATGATTCATTCTCTCTTATTGACTTGATGTTTTGTAACATACCAGAAGTGTTAGACTCTGGAGTGGCTAATGTACAGTTCACTGATCACCTCCCCATTTTCATTAAACTATCGTTTAGCACTGAACGTTCACCACCTACATATTTCAAATATAGAGCCTTAAAAGATGTAAATTATGGAGAATTTCAAGCTGATCTGCAATCGTGGCCATGGGAGAATGTTTTTTATATTCCTAGTATAGAGGAAAAAGTTAAATTCTTAAGCTCCTCAATTATTAATATATTCGATAAACATGCTCCTGTGAAAGTTTGCTGTAGGAGGAATGCTAAATATGCGCCTTGGTTGACTGACAACATAAAATTTTTACAAAGACTGAGAAATCAAGCTTTAAAAAGATTCAAACAAACTAGGCTGCTCGAACATTATTCCTATTATAAACAACTCAGAAACTATACAACAGCTGCTGTAAGATCTGAAAAAAAAGCATATCTCCGACAAAAATTCTCCAATTCCTCTTCTAAAGAAAAATGGTCTGAACTTAAAAAGCTTAATTTAACAACTAGTAAAAATAATACTATTCCTGATCATCTATCAAATCCTAATGTTATTAATAACTTTTCTATCAATTCCGTATTAAGTGGTATATCTCCTAAACAAGAATTAATAAGTTTTTACCTCAGCAATATTAAACCGGGAATTGCGGATCGGCTTGAATTTTCGTCTGTTACCGATGATGATATACAAAAAATTATTATGAAAATTAAAACTAAAGCGTTTGGCAGTGATGATTTAAATATTACGCTTATTCAGTTGTGCTGCCCATACATTGTTCCATTTATTACACACGTGATAAATAAGTGCATTGAGACTTCTTACTTTCCAGTGTGCTGGAAGAACGCTCATGTTCTACCCCTTCCTAAGATTACTCAGCCGACGGAACTTTCTCATTTACGGTTTATCAGCATTTTGCCCACATTTTCTAAAATTCTTGAAAAGGTGCTTGACCATCAAATCCGCTCATTCTTGGATACATTCAATATTTTACCCCCAAAACAGTCCGGTTTTCGGGCGGGCTTTGGTTGCGATACCGCAATGTCAGCTGTTGTGGATGATATCATTGAATCGTGTGACCAGGGTAGGGTTAGTGCTCTTATAATTCTAGACTACACTAAAGCATTTGATATGCTTAACCACTCAATTTTGCTTTCTATGTTGCATTATTTTGGGTTCGGTGAGGGGGCAATTAGATTGATTAAATCTTTTTTATCGGATAGGACTCAAAAAGTTCAGGTTAAGAACAACGTTTCTGACTCTCTTAGTGTGTCTACTGGTGTCCCCCAGGGAAGTATATTAGGGCCATTACTTTATACAATTTACACGTCTACATTCCATGAATGCTTAAATTTTTGTAATTATCACTTATACGCTGATGATACCCAACTTTATTGTTCTTTTGACGTATCTGACTTAAATACGGTTAACTTAAATATTAACTTAGATTTACAAAACATAATAGAAATTTCCAACGATCATCAGCTTAAAATCAACCCTACTAAATCATCTATTATTTTATTTGGCAGTGAAAATTTAAGAAATCGGGCAGAGAATGCTTTGAATGTACAAGTAAATAATGTTACAGTTCCCTTCTCAACTGTCTCTAAAAGTCTTGGTTTACTTGTTGATTCTGAACTTCGGTTCCGTGACCATATTAAATCTAAAATTAGAAAAGCTTATTGCACTTTGAAATTAATTTATAATCATAGATATTATCTTGCGAGGGAGATTAAAAAACTTCTTTGTGATGCTCTTGTTCTGTCTCACTTTAATCATTGTGATGTGGTCTATGGTCATTGCATTGATAGTATATATGTACGTAAAATACAAAAAGTGCAGAACTCTTGCCTACGTTTTATCTATGGCGTGAGGCGCCGACATCGGGTTTCCCACTTGCTCCGTGATGCTGGTTGGCTAAATATGCACAACAGACGTAAGTTGCATTTTGCTGCATTTTGTCATAAAATTTTAAAAACCAAAACGCCCTCATATTTGTTTAATAAGATTGTCTTTCGAACTGATATTCATAATCGTAATATGCGTAGAAACTTATTTATTAACATTCCCAGACATCGTAAAGAAATTTATAAAAGATCCTTCACTTACAATTTAGCAAATTATGTAAATTTTATGGATACTCACGAGATAAACCTCTCTACCTCGAGCTTTAAAAACATATATAAAACGCGTCTACTTCTGAGTCAGTAGTGTGGCTTACAGGGACATCGACCTCTGCTTTCTTCTCCTTCTCCCCTCTTTTTTTCTCTCTTACACGTTTTCTCCTCTCTCCTTAAATTTCATTTAACCTTTTATTCAACCTTTATTATGATTTTTGCTTTATTTTTAGTTTCTTTAAAAGTTAGTAATTAATGCGTGGCCTCACCAGTATCTGGTATCTGTGTATACCAGTTGTCTGCATTTTATAGGCCATTTATTACCACAGATATTATAATTATAGTATATGTTAGTATTTAAATCTATGTTTGGTAAATAATAAAGTGGTTTATTATTATTATTATTATTATCTTTGAAAATTTTAGAAAAACTTGTATATTGACATATAAAATTGACCCCTTATGGACGTACACAAGCCCTGGTTTAGCATATCAAATTGTTCTGTCACAAGGAGTCGAATTAGAATTATTAACAGATATCGATATGATGCTCTTTATCGGACGAGGTATTAGGGGAGGAGTATCCCAATGTTCAAATCGTTATGCTAAAGCTAATAATAAATACATGGGTTCATTGTATAACTCCCAAATACCGTCGTCATATTGTATGTATTTCGATGTGAATAATTTGTACGGTACTGCCATGAGTTTACCGTTACCGGAAAGAGACTTTCAATGGAAAAATTCTGAAATTTTTACAGAACAAACTATTCTAAGTATACCCGATAATGGTCCTATTGGATACTTTTTTGAAGTTGATATAAATTATCCCCAAGAACTTTTTAATTTGCATAAGGATTTACCCCTTTGTCCGGAACATTTATGCCCGCCAAAGTCAAAATCAAAAATTCCTAAATTATTAACCACTTTATATGATAAAAAAAATTATATTATTCATTATCGAAATTTAAAACAAGCTCTTAAATTAGGTCTAAAAATTACTAAAATTCATCAAATTTTAAAATTCAAACAATCCTATTGGTTAAAAAACTATATAGATTTAAATATCAGGCTAAGAAGGGAAAGCAAAAATGATTTTGAGAAATTTTTTATCAAATTACTAATTAATGCCTTCTTTGGAAAAACTATTGAAAATCTACGTAAACATAAGGACATTAAATTGGTAACAAAATGGCCGGGTAGATACGGAGCCAGTTATTACATATCAATGCCCAATTTTCATAGCTGTACGTCATTCGGTGATGATATGTTTCTTATTGAAATGTCGCGTCTAGAAATAACAATGAACAAACCAATCTATGCAGGCTTTAGTATTTTAGACCTATCAAAAACATTTCACTATGACTTTCATTATAATTACATTAAACGGGAATTTGCATCGAAAGCCAAACTGTTATATACAGATACTGATTCACTTATATATCAATTTTATGTGGATGACATTTATGCACATATAAAAGAAAATATTCATAGGTATGATACGTCAGACTTTCCCGAAAATAATATCTATGATATTCCTTTAAAACATAAAAAAGTTTTGGGACTTATGAAAGATGAAAATAATGGAACAATTATGACGGAATTTATCGGTCTTAGGTCGAAAATGTATTCTCTTAAAGTATTAAAAAGTGAATCCGAATTTATTATTGACATAGATAAGCTGAAAAAACAGGGGCTAAACGATTCCGAAATTAATATTTTTATTCAAAATTATGGCATTACAAAAAGAGCAAAAGGTATAACCAAATCGGCGCTTAAAACTATTACATTCCGTGACTATTATCAATGTTTATTTAATTTAATTAGCACCGACATAAATCAAAGCATAATTAAATCGAAATTTCATACTGTTTATTCTATTAATCAGAAAAAAGTTGCGTTAAATCCTTGTGATGACAAACGAATAATTAATTATAAATGAATCACTTATTTGAGAAACCCCATAAGTCGTGATTTCGGCCATTTTTAGTTATATATAAAATAATACTATTCATACGTCGATACATCATTTGGCGGAGAAATCCTGTTAGTATAGGAATTTATGTGCTTGCTACGTCATAAAGAATATATCGTTTGATAGAGAAACCCCACGAGTCGCTGACTAATGGGTTTTCTCAAATAAACCAAATGGGCTTGCGTATAATAAATTTATTGTAAATTGTGAATGTTTTTTGTGTACACAACCTAAACGACAACTCAGCTACGTTTTATATATTCAATGAAGGAACTGCTTCCAAGGGACCCAATGAAGTGTGCTCATTTCTTATTCATTATTTAAAAAACATCCCAAAAAACGTTAAGCACTTACACCTTTTTTCTGATGGATGTCTAGCACAGAACAAAAACAATACAATGGTAAGAATGCATATGACAGTAGTTTCTTTGGAGAAATTTCAGACAACAAACCATTTCTTTCCAATACGAGGACACTCCTTCTTACCATGCGATCGCGATTTTTCTGTTGTCAAAAGACGTTTAAACAAATTTGATCATACATACACCCTTGAAAAATATACAAAACGCATATTTGAGTGTCCTCGAAAGCAAAAGTTTTTCGTAAAGGTTCTGAAAACAGGAGATATTTTAGATTTTAAACAGTGGTGGCCAAAACATTATAAAAAACAACCTGCCTCTCATCAGAATCGCAGAGAAGAGGAACCCACAAAGATCATAAGGTGTCATTCAAGATAGATCAGTTCATGCACTTTACCTATTCGTACAATACACCCAGCAAGGTAAATGCTACAAATTTTATAGAAGGAATGTTAACCCATATATTTCTTTTGCAAACGTCAAAGGAAACACGAATACCTTTGCCTGAAGCAAATGCATATACAGGTCCATTACCCATAAGTAAAAAAAAGATGGATAACCTGAAGACATTCCAGCAATATTTGACAGCTGATCCTGATGTTCAAAATTTCTGGGATGAAATTTATATGTATGTACATGGCCTACGAAGAAAAATGACGACGCGAATTAAAAATCTGATTTAAAACATCTTATAAGCTAAATAAAAAACAATATGTTTATGTTTAAATAAATATTAGATAGGCTCTCCGTTTTTTAGCCCTTTTTAAAAAAAAATCTTGTTTATTTGAGAAACCCTATTAGTCGAAAATTTTTAAAATTTTTTTATCACAAACTCGTCGATTCTATATTAGTAAATTTAGCAAAAATCTGTAGGTGCTGATGAGTTTATTGAAACCTAAACATACAGAATGGTTAACATAACTTTCACACAAGTAATACAGTTTTTATTACTTTTCTCAGAACTTGCTTTTCATGACATGGGGTTTCTCAAATAAGTGATTCAAATATACAAACACGCTACCGTGGGGTTTTATTGATAACTTTAATAAAGACGAAATAGACGATCATTTATTTAAAGATTAAAAAAATTAAAATATTTATTCATCTTTTGTTAAATATTTAAATGTTGCCTGCTCACCTCCAGGAATGTCTACAGTTGAACTCATTATATTTGATTAGAACCATGAAAGGTTAAAGGTAAATTCTTCAAGGTGAAAACATTTTTTTAAAAAAATTTACATATAGGACTTTTTTTCTTCTTAAAGGTTAACTATACACCAGTTGATCCTGAGGCTATTGAGCCGAAAAAACACACCCCCAGATCGGCAGGATACGACTTATACAGTGTGGAAAGTTGTACAATTGAACCGATCATCGATACCGGCATCCAACTAGAGCTACCAGCCAACGAATGCCGAAATTCGTTCCAGATCTGGGTTGAGCTACGTTCATGGACTGGAAGTTGGAGCCGGCATCATAGACGAGGACTACCGGGGGACAATTAAAGTCCTCCTTTACAATCATTCTAACCTTAACTATCGGGTTGAAAAGGGGGACAAAATAGCCCAGATCATTATCAAAAAATGTGAAAATGTAACATTCAGAAAAGTACTATATGTCACCACGACAGTCAGAGGAAGTCAAGGTTTTGGCTCCTCTGGCTATTAACTAAAACAAAACAATTTTTAAATATATTGTATGTTTTATTATTCCTAAAAAAAATTCCATATAATACAGATATGGTCTATACTATTACAAAACAAAATTTCTAGTCAAAAAAGCGCTAGTAAAAATATAAACAACGTTTAAAAGAACCAGTCATTTCCTTTCCTTTCCTGATACAATTGACTTATTTATAAATATTACGTAAAACCCAATTCTAGAAAAATCACACAATGATGATGATGACTCACACAGAGTTCCTGGAATTAGAAATTATTACAAATATTGTTCAACAAAAAAACAATTCTCAGAATTCTGTGTGTGAGTCATCAAATCTCTTTCACCCAAAACAAAACACGCCTAGGTGTGGCTGGCTGGCTGATGATTCAGCTAATCAAACTCTTCCAAGGTCACATCCATCTTCCTCTTCTTTTGTTTTTTGTTTTTTATTTTCTTTTGATAAGACAATATGATAACAGTGCAAGCGAAACCCCCTATATGGCAAAAATGCGAACTAAAAAAAAACTACCCCCTTTCTTCGACGATCCGAATTACATCCCCGATGACGTCAGAACAACCAAAAACTCTTCCAAGGTCATTGCCGAAGACATGACCTTTCAACCCCCTCTTTCAAGGTCATTGCCGAAGACATCAAGAACTCGATGGACGTCTAAGGAGACTGGGAAAAACCTCTCTCCATCCAGGAAGACCGAAGATGAATCGACTTCAGAACCTACCTCGGATCAGGAAAGGGAGCTATTGAAGTCCCCGAAACCGACCGAGAAGGTTACTGAGGAGGAGGCTGCAAGGGCACTGGCGAACCTTAACATAAAGCGCCGGAGACTTGCAGGCTCCAAAAGAAAGAAATTAAGCCGCCTCCTCAAGAGCGGAATGGCATACCAAGCCGCTCTTGACACGGTGCTCGGTGAGCAAAGCGAGCAGAACCGGCCGCAGGAAGGAGATGAACCTCCATCCAAGGCGGCCGCGGGAAGCAAGCGAACTCGATCCGACGCCAGTACGCCAGAACAACAGGCGAAAAAGCGCAAGGAGGACGAGGCAAAGCCCAAGCCCACGTACGGAGCAGTTGTGGGGGGGATTAGGGTGGGGCTAATCCACCCTGAACACCCCACGGCTACCCTAACCAGCGATCAGCTTAGGACCCTGCAGTTAGCAGTTCTTAAAGCTGTGAATCAAATTCCTGACGGCGGACCGCAGGTGAGATTCCAGAGCTGCTCAACTCGGCCTGGATGGTTACAAATCACCTGTGTCGATGAAACCAGCAGGAAATGGCTGGTGATGACTTCTAAAAATCTCCAGCCCTGGGAAGGAGCGAAAATTAAATTCGTTCAAGGCCAGGAACTACCAAAACCTCATATCTGTGTGGCCTACATTCCGGATGACAATGTCGACAATAGACTTGCATCTGCTACTCAGAATGAGAAACCAAAACCATGGCCTGAACACCCGAGAGTGGACCGTTCTACATCGGGAAAATTCTGGCCCTGGTCAAACATGGACATTTTCGGTGGACGAGATGTCCATGACAGCATTAGAAGGGATGCACTTCAGACCATACTTCGGGTTTGGGCAGGTACAACTCCGCCCAAGGGCTCGCGCTGGGCAGGGACCGACGCAGGAGCAGCCCGGGGGGTCTGGGGCAAAGAAGATCCCTTCAGGAGAAAGCCGGGTACAACCGCCTCCTAAACAAAAACCAAAAACCGTACCACTCCGGAAAGGCAAATCCATCCCGGGTGGTAGCTTGACGGACAAAAAGACTTCCGACCAGTCGGGTAAGGGCAAATCCATCCCGAATAAGCCAGCACTCAAAAAAGGTGCCAAGCCCCCCAACCAGAAGAGCGGGAAAGAGTCTAAGGACAAAAAACCACCCTCTGGAGGTGCCAGCAGCTCAGGTCCATCTACCGGATCTGGCAAAACTGGTGGGGGCTTGAAAAACTAACCTGGATAGTAATGCCCAGTGTATAAAACTGCTGCAGGTAAATCTGCAGCACGCCAAGGCCTCTACGTATGTCATTGGCAAAACATTTATGACAGAGCTAGTGGACATAGCCCTGATACAGGAACCATGGACTTCCAACACAGGCCGAGTAACCGGCCTGGGTAACATATCCGGTAAGGTAATAGCAGGCGACTCGGGTGAAAAACCCAGAGCCTGTATCCTTATCAGGAACAATATTAACTATTTTGTGCTTTCAGGTTTCTGCACTCAAGATATGGTGGCAGTCCATGTCAGGTTTCCGGAGAGGGGGAGCATGATGGAAATAATCGTCTGCTCAGCATACTTCCCGGGGGACAGGGATGCAGAAGAATCCCCTCCTACAGCAGTGCGAGAGCTCATCGCCTACAGCAGGATGAATAACATCCAGCTGGTGATCGGATGCGATGCCAACGCACACCACTTGGCATGGGGGAGTACAGACATCAATCCAAGAGGTGAGTCACTTTTCAATTATCTACTGGGGGAACAACTAACAGTAAATAATATAGGCTCGGAGCCTACCTTTGTAACTAGAAATAGGAAAGAGGTATTAGATTTAACAATCAGCTCTAACTTCCTGAGCAACAAGATAACTAATTGGAAAGTATCTTCTGAACCATCGTGTTCAGATCATAGACATATTCAATTTAATATTGAAATAGGGCCAAGGCCAGTAGTACAGTACCGTGATCCCAGGAGTGTGGATAGGGACGGATTCAAACTGTCTCTACAAACCCACCTCCAAAACGGACTAACTACAATAAACAATCGTGACCAGATAGAGATCGCCGCGGAACAGCTGAGGGTCGCGGTGACTTCTGCGTATCACGAAAATTGTCCGTTAAAAGCAAAAAAGGACAACAGAAATGCATCATGGTGGAATAAACGCCTAGATACAAAAAGAAAAGAAGTCCGACGTCTATTCAAACGGGCTAAAGAAATAGGTGAATGGGATCAATACAGGTCTGCTCTGACAGAATACAACAAAGCAATCCGCAACGCAAAAAGAGAATCTTGGAGAAGGTTCTGTGAGGGTATAGCGGATGTACCAAGCAGTACCAGAATTCACAAAATTCTATCCAGAGAACCGGTTAAGGAGATGGGTTCGTTAATTCGACCAGACGGCTCCTATACTGAATCTAGGAAAGAAACGTTAGAGCTTTTAATTAAAAACCACTTCCCGGGCAGCCTAATTCTGGCTGATCAAACAGTCTCTAGTGAATGCCGACCGAAACGGCCTCAGAAAGAAGACTGGGCGACAGTCAACAAAATAATTACAGCACAAGCGATGAGAGGTGCAATCTCCTCTTTCCAACCTTTCAAATCGCCAGGAGAGGATGGTATCTTCCCAGCTATGCTACAGATCGGACTGGATATACTACTACCCTTTCTTATAAGACTTTTCAGAGCTAGTCTAGCTTGGAGTTATATACCATCTAGCTGGGTCGCGACTAGGGTAATTTATATACCCAAGCTGGGTCGCACTGACCCACATCCCAAGTCGCTTCGACCAATCAGCCTGACATCCTTTCTGCTGAAAAGCCTGGAAAAGATACTCGACGGGCACATGAGGAGTGGTGCACTAAACAATCATCCCCTCAGCGCGCACCAGTATGCCTACCAGGCTGGAAAATCAACAGAGCTGGCACTAAATAACCTTGTCGCGAGCATTACTGACTCCTTGGATAGCAGGGAGATAGCAGTAGCAGCTTTTCTTGACATAGAAGGAGCATTTAATAATGCACCACTAGACTCACTCTACGAGGCTACGATCTCTAGAGGGGTCGAACCTGTAATATGTAACTGGATACGAACTATGCTCGAATGCAGAATTATATCGACTTCTCTAAGAGGAGAGACTATCAAGTTTAGGGCTGCTAAGGGATGTCCTTAGGGTGGGGTTCTTTCCCCCCTACTATGGTCACTCTTGGTGGACGACCTGCTTGCTATGGTCTCTCTGTGGGAAGTCGAGGTGCAGGCATATGCAGACGATCTAGTCATACTAATTAAAGGCAAATCGGAGGAGCTGATCTCAAACACTCTTCAGGAAGTGCTAAACACCATCTACGCATGGTGTGTGAGGGAAGAAATGTCCGTCAATCCCCACAAAACGGTCATTGTACCATTCACTAAGAAAAGGAAGCTGGAAAACTTAAGACCTCCTTCCTTACAAGGTGAAACTATTCCTTTTGCAAATGAAGCGAAATATCTAGGAGTAATTCTGGACAAAACGCTCAATTGGAACTCACATATGGAAGCAGTGATTCGTAGGGCAACCCTTTCCCTATGGACGTGTCGCAGAGTCTGTGGCAAGTCCTGGGGCATGTCGCCTAAACGGATATACTGGCTATACGTAATGATCGTAAGACCAATGATAGGATATGGCTCTGTCGTCTGGTGGAGGAAGGGCCATCAGCGGCTAGCTCAAGCCAAGCTGTCCGGCCTACAGCGACAAGCATGCCTGACGATTACGGGTGCCTTCCGCACCACGCCAACGGCATCTATGGAGGCCCTACTAGAACTACTCCCTCTCCAAATATATCTGGAGAGAGAGGCAAGATGGGCCACATACAGACTCTATCATGCAACAAATAGCATGCAGGCATATGTCATGAGGGAGACAAGTCTGCTGGAGGGCACTTTAGCTCACGGCATTCTGGGCATGCCCTCGGACATCATGCCTAAAAGGTTAAGCAACTATATGCCCTATACAATAATCTATCCTGGAAGGGAAGAATGGGTTCGGAATAAAACTGACCTACTTAGAGCAGATATTTGCTTATTTACCGATGGATCCAAAACTAGCAAGGGTGTCGGAGCCGGAATATATGGCAATAACCCAAAGACAGAGCTGACATATAGCCTGGGGTCATTAGCGACTGTATTCCAGGCAGAGGTGTACGCCATTGAGGAAAGTGTAAGAATGCTGGCAAAACGGCAATACACACGCAAAACAATAAAAATCTTTTCTGACAGTCAGGCTGCTCTTAAAGCGTTGGAATCCAGCTGGTGCACCTCAAATATGGTGTGGAAATGCCGTGAGGTGCTGACTGTAATCGGAAAAAAGAACAAAATCACCCTGGTGTGGATACCGGGACACACAGGCCTCGAGGGCAATGAAGCAGCCGACCTGCTCGCTAAGAGAGGGGCAGCGTCGAAGTTTGTAGGTCCCGAGCCTGTGTTAGGCATTTCCTATACAGCGGCTAAGCGTGCGCTCTCAGCCTGGGCCGAAGAGGAATGGGCAAGATACTGGTCGAGAATACCGGGTCTAAGACACTCAAAGGCATTCATAAACAATCCTTTGACACATCAAACCGCGAATAAACTGGAACTAAACAGGTCGCACCTCAAAATTCTAGTAGGCTTACTTACCGGCCATTGCAGGCTGAGACATCACATGGAGCGGATCGGACTGGCGCAAGACGCCGACTGCCGACTCTGCATGGAGGATGAGGAAACGGCAGAACACATAGTGTGCACATGCCCTGCGGCAGGTAGAATAAGATTTTCATTATTTGGCGAGGGGGTGCTTCCGCCAGGAAATCTAATCTACGCCTCTCCCAGCACTATAATCAGCTTCATTCAGAGGCTGGATCTGCTGGAAGAAATCTAATAGAGATGTGAGCCACAATAGATCGCGATGGTCGCAGTGGAGGGTCAGTTCTTGACCCACTCACCTTAATCCTAATCCTAATCCTAATCCTAAGGAGAACTGGATGGTAGGTCACAATACCGCCTCAGTAACACTACTAACTTAAGCGCTTGAAACAGGCATAACATCGGGTCAGATATATGAACTTTTTAGGAATTATGTATTCGAATTTTTACTATTTTTTTTTTAAGTAAAAAAAATATTTCAGGGATGCATTGTACAATTATTTTCTAATTTTGACCGTAATAAACACATTTTTATCACTTAATTTATTTTTAAATGGAACGCCCTGTATATTTTGGATATTTGGATTTAGGACATTTCAAATACAACGTACCCCTTTTGTCACTTTTCGACTTTGATTCGTTTTTTTTATTTGTATTTTTTAATCTAAGATGCAGTGGATGGCCGAAACTGGCTCATTTTTGGCTAAAATGTTTTTGTGTGTAATGTTGTAAAAGACCTTTACGAAAAATCCTCAACTAACAAAGCTTCTCCCTGTAACTGAAGACAAAATTAAAATGGCAAATCTTGTTCATGAAAAAGCCGAAGAAGCTTACAAAAAGTCAAATTTAACAAAGGGCGTTGCTGCCTATAAAACCCTTGTCAGAAACTGTCCTGTTTCAACAATATTACATAATCGAAAAAGAGCGGGCGACGCGACGTCCAATATTTAGAATGGGAGTCTTGCAAAGAGCAGTTACAAAAATTCGAAGATAGTTTTGCAAACAGAACTAGCAGAGTCACTAACAGAAAATGAAAAAATTTTAATAGAAAATTACTTGAGAGTTGCCAGCATTGGCAAAGCAAATCGTTCTGTAAATGATTTAATCCCTAAAAAATGCAAAAATATTATTCTCTATTGTGTACATTTACAAATGAAAAGTGGTTTCCCCTAGATAATCCGTATTTCTTCACTTAAACTAATTATAAATATTAGATTGACGGCTGCTCGGTTTTACGAAAGTACGCTGAAAAGTGCCGCAAAGCATCCTCACCTACTTACTTCCAACAGATTAAGGAAGTAGATCGCCACAGTCACTCAACTGCTTGGTTTAAAGGAAAATGAAATAAACCAACCTGCCAAATTTATGGGACATACACTAAAAACTCGCGACACATTTTATAAGTAGGTAAGTCTGAATTAATATACTATAAAGCAATAAAGGGCACTGAATATTATTAAATAATTCTGTGCCCTTTATTGCTTTATGTTTAAAGTTCTTAAAAAGGTGATTTCTTGTTTTGGTAATGTCTTTTAAAACTTTATGGTAATGTTACTTCTTAAATTATCCTCGAATATATTATGAACATTTAAACTCCTTAATTTTAATTTAAAAATCAAGGATAGATTAACTAACGTAGTTTATACAGTACTGACAGTTCACCTGTTTTTAGATTGACCCAGGACGTTTACCAGACAGCCAAAGTGTCAAAAATTTTACAAATAATGGAAAAAGGCAACGCTGCTAAATTTAAAAATAAATCTTTCGAAGAGATAGACATTAACATGGAAGAAATTATTTCAGACATTGATGAAGATGCTCGGGAAGACATTTTAATAGGAGGTAATAACCGGTTAAGTATATTTTTTTACGCTTTTTAAGTTTTTTTGTCATTTTCAGAAAGAGGTGAAGATCCGAATCAAGCAGAATCAGACAGAGATGTAATTATCGAAAGTGTTCAAGATCAAAGACAACCTAGTCTAAAATTAAGCGCCAATATTGAAGGCGACAATACACGCCCATCAACTTCCTGTATACGAAAGCCAGGTAATTGTATTGTGATTCTTATACGGTTTAAAATTATTTATTGTTTACCACCCATTCGTATTTTATTCAGTGACCTGCAAAAAGTTTGTTACATAATATATAGTGTGTCTCCGGATAAGCGCATAAATAGCTAAAAAAAGAGTGGAAATTTGAACTTCTGGGGCGCAGAACCTAAGCAAACCTAACCAAAGCAAACCTGAGCAAACCGCCACGGAACTTCGTTAAAATAGATAAACTTATTATTTGTTTATAAATGCCATTCCCTTATCGGATAGCGATTTGTTTTCGCTTTTTTTAACAATTAATAAAAACTAATTATTACGAAGCAAACTTGGAAAACCAATATAAAAACAATTCAAAAGCGGAAGCTATAGCAACGTACGCGAATAAAAATTTTAAGTAACCCATACTTTTATTCTTTGTCTGTTCTTGTTGCGTAAATCATAATGTAACTAAATTTAAATGTAAATATAATACGTAATTTTTAATCTTTCTTTTAAAAGCAATACATTTTTTAGGTTCAAGACAGCGGTGGACTACAATTAAAAAAAATTATGGTCAAGTATTTCCAGAAGGAGATAAAATCAAAAAAGGTCCTTCCCAAAAGGGAATGCCAAGATTTTTTGAACACCCATAAAAATAATTTTAGGGAAATTAGTTGGATCCAAATAAAAAAATTTGTTTATAATGAATACAGATTAAAATCAAAATAATATCAGGATAATAAATAATATATCTTCTAAAAAAATTAGTTCTTTTTTTTTTAAAGTAGGCTCACGACTGCTGCCCATTCCCATAAAATTTCAAACACAAAGATCTCGACCCATTTACACGCAACACTGTAAACATGTTTATCATCGGTTATAAGTTATAATAAAAAATTCTCTGTCGAGCGAGCTGAAAATTTTATTTTCAGAATAAGGTGGCATTGGGATTTTTGCGTTTTTGGGAATGCATAGCAGAAACTCACTATTAATAGTTATTTTTTGCCCGAGGTGTGGGCGTGCAATAACTCAGCTGAGGATGTAAAAGTGCTTTATGCCAAAGGTGCAAACAAGATTTTTGTATGAAAGGAATTATACTGTGTCCACGGAGGGGGACAGAGGACAAATGGACCAAAAAGTTAAAGTTTAAAAAAATGTTTAAAATGTTCCGTACAATTTAAAACTGCAACGATATATTGGGGTTGCTATTTAAAATAACAAAATTTAAGACGTTTACGGTGAAACCGGAAGTGACTGTCTATGTTTTTTTGCTTTAAATCATGTCACTCAACCCTATCGATGACCACAATGTCAAATCTTTATCTAAAGCCATTTTAAAATGGTCGTCTAGATAGTAGTTTCGTTGTCACAAGGTATTTTGTTTTACTTAGTTGTAATTTGGTATTTTTATAATGAAAATGTCAAAACGTGAACATTTTCGGGATCCAATTATTTTTAAATTAAGCAAAAACTTTTATAAAGAATAACCTTTTTGCGCATCTTTCACTTTTTGGTCCATTTGTGCTCTGGACATACTGTATATATAACTGCAAGCAAGTTAAATATTTCTAATTGTAATTCTAATTTTGAAAAAAATTAAATCTGCACCTATGTGTATTTTAAACTGATAGGTACATTGACATGCGGGCGTTTTTTGTTATTTTCATGTCGTAGATGCGTAGAGTACAAAATTGTCATTTTACGACATAATTTCGAAAACAAAACGTAACAAAAAGTAAAAAAAATAAAAAAAAATTGCCTCTAAATACTAGACATTTTAAAGTGGAGAATCTAGTAAGCAAAGTGAAACAATTCGCTTCTCACCATTGGGATTTCGGAAACAGTAATGGATATAAAAAAATTTAAATTAGGGCAAATATATAATTTTCGTTTTTTCTCCAAATATCTCGAAAAATATTTGCAATTTTCCAGATTTTGTAACATTATCTCGTTTAGTTTTGAATGCGCAAATTTGCCCCTATTTTTTTTTGTATGTTTTTGTACGTTTGTTTTTCGAGAATCCAAGTGAGAATGGAATATTTTGTCACTGTCACTAATAAGGAGGATAAAAATTTAGTTTTTTCTTTATGACATTACCCATTATTAAAATATTTGCCAAAGAATATTTATTTTATGAAAATAAAGAGTTAAAAAAATTGTTAATAGAACTGTTTTAATGATAATGGAATAAGGTATAAAACAATGTAAAACACTTATAAAAAAATGTTTCTCCAATATATTTATTTCGTGTCTGCTCTTACATGTACTTATTTTTTGTTAGGTAAGATTATAGCAATATTTTATAAATGTTCAGGGTTCGTCGTTCCTTATCGACTGGCTGGTATCAGATGTTGGATTCTCCAATGTTTGGGTTCCTTTCTCTGACCTTAAATTGGATTTAAATTCATATGTTTCTCCTGCAAAACAAAATCGTTGATGGCAAAAACATCTGTCTATGTTTATAAATGTGTCTTGGGACCATACAAATATGTTATAAAGGAGAACCACTCGTCCACCTCTGCGGGGGGATTACCCCCCAAAAGAATTAGACTAATCTAGTTTACTTTTTGTTATATTTTTAGATTTGTGTTTGGTATAAATGTATGTCGAAATCGTCACTTAGCAAATTTTGAAACAAAATGATACTTTTGGAGATGATTTTTAAAATGAAATGATTGGGGTAGTAACACTTGTTTTTAGACCAAATTACAGGCTAAAGTTTAGTTTGGTGTTATTTGTAAAAAACTGTGAAAATGCACCTAGGGATAGTTTTCGTCCCACTGCCACTGCAGGGGTGGATTGGTTGGTTGCCTTTTCTAATATACTTGGGTGGTCCCAGTATACACTCATGCCGAGTGGGATAGTTTAACCCTTTAAAAATTTCTGTTTTTCTTTAAATGGAAATATTATTTCTAACCGATAGTTTGGTTGTACTCGTAATATTTATTATTTCAATAAAAAAACACAAAATTCAGAAAAAAAAATCGTTTTCCTATAAACATGTTAACCTATGACGAAAAACAAACACTTGATATATAAACGAAAACAAATACACAGGATATAAAACGATGCTGTAATTAAAATCCAAACTAGAATCAAATTTGACTTGACAGCTTTACAAAAATTGTGCAAATATACAGGGTGTCTAAAATAGGTGATACCACTATTGCTATCTCCGAAACGGTAAAAGATACGAGGTCAGTTAAATTAGAGAAATTGTGCCATTTTCAGTCCCTATTCATATTCCGTTTACGGAGTTGCCAAATTCTCTATAGTTTCGTATCTACAGGGGATTTTTTAAAACTAGTCAAAAATTTAATTCTTAAATATCTCGAAAATTATTATAGTTAGAAAAAAATTGTTTTAACAAAAATCACACGATTTTTTATCTTCTATAAAGTAACGTTATTGTTTTGTTTATATCATTTGTTTTTATTGAGTTACTGATACTAACTTGTTTTTTTCAAATACGGAACTGGACTTTTTGCTCCATTTTTTGAAAGAACACTTTATACCCTTTACAACTGTGTATGACTTGAAAATATTTTCCGACGTTTTGATCACGACTAGTAACATCATCAGAATGTTCTGACAATACGCACCTGGAATCTTCCATGTTAAGGCACAATTCACAACCTATCGCTATGGCTTGTGGTTTTTGTGGTTGTGAAATGACGCATTTACTTGAAAAATGTCAGGTCCGTACTGGTAGAATAACCTGATGATGCTATTCTTCACCAAAACGTCGAAAACCATAATCAGGTGATACACAGATGTAAAGGGTATGAAATATTCTTTCAAAAAATGCAGCAAAAAGTCCAGGTACGTATTTGAAAAAAGCAAGTGAGTATCAGTAACTCAATAAAAACAAATGACATAAACAAAACAATAACATCGCTTGAGAGAACGTAAAAAATCGTGTGATTTTTGTTAAAACAATTTTTTTCTAACTATAATAGTTTTCGAGATATTTAAGAATTAAATATTTGACTATTTTTAAAAAATCCCCTGTAGATAAGAAACTATAGAGAATTTGGCAACTTCGTAAACGAAATATGAGTAGGGACTAAAAATGGCACATTTTCTCTAATTTAACCGACCTCGTATCTTTTACCGTTTCGTAGATAGCAATAGTGGTATCACCTATTTTAGACACCCTGTATAGTGTGTTTTATAAATACAAAAAAAATAAAAGGGCGAGTTAATTTTACGAAAAAAAGTTTTTATACACATGGGGTCTAAAATGCTTCGTTTTCGATATATAGAGCGTTCAAAATTTACATTTTTTTCTAAAATTGCAAATTTTAAACCCTGGTAATTTTTTAAAAAATATGATAGCGTACTTGCACCCTGAATATCTAAAAAAATTATACATTTAAAAAAGAGCGCAAAAAAATTAGATTAGATTTACCAAGGGGGACATAATATTTTACCGTATCGGCCATGGTGGTGGGAACAATCCTTGCGCTCCAACCCCACCACTTTAAAAATTTTAAACGGAAATATAGGTCATATGATACCTTTTCAGAAAGATATTTAACCATTCGTTATTTTTTTTTTATTTGATTTAGCCGTTATTGTAATTGAGCAAGGAACGTTTTCTACATTCACCACATTTTAGGCCATAGTCGTAAATTTTTTTGAAGAATATGAACACAGAATTAAGGTACACCCAAGGGCCTTTTGAAGGAATGTACAATTTATTACCTTTTTGCATTTTTTTGTGGTTACAGGGGGGGGGGGTTCTATCAAAGCTATAAATTACAACTGCATGAGTCAAGTCGCACTTCGTTTTAAGGGTATTTAACTTATTTCAGTGTACCTACTGTGTTTTAAAATATGGCAATTTTTTGGCTGGTTTCGTTTAAAAACAAAATGAGTTATACAGGGTGTCCCGAAATTAGGGGGCCAAAGTTAAACAGTGCATTCTGCATAGGAAAATAACACTAACTTGTTTAATAAACATGTATCGAAAAATGCCCCCTAACGGAGCTACGGCCTCCTAAAAAGGGGCCCATCATGATGGTATTTTTCAAATTATTCCTACAGGGTTGAACATAAAAACATGAGTTTTTGGTATTTTGGTAATTTTGACACGCTGAATCTAGATCTAAAATCAAAACTACCAAAAGTTTATCATAGGCGTAACATTCGGGGGGGTAAAGGTACAAAAACAGCCCTAACTTTTTTATGAGTTAATATTTGAATTTTTTTTTCTGAAATTATGAAAATCCAGAGCTTTCTACCAAAAAAAGGTACTCTTGATTTACATCGCCTAGATGCACCATTTGTGAGAAAAACGCCTTTAAAAGTAACACTGTTTAGCATAGATATCCCATATTTTCACTAAAACTTAGTAGTAGGCGTTGAAAAAAGAGATGTTTGTTATTTGTCAGGTTGACATTTATTTTGATAGTTTATTCGACATTTTCTGGCCCGATTTTTGTTAAGTTTTTAATTATGGAGCGTTTTCCAAACAGGGAATTATCTGATATTCATTTTATTTACGGTTACTGCAATGGTAATGCACGTGCCGCTGTACGAGAGTACAAAAGACGGTTTCCGACAAGAAGACTACCATCGGAAAGTTTTTAGCCGTGTACATAGAAATTTAGTGGAACATGGATCATTTAGGCGATCCCAGGGGCAAGGAAGGCCTATGAGAAATTATAATTTGGAGGGAGCGCTAAATAGAATTGAGGAAAATCCTCAAATAGCAATAAGACCGCTGGCAAATATTACCAATATCCCTAAATCAATAAGGAATATGCACATTTTTTTTTATTGCTTAAATCGTTTAAGAAAGTCATTACAACCCCAAAACTGCTATTTTGAGGAAAATTACTGCGTTAATTTAGCTAAAAAAAATTTTTACTTTTCGGTATAATTTATTACAATTTCAAAAGGAGCCATTTGCCCAGCAAAAAAGTTACGTCACGAAACTTAAGTGGCAATCTACATTGAACGTGTTGGCGACTCATATTAAAGTAACGACTTAAAATGGGATACGGCAACACCGCCATGTCGATGCCTTCTGCTCCCCGCTCCCCTACCGGCCACTTCTGTAACTGTAAGTTGACGTTTTGTCTTTATTTATTTAAGAACTTTTTAGACATTTTAGAATTAAATAATAGGTAATTATTAGTTTAGACAATTGTAGCTAAATAATTGTATTTGGAAATATTTTGGTATGAATCTGGACTATTACAACATTTTTAAAGTGAAGTTTTATAACCTGATTACCTCAAGGACTGTCTTTATTCATCCAAGGTTATGTTGTGTTATTAAGCTGTGGTAATGTTTTTATAAGCGTAAAAAGATCGTCTGTTGGATATAATAAAAGTTAAATAAAACTTAAGAAAGTGTAAGTTCACATCGCTGCTTAAGAAAAGAGGCTGTAAAAATTGCGTGGTCTAATTAGATGAAACCCTATGAGAAGCTGAAGACACAAACATTTCATTTGATGCAGGTAGGTACATCTACACTTTTATTTTTAGCCATTTAAAAACTTTTAAATAACTTTTTCTCGTTTTGAAAGGCAACGTTGAGTTCAAAGTATTAAATGTTCTGTGTTTTATACACACATTACTTATTATAATTTAATAGGTTGGTATAAAATAATGTTAGGCAAACTTACAGTAGAATGATATTGCTATTGTTCATTTTTGGATGACATGGATGAAAGTATTGTTGTTATTATAATTATAGAGAATCCGATTTCTGCATTTTTTTAAGTTTCTGTTATGCAGGTACTTAGCCGATAGTACCTAGATACCTACTTTATAAACTGCTTAAACTGCTTTAATAATGTAAAAATGTCCCTACATAGGGGTTATTGATATTGGAGTTAGCTTATCAAGCTAACAATAATAACTAATAGGATATTGTAAAATTTGGGTAGTACGTGATATTTATTATTAAATAATTATATTTTTCTTTAATAAACTAAATTCATGTAGGTTTTTCTCGTGGCTATTTCGAATTTTTAAGGCTCCTAGTTTTACATGTAGAAACGTTTTGTAATATTTTCAAATTGTTTTGTATATTTTAGGTAATTATGCCAGGCATACAAGATTAAAAGGGTTCCTCCCGGAATTTGCTATTGTAATCTCAGCATGACCATAGCAGAACTTAAACATAAGTAAGTACCAAATTTGATTATGAAAAGTAACTACTTGGTAAATGTTAGGATGTGCTCAAGTTAATATGGGTTTTCCTCAAGCCTCGTGCACTCACAAAGTTGCACAGGAAAGAAAGAAATTTTTTGCAGCACATTTGCAACTCCTTTTTCACAAAATCATATTTGATCATGTCTGGTGTTTCACTCCCAATATAGCCAAGATGCTAAATTTATTAAAAATTAATGGAATTTTCTATGAAGAGATCTAGAGTTCTTTTTACTTTCTATTAATAGTTCCGTTAAAATAAAAGTAAAAACAATATTTTAAAAATGGGGTGCTAACTTCAAGCAGCCCCCCATTATTGCAAAAACAAAAGTATGGCCACAGTCAGTGATGTGAAATGACGGTCATTTATCATCCGTAACAAATGACCATCATGTGACGGTCATATAGGTCATTTATAAAAAATACCCTTAATTTACATTAGTAATAAAACTAAAAGTTTAAGAATACTTTGTAGTTAAAAAAGAATATTCTTACAAAATTTAAAAAAGAAAAGCATGTCCTTAAGTTTCATCATGTTCTTCTACGTCATGTGCAAATTCGTCAGTTATTTCGTTTTTGTCTCATTTTAGAATTAAGCCAGGAATATTCTAAAACGCGACAGAGCATGCGTGATGTCTTCATTTCTTTGTACAAGCCTAAGGTTTGTGCTTTTGTGATGCACCAAACTGCACTAACCTGCACATTTTTTATTCGTGGAAGAAGCCCATAAGCAAAAAGTCAGTGCAGATTAGTGCAGTTTCGTGCAACACACAAGAACAAACCGCTAGTGTGCAATGTCAATATATATATATATATATATATATATATATATATATATATATATATATATATATATATAATTGCTAGAAACTAGCGCGGATCGATACATAAAAAAAAAGAGGAGAATTATTGTGGGCATGTCCGCTGAATGAACAGAATGAAAAGTTAGAATGGTAACCCGTACGACACGTGTTTCTGCTCATTGGCTTCATCAGGCCCACGTATGTGACCGTGCCTCTCAACATAAGTCGAGACGCACAACGTCACAGAAACACGTGTCGTACGGGTTACCATTCTAACTTTTCATTCTGTTCATTCAGCGGACATGCCCACAATAATTCTCCTCTTTTTTTTATGTATCGATCCGCGCTAGTTTCTAGCAATTTTTTTTCTTCTCTTGGGCTTATAGGATACCACGGCAGTTGGCTATAGTTGCCTCCGTCGGCGACGCTAATTGTTGCCCCCAAAAAAGGGGTCTTTTGGCTGAAGCCACAAATGGGTGTACTGGCTCCTGTTTGTGGTCCTCGTTAAAAAAAAATTTTCTCTTTTCTTAAGGTTACACCCGTAACTGCGTATGTGACGTTGTGCGTCTCGACTTATGTTGAGAGGCACGGTCACATACGTGGGCCTGATGAAGCCAATGAGCAGAAACACGTGTCGTACCTGTTACCATTCTAACTTTTCATTCTGTTCATTCAGCGGACATGCCCACAATAATTCTCCTCTTATATATATATATATATATATATATATATATATATATATATATATATATATATATATATATATATATATATATATATATATATATATATGTTTTGTTTTGTAATTATTTACAGATTTGAAGAGTGCCTAGGACCAGAGGAGCTAACACCCACAGATTCGTAGTTCCTGAAACTGAAGACTGACAAATGTACAAAAGTGCCAGATGAAAGTGCCATGCCATGTATTCTTTAAAGCCCCCCAAACTTTTTTTTAACAAGATTAACTCACCTTACTAACTTTGTTTTTTTATAATCCCTTTTATTTCTTGTTCTCATATTCTCTCATTTTCTCTAATGTATGGTTCTTGCATATTCTTAGACATGCTGTTTTTATAAAAAACCAAATACTGAAATTCCATCAAATCATTTATTTTTGTAAATGCATTGTACAGCTGTTCAACAATATAAAAATATTTTGCGATAAAATAATGTTTTTATTCTACTTTATAAGATTAGTATAAATATGAAGCAGAAGCTAGCGGCTAGCGGCCGCAGCGATATTAAACGTACACAGTTTTTATGTTTTCCAAATAAGACCTAACCTAGAGTACTGCTTCCACATTTAGAAAGCTTCGACATGAAAGAACTAGACTCTGTCATTTCCCCGTTGACTATTCCTAATAAAACAACCCTGTGTTACCTATGCAGCCCTTTACAGTCTAGCTACAAAAACCTATGACATCCCACTTCTCTCACTCATTCACACTTAGGGTCTCCAGATTATAGAACAAGTTGCCCGCAGATGTTTCCCTTTCCCTCCAATCCTTAAATCCTGTGTCGATAGGTTACATTTTCCTTCTCTTCAGACGCCCACGATTCGTTAGTAGAATACTTAGGCCTGTGTGAAGAGTCCAGTGTGACTCTTAGAATGGCTTCAAGTCAAACAGCATACAGGACAGGCCAAAAAAATAAAAATCGTTCAGGAGTAAAGTATCCTTATTTCGAAAAACGTTATTAAGAAAAGGTGTTTAAAATTAAAAGATATTTCCAATGCCTTCTATATATTTTTTTTTAATTTTAAATTATCCCCTTATGATTTTTTTATATTTAGCTAGAATAAACTCAAACTCAAAAAAACCTTTATTGTCCAAGACTTGTGTAACATTTTCAAATTAACCACACTTAAATCATTTCTGCATAACTTTCATCAAGTTGAAGAAAATTTGTGAAATTTACATATATTTATATTTCTACTCAAGAAAATATTTTTTTTTGAATAGAAGGTTATGACTTCGTATTTGGACATATTTTTTAATTCTAAACAACTTTTCTTAATAACGTTTTTCTGTGTTTTCGCAATAGGGATACTTTACTCTTGAACGATTTTTATATTTTTTAAACCCCTTAAATAGTCTACACAACCTGCCCTAGGATATATTATACAAAGTATTATAGGAAAGGTGATGGTGTTTGCGCTTATTTTTCAAGAATATGTGTAGTTTAAAATGATACAAAAATATCTGGGATCATCAAGAGCTTAATGTGCAAAATAAAATTTATATAGCTTAAAATTAGCACCTCTAGACCAATTTCCCATATTTTAATACAGAATTACTCCATTCCTTAGAGTATAATGTCAATGAAAGCAGCTATGCATAAAAAAAGAAATTATTCCATTATTTCTAAAAATGGCTATACTAAGGTGGTCATATGGCTTTACATTATAAATAATTGTCACAAGAAAAACTGTCGTAGTTACAAAAAAATAAATTAAATTTGTTACATTTTCTATGGTTTATTATCAATAGGCACTTTTTTTTACATATCACTGGTTACAAATACAAATATTTATTAATGATAGTGCATACAAAAGTACTTTCACACGTCAAGACTTTATGCTACAACTAAATAATGAGATAATGTTAAAATTTCTTAAATAGCTCATTAAAATATTAAAATTACAAATAAACATTTAAGTATAAAGTACAAACGGAAATGCTTAACGAAGCAAGACTAACATATTAGAACATATTTCAGAAAATTTTGAAGAATTTAAACAACCCAAATATCAGTCTTATGCTCCTCTTACACTTAGACGAGATCTGAAAAATCACCCTCCAAGAAATTCTCGATGCTATAAAAGGCTTTGTTCCTTAAATATTCTTACTTACATTGTAAAATAAGTTGCAAAGAAGAAATTATTCCTAGTGTAACACTCCTCAAAAATATTCTATTTATGACTACATCCTACATACACTGTGTCCAACATGTTAATACGTAAATATATCATTGACCATTCTAATTTCATTAATTTGATGGCTCTTTTTCTTCACAGCTTGGATATGAACTGCTAAAAACCTGAGTGAACTCTGTAGCTATGAAAACTTGTGGGTGTTAATGTGCTGGATAAACCCGTCATGGATAACAGTGCCTAAAAATTAAAAAAAAAATGATTCTCTTTGTTAATGTCGGTAATTAATTTGAAAATATAAAACAGTGCTTAGAAGTGGTTAGAAAATAGGTAGTTTGCACACTTTTGTAATTCCACTCAATTTGAAGCCTACAGAAAAGCTTTTGATAAATTTACAATCATTATGCAACGTTCTGAGCTCTGGTTTTAAAGATTATTATTCTGTAAAATACTGTTTTTACTTATTAAATACATACTCGAGTGAAACTTGAACATTTCTCTATTAATTTTTAACAATCAAATTTAGTAAAAAATATTGGCATAAATTTATCACAGTGACACTTCACTGAATATTTCTTTAGCTATTTTTTTCAACCCAACAGGATATTTCATTGAAGTTATAGAAAAATAATTGGTTACAAGAACTGGCATTTAACCCCTTATAGGTTCCATTACTAAGGCTATGGAGACAGTTCAGTCATATATTGTCCCAATACATAAATTATTGTGAAAAAGCTACATACTTAGCAAACAAGTAATGCCCCTATTTTGCAAAAATAAAACAAAGTTGTATATTTGGTATGAACTATACTTACAAATACGTACTTCAGCTTAACAGGAACCGCCGTTTCAGGATTCCTATTCCAGATTTTCTTCAGGTAAAATCTATGCTCTGACTACTGGTCTATATCTTCACATTTTATTTTAAGTGACTGAATGAATAACGGCTTCCCCTATTAGGATATCTAAAAAGTAATGTAATATTTGTTGTATAACTAAATACATTGTGGCAAATCCGAAAAAGTGCAATAGCTATCCCTCCAAAAGGTAAAACCAACACTACCAACAGCTTTTTAAAAATTTTTAATCATGGTGAAAACTATGTTTGGTATTTAGCCAGCTTCCCTTGTGCAAGAAACGCCAAACTTACCTTGAAATGATGGTCCTCCACCTTTTGTGTCGCATTTGGGACAAAGTATACATTTAATAATCATTAAATAACAGAAACACATATCGAACACGATATGTGAAGGTTTTAAAACACTTGAAAAGTGCAAAAACGCATTGAACTAAAGAAACACACGTGTGTTTGTTTACTTCAATTAAAAAACGGCGAAAGCAAATGACATGAATGACATGTGTCTAGCGAAACCACAGAACAAAAGTTTGTTAGGCGAGACTATTCGATTTATAACCCACGAATTACGTTGACATCAGGTGATAACTTATCTTTCTCTAGGAGTTGCAAATAAAAAAGGATAACCGGTTTCCGTTGGTCTTGGAGTTCACTTGATTACCGGCTTTGGGTTTATCGTTCCGTGGAGGACCAGTAAACAATACAAGTACACAACAAATATTGTTCACTAGCATTCTCCGTCCCTGGTCTGGACGTTTATTTTGTCTGTGTTACTTGTCTTGATATTAATTAAATCAAGAATGGCAGTGCAGAGATAAAATAGCATTGGAGTGACATAAAGTGATCCTGGTGATCCAATTTTTGTCAATCGAACACGCATCTGGATCATAAAATTGTTCAAGTGAGCTCTTCTTCTTTACCATTTGAAATCAGCTGTTTGCAGCGGTGGCAACGTTGGTTTTTCAGTGTGTCGGCCCCTTTATTTGGTCAGCTCTTGTCCTTAAGTTTGTTTACATTGTTTATCTTTGATTATATTCGTATTTTGTTAGTAATCCTTTTTATTAAACAGTAGGAAATATTAAAAAACCACCCTACAGATATTATATTGTCCCAGTATAAAAAAAATTCCATAGCGAATGGCTTCGAAAACTTCATTTTGTCGTGTCCAAAAGAGCCGGTGTTAGAAGAAACTAGGTAGTCGAAAATTAATCAAAAATTTTACATAAAGCGGTATCTATAAAGGTCAGTATCGCCAAATTCAAGTAATCATAATGTTGCTGTACATTTATTTTTATAGTATAATAAACAATAAGTGTTTTTAACTAAATTGTAAAGGCAAATCCACCAGCACTAACTTCCAGCCAATTTTCCGATTTTCTTTGCACAAATGCCGTTTTGGTCATTTATAACCAGTCTGTTTAATAAAATAAAAGGTTTTCTATCGACTAAATATCCTAGTCTTTGGGAAAAACTCAAGAAAATGGATTTACACTGAAATTTACATTACACTAGCCGTGACTAGCCATTATAAAACGTTGACGTCATAAAAAAAGTGACGTCACAAACAAAAGAAGTCCGTTTTACGAGATGTTGGATTTTGCAGGAAAATTTGCAAAATAAAACCTTTTTTTTTGTTAATAAAGCCCAAAAAAAATGGAAAACAGCAACTGTCATGAACATTTAATATATGTAGAGAATACAAAAAAAAATATTTCAGAATTTTTTGGATTACATGCATATTCCCTATTGTAAGTATGCTCGTATCCATATTTATTAGATTTGTTTCCGGCACTCAAAATAATTTAATGATGTTTAACCCGGGCAAATAATTTTCTCCATGGTGTCAAAAGTGCATTAAATAATGAATCCCGAAATGAATCTGTTAAAAGTCGGGCTCGCTTTTATCATTTCTGTAAATTTAATTAGGTTTAATAAGATGTAATGATACCGGCTTTATTTACAACAAATGAATTCTTTTTAGATAGGACGAATGACCCAAATGCAGGGACTACATCCTTTCCATTATCAAAGGGTACAAGATTTAAGAGTCGAAGATTTTCCACCTCGTGTACAATTTTGCCATTGGGTTCTAAACCACCAAAATGCTTTGAGAAAAATTTTGTGGTCGGATGAGGCAACCTTCTCAAGAGGCAAGGCATTTAATAGCCATAATACTCATTTTTGGGGTGATGAGAATCCAAGAGTTGTTCGAAGGACCAACTTCCAACACAGGTTTTCTTTCAATGTATGGGCAGGTATCATAGGGGAAACATTACTAGGCCCTATTATTTTACCAAATAGATTAAATGCCCGTCGTTACATAAATTTCCTTCAAAATGAGCTGGCAGAATTGCTAGAGGATATTCCTATACGCACTCGGTTAGAGATGTTCTTCCAGCATGATGGGGCGCCAGCCCACTTTGGCCAACCGGTGAGAAACTAAATGAAAAATTTCCAAACAGGTGGATAGGTCGAGGTGGCCCAGTAAACTGGCCAGCTCGATCTCCTGATCTAAATCCTTTAGATTATTATCTGTGGGGTAATATGTGCAATATTATTTATGCCACAGAAGTAAATAGCCCAGAAGAGCTTCTAAGACGAATTAATGCGGCTGGAAATCAAATTAAAGAAAACCGGTTCGAAATACTTCGTACTACGCACAATATTAGGAAAAGGTCCAGACTGTGCATTCAACAAAATGGAAATTTGTTTGAACATTTAATTAAAGTAAATTAGTGTTCCTCTAGTGGCTAGTCTTTCAATACATAATTACGCATAAAACCAATTTTTTTTCATTGCTCAAATAATAATAATAGCCATAGTGCATGCTCGTGTGAAAGAATGCACAACTCTAAAATTATTTTTACAAAACAACATAAACGTTAATATGCTTATAAAAGTAACATTATTTTTTAGAAAATTGGGTAAAAACATTCGATTTCATGGCCTGCCACTAAGTTTTATTGGAAAATTAATTTTTACTTGATCCGTCTATGCTAAACAGTGTTACTTTTAAAGGCATTTTTCTCACAAATGGTGCATCTAAGCGATGTAAATCAAGAGTACCTTTTTTTGGTAAAAAGCTCTAGATTTTCGTAATTTCAGAAAAAAAAATTAAAACATTAGCTCATAAAAAAGTTAGGGCTGTTTCTGTACCTTTACCCCCCCCCCAAATGTTACGCCTATGATAAACTTTTAATAGTTTTGATTTTAGATCTAGATTCAGCATATCAAAATTACCAAAATACCAAAAACTTATGTTTTTATGTTCAACCCTGTAGGAATAATTTGAAAAAAACCATCATCATAGGTCCCTATTTAGGGGGCCGTAGCTCCGTTAGGGGGCATTTTTCGATACATGTTTATTAAACAAATTAGTGTTATTCTCCTATACAGAATGCACTGTTTAACTTTGGCCCCCTAATTTCGGGACACCCTGTATAGGAAGTATCACATGACTTATATTATAATAATCAAACATTTTTTAAGTGGTGGAGGTTGGGAGCAGGGGGTCGGTCCCACCAACTTGCCCAGTATGTCAGATGATCGTTTTTCTTAAAATCGTTTAGTTTTTAAGATATTCAGAATATAAATTTTAAAATAAACACCTTGTAATTAATATTCCAACACAACACAATTATTACACTGAAATATTGGAAATTATTATTGCATATCTGACACATCAGATTCTAACACTTGATTGCTATTTTTCTTTGATTTTTTGATAATTCCAACGCACACAATAAGCATGTAGATCGGGAAAAATAGGAAAGTGAAACGAAGACAAAAATTTAGCTTTAGTAGAGGAACTATCTATGGTTTCATATTTTTAAATACTAACAACCGTATTCACTAAATCATTTTCAGGCTAAAACGGGTCTATTTTGACAATTCATATGACAACTGTAATAATAAAACAACTTAGTTTTGTATTGTAAATCAATTTTGCGGTTTTGGCCAGAATTAAAAAGAAAGTATTGTAGGACGTATATTATTGTCACAAATGAAACTATATATTTTTACAATACCATTCCGGTAAATATATAGGTATTTATTGGCAAACTAAAATAATCGCAAAAATAGCAAAATAAGACGATACTTTTTTATAGCATATAAATACAGTGATACCTTTAAAACTGGCCCACTAAAATATCTACATTAACTTTAAAACCCCTTTAGTGAATACGAGAGTAATTTTTTAAATACTGCGTTTCTATTTTATAATAATAATAAATCATCTTACCTGATGTTGAACAAGATATCATGATTTTGCTTGATCCAGTTCCTTTTCCAAGGGAGCTCATTTGAACAGATATCTCACATCTGGACTCATCAGTGCTTTGTTTATTTTTTTTCTTTGTCCATTCTTAGGCGGAAAGCTGAATGTTTTTGACAAGCAGGGGCGGGGACCTCAACGATCACAATCAATTTTAATATTAAAAACTATTTTTTTGCTTAAGAGGCCTAATCTATAATGATTGATATGCGCCAACAAGCCTCCTAATTTTGATAAGAAGTCTGTTGCAACTAGTTTTTCTACACATTTCGAAAGGAGTATAATTCTACAAGTGTTTTTCTAACAGATCTGTTATTTTAGTTTTTTTATTTTTGGTGTTTTGGCTGAAATATCGTAGTTCAAAAATTCGGAAAAACGAGGTATTTACCATTGTCATAGTGTCTTTAAATAAACTTAAATTTAAAAAACGAAAAAAGAGATCTGTTGCAAAAACCTTTAAGTAAACAGAAATATCCAAAAAATGCATTAAAAATTATTACTTATTTAGTTCTAGACTAAACAGTAAACGCCCGCATGCTAAAAATTCAAATTATTTGGTGCCCGTCAGGCTAGCGCCAAACAGATTTTCACGTAATGTAATAAGACGCGGCAGGGTGAGTACAGACGATACGGTTGGGTTACATTGCATAAATGTTAATTTACCTTTTACGCGTTTAGGTGGTAAGATGTGGAAATATAGCAGTGCTAAGTGTAAACTCACAACCACTCACGAATTTAGAAAAACGAAAAAAAAACATACAATGTTAATTACCAGTAAGTACAGTATTATTTTTGATAGATAGAAATATTATATTACTAAATTATTATACCTACTAAATCACAAATAAATAAAGATGAGTAGTACCTGTAAAATAATAATTTGTGCTAATAAGATGTGGTTTCATAATAATATGTAGTAGGTATTTCTTCTTCAGTCTTTGTTTTTACTTTTTTTTTTTTGTTTTAAAAACATATCTAAATGTATCGTGATCTAAAAATCTACAAACACGTATATATATATATATATATATATATATATATATATATATATATATATATATATATATATATATATATATATATATATACATGATAACAAGAAATAATACAAGTAAAAATAGCTTAGAACAAGTTTATAATTTTTGCTATTCATGTACCGAACATCCGCCCAATCCAATTTACACTGTATAAAATACTTCCTATCCCTATCCAAAACCAAACATTAATCATACCAAAACCCTATATATTACTTACTGCAAAGACAACCATTACGCCCTGGAAGAAGATTGCCCAGAAATAGAAAACGTCTTCGTATGCCCACAAGATCGACTATCACAAGAAGAAACCTGTGTGGTCAAGATGCTGACGCATAACCAAAACAATTGCCCCTTGGTCAAAATCCATTATACTACCTCAATTATAATCAAAGTAAACGCCAAGGAAATCCTGGTCATCCCTGCCGAACCGGTATCAATAATCAGCAACTGTCAAGAATCAAGGTGACCTACACTAATAAGTAAAGCTACACTTATTACCTTAGATAAATGCCCTCTCAAAATTGATGGTCAATCATATACAATCGAAAAATCAAATGATCTCTACTACCGCCTGAACATACCAAAAATCGATACCCAAGCGCAAGAAGATGTACCCTATCTAAAACTACAAGAAATAAATCACCAAGAAATCAAGGAAGCTAACAAGATGATTTCTACAATAAAGTTTCACAACCTTCAAACCAATGGTACATCCATCAATCACTGGACAATACCATTTATAATTATAATAATGTCAATACCAATTAACAGTAAGCCAAAACACTAAACTTCCAAGTAGTTAAGTCGTCACTCTGTTAATTTATTCTTTTACCTTTGTATTTTTATAAATAAAATTGTTTTTAAAAACAAAGTGTAAGAAAAAAGTTATTTAACTCCCGTGATCAAATAGGAACCGTGAAAGACGTTAATAGTAAAAATTCTGAAAATGGAAAAGCAAAGGACAAAAATCAGGATATAGAAAAACTTAATAACATATTAATGGTAATAATTTTTGAAAGTTTATCAAAAACTTGGAAGCTACTTAGTTTTTTATTATCATTTTTTATTTGTGATACAAGAGAGTTACTTGATGCCTTAAGGCGAATACACCTAACAGAGTCACGAAAATAATTTTAAAAAATAACATAAAGCAAAGCATTATGTTATATTTAAGTATTTTTTTAAAGATATATCCATATTTAAGAAGTAAAACTTCGTTTTATATTTTCTGAACAATATGCTACCTCAGATATGCAAAAACTGCAATTTACAGGAAAGACCAAAACCTAGTAGAAAATATGTTACTTGTATAAAGTGGCAATTCTATGTAAATTTAAAATATTAAGAAATTTATATATTTTCTCTCAAGTATTTTAGCCCTCCTGTAAAGTACAGTTTTTGCAGATATGAGGTTCCATTTTTTAAACGTCGATATTACAAAAAATTATTATGGTATGCAGTGAAAAAAGGGTTTATAATATTGTTAATTAAAATTTCATATTTATTTTTGCGAAATCACTGATTAACCTAAATCCCTTATTTAGAGTTCACAACATAAAATCGAAAAAGCCGTATAGAGGAGAAAGAATATGGGATAAAAAGATTGTTGCGTATATTGCAACATCGATGTTATTAATTTGTCTAGGCATTTGTTTAGAAAGCACTCAAGCGAAGAAAGCGTGAAAAAAATATCAAATATACAAAAGGAAATTTACAGAGGAAACAGTTTTTGAATTTGTTACGAAAAGGGGGAATTTTTTTTTGACTTATGCTGAAATCACGGTAAAACCAGTACAACTTTAGCAGATGCGGACCATCAGTTAGATTTTTTACCATGCATATAATATGGTAAAGGTTTCTATAAGAAACATTCCCTCAATTTTCATGTCAAAAGATGCATTCTTAATAATAAAAAGAGGTAAACAATGGACGATGTGCAAGTAAAGCTCAAACGTTATCGGCCTTTTCGGAATCTAGACGAGGATTTTTAAATAGGCTTCGTCTGAAAACTGAGGTGTCTGGTAAGATGCGTGCAGACAGAATTTCATTATTAGGCAAAAGTGACCCAATTGTGTGCCAGTACGCCTAAGACTACTTAAGAAAACATAAAAGGCCGCATATATCTTCTTTAGTAAGCAACAAAATCAGTGAAGCAGGAACATTGTTAATTCAACTTCACGATGTATACAATATCAACTCTATGCTGGAAGCATTAAAACGAGAAAATTTCGAAAAGGTCGTTTCCTGTGCGAGGATAATAACTAGGTATAATGAATCTACAAAAACTAAATCTCCATCTTTAGCACTTCACTTTAGGACAATATTAATAGCTATTTGTTCAGCTGCTACAACTTTGGTTATTAAAAAGGGTCCTATTTTACCAACAAATACTTACGAAGAAACACTTAAAGACATTAAAAAGTTTAATACATTAGTTAGTGATAACTGTAAGTTTGAAATGGGAAGTATGGCATTAAAGGATTTAACTGAACAAAATGCTCTCCGTCCACAGCAATTGCCAGTTACAAAAGAATATAATTTTATTTAACAGCTATTGCTTCAAAGTTGCCGAAAAAGCAGCAACTAATCTTAAAAATAATATGTTGGATAGTATCGCGTTTACAACTCTCTCTGAAACGGTTTTAGCATTAACCATTTCACTGAATCGGAAAAGAATTGGAGATGTACAGTATACCAAAATTAAGTCATATAAATGTACAGCAAATATTCGAGAAAATTGCTGTGATGGATTAAGTGAAAGTGAGAAAGAAATATCAAAGCATTTCAAAAGAATTGTTACAATGGGTAAAGGAAGTAAAGCAATACCCATTTTGTTTCCTACAAAAGTACAACAGTACATTGAGTTAATACTGGACATTAGAGAAAAAACATGTATTGTGACACACGAAAATCCGTATTTGTTCGTTCTAATTGACAGCACGTCTAAGTGGATCAGTGGATCAAGTGTTTTAAGAAAATACGCCAAGACATGTGGAACAAAAAATCCAGAAACCATAACATCATCACGCCTATGAAAGCAAATAGCGACTCAGCTTCAACTTTTAAACGTAAGCGAGACAGAAATGGAGCAACTGGCCACCTTTATGGGACACTCTAAGAAAACGCAGGAACAATTCTATAGGTACAATTTTATTTTATTTAAAATACACATATTTTCAAATACACCGGGCATTCAATAAAAAAATATAGATAAGCTAAGTCTACTAAGTATTTAGTATTATTTATTTAACAGTTAAACTGTCCATGGCTTTGTTTAGCAAAGTGTATGTGATAGATAATTTAATGAAAACTATTTTTGTGTCACTGCATTTTCAAATTTGTAGCAAATACCTCCGCTAAGCACAGTACAATGTTGATTAGCATACATAATATAAAGACATACCTCTATATATTTTGAAACATTCTGGGTTGCCGCAAGAAGTCTTCCAGGCCTCCAAAGTTGCTAAATTGTTGTCAACGGTTATGAAAAAGGGGTTAAATAAAGAGGACCCGGGAAAAACCCTTAATGAAATAGAGCGGAAATCAACTGTTGGGAAGACAGTGACACCGAAGATAAGAATGAACGTCGAAATAGCAAACAAGGACATGTGTTACAGCGTAATATGTTTTTATTTTTTACTTTTTATATTAATATACAGGGTGTTTCCTAATTGCATGTCAATATTTTAAGGGATTATTCATGACACATTTTTAAGATTTTTTGTCTAATAAACATATGTAGGTCAGCAAACGTTTCCTTTTCGAGATACACGGTGTTTAAAATTATTTTAATAATAAATATATATTTGATATTTCAAAAATGGTTCTAAATACTGGATTGAATTTTGCTGCATGTTAGTATGGCATAAAAATGCATTCCTGTGACTAAGCAGAAATGTTCCACTTTCGTTTGTGTAAACAAGTGAAGTAAAAGCAAATATATAATAAAAGAAAAAGTAGTACGCCATTTTTTTTCGGAGTAAATATTTTTTGACCCTAAACAACTAACCACCCCTTTGTTCCCACGCCACTAGTTGCAGTATGGGTCACCTGATATTTTTAAAAAGTGACCCCCAATAACATTAATTTAAGTAGAAGTTCATTTCTGTTTTGTAAATAGATCCTAATAAATAAATAAAAACCACATGACAGCATCTTCAAGGGCCTGTAGGTTCCTATGGAAGCATTTGCGGACCTACGTTAATTTGACCTTTTTTATATTTTGTTTACGTAAAATCGTACCTTAAAATTTGTCATCGTCATTTCCGGACACCCTGTATATTTGTGTTCTTAATTTTTATTTTAAAATTATTTGCAGGTTCTGTTTCTAATACAGAAAAAGAAACTAATGCTATTCCAGGCACATCTAAAACAATATACAAAAGAAAAACTATTGACGAAATAGACACGGACATTGAGAAATGGTAACGTTGATGATATGGCGCTTGGTAGTAAACATGTGAATTAAATTGAATATTCTTTGTTTACTTTAATATTAATTTTTATTAATATTAATAATAATAATAATACAACATATTATTTGTAGGGTCTTTTTCGAACACAGAAAAAAAACTAATGATATTCCAAGCACATCTAACATAAATAAAGATAAAAAATATTGATGAAATTGACACCGCAACGAGCTTCTCAGAAAACAGTACGTCTAAAATATTTAGGAATTTAAATACAGGAAAGGTAAGATCAAAATATATTACTTGAAAATATTTATTTCTTGTTGTATTTTTTTTTGTTTTTACTTTTAGGATCCTATAAAAGCAGCAACAAATAGAAAATCCGGACAAGGTGGCCGAGGATCATGGAATGCCGAGCAAAAAAAAATATGTTAAAATATTTTAAGAAGAATATTAAAAATAAAGCTGTACCTAGAAAAGAAGACTGCCTTAATTTCCAAGGCAAATACTTTACACTATTTCACGGAAAAACTTCTGTCTACAGTTACAGACAATACACATAAACAAGAAGTTTTTTGAGATACTCATTAGGTATGACATTTAATAATATTGTTGTTTTATTTTGTTGAAAATCGTTCCATACTGTACAACGAAATATGGAACGAATTATAAAGTACGGAAAACGATTATTTTACCAATCTTGGTCAAGCCGAATTATATTTTATATAAAAATTATAGCGAAGTTAAAAAAAAATTATCGTAACTTCCAAAACAAATGCATTTAGTCCTATGTTTAGTAAATATGTAATAAAATGTCCATTTAATTAGTTTTGTTTAGGAATTTCAAGGCTTACACTGATTCCATTACTTTTAAGTTTTATTTACAACATTTGCTTCCCAAATTACATAAAAAAACATTATACTTAATTCTCGGGACGATTTTTTAATTTCAAAAAAATAATAGTCATTGGCGGAGATGAGTAAAAATTTTTTTAAAAATTTGCAAATCGTTACTTTAAGAGTAAAAATTAAAAGTATCACTAAAAATTACACAACCCCACAAAAAAAAACGTGTTCGGACTTGTGGGTCGGACATATGTATTCCCATGTATTTTTCGACGCAGAATCCGATCCCGAGCTCAGAAATGGCCCTCCACGTGTGGAAGTGGCCCCAGGGGCCAAAAATGGCCTCTATAGGGCCTGAAAGATGGATTCCGGGATGAGGCGAGGTCGAAGGTGCATGCTAAAGCCACAGCCGGATTTGTGGTCGAAAAGTTTATGGCCACCTGAAATTCCCCGTTTGGGACCGGGACAATGACCCATTAGGGCCCGGAAAATCATGTTTCGGACGTCGCAATCGCAACAGTGGTATTTTTATGTACTCTCAAATTCTGGAACTCAGACTGTGCTCGAAAAGTTTATGGCCAACTGGAATTCCCCGTGTGGGACCGGGAAAATGACCCCTTAGGGGCCGGAAAATCGTGTTTCGGACGTCGCAATCGCAACAGTGGTAGTCCCATGAAAAAATACCCCTGACAGGGTTATTTTTTCATGGGACATTTTTGGGACCAGGAAAATGACCCCTTAGGGGTCGGAAAATCGTGTTTCGGACGTCGCAATCGCAACAGTGGTAGTCCCATGAAAAAATGCCCTGACAGTGGTATTTTTTCATGGGACTACCACTGTTGCGCTTGCGACGTTCGAAACACGATTTTCCGGCCCCTAATGGGTCATTTTCCCAGTCCCAAACGGGTAATTCCAGTTGGTCTTGAACTTTTCGAGCACAGTCTGAGTTCCAGAATTTGAGAGTACATAAAAATACCACTGTTGCGATTGCGACGTCCGAAACACGATTTTCCGGGCCCTATGGGGTAATTTTCCCGGTCCCAAACGGGGAATTTCAGTTGGCCATAAACTTTTCGACCACAAATCCGGCTGTGGCTTTAGCATGCACCTTCGACCTCGCCTCATCCCGGAATCCATCTTTCCGGCCCTATAGAGGCCATTTTTCGCCCCTGGGGCCACTTCCAGACGTCGAGGGCCATTTCTGAGCTCGGGATCGGATTCAGCGTCGAAAAATACATGGGAATACATATGTCCGACCCACAAGTCCGAATACTTTTTTTTGTGGGGTTGTGTAATTAATAAATAATAATTGCGCGTTCGAAATCGTGTTTTTCGAACTTCGAAAGAAAAAAGTCTGCGGCGAAGTTTCCGTCTCAGAAAACATCCCGCGAGAAAGTTGTTCTGTATGGCTGAAGGAAGTTTTCTGGAAAATTTCAGATTTTTTGGTATTATACTTTTCGAGATAGAGCGAGTTGAACACGCTGCGCGACCCCGTAATATTTTTGTATCTATGCGCTGACATAGGCCAGCGCTATGAAACTATGTAACAAAAGAAAATTGCGTATATTTATGATGTTTACAGCAATTTTTGAATTGTATTCGAAAAAAAGTTGCAGTTGACTATAATGTGCAACAATTCTTCGACTGTAAAACGTTATTCACACGACATACCATTGAAATTAGCAGAAACAAAACACGATAGCAACAATCGGCGCAGGTTCGATCATGTTAGAAAATCAAACATGTCTATTTCTGCCGTGCGTCACTTCTGTGCTTCTAAATCTTTATTTTTAACAAATAAACAAGTCTATTTATTAAAAATGTCTTCGGAAGATTGTGTAGATTTTTTGTTTTTGTGTTCTGTGCAGTAGTTTTTTTAAAATAAATAACAATGCCGTGATTGTTAATTTTATGAAAAATTCATGTCAAAAGTGCAACATTGTGCAATGAATTGTTAAATCGTTTTAAAAAGCAAAGTATGATAAACTGGTCAACAAAAAAATCGGCAAAAGCGATTTTTACCCGACTTTTCAAACTGCTATAATTTTTTTAAAACTTAACTTTTTTGAGAGCGGCTTTCGGATATTGATAGCTCGTCTTTCCCAAATTAAGCATCAAGAAGTGATTTTGCAATGGAAGTGGCATTTTCATGCTATACAGGGTAATTAATAAGGTAATGTAAAACTACTAAAAGTTTAGGTGTGTGCCATATTGCCAATAATTTTTTTGGTCGTTCCGACATAGCACGTTAGTAAGCTGGTATCAATATCCCCAGACGTATTCGCCGGAATTTCGATTAATGGTCTCTGGCGAAAAGTACAGGAGAAAACAAAAAAAGCATACAAATTTTGGTAGCGTCATTTTTAAAACGCTGTAGCTGGAAAATGGATTAATAGACTTTATCGGGCTGTTTGGGAATTGAAAGCCCTTTTTGTGTAGTTTTACATAATAAACTGTTTTTTGTTCAATGTCAAAATGTTTGCGCCGTATAGGGGTGAACTAAAAAATAAACGAAAAGTGTTGTTGAAAATAAGTTTTCTTTTAATTTGTGCAAACTGAGCAGTATGCGTTTTTTTTCTTCCAGAACTAGGGCGTTTTGCTCAAATCTCGATTAGTTATACAGCGTGTCCAGAAACCATCTAAATAAATGCGAAACTTTTGTTATTTTTGACTTTACAAAAAAGGTAATCCTCATAAAAAGTTCTTCATCGTGAGAAAATAGCATAGCCATTCAAAAATTTGATCTAAGACATACAGGGTGACTCAAAAATGTAAAAGTCCTAATCCATGTGAAGCTAAAAAGACACAAAATCGCTATTTAAGGGTAAACTGCCACTGCAAATGTACTAGTGTTAACTTTTCATGTTAGTGAATTAAGTTTGGAATATACAGGAGGTCCCAAAAATAAAAATAATTTATTATTATCGACTTTACAAAAAAGTAGGACCTATATCTTTATAAAAAGTTCTACATTGTGAAAAAAGGACATGAATCAAAAATGTGATCTAGGACATATAGGGTGGCTAAAAAATTTAAAACTTTGAACTGGCCTTACAACAAGGGTAAGCTAAATTTCAATTCAACCACTATGGTATTTGTACAAGGTTACTAATTAAGTTATAAGTAAGCACTTAAACTTAAAATGGGACGCACAGGATGATTAATGGTTTATTTTTATTTAACATAATTTTAATAACAAATGAAATATTAGGGTAAAAAACATATTGGACATGACTAAATAACTAAATAAATTTAAACCTCCACTCAACCTCCATCCGTTTCCATACAGTTTATCTTTAAATAAAGATTTGGTGTCTCTTTAACTTTACGTAAATTGAGACTTTCAGCATTTTAAGCCACTCTGTATTGTCCTATATCATGTTTTTGAATAATTATGCTCTTTTTTCACAATGTTGACTCTTTATGAAGATACTTTTTTTGTAAAGTCAATAATTAAAAATTTATTTTATTTTTGGGACCTCTTGTATGTTCCAAACCTAATTCACTGACATAAAAGTTACCTCTACTATATTTACAGTGTCAGTTTATCTTTAAATAACGATTTGTGTCTTTTTAGCTTCACGTGGATTAGGACTATTACATTTTTGAGCCACCCTATATGTCTTGAATCAAATTTTTAAATTGCAATGTCATTTTCTCACCATGCAGAACTTTTTATAAACAATAACTTTTTTTCCGTAAAGTCAAAAATAAAATGTTTCCGATTTGTTAAGATGGTTTCTGGACACACTGTATAACTAACCGAGAGGTGGACAAAACGCCCTCGTTTTGGAAGAAAACAAGCACATACTGCTCAATTTTCACAAATTAAAAAAAAACATTTTTAACAATGGTTTTCATTTACTTTTTAGTTGACCCCTATACAACGCAAACATTTTGACCTTGACAAAAAAAAACAGTTCATTAGATAAAACGTCACACGAAAGGGCTTTCAATACCTAAAAAGCCCGACAAAGTCTATCAATCCGTTTTCGAGCTACAGCGTTTTAAAAATGACGCTACCAAAATTTGTGTGCTATTTTGTTGCCTCCTGTATTTTCCGTCAAAGGCCATTAATCGAAATTTCGGCGAACACGTCTGGAGATATTGATATCGGCTTACTAACGTGCTGTTTAGGAATGACCAAAAAAAATTATTGGCAATATGGCACACACCTAAACTTTTAGCAGTTTTACATTACCTTGCTAATCACCCTGTATAGCATGAAAATGTCGTTTCCATTGCCAAATCACTACTTCATACTTAATCTGGGCAAGACGAGCTATCGGTATCCGAAAACCGCTCTCAAAAAAGTTAAGTTTTTAAAAAGTTATAGCAGTTCGAAAAGTCGAATTAAAATCGCTTTTGCCGATTTTTTTGTTGATCAGTTTATTTTGTTTTGTGAATTACATTTATATTAGTTAACGTATTGTATAAATTATCATTCAATGTCTCTTGTGATGTGTAAATGAGTTCAAAATATGATGACCAACATTATGAATAAAATGTTTCGTATCGGGAATGTACGCAATTTTCTTTTGTTACATACTTTTGTAGCGCTGGCCTATGTCAGCGCGTAGCGCTGGCCTATGTCAGATACACATTACGGGGTCGCGCAGCGTGTTCAACTCGCTCTATCTCGAAAAGTATAATACCAACAAATCTGAAATTTTCCAGAAAACTTCTTTCAACCATACAGAACAACTTTCTCGCGGGAAGATTTCTGAGACTGAAACTTCGCCACAGACTTTTTTCTTTCGAAGTTCGAAAAACACGATTTCGAACGCGCAATTAGTATTTATTAATTAGTATTTAATGATTTCAAAATTAACGATTTTTAATCATCCCATCGTCTTCGGGAGAGTTTTTCAAGTATGTATGCTGAATTTCAAACCATTTCGTTAAAAATCTTCCGACATATCGCAATTTATATTTGCGCCGCGGCGAACAAATTTCGAGATATAAAAAGTGGTTTTTAATTTTTTTTGGAAAAAATATCCACTTTACAAAAAAAATTTATTTACAAAAAACATGCGCAATTTATGGCTCTATAAGCTAGCATTTTTTAAATATTCAAATTCTGAAAATATTTTTTTCATGCCTTTCACTTTTGCCCGGACAACTTCTATGGCATTTCGAGCGCAAGTCCGGTTTTAGAATCCGACGCCTCAATTACAAGTAGAGCAAAAGCGGTAGGATGTGCTACGTTGTCGATCACCAAACAGCTTACGCCATTCGAGAAAATGCCTAGCATCTCCACACCCTTTCCAAAGTTGTCGTCCGGTAAAATGACCACGTCGTTTGCGAAACAGTTTACGTGTCGGCTTACATCCTTCGAGAAAATTCCGGGCATCGGCACGTTCTTTCAAAAATTCTTCCTCGGTTATATTACCATTCAAATGTCGTATGTAATATTTTTTGTTATCCTGGTAATTGGCGAATCGATATTCTTGGTCTCGTCGAAACAACAAGACTACGGTGGCGTTGGGATTTCGGGGAATCTGAACGATCGAATAGTCTTTGGGTCTCCAATTTTTCTTTGGGAATCGTCCTCGAGTATCTAACGGCTCAGAACCTTTGAGAAAATCCAGGGCATCGGCATGTTCTTTCAAAAATTCTTCCTCTGTTATAGTACCACTCAAATATCGAATGTAATATTTTTTGTTATTCTGGGCCGTTGTGAAGAGATATTCTCGTTCTCGTTGCAACAAGACTACGGCGACGCTGGGTAATTGAGGAGTCTGAACGAGCGAATAGCCCAGGGCCTTCCAAACGTCCATTGGAAAGGTGCTATGTTGCTGACCATTATACGGCTGACCATTGGACGGCTGACGTTTTTCGAGAAAATCCATGGCATCGGCACGTTCTTTCAACAATTCCTGTTCGGTTATATTACCATTCAAATGTCGTATGTAATATTTTTGTGATTTTGGGCCTTTGTAAAGAGATATTCTCGTTCTCGTTGCCACAACAAGACTACGGCAATGTTGGATTGTCGAGTAGACCGAACCAGTAAAAAGCCCAGAGACTTCCAAACGTCCATTTTTAACGTGCTACTAAAATCTTGCATTTTGAACAAGTACTTGTGGTGGTTAACCGTTTTGGAATGAATAAACTCGTTACAACTTGGCCCCTTTTATTCGAATTTTCTCTCCGATAAACAACACGTCAGCGATAAAAATGTGTGGAAAGAAGGGATATTTGTATGTATAAAATAGTCTCTTTGAGGTGAAAACGTTTAGTAGATGTCTATGTACAAAGACAAAAGTACAATACGATAACCCAGTAAAATTCGTTCTTACTACGATCCAAGAAAAATAGTCGTAATGTCTGTCGAAATCGACGATCAAGAATTGCGTAATATTAATATCCAATGTAAAGAATCGATCTCGGAAGTAACTTTAAACACACTAGAGGCCATTTTTATAAACGAGTTAAAGGAAACGGTGAATTGGCAACAACAATTTCAAATCGAAAAACCAGAAGTCTTTCAAATTCTACAAGAGTCTCGATGCTCCTACGCAATCACAGGAGGATGTTCGGCATACCTTTTACACTATGGTAACAGTTACACCGACATTAATATTTTATTGCATTGGCACAACTACTCACAACTACAAGGGTATTTGGCCCAACGAGGAAACCCACCACCAACACAGAAAATGTCAAATTATTACAATGACTACGACGTATTTACATTCGAAGTGAAAACGAAAAACTCGAAAAAAAACTTTCGTTCTTCTGTGGACTGTATAGTTTGTGTGCGAATGTTGATTTCTAGACCTTTAAGCTTGTGTGCGACGTATTTAAACCATATTTTATTGTTTGACTCGAATGTCTGTAGAAATCTGCTATTTCCTACGGGAAAACACTTCTCTTTAAACTTGAATAACGTAACTGAAAGAACAAATACATTACGTGTCATGTTCGCCGTCAAGAGAGTATGTCGAATTTTTAGCTGCGGGTACCAAAAATAGATCGCGGCCGTTATAGACGGTTTTCAGTGTCGTTAAGAAATTATTATATGACGGGTACCCTACTTTTTTCGATTTACTTGACCAGTCGAAATATGGCAGCACATACAAAGATATGGCATACGATAGAAAGGGAGGAGAAATATAAAAAGCGCATGATGACTACACGCATTCCCTTGAAATTATCCTCTTTGTGTCATTTACAAATGTTAGGCGAAACAGTGTCGACAATAGTACAAGAAAAATACGATCTATCGACAACCTCAATGTAATATGTTTATCCCGAAATATGTAATAGACTTGTTTTAGCTATTAGTTGAGCTTTGTAGACAGTATTTGTTTGTTTAAACAATAAAGTAATTTCCAAGACATATGAGTGTAATTTACAGTATATGAGATTTTTTTACCGTCGAAAAAGTAGAAAGAAGTCACTTTAAGCCATCCCGGACCCGTTGTCTGACAATGATGGGTTTCAAGTATAATAGAAAATTTCATTGCGCTGTTGTAAGCAAACAGTAAAATGTTTTCCTTGAGCAACGAAAATATGTCGTGTTGTTGTCCGTCTTCGACTTGTCGAATCTTGCCGCAGAGCAACTGCCCGATCGCTTTTATGAGCAGTGATCGTTCTTGGAAAAATAAGGCCAAACTAACACAAGCGTCGTGAAAAAATTACAGCAGTTGCACGAAAGGGAAATTGTTGTATGATGGTTTTTTTCGATTTGCATACCACCGTACTACAGGAACTTGGCCAGTCTAAAATGGCAAAAATTCCTGAATGTGGCCAGTCAACCATTCCTGACCGTGTTATAGACTGTTTGTTTTTTAATCGCAACAAAACCGACTACTTGAATAGCGTTTCTAAACAGTAAGCGAATGGTAACTACAAAGTGAAAGAGAGGGCGGACCGGCACGGCGCGGCGAACGGTAGTGTCATGTTCGCCGTCAAGAGAGTATGTATGTCGAATTTTTAGCTGCGGGTACCAAAAATAGATCGCGGCCGTTATAGACGGTTTTCAGTGTCGTTAGGAAATTATTATATGACGGGTACCCTATTTTTTCGATTTACTTGACCAGTCGAAATATGACAGCACAGACAAAAATCCCTGAAAGCGTTCTTGCTAGAACTCTAGGTAACGTTTGCTTTGCTGATTTGTAAAGTGTCGATAAATAAGCACAATCGAAATGATTAAAGACCGAAAGTTACTTTCCTCAAACGATTATCATTTTTTACTAAAACAACTGGAACACGGACTCGAAAAGTCTGACGATATTTACATACACTACGTTTGTCAGGTCAGTTTACCGTGTGCAGGCACTGGCAAGCGAATTTCAGACGTTTGTAAATTTACTCGAAATCAAATTGAAATGCTGCGCGATATAGGATCGTTTTCGTTTCGCGTCCAAAATACCGGTTCGTTGGGAATTGTAATTTGGTATGGCGACAGTGGCGCCGATTTAACGGGTCAAGGGGGGCGTTTGCCCCCCAGCGTCAGTGCTAGGGGGGCATTGCACGCCTTCTGGGAGGTAATAGTAATGACATTACATTATTCTTTTAGGAAATGAATTAAAGGGAAAACATTTTTATTACTTATTATTTACTTTCATTGCTAATCGTGTGATGCTGAACAGCGTCTACACATATCTGTTTGGTAATCTTGGCTTTCTTGGCAACGTCGCGATGAAGCACAAACTCGCCCCAATCTACTTCCCACGTCACACATTCCACATTCAAGCTCCGGCAGCGGCAGCAGATGTTTGTGTTATCGTGTTGCAAGTCAAAATCTCTATGCCTGAACCCTGAATGGCGGACGGCTTTCGCGCGTTGCTGTTTCTACAGGTACAGGTTATGACTTATGAATTTAAAATGGCACATTCAGTGGTAAGTATTATATGATACTTTCATTATACAAATGCATTTTCATTTTGTTTTATTTGAGAATATTACAGTAGTATTAGTATATGTATATAAATTAAAAAATACTCTTACGATTATAAAACAAGAAACAATATATCCTGAAAGTTATTAAGGTTTTTAAAGTACGTGTGTACTCCTTAAATACCCCTTTAGGGGTTGAAATAACATGAATAAAAAAAAACGAGTTTAAAAATATGTTTTGCATTTTCTTTTAATTTACATTGAATTACTGTTAGAGAAAGTGAAAGTAATGCTTTATTATCAACATTTTGAAGAGGAAAGCTACCCTTCTACCCTTGAAACATCATAAAATACAAAGTATTTTATTATAAAAGCAAAAATTATAAAATATGTTTCAAAATGCATTTTTCCCTATTAATAATATCGGAGAGTGGTTTTCACTCCTATTGGTTAACCCGATGTCACCGAAAATATCTTTTTCGTTTTTTTTTTTGACGTGCAGTTTATAATAATATAAAAATAACAATTTCTTAATTATTTTAGAGGAGACAATACACAGTTTACAAAGAAGAGAAATGGATAAATTTATTATTCGTAAAAAAGAGCTTCCCTCACAAGTAGAAAACACTATCGAGGGTGAAGGTGATGGTCCCTCATCTTCATCATCTGCATCGAGGCTATCATCTAGCAGTCATCCACCTTCCTTATCGTCTTCAATAAGGTCAATTCTGTCAAATGAAAAAGATACAGAAATAGAAACTACGCCTGCAGGGCGCCCTGGACGGTGTTTCAAAAGCAAATGGAAACAAAAATTTATTTGGTTGACCTACAATGCAGACCTTAATAAAGCGTTCTGCGAACTTTGTCAAAAAATATTTTTGAATGGGAAAGTGCCATATTTAACAAAAGACTGGGCAGCATCTCATAGAGCATTCGTTACAGATGGGTTTTGTAACTGGAAGAAAGCCCATGAAAGATTTAGAAGTCATGAGAGTTCGGACTTACATCGGAAGGCCGTACACGCATTTTCATCTTTAAAACAAGGCCAAAATGTGGCAGCAAGTATATCTAAAGGAAAGTTGCTAGAAATGAAAAATTCTCGGATATGTCTGCTAAAAATAATCAGCAGCATAAAGTTCTTGGCTTGTCAAGGACTTGCCTTACGAGGCCATACAGATGATCAATCTAATTTCGTTCAACTATTAAAATTACCAGAATTGAAATCCTGGATGGCTAGAACGAAAAATAGGTGGATATCGCATGATATAATCAATGAAATCCTGGAAATGTTAGGTGATTGTGTTCGAAACAAAATAAAAGAAAAAACACAAACTGCTCCATTTTTTGCACTAATCGCTGACGAGACAACCGATATTTCTACGAAAGAACAGCTTTCGATTTGTTTTCGAACTGTGGATAATATCCTGGTCATATACGAGGACTTTTTTGGACTATATGAAACGCCATTTACGAATTCTGAAACTCTATACACAGTCGTGAAAGATGTATTTTTGAGGTTTAGTATTGACATAAAGCATTGTCGGGGGCAATGCTATGATGGAGCAGCAAATGTTAGTGGTGCCCTGAGTGGCTTGCAAAGAATTTGTGCAGATGAACCTCGTGCAGTTTATGTACATTGTCTTGCTCATTGTCTTAATTTGGTTGTACAAGATGCAATGAATAATATTACTAGACTTAGAGACTTCTTAGCTTTAGTGAAAGATATGATAAATTTCGTCAAAAGTTCGCCTAAAAGAATGGAGATTTTAAAAACAATAAGTATTAATTCAGACTATGATAGTTCTACAGGATTGAAACCTTTTTGTCCAACACGATGATGTGTCATAGTAGTTTCTCTTAAATCCCTTATGACAATTATGGAAATTTAATAAAATTTATGGACGAATTCATCCAGGAGAGAAGCGAAGCAGGTGCTAAAGCCAGCGGCTTTTTAACAAAATTGGCATCTTTTGAGTTTTGCTTTCTTTTATGCACGTCAAAAAAAATTTTTGAAAAAGTTGAAGTCATTAATAGTAGCCTACAAAGAGTTAATGTGTCCATAGATGATTCTCTGAGCAAGATTTATAATTTAGTGGAAATAATGAAAGCATTTAGAGATGAAGATAAATTTCACCTTTTGTGGCAATCACTTATAGAACACACCAAGAGCCATCATATTGATGAACCTTTAGTTCCTCCTAGACAAAGAAAAATTCCAGCAAAACTTGGTGGACCTGGGAATCAATTCGTAGCGAAAACTGCAGAACAATATTACAGAATATTGTATTTTGAAATTCTTGATGTTACAACCGAGAGTCTGCAAACCAGGTTCAAAACAGATTCTATAGTCAAAATAGTCACGTTGGAGAAATTTTTAATAAAAAAACAACATTCTCTTTCAGAATTTCAAGACTTGCTAGAATATTTCAAAGAAGATTTTGATGCAGATAGATTAATTCTTCATAAAGATATGTTCTTCGATTTAGTTAAGGTTGACGAATTTAAATCAGTGTCGGAAATTAAGGATTTTTTTAATGAAAATGAACATCTAAAGGACATGTTATAGGAGTACTTCAAGACCCTGAAACTATTTTTTACAATACCGACTACTTCATGTACAGCAGAAAGAAGTTTCTCGTGCTTAAGAAGACTAAATAACTATTTACGTAGTACAATGAAGCTCAGTGCCAACTGCCAGTTACTTAGATTATTGTTTGTAAACGTTTGAAACTCTTCGTGAAAGAAGTGATATTTGAAATGGAAACGACTATTCCACAACAATCTCGAATATACTAATTTATCGTAGTCGGACATATTGTTTACTAATGTTTGTTCAGGTTTGAGTTCCTCAGCTTGATGGGCGCCTTTATATACACACAAATACGGGCAAGAATAACAAAAAAAGGTCCACGCACTTTCATCATAAAAATTTCTCGACGCACCTGCCGAACGTGTAACTTTTTCCGTTTCTCTAAAAGTTATATAAAGCCCAACAAAATCACATGGCGCTTTAGTAACAATAACATGTCTTCTCCGAATATTTCTCAATTGTACAATATCGATTGTTCTAGTGCGATGCTACCGGAATACCTTCATCGTGAATTTGACGAAAAAATGATGAAGCTCGTTCGAGATCATTTGGCCTGTATTTGGGTGGCGGGTGACATCGACTTTAGCAAAGATTCCCTTCACGATTGCCCGGCAGATGTACGACAAGCCGTGATGATCGCTTTAGCGTTCCTCATGCGGGCTGATGATATAGTCATGAAAAAATTAGGCGATGCGTCTCAGTTTGATATCTTACCCGACCGTCAATACTTTACCGCCATACAAACTCTAATCGAATTAGTGCACCGAGAAGTATATACGAAAATGTTGACGACTCAATTAACTAGTTTCGAAATTAAAGAATTAGAAATGTGGGGCTCTTCAAATTTACCGGTGTTGTTTAGTTGGCTCGACGACGACGATCCCGTTCTGTGGGTACGAGTTAGTAAATGGGCGGCATTAGAAGGGATCATTTTCAATTTTGCATTTGCATTGTTTTGTTGGATACGTTGCAAGAATCTATTGCCCGAATTCACCAAAGCCAACGAATATATTATGCGAGATGGACAATTCCATGCTGCCGCTTGGCTACGCGTTTTGGGTTTGCTGAAAGAGAACGCGGGCCACGAGAACGAAGAAAATCCACTGAACATATTTTTGCGTGCCCATCGAGCCCAAGACTTTGTAATCGACAAATTAATGCCCCGTACCAGTCTACGCGCCGACATCCGTCAAGGTAATGATTATTTGACAAAAGTCTTTCTAGAGAACGTCAGCCAATTTTTCGCTCCGCAAACGGTATCGTTGTGGAAAAGTCAACTAAAGTCTAACGATGCCAAACTTTATGCAAACTTAATGCGTGCCCCACTTCCGGAATATTTGGACGCATCCAAACGAATAACAAGGACTCAATTTTTAGACAACACTACCGGTGGCTACCAGTACCAAAAATGGAACGTAAAACAACAAATCGACTTTTGAAACGCTTTATTGTTACTTGATTAAAACACCCATAGTAAAATATGCATGCTTCTTTAATATGTTCATCTTGATTTTCTTGAGTGGTTCGGGCACTTTGGTGATTCGCTTGTATCGAAGATTTGTCCTCGTAACTTTCAAGTATTTAAGCCTTTTCAACGTACCAGTATGATTATATACCAGGTCAAAGAGTTTTAGTCTGCGAAGATGTTGGAAATTATCAAGATTCCATTGTCCGTTCTGCATTTGGATACTATCTTTGCCATTATGATTACACAACCCCACGAAAAAAAAGTCATGTCCACTGGACTAGATCCCCATGTCTATATGTTTTCGAGGTCGCTGAATCCGAATCCGACATCCGTTTCACCCCATCAGGTCATTGGACACCGTAAACCACCCCCTTAATTTCTAGGGTTGCTCAGCATCTGACTCGGGTGTCCTCTGCTCTTCTTCTTTGTTTATTCCAAAGTTAGAGGTGGGGAGGGTAGAGGGTTAACATCCGATCCGGAACGCACCCCCTGAGGGGGTGAAACCACCCTTTCAGGGGGTGAAACCAGTTTTTTTCTCTTTTCGAAGGATTTTTGTCAGAATCACGACGGAGGAGGGGTTTGTATATACATATACATGTACAAATATGAATTTATATATACATTATATATACACATATATACAGGGTGTTGGAAAAAGGCCGGTACTCCCAAAAATTTCCCAGGGGGATGTTTATTTAAGGACGTCTCACTCGTATAGAATAGGAAAGTTTCGGGGGAATCGAATAACGTTGTCAGATTTGGTCCCGATAAGGGCCTAGGCCCTGTGAGGCCTAAGTTTGAGTTTTCATATGGGGACCCCCGTTTTTTGCAGATTCGGATTCAGCCGAAAATTTTGCGTTCAGATACGTGGATCTCAAATTTTTATGGGCCATATCTGGCCCAATACTAGCCTTCGCCTTTACAGAGCCATTTTGGTAGGCCTGAGACATCATCATGGGACCGTCAGATGGAAGGAATTTGAGAATGGAGGTGAGTGAATACAGGTGTTGGAAAAAGGCCGGTACTCCTAAAGATTTCCCAGAGGAGATGTTTATTTAAAGAATGTCTCACTCGTATCGCACAAGAAATTTTCCAGGGAATCGAATGGCGTTGTCATATTTTGGGCCCGATAAGGGCCCTGGACCCAATCGAAGCGAAAGGATGTAGGGAGCTGTAACCATACTTATTGCTGATTGTAGCCACAAACAGTCAATCGCTATAGATAAGCATGATCGCGTGTTTAAATTGTCACGCACTGCTCACCTCCATTCTCAAATTCCTTCCATCTGACGGTCCTATGATGATGTCTCAAGCCTACCAAAATGGCTCTCTAGAGGCGAAGGCTAGTATTGGGCCCGATATGGCCCATAAAAATTTGAGATCCACGTATCTGAACGCAAAATTTTCGGCTGAATCCGAATGTGCAAAAAACCGGGGTCCCCATATGAAAACTCAAACTTAGGCCTCACAGGGCCCAGGCCATTATCGGGACCAAACCTGACAACGTTATTCGATTCCCCGGAAAATTTTCTATGCTATACGAGTGAGACGTCCTTAAATGAACATCCCCCCTGGGAAACTTCTGGGAGTACCGGCCTTTTTCCGACACCCTGTATATATGTGTATATATAATGTATATATAAATTCATATTTGTACATGTATATGTATATACAACCCCCCCCCCCCTCCGTCGTGATTCTGACAAAAATCCTTCGAAAACAGAAAAAACTGGTTGCACCCCCTTGAAAGGGTGGTTTCACCGCCTCAGGGGGTGCGTTCCGGGTTGGATGTTAACCCTCTACCCTCCCCACCTCTCACTTTGGAATAAACAAAGAAGAAGAGCAGAGGACACCCGAGTCAGGTGCTGATCAACCCTAGAAATTAAGGGGGTGGTTTACGGTGTCCCATGACCTGATGGGGTGAAACGGATGTCGGATTTGGATTCAGCGACCTCGAAAACATATAGACATGGGGATCTAGTCCAGTGGACATGACTTTTTTTTTTCGTGGGGTAGTGTTATTAATGTTCCGCATGTCGGGGAGTTTGATATTGTACGGGAAAATGTCAAATGGGTCGACGTTTATATATCGTCGGAGAACGAGCAAACAAACCCAAGCAAAAATAAAAGCTGTAACCACCAGTGGGTACCGAACTTGAAAAGTTGCAATGTTATCGATTCGATTGACATTGTAGATTTTGGACCGGAATTGAGCGTATATTTAGCACGATCGATTTTCGACGATCAAGAAGTTATTACTCCGAAAGATATAGAGAGATTATTAAATATGGGTCCCGAAACAAAAAAGCGACTATTACGGTAATTATTTCCTATTAAATTTTCTACCGCACATTTACCAAGAGACGCAACAAGAAGTGCTCAATAAACACAATGGTCGACTGGAAGGTTCGTTAAAAGTTCCATTAATTCGAGCGGGAATGATCGAAAATATACAACGATCGCGTACATTAAACCCGTCGACGCTGATATACTAAAGGAGTTAACGAAAATTATCGAGTCGCAAATCGATATGGGCAACGATCTAAAAGTGTTTGTGGCATTGAAAAAAAAACGAAAACTTTCTTTATAACGCTCTCCACGATAGACCGCTTTATTTTACATCGAACCGCGAACTCTACAAATATTTTATTTCCTATGTCGTAAATTTCACCCGTTTGTTTGTATTTGAAAATGGAACTTGCAGCACGTTTCAATCTTTTATGTTTGCCCTGTTGACGTACGAATTGGGTCGCAAGCCCCTTCGTTTCAGTACTAATAAAAACTTGTTCAGTTCTCTCATCTCGGAAAGTGGATATCGTAATGCGAAAGAGTACCGATTAGATCCGGGGCGAAAGATAACTCGTCTTCCATTACTACTGAATAACGAACCGGTCACATTCGCTCACGAAACTCACAACGAACCGGGTATCTTTTCTAGACGTTATTTAAACGAACCTCCCGTTGACAATATCAAACCGATTCGAATATGTGTGAAATTGTCGAAGTCTTGGACGAATTTCAAAAAGTGACACGAATAAATTTAAGCTATGCCTACGGAAACGTATCGTGGACCGTTGTGCGTCGTAAATTGTTAGAACGTAACAACGATTTCACTGGCGTCTACATTTGTTCGAGGGCCCCTGTCGGCGTTCAAGAATTGTGCATCGAGCGCGCACTGTTTCCATTTCCCACTTGCGTTGTAGAAAACATGCCCAGGAGGGGGATCAATTACGCAAATCTTTGGTTGCCGATAATGGGAATTCTGGAAAAAACACAGGGCGATGTGAAGCGAGTACTTTTCGTCGAACAAAAGTCGCAAGCGCTGATCAAACAAATTTTATTGTATTAAAGGACATATCGATGCTTAAGCCCAAACAAAAACCCCACCGTATCCTCGGTTTGACGTACCGGAGGGGCTTGCGAGCTTCATTGACTCGGAGGGCTAGGCCAGTTAGGTTCAAACATGCTGGGAAGGTCTCTGAGGTTAGAAGCCAGACTAAGAAGGATACAACTGCACAGTGGTGCCCACACTATACATTTAACACCAGCTCACTGCCTGTCCTGCTGCAGCCGCCCTGCGCGGTCCGGCGGGGCCCAGTGGTGAGCACACTACAACACCTACACCTCACCTACATTTAACACATCCGACTTAATCCCACGGTGTGACGCGACCCGTGCCAATGGGACGAATGGCGCCTGAGCCGTAATCAGGCGTTTCAAACGGAGCCTCCGGGACACCGGGCGACATCCCCACCCCTTGCCTTACACCGGCAAGGGGGCGCTGCCGGTGCGGACCACCCTTTCCCCCAGACTCGTGGGAACAAAAAATGGACAGGAGGGAAAAAGAAATATCAAGAAAAGAAGAGGACTCAGAAACGAGCGACTCTTCAACTCTAATTGAGGTGGATCCTTCGGAAGATGACACCCAATTATACCAACTCAAGTAGGGTGCTATGTTACCTACCAGACCAAGGAGCCTCCAAATGAGCTTCCAAAGGAGCTTCCAAATGAGCTTTCAAAACCATTCCTCCACCCACTCTTCACCCTACCAAATCCACCCACTCTTCACCCTACCAAATCCTACCACTCTGATATCAAATCCATTCCAAAGGAGCTTACAAATGAGCTTTCAATTTAATGTCCTCGTATAATAAAAACATACAATTTAAATATACTCTATTTTATTGTTTTTAATGTCACCTGTATAATAAAAACAACTTAACGAACGCCTTTCACCTTGAGGTAATGCAAACCCAATTTTGTAATTTTTCAACTCAGTGTGTAAATATTTAATATGGTTTATAATAAAAAATATTTATTTAAATTAATCCAGTATTAATTATATCTACCTATATTAAATAAATTCTTATAAATTTCAATTCCTTATACATTCTGCTTGATATATCTTCTTTATCAAATATAACAAAAACGACAGTAATTAGTTCGGTCATTCAACCCATAGCAGATCATTAAGCGGCTTTCAGAATTTAAAGTATCGTGGTATAATTTACTGAAGTTCGGTTTGTTTAAGTATGAATAGCACATGTTAATACATAATTTCCGGGTTCTTGGTTCGAGTTGATTACTTATAAAGATATGTAAACAAATGTTATACATTTAGCTATGATGTATTTGTACTGGGTTGACTGTTTAGAAAACTATGTTGGATTAAAGAAATATTCCCAGAGATATTTCCTGGTTTTATCTTTTTTTGCAGAGTGGTCTAATAAATGTTCCCATGCATATGTTTAATGTTATATGTTATATGTTTAAAGTATTGTAATAGAGGAGGGACTGTCCTAACTAGAAAATTATTATTAGTTTTAGAAATTTTTATTTTAAAGTTGTCTATAAAAGCACAACCTTTCCGCTCTAACTTTAGTACAGCAACTTAGAATTTAAAGGCAACAACCTAAACAAAAAAAAATGTGTTCAAAACCTTCAATTGCGCAAATGACTAAACTAGACGGTCGCATCAGTGTTTTACAAAATGTGATACTTGTACCTACAAGAGAAGAGAATGATGAAGTTCAGGAAGCAATGCATAATTTAGTAAATCAGCATGAGCTTCCAAATCACAATGAAGTGGAAAATATTTTGGAGAACGAAGTCTCGAAATTAATGGATAAGTTATATTGCCAAATGATGACCTACTGAACGAAAATGATGTCGAATCTGCTAACGAAACTAACGCCGAACCTGCTAATGAAATTGACGCCGAACCTGCTAACGAAATTGACGCCGACCCTGCTATCGAAAATAATATCGGCGAACAATTAATTATGAATGATATAGAAATGTTGGACGAGATACAACAGGAACAATTTAATATAGAAGCCTTATTGACTATTGAACGCGATATTAATTTGGAAGAAATTAGACACACGCGGATGGAAGTTCAACAACGACTAGAGTAGTTAATTTATAGGCTCGCCAAATACAAGGAAGCTCCCAATGGGAAATAGGCACGCGAAATACAAGGAAGCTCCCAATCCCACCACTCTTCACCATTCCAAAACCCCCCACTCTTCTCCCTACCAAATCCCCACACTCCCTACCAAAATCCATCCACTCTTAACACTACTCTATATAAACTCCTTAAAGTTATAATAAAACAAAATTCACAACAATGCCTTTGCCAGTACCTGTCGATCTCTCCTGGGACGCAGAGCCTTGTGAAACTTACGATCCTTTGCCAGTACCTGCGGATCTCTCCTGGGACACAGAAACTTGTGGAACTTACAATCCACAAGAGTACATAGAAAACAATTTAATTTTAAGAAAACCTCCACCTAATCTCTCCAAGAGTGCTAAAAAGAAATTTCGAGAAGCCGAGCGTAGAAGATTTGAAAAATTGGAAGCAGACTTAAATCAGAAAAAATGACATGTGCAGCCGTCAATTTATTAATGGATCTTATGAATGACAAACGACAACTTATTGAATTGAGCTTTGAAGAACTGAAACTAATACCTTTGGAGTACCTTATTAGATATGCAAGACCTTTAGAATTACTTGAAATTTGGTCAAATTTACCTGAAGAATATAAGATCAGCTTCAATTTACAAATTAATTTACCATGCTACCTACATTATAATAGGCCAGACTGGAAAACCCACGTAGATGGACCACCGTCATCCCAAAGACAGTGTTATTTTTGTAACTTCTCAACTCAGCCTGTAAATATTTAATTTATAATAAAAATATTTATTTCAATAGATCCTGTATTATTTATATCTAGGTAGAACAACATCAGGAAATACAAGAATCCCTAAGAAATGGCATTCATGAAAAAGCGTTGCATTTGTAAAAAATCATCAAGCTCAATAATATTCAGTATATTCTATTTTCTGTTTTATTTTCTATGCGAAAACACGAAGCTAATTTTTATAGTGCATCCCAGTTCCCACATTCTGTTGTTCAACGAACGCATTTTACCTTGGCAATGCAAAGCCAATGACTTTAATTTTTATGTTGCATCTCCATTCCCACATTCGCTTCTATTTTTTATTTTATCCCATCCTGTATAATTTAAACCGTCTTTATCATAGCAGAATCTCATTAAAATAAATGGACAATTTAAACGTACTACTTTAAAGTAATATTCTGCTCTGCAATTTACTAAGATTGAAACAACATACTGGAATATAATTACTTAGAAGTCTTCGACCGCCCATTCGCAGGTACTTGTTTTAAAAAATCTACTTTCCACAGAGACGAACTAGGGAAAATATTTCTTAGTGAATAATGCAGTCATAACGGAGTATGTAGATAATTTTAATCAATTAGTAAAAATTGTTTTTTACATTTAAATCAATTATTAAAATTGTTTTTGTACAATGTTGCCAATGCCATTAAAGATATTATGCACCCATGCATTGATATTTTAAATTCGCAAATACTCTCCTGTCCTAGCTTCATTTTTACAATCTTAGTTCACTGCCCGGTCAATGTCTAGTTGGATGCATTTTTACAAAATCTAGGCGCCTTCGCCGGGCAACGAGATGCATTTTTACAATCCAAGATGCTAGTTATTCGCTCATGTTAGGCCGACGGGATACATTTTTACAATCCTAGATGCTAGATAATTATGTGAACAAGTATATTTTTTCGACTTTGGTTTAATATAAATGAAACCAAGGGCTAGGCTGAGACCATTCGCAATCTCTAGCTTGTATAGAGACGTACATATATTTATATATATTTACAAGATTTTAAAAATGTCGGGCAAACCATCAATTAAAATTCTACAAAATATATTAATCAAACAAGAACCAATACAATTTGAAGGTGATGTGCCGAATCCACTAATGGATTTTTTTTTTGATAAACCAACTTCTCCACAAGAATTCCAAACACCGCCATCTTCGCCAACAGAGACCTATTTAGCTGCGAAAAACATTGAAGAATACATCAATGGAAACCTTCCTCAGTGGGATGAAGCAATAGCTCAACCAGAGTCTCATCAGCCAGAAGGAATGGACAACCAAGAAATTTTTCCAAGCGCTCAACCAGAGTTTCAACAGCCAGAAGGAATGGGCAACCAAGAACTTTTTCCAAGCGCTCAACCAGAGTTTCAACAGCCAGAAGGAATGGGCAACCAAGAACTTTTTCCAAGCGCTCAACCAGAGTTTCAACAGCCAGAAGGAATGGGCAACCAAGAAATTTTTCCAAGCACTCAACCAGAGTTTCAACAGCCAGAAGGAATGGACAACCAAGAAATTTTTCCAAACGCACAACCAGAGTTTCAACAGCCAGAAGGAATGGGCAACCAAGAAATTTTTCCAAGCGCTCAACCAGAGTTTCAACAGCCAGAAGGAATGGGCAACCAAGAAATTTTTCCAAACGCACAACCAGAGTTTCAACAGCCAGAAGGAATGGGCAACCAAGAAGTTTTTCCAAACGCACAACCAGAGTTTCAACAGCCAGAAGGAATGGGCAGCCAAGAAGAACATTACCACCCAGAGAACCGCCAGCAGAGATGGATTAACCACTTGAAACGAATCAAAGACATCAACACCTCAATTAAAGAAACAAAGAACAAGAAACTCATTGCTGAGGAACAAGTCAATGATTTCAGTAAACTATTGTCAGTTCTCGAAGAAAGAAAAAAATCACTCATTTTAATGTATGCAAATATTAATAATGAACAAAATTTAATTCAACAGATTGCCAAGAGAAAAAAATTATTTTAAAAAATGTTTTAAACCTTGTAAATATATATAAATAAATATACCTACGTCTCTATATAACCCTAGAGATTACGAAACATTTTATTTTGTTTTATTTACTTAGGCTAGTAAAACCCCAATTATAGCTGCATTAGTACTTGCATAGAACTTAGAATAATTTGTAGGGAAATAATAGAATTAGTACTTAAATCCAAGCTTTATCTCAAGTAAAAAACTGGCAATCATATTCTCCAGTCTAATTTGACAAGCAAAGGTTTAAACTGACAAGTGTAAGAATAAGACAACTAAGTTTTATACTATTAATGTATTTCTGAGCTTTTTCGCAAATTTATAACGAACAGAGCAATTTTAGTATGTACAATAATAAAACTAAATTCACTCTAGCAACTCATTCCAAGACGAAAATCATTTGGAAACCAAGAAAATCGTTGAAATATCACAATAATTCATAAGTTTTTAATGACGACTTATTAACAATAACAAAACATAGCTGATCAACTATAAGATCTTAATTTAAGCCAGTACTAAATTACCTTCCTAGTGGACCTAAGCGTAAAAATCTTTAAAATTAAATTAAAACAGGCTTACCCTCGAATTTTATTGCCACTGCACTTTACACAGTTTACAAAACTAATTACCACATAAATCACATCGAAAAGAAACTTATTTAGTACTCGTAAATAAATAAATAATAATCACTTAAATCACATAACAAATAAACTATATATGTAGGTTAGTAAATACCTAGATACAACGTACACGCGTTTTACTTTCGAACTTGCTTTATTCTTCGTTTCGATATAACAGTACCGGTGGACTTACAAGAGCACTGACCATCGAGGTCAACCGGTCGAAGCCGCGAAAAGCAGATGTTGTGAAGTTTATATTTAAAATTTCCTAAGTTTTGTGTCGATAAACACGCAAAATTCAGTGTCCATCTGTCACAGGCGATTTTCTTTGAATTCGACGTAAAAAGTTGGCATAGAGATAGTGTGCTGCTAAAATGCAACTTAAAGTATAAAATCGGAATTTTAATTCTGCGGGAATGGAAAAAAATTTAAGGGTATGGTATCAAATGAAAGCCTATTGAAGCACGAATTTAACAATATATGATTTATTTTTTTATGCGTTATTTTGGGAAAATCCCTTAAATTATAATATCACCAGAAGGATTACTCAGAAAAATCTGAAAAAATTCACGAACATTAACAATTAGCTGTAGATTGAGCCAAAATTATCAGGATTGAAAAATTCTAGCGCGATCAATTGTTATAAACAATTAAATTGTTTATTTTCCTATAACTGTTAAAACATTGGTTTTAGAGAAAAAGTTTCTTAACAAAAAGTATTTCATACGGCATAAGAAACAACTTTTGTCCTTTCACATTTATTAAAAAATTTTAATTTAGCTCAACACATATGCGTTAGTAGAGATAGATGATATGTTTTGCGCCCGCCGTCCACCGGTGGGATTTTATCTTGTGATATATGACGTCAGTATCAAACCCAGCCATACCACATGTGTCAGTATCAAACCAAACCTGCGCGCACATACGTCACCTGTCATACATCATCTGTCAACTGTCATCTGTCACCTGTCATACATCATCTGTCATCTGTCACCTGTCATACGTCATACGTCATCTGTCAACTGCCATTTGTCAACTGTCATATGACAACTATCATACGTCATCTGTCACACATTACTTGAGGTGGCATCAACTACTTGGGGGACACTATCTATTTGGGGCCTAACTGCATCGAAATTGGAATGGAATTGGAATTACCAGCGCGTTAGCCGATCTCACCATCGACTTCTCATAAAATATTTAGCTCATAACATATAGGCTTGCGACAGCTAGGCAAGCAAGTTGGTGTTTTTAGCGAAGTCACTATGAGAACGATATGTAATAAAGGTATTGAAGGAAGAAAACGCTGAGTAGTAGGAAAATTATTTATTTAACCACAAGATATATCGATATTTAACAACTTTATAGACAAAATTAGTTAATAATATTTAGACAGGTTACTGCTACGAATACAAGTAAACTAGAAATACTGTTCATAGTTTCGGAGAAGAAAGTTTTTTGTTGATTTGAACTGGCTTAAGCTACAAGAATGAGTATATATACATTGCAACAATTTGACAACTACAGTTCCGATTAAAATATGAAAGCTGTAACATTTAACGAAAATATGAATAAAATCCATGTATTGTTTGCATGGAATTTTGCATATAGAGAATCTCGCAAAAGTGATTACGAACAGTATGTGTTGGATCGCTACCGCTTTCAAAATAGACTTCAATATGCTGAGAAGCTCCTAAGGGATGTTTTGGATGAAAATTTTAGGAACAAAATATACAATGAACGTTTTAAATAATTTTTGAGTACGACCAATTCAACGTCATATCCTCCCACCTCCTCCTTAACTTGCAGTACTAAGTGGGGAATATTTTCCCACCCATGCGAGTTTGACTTGCAGTACTAAGTGGGGGAATATCTATAAATTTATACGCACACATTTTCTAAAGCATTATTTGCTAGAAATAATACATAAATATGATTCAAAAACGAAAGCTGGTTGGTTGCAGAAAATCGGTGAAAAAACTTAAACAAGAAGACAGAAGTAGATGCCCTGTTTGTTTATATTCCATGAGAAGAGAAGAAATTTGCACACCCAATTCGTGCACACACAAATTTTGTATAAAGTGCTTAACAGAGTGGTCAAAAACCAACGCACATTGTCCTCTTTGCAGAAGATTCTATTTCTCAATTGTTTTAAAAGAGACTAAGGAAAAGATTCTTGTGAAGAAAAATGACAGTACTGATCAATCTCTAGTGATATTGTTGTACATAAGTGACATGATGAGAAGTAAATAAAACCATGTTGTTAAATATAAAGTTTTTTATTTTGCTATATTACATCTTTTTTTAATATCCAAGAATTGTGTGATTTGTCCATTCCCAACCATTTGACATAAACTTTATTTCCTTTTCTTCTTAGCACCTTTTCCACGAGATACACGTTTGAATGTTTGACTTTCTGCAACTCTGGTTCATAAAAACTACCTAAAATTAGTTCATTTTTGTCACCTGTCAGCAGATATGTTCTTGGGTTGGTTAATTTAATTTCTTTAATTTGAAAAATTTCATTTGACCAGTTTGGTGTATATCCCTTTTGAAAAGCCTCCCTGTATTTACTAACTCTAACATAATCCCCTTGTTTAAATTTTGATTTTCTGGGGTCAAGTGTTTTTATATTATTATAAGTTGATTTTAGAACATCTTTTTCATTTTCTTCATTTATATCTATAGGTTTTAATCCTGTTGTTCTGTGTTTAGTTGTATTATACTTAAAAACAATATTATTTAAGATATCTAACCATTTATAATTGCCTTGCAAGCTAAACTGTTTCCACATGAGAGTTTTTAAAGTTCTGTTGACCCTTTCAACAATACTTGCTTTCACTGTGGAAAATGTACTGTAGTGATTAATGTTATATTTCTCCATTAATTTATTAAAGTTTTTGTTGAAAAATTCTCTTCCTTGATCTGTATGTATGTTAGTTGGAGGAGTTTTCGCAAGCTTTAAAATTTTTTCCATAGCTAAAGTTACTTCCTCAGCAGTTTTTCTTTTAACAGGTTGAACCCAAACATATTTGGAAAATGTGTTTATAACAACTAAAATATATCTATATCCTTTATTTAGTTTTGCATAAGGTATCATTTCCACCAAATCTGCTTGCCATAAGTCGTTTAAATTTTTAATAATAACCCGTCGTCGTCTAAAATTTTTTCTAGCCGGTTTATGTAACTCGTTGACTAGATCTTCCTTGATGTTGGTTTGTTTACTCATGACTTCTAAATGTTTAGTTTGTTACTTCTACAGGACATTTTATTAACAATTCACCATAAAAATCTTCTAAATGGCTATTTTCAGGACGATGAAAAGAAAGAACATCCCCTTTCTTTAACCGAATACCTACAGGGTCAGTGATCTTTTTTCCATTAATTTTTAAAAAAACATATTTTTTTGGATACTCTGCCCCAATTATTGTAGCAGATTCCATAGGAAAAACATATGTAATTCGTTTGTCTTGTAATAAATGGTAAACTCTATCGGGCAGAGAGTAATTTCCCAAGAAAGGTAATACCAAATTATAATATAGTTTAACAGCACTAAGGTCAACAAGTTTTATAATGTTATGTTCTTTATTATCTTTGCCAAAGATGTGGGAACCAAACTTGTCAATAGACATGGTTGTTGCCAGCGGTAGAATAAGGAATAAACATGTGAGACTTAGTATTTATTTAATTATTTTTGCTTCTCTTAGTTCTTCTAAAATCGATATTATTTCATTTTGATGACCAGTATGTCCAGCCATTTGCGATGACATTAACAATTTCAATCTATCTATGATTTCGTTTGGATCGTCATAATAAACGTAATCCATTTTTTGTTTTGATAGATTTAACATAGCTCCCCCCTTTCCACTTTTTGTAGACAGATTTCTTGTAGAACGCGGTCTTTGTGGAGGTAACAAACGCGAAGTACTTGGTAGTATTGCACGATAACCTGTCTCTGTTGTGCTTCCACGTTTTAATATACCTTTTTGTAATAAGTAAGGTTTAACTATTGTCAAGTATTTAATGTCGGTCGAACCTTGAATTTGACTATCAGGATCAAAATTTCGTCTATATGCATTTGTCCTATTCAAAACATCCATATAATTTTCCATATCATTTGATGTATAACCAACAGGTTCTTTTTTAAAAAGAAGCTCATACAATCCAGGTGTTCCCTCATACCTAACTCCTTCAACTTTAAAATCTTTTCCTATGAAATCCACCACAGACTTAGCAATCTTATATTTATCTGCATCAACATCATGTCTAAAACCATATTTGTTATCAAATTTGCCTTCCGTGTCTTTTATTAGCCCATCCACGAATGGTCTTAGAAGTGAATGATATGCTTCCAAATATTCTTCATAAGCAGGTGTTCTTGTTAATTCTAAAACATCTTGTCGCAACTCACCTATAGTTGGTTCAATTGTTGTTTCAGGGCTTGATTCTCCTGACTGTTGCGAATCTTCCCCAAATACTTCATCATCTCCTAAAAGTGAGGGCATGTGCGTTGAAAGATATTTACTATATGCATTTGATTTCCTTTGATTGATCTCTGGCGTAGGAAATTGAAATTTTGGGGTCGAAACTAATTGTGGTGAATATACTTCTTTTTTAATGAACGGTTCTGTTTTAATTGTCTGAATTAACTCATGCAAAGGTTGAGTTATTGGTTTATATTCTTTTTCCATACGAATTTCTTTATCAGATAAATCTGATTTTAAAGCTTTATACTTTTGTCTGACAGCTTTTCTAGTTTTTACCAACTCTTTCGCTGTTTTTTCGTCCATCTTTACAAAAGGTAGGTTGTATACTAGAAAATTATCGTTTTGTCAGAGAGTTATATAGTGGAAATAAAATTATCAAATCCTTTTCTATAGCGACCACCATTAAATTGGCAGTCTTTATCAATAACGACAAAGTCATATTTATGTTTCCAACACATTGAACACAAGTTTTTAAACTCTTGAAAGCTCATGTCACCATTTACATGATCATCATATATATGTTTCAAGTTTGTAGCATCCTGTTGAAAAATTACCAAGAGGTTGGCATTATCACGTATAAGTTGTTTAGGGATTGATGAATATGTTTGACACAAATAAAAACAATCTGTATTTTTATGACGTCCAAAACAAAAATAATCCCTCATAAGACTTTGATCAGTGCATACTATATCATCAAATATAATCAGTGAGTTTGGTTTTATTTCGGTGGGTGAAACAATATCCTCAGCGTTCGATGATTCAAAATAACCAATAAACTTTAGTGGTGCAAAAAGCCTTTTTAAATATTCATATTTTGATTGATATAAGGATTTTGAGTACACATATATATTTTCAAATCTTAATCCATTAGCGTGTGTTATAAGGGAAATCATAACATTTGTCTTCCCACAACCCGATGGTCCTACTATTAAACATCTTTTACAGTTTCCACCAAATAATTGTCCATGTTTTCGATAATTATCATGATATAAATCAAAATTTTTTATCGGTAAAGAAAAATCTTGTTTTTTAATCTTCATTGTTTGAACATCACTATTTAAGTAAGGTTATTTGCGTTTTCAAATCATTTATATATAATGATTAGAGATAATAATGTCATTCACTGCGTGGAAGGACAGAGAAAAGGTAGTGGTTTATTAAATACTCTTATTAATAAATTGCCAGTAGAGCTCCATATTCCTTCTTATAACTTTTGCGGACCTGGTACAAAGTTAAACAAAAGGCTGGCCCGAGGTGATAAGGGAATTAATTTATTAGACGAAGCTTGCAAAGAGCACGATATAGCATATTCGGAATATTCCGATTTAAAAAACAGAAACGAGGCAGATAAAGTATTAGCTAAAAAGGCATTTAATAGATTCAAAGCTTCAGATTCAAATCTAGGTGAAAAACTGTCATCCTTGGCTGTGGCCGGAATCATGAAATCAAAAACAAAACTCGGTATGGGAATAAGAAAAAGAAGTCATAAACGCAAGAAAGGAGGTCAAATATCCTTTAACCAAGGTGTAAGAAAAGCACGTAAAGAGCTAGCTGGGAAAAAATTTGCTAATATAAGAAACGCTGCCGGCACTGCTTTGTCATCAATTAAAAAATTAAAAATAAAAGAACCTAAACAAAGAATTATTCCAATTCCAAAAACTGGTGGAATTTTACCTTTAATACCTATTTTTGCTGGTTTATCTGCTCTCGGAGCCCTAAGCGGGGGCGCTGCTGGCATTGCCCAAGCAGTAAATTCTGCCAAAAATGCACAAAAGAAGTTAGAAGAACAAACAAGACACAACAAAGAAATGGAAAAAATATCAATTGGAAAAGGTCTTTATTTAAAACCATATAAGAAAGGGTGTGGTCTATATTTAAAACCATATTCAAAAAACTGTTAAATTTGCTACCTCGCCGACCTTTGACAAATATAGATTTATTAAAGTATGCGAAAATATTAAAGTTGTCACATTTTAGAGGTGTCTTTATGAGAAATAAGTTACCCAAAAAAATAAAAAAATATGAAACAGGTATTATAAATTTAGATGATGATATGGGGGAAGGCACTCACTGGACGGCGTATGTTAAAAATAATAATAACATAACTTACTTTGATAGTTTTGGAAATCTACGACCACCAAATGAAGTTATAACTTATTTCTATAGCGATGGTAGCAAAAACAATATTAAATATAATTATGATAAATATCAATCTTTTAATACCTCAACTTGTGGACAGTTATGCTTACAGTTTATTTATAATAATACGTAATTGTGTTTCCATTTTATTCTTATTACGACCATCATGTCGTTTACTATAGCTCTTTCCGCAAATTCAGCTATACTTCAAGCAGATTTCCATCCACCTATTTACTTAGATCCTAACACTTCCTACGTTGTCGGACTTACCAACTTTGAAACTTTTAATGCAATACCAAATATTGATAAAAGTAATAATAAAGTATATTTTGGAAAAAATAATGAATTTTTAACAATTCCTACGGGAAGTTATGAAATGGACGATGTTAATAAATATTTACAGGCTGAATTCCAAAAAAGAAATATTTCATTTCACCTCTATGCAAATAACAACACATTAAAATCAACAATAAAGTCTACTACGGATATTATTTTTAAAGACGGTACAATAGGAAAGCTTTTGGGTTTTAATAATGGGATTATATCTGGTGATGGAGTTCCAAAAACATCGGAAAATCCAGCAGAGATTATAAAAGTTAATTCTTTATGCATAGACTGCAGTATCGCAGAAGGTTCCTATCTGAACGGAAAGCCAGTACACATTATTCATCAGTTTTTCCCTAATGTTAGCCCTGGATTTAAAATAATAGAAAGTCCCCAAAATATTATTTATTTTCCTGTTACAGTAAAAGTAATAGATAAAATAACAGTAAAAGTAATAGACCAAGATTTAAATCTTGTTGATTTTCGAAACGAGACTGTAACAATACGGTTGCATATAAAAGAAGTATAATGGTTATCCTTTATAATAGAAAAACCTTCAATTTACCCGCAAAAATTAATAAAAACTATAAGAAGACTAAACATCGTAAACCAAAGATTAGTAGAAGGAGAAACACACAAGGGATAACACGTGAAAATATAAGCTTTTTGAAATCTCTAGGCTTAAAAGTTTTAGTATAATGGATGTCCTTAACGTAACAGAAGGTCTTTTCATAGATAATTCAATTGTGCATTCCGAAGTTCATGGTTATGAACCATACCTACCTACTAAATTGGGAAATAACGATGAAATTATAATACCTGTTCATGAAGTAGACAAGTATACTCTTCCTTCCGAAAGCTTTCTTTACATAGAGGGCAAACTAACAAAAGATAATAATGCTATCTCAAATACATTAAAATTGATAAACAATGGGATTGCGTTCCTTTTTAAAGAAATGCGTTATCAATTAAACGGTGTTACAATAGATTCAGTTAGAGATGTTGGGTTAACTTCGACAATAAAGGGATATTTGTCATATAATAAAAATGAATGCAATAAACTTAAAAACGCAGGTTGGTTTCCTATGGAATCTTCACAAGTTGTTGATGCAACAACAGGATTATTTAATGTTTGCATTCCACTTAAATTCTTAATGGGATTTTTTGAAGACTACAAAAAAATTATTTTAAATGCCAAACAAGAACTTATTTTAGTACGCGATAATTCAGACAAAAATGCTACAATTAATACTGCAGACGAAAATCCAAAAATTGAGCTTACAATACTGATATAATAATCGCTTTCCGGAGTTGGGAACTGATTGAATACCCGGAATTATTAAAAACTAATCGTCATAACTGGCCTGTCAAAACATCTACAAAAGTTAATACCCCACGTCATGTAGCAATTGCTTTTCAAAAAGACTTAAGGGATAAATCGACAACTGATATGTCTCTATTTTCCAACGTTAAATTACGAAACATCAAAGTATTTTTAAACTCTGAGAGATATCCCTACAACGACCTATATTTAGACTTTGCTAAGAATAAATTTGCATCATTATACGAAATGTTTTCACAATTTCAAAAATCTTACTATGGATTAACACCTGAGCCCATTTTTTCTCCAAAGAAATTTAATACTTATGCTCCTATCGTATATATCGATTGTTCACATCAGAAAGAAACAATTGAATCCGGGCCTATTGTTATGAGAGTTGAGTTTGAATTACATGATGATCTTATAGACAAAATATCTGCCTATTGTCTTATTATGCATGACAAAGTATTTAGCTACAATCCATTAACCAAAAATGTTAGACAACTTTAAAGCGCATGTCTAATATTTTATATAAAGTCAATGCTCTACTATTCTTTCGTACCATTATGGGTGAAGAACTGGAACTTCGAGTATCCTACTTTTTAGAAGAGCTGAAAAAATTAAAACAACAACTACAAGAATATTCTGACAAGAAATCTATGATTAAACAATTCTCATTTTTGAAATTATGAGGTTATTAATTGTCGATGTGCAGGGATTTAACATAGAAAATAAGAAGTTTATTCCCAAAGAGTTGGCTGCCTATGATGGAAGCAAGACTTGTCACTATGTTTTTAAAGCACCATTTGATCTAAAATACCTGCCACCTGACTTACACAAACAAGCTGTGTGGTTAATGAAAAATCATCACTGTATCCCATGGAATGAAGGATATACACCAATTCACAAGTTTTCTGAAATAATCAAGAATTTAACAGAGAAAGTAGATCATGTTTATGTGAAAGGGAGAGAGAAATCCGAATACATTCGAAAATATTCATTAAAACTAGTCATAGAACTTGATGAAAATCCAAAATTACAAGAAGAAGAAGCTCATTGTTTTTATCATTCTAAATCACCATGTATATGTGCACTTACTAATGTATACAATTTATATAATAATAATTATTTAATGATTGAATAAAACACATAAATGAAATAAAGTTTTTTATTTTAAAAAATTAGGTTGAATTCTTGAATAATTTCAGGTGATAAGAACTTCTTTACTTCATCCAAATGCTCCTCAAATCCCATTTCCTTTATGGTTTGCAGAAAAGTTCTTATATCAGAAGTATGTAAATATATGTTACAGGCTTCTGCAGCTTTTTCATACTTTCTTGCCATATCGATACATTCCTCATACGTATAGAATCTTTCGAATCCATACTCGGCTTCATGCTCAGCATCAAATTCTAGATTACTAAAGTGTTGTGATAGATTCTCTATAGCACTTGTTAGGTTATATGCTACCCGTTCACGAACATATGCTAACCACATCTTGTTGGAGAATGTTCAGACTTAAAGTAAGTTCAGAGCTTTAAATATTAATTTAGGAGGTGGGAGGAATAAAAAGAAAAATATATATTTATAAATTTTTATTTTCAATACAACTTTTTACAAATTCATTACATGCAAATATTTCTACATCCTCCACAACACAATCTGAGTAAAAGTTTAATAATTCTAAAACACAGCAAACATTTAAACTATTTTCCATAGGTGAAATAACATCATATACATTTTTTAACAAATCGCCATTTTTCATAGAGATTCCACTAACTAAAATATTATAATATTTGGAAAATTCCTGGTTTTTTAAGATATCAAAACGATATTTGATTAAATTTGTCAAGTTCACTAATTCATTTATGGTGTCACCAGCTAAGAAAACTTCATTACCACCATCTTGTGTAATCTTAATTATTCTTGCATCCCCAATAAACACAAAGTGAATCTCATAACCATTTCCCTTCATGGGTTGCCAGCCGGTGTTGTTGGAATAAATAAAGCTCAACATAATTCCTTGGTTATTTAGGAAGGAAATCCATTGATCTTCATTAAAAATCACATTTTGATTGTATTTGTATCCACAGAGTTTAACAACAGGAATATATTTTCTCTCTAAGGAAAATCCAATGCTGACCCATTTGGATTTGGATTTGTTGATGTAGTAGATGGATTCATTGATGAGAGCTGCATTGCGCTTCTTACTAAACTCTTGTTGGTTTCCTGTTGGTTGATACATTTTCAGATGTTTGCTTGAAATAATGAGAGTAGAACTGTGGGTGACTGCTTAAATAAGCAAGCGTGATAGTGGGGATAGTAAGCGTGGTAGTGGGGATAGTGGTGGGAGGATTTAAACACTAATCTTATAGATCTAAACATCATTTAGCGTCAAACCATGAATGAGTGTAAGACAGAACTTTTTATCGACATTCAAGGATATAACTGTTCCTTTGGATACATTCCAAAAGAATTAGCGATTTACGATGGGATTCGTTGCTCAAATTATCTGTTTAAATCGCCATTTCAAAAAAATATGTTATCTGCTTCTGATATCAAACTGGTTAAATGGGCCGAAGAGTATCATGGACTAAAATGGGAATTTGGAAATATAGAACTTAATGAAATTGATGATATTTTAAAGCATGTGTTAGAAGTTTACCAATCGCCAAAAATTTACGTGAAAGGGAATGAAAAAATAAACTACTTAAAAAAGTTTTTGGATGAAGATTTCATATACGCTATTCCCATTGGTCAAGAACCAAAATTAAGTAGATTTAAGAAAATTCCAGAATGTTATTTTCACAAAAATGTAAATCCATGGCATTGTGCATTAGCAAACGTAAAATTGTTATATAATTATAGACATTGTTATGAATAAAAACCTTTTTTTATTGACTCCAGAATTTTATTTATAATACAAATATACTTTGAATAATATATATCCCATAGTACATATAAACACTACTAACAATATACTTAATAATACTATACACACATTTACATTGCATTCTTCTATACAAGATTTTCTATACAACTGATTCCATTCCTGTGTCACTACTGAAGTTTTATTGAAATAATATAATCTTAACTTATACTGTACAACGGTAGAATTATTTATAATATTATCATCGATTTTGTAGGTAAATAAACCATTATTTATATTCATTCTTTTCCATGTTGAAGGCCAACTATCATTATTTACATTATTAACAGATGGACAAATAAATGCTTCTCGAACATTAGGATCAACTTGTATGAACAAAGTATTGTTAAGGAATGCTGATAGAAATATAACTCCTACTGGTAGCAGAGCCATTTTCAAAATAAAAGATTTTTCCAGGGTTCTTATGTTTTATATTCATCATGAACTAAATCTTTTAGAGTATCAATTACATTATTAACCATCTCATCGTCAGTCTTGGATTTCTCATCCAAAATACTTATATGCTTGTGTCCCCAAGCTAAAGTCCTAAATGAATCTCGAATTATATAGCGTTTGTCATCTTTTGGAGACAAAGCAACCTTATTTTTTAATTGTGTAAACATATCATGTAAAATTGAATGAAATATATTCATTTTTCTAAATTTGGTTTCAGAATTTTCAACTACATCTTTATAATCTTGTTTAGTAATGGAATTTTCTATAACATATTTTTTTACTCCTTTCGCCTTTTTTTCAGATTTATTCTCTAAATTAACACAGTAGGCTTTAGCTCCCGTCCCATAAAAACTTAAAATTGGTTTGCCCGCAAACTCATCTTTCATTCGTCCTAATACAGAATTGTTCCTAGTTATATTATGTATATTATTTTCACTATAATTAGAAGTATCAAACTTATCTAAATTGTATTGCATGTCTTTATAAAAATTTTCCGTTTTTACGTTTAAAATTAAACTATCTGTATCCGTATATAACAAAATTGCTTCGTCTCCATACTTGCTTTTAATATAATCATAATAAAAATCATATAAAACGGTTTTTGATAATTCCAAGACTGTGAATCCAACATAAACGGGTTTGTTGTAAGTTATCTTTACTCTCTCCATTTGTATTGCGACTAAGTTTTCATTAAAGACTAGTCGATCTTTAAAATTTGGTTTAGCAATCAATGTCTGCGCTCCTTGCTTTTTACCAATGTTCTCCCAGTGTGTGATTAATCTAATGTCAACTCGTTTATCAATATTCTCCAAAGATTTACCGTAAATGGCATTATTAAATAATTTATATGTATCCTTTTCCAACTTATTTTTAGATTTGTTCCTCATTTCGGTATTTAAATCGATGTACTGTTTAAGAAATGCAGCTTGTTTAAATTTAATAACTCTATGAATTTTAGTTAGTTTTAATCCGTTTTTAAGCACCTGTTTCAGATTTCGGTAATGAATAACATATTTTTCTTTATGGTTTAAATTGCATATTAATTTCTTTTGTTTCGAATCTGGTGCACAAATATTTTCGGCCAAAAAGGGTAGTTCATTGTGTTCGTCATGTAAACGTTGGGGATAATTTAAATTTACTTCCAAAACATACCCGTATTCAGCATCGTCAGGTATAGACATCACATCAAGTTTTTCAGTTTCTTCATCGTTCAACCAAGAAAAATCACTTACGGGGAGACATTGCCTCATACTATGTCCATACAAGTTAGTTGCGTCTAAATACATTATAAATGAATTTGGTTTGCTTGGATCATAATTTTTCAAGAATGGATTATTAGCTTCAGCTTTTCGAATGCTGCAATGACAGACACCACCTCTTATATTATTTTTAAAAAAATGTATCATATCTATATCCGTTAATAATTCTAATTTAACATTAGTCATTTTTAACATTGAATCCCATCTTAAACCTGGTAATGTATAATACTGTGCAGGATCTAGCTTAAAATTATTTAAAGATACATTTCGAAAAGCTTCAAAAAAATCTGTTAATATGAGAACATCTGACAATAAATAAATTTTGGTATAATCCATAAGATTTTGACAATTAAATAAATTCCAAATATTAATTGCTCTATTGTAATCCAACGGACACATAGGTTCATCTTTAAGTTTATCATAAAAATGTTCAATAGCTGGAAGTTGATTTTCATACAGTTTATCCATAGAATCAACATAAGAATAAGGATAAACACCTTTTTTTCGAATTTCATTAAACTGGTTAGGATCTTCAAAATATTTTGTAATCTCAATGCATTGATTTGGTTCCAAGCTTTCACCAAGCTTTTCCAAAGAGGAACCAACGAAACGGAATGAATCTAAAAATCTCATTTTAATAAATATATTTTTTTCTTTATTGTCTTTATCTTTTACTTTGTCAACTAATATGGATTTTGAAAATGAAATGTATTTTTCCTTAGTTTGTGCAAGTACATCAATATTATCTTCTTCAGAACACAATTGTTTAACAAATAAATGACTATCATAACCAGTTAAATTATGAAAAAAGATGGGTATAAAATTTGGAATTTGGAAGTTTAAGTTGCAAATACTGTGAGCTGCATTTCGAAATTTACCAGTTAAATGATCGTGATCTCTTACTTTTTCATTTTCTTCAACTTTTTTATTACATATATGACAAATTGTACTATTTTTATAAGCCAGCTCCTCTTCATCTGATAAAGGAAGCATTTTTACTACAGGTTTAAGATGGTCATTATAAATTCTATGTACATGACCTTCAATTCGTTTACAAAATTCATCAGCGGCGTCCATACCAAAATAGTAGTCTAATACGGACAAAGAATCATCATATGAACATTTAATGAAATAACAAAAAGCATAAGGTTCATGTTTAAATGTGTTACGAGTATACGAATCCTCATCATTATCTGGTTGATCAAACTGCAAAGGTTTTAAAAAGCATTCAAAGTCTGCATATATAACAAATGGAACTTTTAGTTGTTTTTGAAAATTTTCAAACTGTAAAATATTTTCTGGTATATGCTGACCGTACTTATTTATTTTAATGTCATTGGTAGGAATTTTTGTAAACAAATGATTACAATCATGTGATTGGTGCAACTTTAATTTTTCCATCGAGGTAAAATAAATTAAACAACCATCACAAAAATATTTTTTAAAGTGACTTTTATTAATTTGAGTTGCTAGTAACCGTGACATATCCTTAATCCAACAATAATGATTGTTTTCACCTTCACTTATCAACAACAAATTTATATGTACTGGAAGTTTTTTACTTGTGTAATGAAGCGGACCAACCACTTCATACTTGAATTTACTATCTTCATAAACACTCTCTAAACCGTAAACATTTATAGATATTTGATTAAGCGTTTCAAATTTATGTATATCCTTTAATTTCACAGGAAACTCTATTCCTTCAAAATTTAAATACTCAAAAAAATTAGGATATGAACTTGTTCTGTCTACATTTGTTTCAGCAGGAAACAGTGCACTTATCACACTCCATGCAAAACAATATGAATCATTATTTTTGATATTAATTACACCTTGTTTATTTGAAATTTGTTTTGGTAATGGTATATACGATGAAGCTCTAATTGGATTAAATTTATTTATGTTAAGCTCCAAATGTAATATTTTTTCCAACGCCCATCCTGATCCATTTTCTGTGAATATTGAAACTTTTTCTTTAATTTCAGACAAAAACTTCTTATAAATATCAGATAAATCTGTTGTTGAAGTTATGATCTTATTTTTGGTATTAAACGATTTAGTTTCGATTGTCTCTTTTGTTTGTAAGAGATATTGACCAAATAGTTCTACATTAATCTTAACACACCTATGCTTAGCTAACTGTTCTGAAATTAAACTAATAAACTTTTGTTTCACTTCTTCAAAAAAATCATCGACATCTACATACTTTTTCGATGGGAGCAGCATGTAGGACACAATCCTGTTTTTAAACGCGGAAGTTAAAATTTTCACTTCATCATCACTCTTAAGTTTACTTTTATGTAAGTTTGAACGTAAATGGGCAGCAAGTTTATTTTTCACATACCAAGTATCACAATCTTTACATCGTGATAAAGTAAGTTTTGGTATTGGAGGTCTATCTTCTACTTTGGGTCTTTTCAAGGGTACATCACATACCTGGGTATTAGCCTTTCTTTTTTCACGAGAACAAGATGGTCTATATTGACATGATTCTCTTTGATGTCTATACACATTTGATTTCTGAGTAAAAGTTTTGTTACAATCACTGCACTGATACATCTTGAGAACTGAACAAAATAGCAGAAAAGACTGATACTTATTCAACAATTCTTTTATAAAAATTCTTGCGATATTTTAACTGACCTCAGCTGACAGCAATTTGCAAACTAAACAATGATACCTTGGGATTGGGAGCTTCCTTGTATTTCGCGTGCCTATTTCCCATTGGGAGCTTCCTTGTATTTGGCGAGCCTATAAATTAACTACTGACTAGATCATTTTTCAACGATGGTTAGACATTGTAATGAGTTAATAGACCTTCTTAATACCAGAGAACAAGCAGTTGTAAACAATTACCAGTCAATAGTGGAGCAAAGAAGACTCATGAACATATTAAATAGAAATTAGGAAACTTTTCAGTTTTTATCAGTGATATTAAAAATTAGAAATAATGTGTGTGTAATTTTTTTCCTACAATTTTTTCTTCAAAGACTTATGGACTTGGTAGATAAAAAATTAATGACCTTTAGAGTATAACTTTATAAATATATTCAAATTAAAAAATAATTTGTTAGTTTTGTGAATTTTATGTTGACAATAAAAAATGTTTTTAGTACTTAAATAAGTTTAAAAATGTATTTTGGTAATATCCAAGCAAAGAAGACTATGGACTTATTAAATAGAAATTAAGAAACTTTACAGTTTTTATCAGTGGTAGTAAAAATTAGAAATAATGTGTGTGTAATTTTTTGCCTACAATTTTTTCTTCAAAGACTTATGGACTTGGTAAATAAAAAAATTAATGAACTTTAGAGTATACCTTTATAAATATATTCAAATTAAAAAATAATTTGTTAGTTTTGTGAATTTTATGTTGAAAATAAAAAATGTTTTTTGTATTTAAATAAGTTTAAAAATGTATTTTGGTAATATCCAAGCAAAGAAGAGTATGGACTTATTAAATAGAAATTAAGAAACTTTACAGTTTTTATCAGTGATATTAAAAATTAGAAATAATGTGTGTGTAATTTTTTTGCCTACAATTTTTTCTTCAAAGACTTATGGGCTTGGTAAATAAAAAATTAACGAACTTTAGAGTATAACTTTATAAATATATTCAAATTAAAAAATAATTTGTTAGTTTTGTGAATTTTATGTTGGCAATAAAAAATGTTTTTGTATTTAAATAAGTTTAAAAATGTATTTTGGTAATATATGGTTTTGAATATATTTTCTTTTGTTTAGGTTGTTGCCTTTAAACACTAAGTTGCTGTACTAAAGTTGGGTGTAATTGTGTAATTTTGTAATTTTTCATAATAAAAAAGTGTTTATTTAAATGAATCCAGTATTATTTATATCTTCCTATATTAAATAAATAAAAATCACACGAAATATCCACATAAATTTAACTTCCTGGATATTTTAATTCCGCTAATGGAATATCTTCTATACTAATTTAAAACGATAGTGATTTAAACACTATAGAACTTCAAAGGAAAAATTATATCTTGTTAGTGGGTCTTAAAAGTAAATGTACTTAATTTATTAATTGTTTATTTTTATTTATTAAGTTGGTAATAATCATGTGCTTGTATTAATTTGTGTAAAAGCCCTAAAAATAACATTACTTATTAATACATGATATAAAATACAGTACTTACAGCTCTATCATGAACATTATGTAGAAATACCACAATTTTATCCAATCTAATTCACTTTAGTATTAGCACATTAAAACTTTATTTTAAAAACATATTTTTTACACTGCTTTATAGCAGTAACTGATTTTCGCGTTGAACTTACAAAGCCGTGTCCCGAAGCAAGCACAAAGACGGGGCGTGGGAAGAAACCTTATGAGTGTGGTTTTTGCATGGGAAGAAACCTTATGCTAATATATAAATATTTGCATATGGTAACTGTATAAACAGTTCGTTGCGAGAAACGGATTAAGCATTTATTCATAGACAGAATAATAAAGAAAAGAGTGACTGTTACTGGAAGGCTTGCCGGAAAACTGTTTTTACAGTAAATCTAAACGTTTTAACAGCTTCCATAGAGGATGGAGACCGAAAATTTAGATGTCCTTCTGGAGCGAATCGGCCACCCTCAAATCACGGACGAAGACCTGGGGCAAAAAAACTTTTGGGGAATATATTGGTAAAATATATCGTTTACCAACAAACGGGATCAGCTTCCTTTGAAGTTCTGCTGCCAATGTTTGTAGACTGCCTGCTAGGTGAAAACGAAGATGTCAAATAACCGGGGGTGGCGCTGACATACCTTTGCCTTAATGAGTCGCTACCAATTGAAAGTTCGGCGGCTCTGCTAATGATGTTGGCGCAATTGGCCCACTTGCCAAATCAGTTGATTGAAATCCTTGACAAGGGATTTCAATTTTCTGAGGAGTCAATTGACGCCATCGAAAGACTAATTTAGTAGAGCCGTTATTTGGTATTTGTATATAGTTATTTGTTATTAGTATAAATAAAGATCCGTTTCTTACAATTGTCGTTTGTATCACTTTTCTTAATTTCAGGTTAATTTAGTCGTTAGCAAATCAGGTGCTTTCCTGCTCTTAACTAAAGTAAAAGTACTTGCATTCTTAACTAAAGTTACAATTTTATTTACAAGTTTCAAAGGTTAGCAAATCTGGTGCCTTCCTGCGCTTAACTAAAGTAAAAGTACTTGCATTCTTAATTAAAGTTACAATTTACAAGTTTCAAAGGTTAGCAAATCAGGTGCTTTCCTGCGTTTAACTAAAGTAAAAGTATTTGCGTTCTTTACCCGTACAATTTACAAGTGCCAAAATTTTAATCTAGTACTTGTGCTTTACCAAAGTCAGATTAAAATTTTGGCTCTTTATTTACAGCAATTCTTTGCCAATACATTTGAATGGGTTTTCCAAAGGAATAATCAAGTGGCATGTTAATACAATTGTAGGCCGGTGATGCACAGGGCATATTTGTATAAATTTTTCCCGGTTCAAATTCAGCTTTATAATCATCGCAGTTTAACGGTACATTATGTCTATACGGGTAGTCACTAAAGTTTTTAAATTGACCCTCTAAACACCTTATACATTTACCGTATGCAAATTGTAAATTGTACTCGACACAGTTACATTCACCCGTTTCAAAATCAAGTTCAATGTCAACCGCATTGTGTAAACCAGTCACGCAAATATTATTGATTTGTTCAAGATGGGACCACGGCGGTGATTTATAAATGTTACCGGTTAAAGGATCAATATTGTTGGTACAAGTAAAACGCCACGAGCCATCAAGATATGTATTTATGAGCGCAAAACTCAAAGCTATTTCTTATGGAGCTTCAATCTGCATTTTTGGGTCCATTTTAGGGCGTGGTCACTTTTACCTAGGCAGAGACCGCGGCAAGGCATGAGTCGGGCAACCTCGGGAAGACTCGGTAATGATCGGGAGGGAGTTACGTGTTACGCCACTGGTGAAGTGTAGCTATAAAGATAAAGACTGGTAAATGCCTAGAAAGACTTTATTTAGGTTCTTATCTATTACACTGCGCAAAATGATAAATAAGTAATAAGCGCATAACAAGAGTTTTACCGACCATTGTCTTTTATTATTTCTCTGCATATATATTATTTCACATTTTATCAGTTATTATATCACTTACATGAATAATGTTAAAACATTATCTATTTCACCGTAAGTTATCTTTTGCTATGAAGCATTTAGTTAACATTTTATCTAATAAAATAATATAAATACTGTAAGAACCTGTGTTAGGATATACAGTATATTGTTAGACGTCTCCACGCACGTTAGTGGCGGTATATTTGTATCACTTGTCCTAATATATCTGTTTGAGGTTACCTGTATAGTTTCATTGGCAGTGTATTACCAAGTTCATACGGAGGGGTTTCTACGAACCACCCTGCTGGAAACCCAACGTAACTGGCGCAGTTCGGTCAAGGATTAGTGCCCGTACAAGAAGTTCAAGTGTAGTGCCGTAACGTATATACGGATAGCTCTTAAACGGACTGGTGATTTTCAAATCTTCAACGGGTCAACCACAAAATCCACAAAAATCAAAGCATCAAATTCAGTTGAGGGAACAGTAGTGTAACAAGCGAGGTCTTGGTCACTTTCACCCTCTTCATCGTCGTCAAACTCACGGATTCATAGTGTTGGAGTGCTCAGTGCTCATCCAAATAGTGGTCCGCAACCATCCACAACCATCCAGAGGAACGCATATCCTGTGGAAAAGCTTCTCATCCATTCACACAATCATCCAGAGGAACGCATATCCTGTGGAACAGTTCAAGTCGAAAAGAAGAAGTCAGGCAAGTCATTTTTCTCAATCAATTTTTTTTATCTTCCTTTTTTTTCTCTCCTAATGAATAAGTTATTCTCTCTCGTTCTATGATCAATAAGTTTAAAGTTTCTTTGCGTAAAAATAGGGAATATAGGCAAAAGATAAACGAAATTAAAAAACAACCAGACTCTTCAAGTTCTGATTCTGAGTCAGACTTTGATATAGATAGTCTTGCGGCTGAATTACAACAAATTGTTTTAAGTGATTCTAAACAACTAGAACCAAAAATGCCAGAAGTAAATTATTCTGAGGTACGTCTTTTCCTTGATATTATCCCAAATTATAGTGGTGAACCATGTGAACTAAATAACTTTATCGCAGCTTGCGACGAAACTGTAAATCAGTATGCTGCTTATCAAACATTGACTAAATTAATTTTTCGCGGAATTATTGGTAAATTAAAAGGCAAAGCTTTAACTATTATATCAAGCCGTGTCGAATTAACTACTTGGGAACAAATAAAACATATTTTAAAAATTTCTTTTTCTGACCAGAGGTCATTTTCTTGTTTATTACAAGAACTACATCAAACAAAACCTCAAAATAAAGAAAACTCTTATAGTTTTGGTGTAAGATGTCAGTATTTAAGAAGTTTAATTTTTTCTTCTATAAATAATGATGTTACTTTGGCTCAACCTGAAAAATTGACACAAATAAATAATATCGAAAAACTAGTTCTAATAACTTTTCAAAAATATCTTCCATCTCAAATTCAATTGGCAGTTCGATTAAAAAATCCTCAAACTTTAGAAGAGGCTATGCAATACTTATTAGAAGAAGAAAATTTTCTTTCAATGATTCAAGATGGTAGAAAAAATGTTTCACATACTTCAAATCAAGTTGTACAAAATACTCCAAAACCAAATTATTTTAACTATTCTACACAGAATTTCCCTAGGCCAAATTTTCAAGCTCCATTGACACAACAACCTTTTACATCAAATCAGCAAAAACATTTTCCGAGTCAACCTATTAATATTGCCTCAAAACAATTACCACCCCCGAAATATTTTTCAAATCAACAGGTCTTTGGTAAACCAACTAATGTTTGGAAACCTAAGGGAACAATGCAACCAAGACCTACTCCAATGTCTGTAGTTACTAAACAAACGGTTCAGCAACCCAGTACTTCATTCCATCGAAGTCCAAATTATTTTCAGCCTCGATCTAGACCAACTTTTATATCTGAAGAATTGTATAATATTGACAATACTGATAATGACCATGAATATTTTGACAATACTAACAACGACATGCAGGAAACTGAACAAATTCAAATATCGGAAATCCAAGAATACGAGAACTATCCAGAACCACAAATAAATGAAGAAAATAATATGCCAGAACGTCAAAGAAACGTGAATAGATGAAAGAAAAAATATTCGTGGAAAAGGTTTCTCAGCTCTATATTGTGTCATATCTAAAATTTGTGCGCCTGCAGCTCTATTGACGTCTATCAAATTATTGAGAGTCGCTACCTAGTTTAGAATAGTTATTATTTTATTCGCTTTAGTGTAAGTTTACATTTATTGTAGTTTTAAATTGTTTTATAGTTTATTTAGTTTATTTACTTGCAATAATGGCTTCGAGAGCAAGCAATACAACGGCTAGACTAGGGATTAAAATGTCTGCTAGCATGGAGCTCTGGTTCATCTATGAGCTGAGTGGGAGGGTCTCACAGAAGGGGACTGGATCGGCTGAGGAGAAAGTGGTCGACGGAGTGAGATATTTGTTGATATCTGGGGTTGGGGCAGACTCCGAGGCAAACTGGCCCGTTCATTTCAAGACGGCTATGCTTGAGTGGAGCATGTACGAGGTGAAGACGATCCTCAACGATCAGAATATCATGTCAGACATGGCCAGATTTAAGAATGTGCAGTCAGCCCTATACACATTCTTGTACAGTGTCAAAAGTGACACACCGCTTGATGAAGAGATAAATGCTACAAATGAAGCATTTGTTAGGTTCAAGTCGTACCTAGAGTTTTCATCTGCTACAGGTACAATGGAGACTGCCCAATTGACACCGGCAGCAGACATAAATGTGGCGACAGAGATGAACTATAATGTAGTCTTTGCAATTTATGACGAGGCTGATAAAGTTTGCATCGGCTCCACATGTCTGAGGAATGGCCTGCTCTGGAGAGAAAAGAGGAAGGGAGAAATAATAATGTTTAAAGTTCCTTCCGGCAAAGTGTTTGAGGTCATGATTGCCACTGACAAAACACCTGTTTCGGAGGTAACCATGACATTCAACAGGGCAGTCTGTGGCACAGCGATAGAAACTGCAAAAGCACAAGCCGCAATGACACCTAAGCAAACTTCTAAAATAGGTGCCAATATTGGGTGGGATGCACTGTATGCCTACGCAGATAAAATTGAGGAGATGCTTCTCAAAGTAGGCATAACTTTCGAGGAGTATTACATTCCTTATGTGTGTCTGCCTAGGAATAGACCTACCAAACTATCCGCAAACGCCCCTGGAAGCGAGTATATGTTTGTGGTGTTCTCAGTGTTGAATGATGCTTACAATGTAAAAATTGGAAAGCAGACAGAATTCAACTTTACATCTTCCACGATGGCAAAGCTTGGTGCTGAGGATATTGAGATTAAAACTGATCTCGCAGTCAAGCTTGTTAACAAACTTTATCCTATTTGTTTCAAGAAGATGAAACATGGTAAGTCTGTGCCACAAGAAATGGTCAACATACTGAATGACATTGTTGCCAGCTTAAGAACAGGCACATTTAATGCCATCGACGTTGACAAGGATGACTATTTAGACAATTTGTAAGGTTTCCCAGTGTTCTTTTATTCTATCTGTAGTTTAGTTTCTTCTTGGTTTTGGGTTTATTGGGTTTAAATAAAAAAACACAAAAAAAACAACCCAATCAAACCCAATCAAACCCAATCAAACCCAATCAAAACTGACTAATGAACCAAATTTTCAACTAATGGCCTACAATATGAATCAAACATAGAATTAAATTATATAGATAACAGAAAACTTCCATATATCAAAATTTTAGAATATGGCAACAAACCGTTAAAAATTTTTTTAGATTCGGGAAGTCATATGTCACTGCTAAATCCCGTTTTAGCTGAAAAATACTTTTCTGAACATATTGTTATAAAGCCAAATGTAATTAAAACTTCATGTGGACAACTTACCACAAAGTATGAAACGCATATCCCTGCTTTTAAAGAATTTAATTCAAAAGAAAAAATTATTTTTACACTTTTTGACTTTCATAGATTTTTCGACGGCTTAATTAGTTTTCGAGATATTCGCAATTTAGGTTTTAATTGGAATATTCAAGATGCCTATCTTAAGAAAGAAAATATTAATATACCTGTATATCAGTGCTCTCCATCTGAGTATGATTGTCATAATATATCCTTAGGCGACAATGAAATTTTAAGGACAGTAATCCCTATAGATGTCCCTAATGACGGAGATTATTATATCCCCGAGATAAAAGTTAATTCACACTGTTATATACCTGAATGTGTAACAAAAGTAAATAATGGCCAAGGAATTGTAGAAATTCATAACTTGGGCATTGACGATACATATGCTAACTTAAGAAAACCTATAAAAGCATACCCTTTAAAGGACTTCGAAACCTTTAAAGGAGAAATTAAAAGCAACTACGCTTATTCTAATGTTGATCAAATTAAAAACCTACTTCGACTAGACCATCTTAACGCGGAAGAAAAATCTAGGGTAATAAAACTATGTAGAGAATTCCATACAGTTTTTCAGTACCCAAATCAACCACTTTCAGCTACCACTCAAACCCAACATATAATTAAAACCACTGATGAAGAACCAGTGTATACAAAATCTTATAGATTTCCAGAGGTACATAAAAGTGAAGTTCAAGAACAAATAAAGAAAATGCTAGAAGAAGGAATTATTCAAAACAGCACTAGCCCTTGGTCCAGTCCAATATGGATTGTCCCCAAAAAACTTGACGCGTCCGGAAAGCAAAAATGGCGGATAGTCGTCGATTATAGAAAACTAAACAACAAAACTGTTCAAGATAGGTTTCCCATACCAAATATTGATGAGCTACTTGATAAATTGGGCAAAGCTCAATATTTTACAACTATAGACTTAGCTAGCGGATTTCACCAAATTACTATGCACAATGATAGCATTGAAAAAACCGCTTTCTCTACAGACTATGGTCATTTCGAATTCCTAAGAATGCCATTCGGTCTGAAAAATGCTCCGGCAACATTTCAGAGAATGATAAATGAAGTATTAAAGGAATACGTTAATCAGATATGTTTAGTATATATGGACGATGTTATCATATTCTCAACAACTTTAGATGAACATATCCAGAATCTCAGGAAAATATTTAAAGCATTTGAAAAATATAATTTAAAAGTTCAGTTAGACAAAAGTGAATTTTTAAAACGAGAAACTGAATTTTTAGGTCATATAGTGACACCGGAAGGTATTCAACCCAATTCTAAGAAAATTGACGCAATCCTTAAGTTTCCGTTACCTAAAACTCATAAGCAGATTAAAAGTTTCTTAGGAATGATTGGATTTTATAGAAAATTCATAAATAATTTAGCAAAAATAACAAAACCTTTAACACTTTGTCTAAGGAAAGGAAAGAAAGTAGAACATACAGAAGACTTTATTAAGGCCTTTGAAACATGCAAAACAATTCTATGCAATGACCCAGTCCTTGCTCACCCAGATTTCTTAAAGACATTTCTCTTAACCACTGACGCAAGTAAATTTGCAGTAGGTGCAGTTTTAAGTCAAAATGGTAAACCGGTATGTTATGCTAGTAGAACCTTAAATCCTAGCGAAGTTAACTATTCCGTTACAGAAAAGGAGTTACTTGCTATAGTATGAGCAGTAAAATATTTTAGGCCTTACCTTTTTGGAAGACATTTTAAAATTAATACCGATCACCGACCTTTGAAATGGCTAGATAACCTTAAGGAACCCAATTCAAAACTTATCCGATGGAAACTTCTTCTGTCAGAATTTGACTACGAAATAGATTATATTAAGGGCAAAGAAAATAATGTTGCTGATGCACTTTCTAGAAATCCATCTGATAACACAGAAATTCAGTCCTTATTTAATGAAATTGGAGATTCAGATGACGTCATACAGCAATTTCTAGATACAAATGAAAATCATGTGTCTACTGTGCATTCCGCAGAAGAAATGCCTATTTTATCTCTACCTTATGTAGAAAAACCACTTAACTATTATAAGAATCAGATGATTATAAAAATATCTGAGTCTTCGCCAGTACCACTTTGTATTAGAGAAAAAGTTTTTGAGAATCAAAGATTCTTTATAAACTTAAGAAGACGACACATAAATGATGACTTAGAAGAATTTATTGCAAACCTTAATAATAATACTACTTACCATCTTTATTTTCCTGATAAGGAACATGAAAGATTTTTTATAAAATACTTACAAGACAAGCTAGTAAGAATTCATTCTAAGCTATTAATTTGCTCAGACAAACTTACCGACATAATCAAAGACAATGAACAAAAAGAAAAAATGAATTACCATCATGTATATAAAACCGGACACAGAGGTATTACTACCACTATTGATTCTTTAAAGAGACATTATTACTGGCCAAATTTAGATAAAGACGTAACTAATTACATAAATAATTGTAATATTTGTCAAAAGGCAAAATACGAAAGGCAACCTAACTCTTTTGAGTTTCAAAAATTACCATTAGGTACTAAACCATTCGAAAGAATACATATTGATACATTATCAATCTCTAAAGAAAAATATTTGACAATAGTTGATACGTTTTCAAAATTTGCACAAGCTTATAGCATACCTGGAATTAATTCAGTCAATATCCTAGACGGATTATTGGTCTTTATTTCCCACTACGGTATTCCACAAGTCATTGTTTGCGACAATGGAATAGAATTTAATAACAATTCATTTTTAGACTTTTGTAAATTACATAAAGTCCAAGTTCATTTTACTACTCCTAAAAACCCTAACTCCAATAGTTATGTGGAAAGATTTCATTCCACACTTTTGGAACAAATAAGAACAAAATTTCAACAAAATGCTAAAGAGTCATTAGATAATTTAGTAAGATATGCCATATTACATTATAACAACTCAATTCATTCGTCAACTAATTTTACACCATTTGAAATTGTAACAGGACATTTTAATGCTAAAGATCCTTTTGATATCCAAGAAAGGGATATAGTTTCAAAGTATGTCACAGATCATAAAAGAAAATTAAAGGAAACATACGAAAAACTTAAAGAAAAATTTAATACTGAAAAAGACGATAGACTTAATAAGACAAATGATAAAAGAAAAACCCCTATAACTCTTAAACCTGATGATAAAGTTTATCACAAACAACAAACTCGGGATAAATTAGCAATGAAATATGTTAAAGTCGATCCTGTAGCACAAACAAAAAATAAAATAAAAACCTCAACATCTAAGTATTCTAAGCATAATATAAAAAGGCGCAAAAAATATTAATATATTTATTTACCTTGTTTCAGAATGAAGATTCTATATCGTTTCTCATTACTCCTTATTTATATTAATTTTGTTATGGCCTCTATCCAACAATTAGCTAATCCAATTTTACCAATTCTCTTAGGTAATACTAAAGTAATTTCAAACAAACATACTTTTGTAAGTTATATTAATATTACTGATTTCACAGAACTAAAAAACAATCTTAAACTACAATTAGCCTTTATTACAGAAAATAAAAATGACACTACAATGTCAAATAAGTTGGCTGGACAAGCTTGGTCACTAATAAGCCAAATAGAGCGTTTACTTCAAGCCGTTCATCCAAATATCAGGGAAAAACGTGGTCTATCAATTTTGGAGGTACTGTATCTAAATGGTTGTTTGGAACACTTGATTATGAAGACGGTAAAAGAATAAATTCTGTACTAAACCATCTAAATAAAAATGATCATATGATTCAAGAAAAAATTAACGAACAAATTTCTATATCAAAAGATTTTATGTTAAAAACAAATCAAAGTCTTTTTCAGATAAGATCTAATGTAATAACTACAATGCATCTTATTGAAAAATATCAAGAAAAAATTAATGCTATTAATGCACTACATTTAATAATTAATTCTCTGATTAGTCTGGAAAATAATTTAAGTCAAATTATAAATGCCGTTACATTTGCTTATCTAAACAGGGTGCATCCAATGTTCCTTTCACTATATAATTTAGAGTCAATGATAACGAAAATGAACTCTTTCTATAATAAAAATCAGTTGGTAGATTTTAATAATAAACAAAATTATTATAAATTTTTGGGAATTCAACTTACTTTTGATAAAGAGAGAATAATTTTCTTGATCCACTTTCCATTTTTACACCCTTTACAATTCAAATCCTATTTTATATATCCAGTACCCATTCAAAATAAAATTATCTCACCACCAAAACCATACCTTATCCTTAATGAGAAAACTGGAAACTTCCAATATGAAGAAGACCTTTGTGAGCAAATAGAAGACACCTTCTACTGTAAAGACCATTTAGAAGCCAATGAAGATTGCGTTGTCAGCATCGTTATAAAGAACGAAGCCACCAATTGCAGCACTCTCTTGATAAGATTAAACACTCCTACAGCCAATCAAGTGACCCCTCAAAATGTATTGTTTACCACTCCAAGCAATGCACCAATAACAGAAGTTTGCCAAGTGGAAAAACACAGTGAGTTGCATTCGGGTAGCTATCTAATTTCTATACCAGAAAGCTGCCATGTAATTATTGATATGGAGATATTCTATTCTACAGCTGAAACCATGTTACCAGCAACAGTTGTTCAACTGCCATCACTAGATATGCCTCTGCTTAAAGAGCATCCCACTCCACTAAATATAAAGAGTATGGACCTTGAAGAAATAAAACATATAACTTCAGTCATGAGTCACCAAAGCAAATTGGTTCTCTCCGAAAATAGAGAAACTCTTCACAGTTCTTGGTTATGGATCATCCTACTAATTTGTGTCATTATCTGCTTAATGACATATTTTGGAGTTCGTTGCTACTATCGCATCAACTACCCTTATCCTTTTATAAAGTTGTCAAGAAGAAAGAAGACAGAAGCTGAAAGCCCTACTCAACTAGAGCAGCCGTAGGTCTTTTCCTAAGAAGGGAGGAGTTACGTGTTACGCCACTGGTGAAGTGTAGCTATAAAGATAAAGACTGGTAAATGCCGAGAAAGACTTTATTTAGGTTCTTATCTATTACACTGCGTAAAATGATAAATAAGTAATAAGTGCATAACAAGAGTTTTACCGACCATTGTCTTTTATTATTTCTCTGCATATATATTATTTCACATTTTATCAGTTATTATATCACTTACATGAATAATGTTAAAACATTATCTATTTCACCGTAAGTTATCTTTTGCTATGAAGCATTTAGTTAACATTTTATCTAATAAAATAATATAAATACTGTAAGAACCTGTGTTAGGATATACAGTATATTGTTAGACGTCTCCACGCACGTTAGTGGCGGTATATTTGTATCACTTGTCCTAATATATCTGTTTGAGGTTACCTGTATAGTTTCATTGGCAGTGTATTACCAAGTTCATACGGAGGGGTTTCTACGAACCACCCTGCTGGAAACCCAACGTAACTAGGGTAGGTTCAATGACCCAGATATATCAGCGACTACATGGGAGGTCTCAGGAGACTTCTTCAAGGATATATCAAACCATCCAGTCCAGCGTTTATTTAGAAATTTAGATGGCACGGTGTGTGTGTGCGTGTGTATGTGTGTGTGTGTGTGATGGTGTGTATGAGTGTGTAAAATGTAAAAAATTTTAACTTTTAAGAAACTATAATAGTATTACCTCCTGGATGGCAAACCCAAGCAAACTTAATGCTTAGGTAGAACACAATTACTACGATATCAAACTATAAAATAAAGAACTGATAAAACGTCCTGCAAAAATTCCAAGTGTAAGAAATATATCCAACATTAGTAGATTGATCAACAAAGGTACGGCCTCAAACCCCCATGTTATTTCTTATGAAGGTTCAATCTGCATTTCTGGGTCCATTTTCGGGCGTGGTCACTTTCCTGGCAGCACCTAGACGCGAAGTTGCCTCTTAGAGGTAGTCGGGTAAGTTCGGTATACTTCGCGACCTTAAAGGTCAATGTCCTCGCGTTCTCAGATGACCAGTTCACTCAGGTAAACTTCCTGCATCACGTGACTCAGGCGGCAGACGGTGCCAACGCCCAATCGGGTAAACTTCCTGCATCACGTGACTCAGGTGGCAGACGGTGCCAACGACCAATACCATTGACACAGGTTAAACATCGTCATCATTAATTTTAACCAACAATTTATAAAAAAGCTATGCCTCGTTGGTATTTGCACCTTCGAACTTTGGATTACTACTCGCATCACCACCGCTCTATTCGGAACCGGAAAATTATTACTAATAGTTATTATCAGCCCCATTGTCGGAAATATGAATATTAAATTACAAGGTAAATATGCGTAATAGTCAACATTGAAACAATAAATTATTAAGTTTTACCCAAGTAATTTCAATATAAAACCTAAGGGTAGTTACCCCATTCATCCCCCGCATAAATAAATATTGATATCAAATGAAAGGGAAAATAAGAATAAGTATATAATATTACTATTTTTCTTAACCAAAAAAATCTTTAGGGGTTATCAATTATATAGAATTTAGTTTTTGTAATACTCTAAACATGCATCTAAGTACATCGTGGTATATTACGAAGCGAGCCCTGTTCATCCAGGTGATAATTGTTTTAAAATTAGATATACATATGTACATATATTACAGTGGCGGTGACAGTGTTAGTAAAAGTTTATATAATTTACATATTTTTTAAAAATTTGCGAATAAAATAAAATTAAAGAAATAACTCACCTGAATAATATCTTCTAAACAGCTGTTTAACCATACCATAAATTTTTTAAATAAACATATAAAAGGAAAAAACCATGTTTTTGGAAAACAGCTGGTTTATAGAAAACAACAAACCCTAAAATGGTTGCAGAAGTCAATTGCTACAAGAAAAAAGGCTAGAAGGTATCATATAGATTAGAAAAGCTCTTAAGTATATTCAATAAGGAATATGCACATATTTTTTTTATTGCATAAATCGTTTAAGAAAGTCATTACAAACCCAAAAAAATATTTTGAAGAAAATTACTAGGATAATTTAGCTACAAAAAATGTTTACTTTTCAGTATAATTTATTACAATTTATTAAGGGAGCAATCACCGATTAAATTTCGATTTTTTACTTCTTGTGCCCCAGATATCGGTACATTTGAATCACTCTGTATTTTTTTCCTATCTATTTTCCCCCAATTTTTCAACACTATCTTATAAAGGAATAATCACACTGTAAAATGAATACCGAATGGATCATCCAGGAGCGTATTTAGGGATAAAAATAGGATTTTCTTGATTTTTTCAACAAATCCTATTTTTAACCAACATTATTCCACACTATTTACCCTATTTAGTGATTCCTTTTGGGTTTATTTTATCTATTAATTATCAAAGAATACCTCTCACTAATTTAAATCTCTTATCTTTTCTCTGAAGTTATAAATAAAAAGGTTTATTTGCATTGGGGACATCTAAAATATGAAAATTTTTGAATTTTCCAAGATTGTCATGAAAATAAAGAATTGCTGATTATTTACTTGAAATTATTAAGATGATATGTCAAAAATACCAAAGTTTGTTGCAAAATTGAATGGTTCCTAGACCGATTTCGGCTTAAAGATTATCCATGTATGTTTATACAATTTACAATACGAGGTTACCCTATAAAACTAGTAGTATTACTAATAACATAAATTTTCCTTCACACTCGTATGGGCTTAGGACCAACTAAATAAAAACAAACAGGCTTATATTAAAACTCATGATTTTAATTAGGCATGCTTAAAAATGTATGTTCTACTGGACTAGTAGAGTATTAATAAAGTATAGGATCTTAACATGATAAGTTCTATACCACTTATTTTAAAAAAATTATACAGAAAAGTTTTAAAAATCTAAAACAATCATCACGCTGGAGTTGGTATGGGTTGTGAATTTGCCGCCTAACAGGTTGAGTTGGTTATCACAAATACGAGATATGGATCCAGGGAGCCAGCCAACCTGACCAATCCAGCTATTTCTCGATCCCCCTACTAAACCAGCTATTTCTCATTCCCCCTACTCCACGCCCCACCACTTTTCCCCACTCCACACCCTACCAAATCCCCCTACTTCACAACCTATCAAATCCACACACTCTTTACCCTCATACCTCTCATCTGAAGAATGGGGAGATATCTGGAAATAAAATATAAGTCGGTATTACTTAACAAATAGCATAAACATGTCAGTACCAACCTCAGTACCAACAGACCTGTCTTGGGATACGGAGCTCTCTGAAACTTACGATCCACAAGACTACATACAAAAGAATTTAATTTTAAGAAAACCTCCACCTAATCTCTCCAAGAGTGCTAAAAAGAAATTTCGAGAAGCCGAGCGAAGAAGAATTCAAAAATTGGAAGAAAACTTAATCAAAAATTGGAAGCAGACTTAAACCAAAAAAATGACATGTTCAGCCGTCAATTTATTAATGGATCTTATGAATGACAAACGACAACTTATTGAATTGAGCTTTGAAGAACTGAAACTAATACCTTTGGAGTACCTTATTAGATATGCAAAACCTTTAGAATTACTTGAAATTTGGTCAAATTTACCTGAAGAATATAAGATGAGCTTCAATTTACAAATTAATTTACCATGCTTCCTACACTATAATCGGCCAGACTGGAAAACCCATTTTGATGGACCACCGTCGTCCCAAAGACAGTGTTATTTTTGTAACTTCTCAACTCAGCCTGTAAATATTTAATTTATAATAAAAATATTTATTTCAATAGATCCTGTATTATTTATATCTAGGTAGAACAACATCAGGAAATACAAGAATCAATAAAAAATGGTATTCATGAGAAACATCACATTTGTAAAAAATCATCAAGCTCAATAATAAAAAAATGTATATTCTAAAACATGAAGCTAATTGTCTGGTTCAGCTAACGCTTCTCACCTTATGCGAAGGTAATGCAAAGCCAATGACTTTAATTTTTATAACTTGCATCTCCGTTCCCACATTCGCTTCTATTTTTTATTTTAACCCATCCTGTATAATTTAAACCGTCTTTATCATAGCAGAATCTCATTAAAATAAATGGATAATTTAAACGTACTACCTTAACGTAATATTCTGCTCTGCAATTTACTAAGATCCAAACAACATACTGGAATATAATTACTTCGAAGTCTTCGAACATTGACCGGTCATTCGCAGGTACTTGTTTTAAAAAATATGAATCTAGGTACTTTCCACAGAGGCGAACTACAGAAAATATTTCTTAGTGAGAATAAAGAAGTCAAAAACGGAGTATGTAGATAATTTTAATCAATCAGTAAAATTGTTTTTTACATTTAAATCAATTATTAAAATTGTTTTTTTACAATGTTGCCAATACCATTAAAAATAGTATGCACTCATGCGTTGATATTTTAAATTCGCAAATACTCTCCTGTCCTAGCTTCATTTTTACAAAATCTAGGCGCGTTCACCGGGCAACGAGATGCATTTTTACAATCCTAGATGCTAGTTAATTATTCGCTCATGTTAGGCCGACGGGATACATTTTTACAATTCTAGATGCTAGTTAATTATCCAGTGAACGAGTATATTTTTTCGACTTTGGTTTAATATAAATGCAGCCAAGAGTTGCTCGAAGATCATTCACAATCTCTAGTTTGTGTAGAGAGTTACTTATTTACATATATTACAAGTTTCAAAAAAATGCCTAAACCAGCAATTAACATTTTACAAAATCTACTAATCAAAGAAGAAAATCCATTTGATGGTGATGTTGCGAAGCCAATAATGGAATTTTTTTTCGAGAAACCAGCTTCACCACTACAGTTTCATACACCACCGCTGTCACCAACAGTAACAGAAACCCATTTAGCTGCAAACTACATTGAACAATATCTTGATGATCCTGACTGGGAAATCCAACTTCAATCATCCACTCCAGTTGACCCCTACCAAGCTGAAGTGGTACCGTACCAAGCTGACCATCCATGTAATCCGGACTGGGAAATCCAACGTCAATCATTCACTCCAGTTGACCTCTGCCAAGCTGAAGTGGTACCGTACCAAGCTGACCATCCATGTAATCCGGACTGCGAAATCCAACGTCAACCATTCATTCCAGTTGTCTCCTGCCAAACCGAAGTTGTTCCATGCCAAGCTGACCATCCATGTAATCCGGACTGGGAAATCCAACGTCAACCATTCATTCCAGTTGTCTCCTGCCAAACCGAAGTTGTTCCATGCCAAGCTGACATTCCAGTTTTCCCATTACCGATGCTAGAACCGTACCAGCTAGAAAGCCAATAATGGATTTTTTTTTCGACAAACCAGCTTCACCACTACAGTTTCATACACCACCGCTGTCACCAACAGTAACAGAAACCCATTTAGCTGCAAACTACATTGAACAATATCTTGATGATCCTGACTGGGAAATCCAACTTCAATCATCCACTCCAGTTGACCCCTGCCAAGCTGAAGTGGTACCGTACCAAGCTGACCATCCATGTAATCCGGACTGGGAAATCCAACGTCAATCATTCACTCCAGTTGACCCCTGCCAAGCTGAAGTGGTACCGTACCAAGCTGACCATCCATGTAATCCGGACTGCGAAATCCAACGTCAACCATTCATTCCAGTTGTCTCCTGCCAAACCGAAGTTGTTCCATGCCAAGCTGACCATCCATGTAATCCGGACTGGGAAATCCAACGTCAACCATTCATTCCAGTTGCCTCCTGCCAAACCGAAGTTGTTCCATGCCAAGCTGACATTCCAGTTTTCCCATTACCGATGCTAGAACCGTACCAGCTAGAAAGCCAATAATGGAATTTTTTTTCGACAAACCAGCTTCACCACTACAGTTTCATACACCACCGCTGTCACCAACAGTAACAGAAACCCATTTAGCTGCAAACTACATTGAACAATATCTTGATGATCCTGACTGGGAAATCCAACTTCAATCATCCACTCCAGTTGACCCCTGCCAAGCTGAAGTGGTACCGTACCAAGCTGACCATCCATGTAATCCGGACTGGGAAATCCAACGTCAATCATTCACTCCAGTTGACCCCTGCCAAGCTGAAGTGGTACCGTACCAAGCTGACCATCCATGTAATCCGGACTGCGAAATCCAACGTCAACCATTCATTCCAGTTGTCTCCTGCCAAACCGAAGTTGTTCCATGCCAAGCTGACCATCCATGTAATCCGTACTGGGAAATCCAACGTCAACCATTCATTCCAGTTGTCTCCTGCCAAACCGAAGTTGTTCCATGCCAAGCTGACATTCCAGTTTTCCCATTACCGATGCTAGAACCGTACCAGCTAGAAAGTCGCCAACAAAGGTGGTTAAACCACCTGAAAACACTAAGAGAACTTAACACGATAATTAGCGAAACTAAAAACAAGAAAAAAATGGCAGAAGAAGTTAATTATTTTGAAAAATTACTCACAATTCACGAAGAAAGAAAAAATTGCTTATTTTAATGTATTCAAATACCAATAAACAACAGAATTTAATACAAGAAATTTCGAAAAGACAAAGGTTAATTTAAAATTTTTTTGTAATATATGTAAATAAATATCTCTATACAATCCTAGAGATTGTGACACATTTTATTTTATTTTATTTACTTAGGCTAGTAAAATCCCAATTATTTGCATAGAACTTAGAATAATTTGTAGGGAAATAATAGAATTTGTTAATTAGTACTTAAATCCAGGCTTTATCTCAAGTAAAAAACTGACAGTCATATTCTCCAACGCTAGTCAGGTCTAATTTGACAAGCAAAACTTTTAAACTGATAAGGGTAAGAATAAGGCACCTAAGGTTTATACTCTTAATTTATTTCTGAGCTTTTTCGCAAATTTAGAAAGAACAGAGCAATTTTAGTACGTACAATAATAAAACTAAATTTATTACAGCAACTCGTTCCAAGACGAAAATCATTTGGAAACCAACTAAATCGCTGAAATATCATAACAATTCATAAGTTTTTAATGACGACTTATTAACAATGATAGGACAAAACATAGCTGATCAACTATAAGATCTTAATTTAAGCCAGTACTAGATTACCTTCCTAGTGAACCTAAGCGTAAAAATCTTTAAATTAAATTAAAACAGGCTTACCATCGAATTTTATAGAATAAAACCAATTTCACTTCACAATAAACAGTATCTAAAACTAATTACCACATAAATCACATCGAAAAGAAACTTATTTAGTACTCGTAAATAAATAAAAAAATAATAATCACATAAATCACATCACAAAAAAACTATTTAGGTTACTAAGACATGCTCTTAACTTAACTGTCTTTGTTCTTTGTTTCGTTGATCGTATAAGAGTATCGAGGTCGACTGGTCGCTAGCAGGAAAGCAAGGTTGCCAGGTTTATATTTAAAGTTTTATATCGTTACAGATTCACGACGAATTTAGATTTTTTTGCACAAAAATATTCACTTCAGTGTCCGTCTGTCACAGGCGATTTTGATTTATTTTTTATAAATTATTTTGGGAAAATCCCTTAAGATATGCTATATCACCCATATCACCAGAAGGAATACTCAGAAAAATCTGAAAAAATTCACGAACATTAACAATTAGGTGTAGATTGAAGGACAATTATATCCATTGAAATATTCTAGCGCGATCAATTGTTATAAACAATTAAATTGTTTAGTTTCCTATAACTGTTAAAACATTGGTTTTAGAGAAAAAGTTTCTTAACAAAAAATATTTCGTACGATATGAGAAACAACTTTTGTCCTTTCACATTTTTAAAAAATTTTAATTTAGCTCCGCACATACGCGTTAGTAGAGGGAGATGATATGTTCTGCACCCGCCGTCCACCGGTGGGATTTTATCTTGTGATCTATGACGTCAGTATCAAACCCAGCCATACCACAGTATCAAACCCAACCTGCGCGCACATACGTCACCTGTCATGCGCAATTAGGCTTGCGACAGCTAGGCAAGCAAGTTGGTGTTTTTAGCGAAGTCACGATGAGAACGATATGTAATAAAGTTATTGAAGGAAGAAAACGCTGAGTAGTAGGAAAATTATTTATTTAACCACAAGATATATCGATATTTAACAACTTTATAGACAAAATTAGTTAATAATATTTAAACAGGTTACTGCTACGAATACAAGTAAACTAGAAATACTGTTCATTGTTTCGGAGAAGAAAGTTTTTTGTTGGTTTGAACTGGTTTAAGCTACAAGAATGAGTATATGTACATTGCAACAATTTGACAACTACAGTTCCGATTAAAATATGAAAGCTGTAACATTTAACGAAAATATGAATAAAGTCCATGTATTGTGTGCATGGAATTTTGCATATAGAGAATCTCGCAAAAGTGATTACGAACAGTATGTATTGGATCGCTACCGCTTTCAAAATAGACTTCAATATGCTGAGACGCTCCTAAGGGATGTTTTGGATGACAGTTTTAGGAACAAAATATACAATGAACGTTTTAAATAATTTTTGAGTACGACGAATTCAACGTCATATCCTCCCACCTCCTCCTTGACTTGCAGTACTAAGTGGGGAATATTTACCCACCCATGCGATTTTGACTTGCAGTACTAAGTGGGGGAATATCTATAAATTTATACGCACACATTTTCTGAAGCATTATTTGCTAGAAATAATATATAAATATGATTCAAAAACGAAAGCTGGTTGGTTGCAGAAAATCGGTGAAAAAACTTAAACAAGAAGACAGAAGCAGATGCCCTGTTTGTTTATATTCCATGAGAAGAGAAGAAATTTGTACACCCAATTCGTGCACACACAAATTTTGTATAAAGTGCTTAACAGAGTGGTCGAAAACCAACGCACATTGTCCTCTTTGCAGAAGATTCTATTTCTCAATTGTTTTAAAAGAGACTAAGGAAAAGATTCTTGTGACGAAAAATGACAGTACTGATCAAGCTCTAGTGATATTGTTGTACATAAGTGACATAAAACCATGTTGTTAAATAAAACCATGTTGTTAAATATAAAGTTTTTTATTTTACTATATTTCATCTTTTTTTAATATCCATGAATTGTGTGATTTGTCCATTCCCAACCATTTGACATAAACTTTATTTCCTTTTCTTCTTAGCCCCTTTTCCACGAGATACACGTTTGAATGGTTGACTTTCTGCAACTCCGGTTCATAAAAACTACCTTAAATTAGTTCATTTTTGTCATCTGTCAGCAGATATGTTCTTGGGTTGGTTAATTTAATTTCTTTAATTTGAAAAATTTCATTTGAACAGTTTGGTGAATATCCCTTTTGAAAAGCCTCTCTGAATTTACTAACTCTAACATAATCCCCTTGTTTAAATTTTGATTTTCTGGGGTCAAGTGTTTTTATATTATTATAAGTTGATTTTAGAACATCTTTTTCATTTTCTTCATTTATATCTATAGGTTTTAATCCTGTTGTTCTGTGTTTAGTTGTATTATACTTAAAAACAATATTATTTAAGATATCTAACCATTTGTAATTTCCTTACAAGCTAAATTGTTTCCACATGAGAGTTTTTAAAGTTCTGTTAACCCTTTCAACAATACTTGCTTTGACTGTGGAAAATGTACTGTAGTGATTGATGTTATATTTCTTCATTAATTTATTAAAGTTTTTGTTGAAAAATTCTCTTCCTTGATCCGTATGTATGTTAGTTGGAGGAGTTTTCGCAAGCTTTAAAATTTTTTCCATAGCTAAAGTTACTTCCTCAGCAGTTTTTCTTTTAACAGGTTGAACCCAAACATATTTGGAAAAAGTGTTTATAACAACTAAAATATATCTATATCCTTTATTTAGTTTTGCATAAGGTATCATTTCCACCAAATCTGCTTGCCATAAATCGTTTAAATTTTTAATAATAACCCGTCGTCGTCTAAAATTTTTTCTAGCAGGTTTATGTAACTCGTTGACTAGATCTTCCTTGATGTTGGTTTGTTTACTCATGACTTCTAAATGTTTAGTTTGTTCCTTCTACAGGGCATTTTATTAACAATTCGCCATAAAAATCTAAATGGCTATTTTCAGGACGATGAAAAGAAAGAACATCCCCTTTCTTTAGCTTTAATCCGACAGGGTCAATAACTTTTTTTCCATTAATTTTTAAGAAAACATATTTTTCTGGATACTCTGCCCCAATTATTGTAGCAGATTCCATATAAAAAATATATTTACTTCTTTTGTCTTGTAAAAGTTGGTAAACTCTATCGGATAGAGAGTAGATTCCCATAAAAGGTAATACCAAATTATAACAAAGTTTAACTGCACTAAGATCAACAAGTTTTATAATGTTATGTTCTTTATTATCCTTGCCAAAGATGTGGGAACCAAACTTGTCAAGTGACATGGTTGTTGTCAGCGGTAGAATAAGGAATAAACATGTGTGAATTAGTATTTATTTAATTATTTTTGCTTCTCTTAGTTCTTCTAAAATCGATATTATTTCATTTTGATGACCAGTATGTCCAGCCATTTGTGATGCTGTCAATAATTTTAATCTATCAATTATCTCATTTATATCGTCATAATAAACGTAATCTAATTTCTTTTTTGATAAATTTAACATAGCCCCCTTTCCACTTTTTGTAGGCAGATTTCTTGTAGAACGCGGTCTTTGTGGAGGTAACAAACGTGAAGTGCTTGGTAGAACTGCACGATAACCTGTCTCTGTTGTGCTTCCACGTTTTAATATACCTTTTTGTAATAAGTAAGGTTTAATTATTGTCAAGTATTTAATGTCGGTCGAACCTTGAATTTGACTATTAGGATCAAAATTTCGTCTATATGCATTTGTCCTATTCAAAACATCCATATACTTTTCCATTTCATTTGATGTATAACCAACAGGTTCTTTTTTAAAAAGAAGCTCATACAATCCAGGGGTTCCCTCATACCTAACTCCTTCAACTTTAAAATCTTTTCCTATGAAATCCACCACAGAATTAGCAATCTTATATTTATCTGCATCAACATCATGGCTAAACCCATATTTGTTATCCTATACAAAATTTTCCAAGCTAAACAAATATATGAGATATCTGTCCTACATTTTTCTTGTTTCTAGTATTACTAGTCTAGTACTATGTGCCTATCTGTAAGAGAGTACATTTAGACAATGTTTTAAATTATTCTACAAATTAAGCCACTTTAAAGTGTGCCATATTTTCTAAAATTAAAAATAAAACACCTGCCGGTGCCCTAATTTCGCGCAAAAGGTTGATTTCTCACGGTACTTTTAAAGCGTATCTTGACCTGATCGGTTAGCGGCCTTCCTTTTTCGTCTACCTTCGCAAGCTGCAATTATGTCTCCTTTTTTGGACAAGTATATTTATGAGTGTATTTAATTATATTGGCTTTAATGGAATGCTGTGAAGGTTTTGTTTCTTTTTCGCGACATTTGCAAACTGCATCTTGATAAAGAGAAAACCAGCCGTATATTAAACTTCATGGGCGTCCACAAGGGTTTTTTACAATACAAATAAAGAAAATAATTGTTTATAATTATTTTAGATGTTAATTATTAGTTAAAAACAAATATATTTGACTTCCTTCTATTTAAAAGCTAAGGGGTGCACACCCCCTAGCTTAAACTTGTAGAAAAAAATTACATTTTTAATTTATTCGTATTAAGGAGGTGAATTGAAAATACTAATTAAAGATAATAATTATGTTTAAATAAACGGGTACAAAATTATGCTCACGTGACTCGCAAATTAGTATAATTAACGCCACGTATTGTAACCGTAAAAATTATCAAACCAATAATATTAAACAATGATTGGGATAGTGTGAGACGACACTGATCGAAATTTTGAGGCTCCAACTCGCCTGCAAAAGTGAAATCTTTGGTTTTTTAAGGTTTCTCCGGATATTTAAAGTATACATAAGCTATTTCTCAATCAGTTAGTCAAGTCATTTTATCTCAATAACTTCCGTTTCACAAATATTTTTTAAACTTATTTTTTAAACTTAATTTTTTATTTTTACTTTTTATAATTATGCAGTCTAATCAATCCAATCAAACCCGGTACTGGAGGGGACGTTTGCTTCGTCTAGAAGGAAACCGGGTGCACGTAACCGTGCTGCAGCGAACGCTACCCCAGCTCCTGCAAGACCAGGAGCGGCTCGAGCAGCAGAATATGCAGCAGGGCAGCTTATTCATCAGCTGGTGCAGCTTGTGCAGCACCACCGAGAGCTGTTAGCTCGGATGGAGCAGCGGCAGGTCGCTCTGCAGCGGTTACATGAGCTGGAACTGGAAGAGCCACAGCAACAGCCGGAGCACCCTGACGACCCTCCCATTCAAATCAGCGAGGTGAGCAGTACGACGGTTCCTCCCGCTGATTTGTATAGGACGTATCGGGACTAGATGTGTCAAGTGATTAGGGACTGTTAATAGTGTTTAGAGACAATTTTAAGGTAATGTTAAGTGTTTTTCCAATTTTGCTTAGTTACAAATATTTTAAAGGTGCTTTGTACATTTTTAACCCTAAAATAATTTCATTTTTAGATCTTGTAACTATGAAAAAATTTTAATTTTAAATATAGTGTAGTAATTAATGTTTAGATTCACTAAGAAGGTTTAAGATTTAGTATGAGTTTAAATTAAGGCCTTATAGTTAATCGGTTATGTCTTTACAGGTTTTAGTCCTGTCACTGTTAATAATTCATCATTAAAAATAATTCTGATATTTCAGCGATTTGCTTGGTATTTAAATTATTTTAAGGTAATAATTTTTAGTTCTATTATAGTCGAAAGTACATAATAAAATTGTTGTTTTCTTTATAAATTTGTAAAAAAACACAGTAATAAATTCATAATGAGTTATCTTATTCTTACACTTGTCAGTTTAAACCTTTCGGTTGTCAAATTAGACCGGACTAATGTTTGAGAATCTGGTTGTACATGTATTAATTTTTTAATTAAAGTGCATATACTAACATTTAAAACAAAGCAAGGTTTGTAGAAAATAAATGACATTATATTAATTTTAAGTTTGCAAAAGCAACAGTATATTTAATAAAGTGAAATATTTTACATTAACAAAGATTATATATATTTTTTAATTTTATGTAAACTACTATATTATACAATAGCAATAAATTTAATGTGGTATAATTGGAATATTTGTTTCCCTATCTGTATCACTTATTTTATATCCACTATTACAAATTAGACAGGTTGTTGGCAAAATTATTAGATATAGTGATCGTTTACAAATATAGCAATGTAGGTCTTTTTTCGAATGTCTTAGTTTTCTTTTTATATGCGTATTGACATGACTGAAGACGTTTCAAAATTTGAAATTTTAAATAGTATGTCAATCAATGTTTTTACAGTCGATAAAGCAAGTGTGGTACCATTAAAACTTAGTAAAAATAATTTTCCCATCCACATAAATTTGTTGATGTTGTCATGTGATACTAATTACTTTAAGGATCCCAATGACGGTGATTGTGATATGAATAGTAAAATTTAAAAAATAAACCCATTTATCATTTTGCATATATTAAAAATCTATCTAGACTTCTGTGTAAACAAGTGGGGAACGTGAAAAATAAAAAATGGTTTTGTGAACGCTGTCTTAATCATTTTTCTTCGGCTGATTATTTGGAAAAACACTATTTAGATTGTAAAAATTTGAATACAACAAGAGTAACTTTGCCGAAAAATTCTGAGAAAATTTTAAAATTTAAAAACTTTAAAAATAAAGAACAAATACTTTTTGTTATCTATGCCGATCTGGAATGTTTATTAGAGAAATCTGATGATCAATCGAGCCTAAAAACTAAGATTTGTCAAGTGCATGTGCCATTTAATGCCACTTATTATTTGCATTGTTCTTATGACGATTCGTTATCCAAATTCGCTTCATATACGGGAAAAGATTGCATAAAATGGTTTGTTCTTCAACTTACGCAAATTGCATTAGAAATTTGCTCAATTTTTTCTAATGTTAAACCGATGAATAAGTTATCTGTTGAAGAACAAATATCTTTTTACACAGCCAAATTTTGTCACATATGTGAGAAGCCTTTTCAGAAAGACGATAAAAGAATTTACGAACATTGTCATCTTACGGGCAATTTCCGTGGTCCTAGTCATAATGGCTGTAATCTAAATTATGTCACTGATCATTTTATTCCGGTGGTTTTTCATAATTTATCAGGATATGCCAGTCATTTTATAATAAAAGCTTTAAGTACAGAGATCAGTGGTCACACTAAATTGCTTCCCGTAAATAAGGAGCGGTATATATCGTTTACTAAATACATTGAAAATACAAATGTTAGCTTAAGATTTTTGGAGTCGTTTCGATTTATGGCATCTAGTATAGATAAATTATCGTCATATCTAGATAACAATCAAAAGACAATAACAAAAAAATATTGTTCAAATAATGAGGAATTTCTGCTGTTAACGCGTAAAGGAGTGTTTCCATATGAATACCTCGATTCTTTGGAAAAATTATTAGACCCTCAATTACCGCCAAAAAATCAATTTTACAGCTCTTTGAATCGAGCAGGCATTTCGGACAGTGACTACGAACATGCCTGTAACGTTTGGAATAGATTTAATGTTAAAACACTGCAGGAATATGCAGAACTTTATGTTAAAACATGTGCTTTTATTGGCTGATATTTTTGAAAATTTTCGAAAAACTTGCTTAGCTACTTATAAACTTGACAGCCTTTGTTATGTGACTGCTCCTAGTTTGGCTTTTGACTCGATGATGAAACTTTCTGAGGTTGAATTAGAATTATTGACAGATGTCGATCAAATTATGTTTATTGAAAGAGGTATAAGGGGGGGTCTTTCTCAATGTTCCAATCGTTATGGTAAAGCAAACAATAAATATATGGGCGATGAGTTTAAACCTGACGAGCCAACCTCTTACCTTATGTATTTTGATGCAAATAATCTTTATGACGCTGCCATGAGTTTGCCGTTGCCTCAAAGCGACTTTGCATGGGTAGACGATATTTATAAAGAAGGAATTCAGATTGACACGATTCCCGACGATAATCCTATAGGGTACATTTTTGAAGTAGATCTGTCATATCCCAAAGAACTCTTTGAACTGCATAAAGATTTGCCAATCTGTCCGGAACATAGAAAACCACCACTTTCCCGTTCGCATATGCCAAAACTGTTAACAACATTTTATGACAAAGAAAAATATATTATTCACTATAGAAATCTTAAGCAAGCATTACAACTAGGAATAAAAATTAAACAAATACATAGGGTGCTTAAGTTTAAGCAATCTTGTTGGTTGAAAAAATATATTGATTTAAACACTGAAATGCGTAAAAATAGTAAAAATGATTTGAAAAAAATCAATACAAACTTATGAATAATGCCGTGTGTGGTAAAACAATGGAAAATGTTCGAAAATATAAAGATGTAAAAATTGTGACGAAATGGTTGGGTCGGTATGGGGCGAACTATTACATTTCACAGCCAAACTTTCACAGTTTAACTATTTTCTCGAATGACATGATTATAGAAATGTCTAGATAAAATATAAAATTTAACAAACCAATATTTGCTGGATTCGCAGTTTTAGATCTTGCAAAAATTTTTGTTTACGACTTTCATTACAATTATATGAAACAAAAATTCGGATCCGCTGCTAAGCTACTCTATACCGATACCGATTCGCTTATTTATCACATTTATACAGAGGACATTTACAGTGGCATTCGAGAGGATATTGACAGATTTGATACGTCTGATTATCCCGTTGACAATATCTATGGGATTCCTTTGAAAAATAAAAAAGTTATCGGTCTGATGAAAGATGAAAATAATGGTGCTATTATGACAGAGTTTATTGGTCTACGATCGAAAATGTATTCTATAATGATTTTAAAAGATAAAAGTGAAATATCATTTAAAAAAGAAAATCTTAAAAATAAAGGTCTTTCTGAGGGGGAAGTAACGGAAATTTTAAATAATTTTGGTGTCATTAAGAAAGCAAAGGGAATCAAATCGGCATCGCTTAGAAGTATCACTTTTAATGATTATTACAATTGTTTGTTCAATAATTCAATTTTGGAAACTAATCAAAGTATAATCCAATCGAAAAAACACGAAGTATATACAGTTGAACAAAGGAAAGTTGCTTTAAGTCCTCATGATGATAAAAGAATTGTTAATTATATTAAGACAGATACGTTGCCCTGGGGGTACATCTAATCTTATGTATGTATTTATTTTTTAAGAGAAAATTCTCCAATCAGTACCCGAGAGCTATACAGCAAGAAATAAAATCTCTTGGTACTATACCACGTGGGAAATGTATGATGTTTTTTTGTTTTTGTAAGCATTCCCTAGCAAGACATCGATTAGCAGATGAATTGGAAAAGAGTCAAAGCCGACATACGAAGCAAGGCAATAGTTCGTTATATTGTTGCGAAAAAATGCCTACAAGTGTCGAATTAAACATGCCCTAATATTTTATCACACCCAGGTTCTCTTCTGTTTTATTTTAATCTATATCCTTTTGGATCTGCTTTGTTAACCTTTAATAGGTAAAAGAAATATAAACAATTTTTAATGACATGCATATACATTATTTTAATTGTTTTTTTTTTATTTTTTTAGATAGAGGAAATGGATGTTTGCTCTCTGGATTCCTCATCTCCTTATCAGTGGGAATCGGAAGAGCAGAAAAGGAGTGAGCCTGAAAAGATGTCCTTGGGTAGCCATTCCCCATACGCTTCCCGTACCTCTCATCCAAAGGCATCAAAAAGACCAGCAGTCAATTGGAGTGATGATTGCGGTGAGGGGTCTTCATCATCATCGTTACCAAAACCACCAGCCCAAAAACGGCCCCGGTGGATGGATGAGGGTGACGACGATGGCGGCTATACATCTGATTCGGAGTCATCTGATAGGTGGTCACTCTCACCATCACCAACGTCATCTTGTGCCAACGATCTAGACTGGGACTGGTGGTATACGTGGGATGAAGAGACGGGAAGATGTGATAAACCTGTAAAGTTGGAGAGGACGGTCTACAAAGGACCACCACCCGCAGTTCGTCCTCCTCTCCCACCATCACCCGTTGAGGAATGGCTCCAGTGGGATAAGCAGTCCTATGTTGATGAAAGCCTACCGTTAGACCTAAGCTCTACCTAATTTTATGAAACATGAAAATAAAATACTTATCTGTTTACAACAATTTTTTATTTGCCTATTTTATCCACAATCCCTTAAACCTAAGCGGGGCCTCAGCTTGGCAACAACAATACTGAAAAAATATTCTTAGTTAATGTACATATCTATTGCAACTTTAATAGCATTAGATCACTGGTTAGCGGGAACTTGTTTTTGCAAAACTATTTGCATGTGCGTTTGTTCAAGGAAACCACACCTAATCAAGCATATTAATAGGCAATTACGTAGCGAATTTATTTTTTGAAAAAAACAATAAAATTAAAGTCACACCATAAGCAAAGCTAACCACACCTAGGCCATGACGCACCAAAGCCAAGCCTAATAAACAACAATTACTTATTCTAATTTATTCTTAGTCATTAAGCATAAAATTAAAGGCACACCCTTAATTGGGTTTGGTACGAGTTATGACTGATGCAACATTCCTCACATTCCAATCTGAGTTCGGACCCCGCTTGGTATACTACTACCATGACTTGTATCTCAACTTTGAAGAAAACAAGTTTGTCTCGTTATACGAAATGTTTACAAATTTTAGATCATCATATTATGAAAAATCCAATGAACCCGTTTTTACTCCTGGCGAATTTAAAGAAGGTTGTCCCATAGCCTATATCGACTGTTCACATCAAAAAATTAGTATGCAAACCGGTTCTGTAGTTATGCGAATTGAATTTGAAACTGATAAGTCCACCGAAGAGGGTACGTCGGCTTAATGTCTTATACTTCATGACAAATTATTTAGTTATAGCCCTTTAACAAAAATAGTTAGACAAATTTAATAAACCAACATGGTTTAGTCTCTTTAAACACGCTCCGGAGACATAATGGCTTCCGATCGTCTAATAATGGATTTCCAAGCCTTTAGGGAGGACAAACTTATACCGAAGGAATTAGCGGCGTACGACGGTCATAGAATCAGTCATTATGTTTTTAAGCCACCCTTCGGATTGGATTGTTTATCACCAGTTGCATTAAAGCAGACACAGTGGCTAATGCGCAACCATCACTGCATTGACTGGAATGAAGGGCATATACAAATTTGCTAGTATTGTGAAGAATTTAACAGAAAAAGCTACCATCATTTACGTTAAGGGAAAGGAAAAAGCAGACTTTTTAAGAAAATACTCTAGCAATACCATTGTAGAATTAGATGAGCAACCAGCCCTTAAAAAGGACGTTCCTAAATGTTTTTATTACTTAAATAATGATTGTGTATGTTCTTTATTTAATGTACTTTTGTTATATGATCAACTTGTAATGCAATCTTAATTTTTAAGTAAATATTTAAACTTTTATTTGTGTTTTTGTTCTAAAATAGAGTAAAACAACCCAATAGTTAATATTTAATTCATTTATATTATATACATTATAACTCATATTGTCATCTACATGTTCATAAAAGTCGGTAATGTCCTTTGAAAATTCTAATACTGACACTCCACCGGCCAACGGTAAATCTTCGTAATCCAATGTTTGTACCCCTCCATAGTCTTCTGTATAATCCCACTGCTTTGGAAATATCACTTTAATTATAATATCCGTATTATGAGGAGAGTGTTCTTTTCGCATACAGCTAATTAATAAGCTATCACCGTAGAGTGAAAATTAATTGTTGTCCATTCTTCATGACCAAATTTTATAAAACAAATTTCAGGGCCAAGTTCCTCGGAAAATGATCCACAAATATCTATGCGATTTATAGTAAATGGCACTTATACGATTCTTACTTCGTTCTCTGGTATGAAGTCTAACAAGGGCGTCGATTGTACAATTTTATTGGGACACTGTTTATCGGTCAGTCCAACTTTTACTTGAAAATAGTATTCACTGATGTGTTTCATTATAATAAACTACACAATAATCATTTAATTTGCATAACTACTTTCTTCGACGGTACAAGGTGAACACTGAGAGTTCCTTAAGTTAGGTCCTGCCACTTATTTATAATCGGAATCACCACATATATTCAGCTCCGGTATGCATGTAATATCTACCACCGGTATACATGAAATCCTTATGATGTGGTGGTGTTCTTATATTTGCATTTGGTTCAAGGTGAAGTGAAAACAAAGGCGTAGCGAGCGGCCAGGCAGGTCGCGATGCATATTCAGAACCGAAATCCCACATATATTCAGAATCGGAATCACCATATTTATATTCAGAATCGGTATGCATGTAATTTAATATCTAGCACCGGTATACATAGAAACCTTGTGGCGCGGTGGTGGTGTTATTATCCAGCAGCGGTATTATACATATACTACTATAAATAAAAAAAAAATGGAAAATCAAAAAATGGAGAAACCAAGAATGTGTTTTGTTCGTGGATGTCGTGAACCGGCTATTAATTGGGTGACTTATCAAAAATGTGGACGAAGAATGGTTTGTGATTTGCACAGTTTTTGTCATCAGTGTAAATATAGTAGAAAACATACAAAACTGTATGAATATAATGAAAATCTGTATTGTTGGAGCTGTCATATACACTACTGTCATTGAGATCTAAACAATTTGATATAAAGAAATCAAAAAGTGTGAAGAAAGGATATGCTATCTTACCGTCGTTCTCATTTTCCGATGCGAGATAATTGGATTTTTAGGAGTAATATATTAATAAGATTAAAAAATATTTGTAAAATAGTTCAGTGTTATTTAAAACTTTATAGTGAGAAGATATTTTTTTATAAATAAAATGGAAATTCAAAAAACGGAGAATCAAAAAATGTGTTTTGTTCGCGGATGTCGTGAACCGGCTATTAATTGTTTGACTTATAAAAAATGCGGACGAAGAATGGTTTGCGATTTACATAGTTTTTGTTATAAGTGTAGATGTGGTCGAAGAAACGCCGATCAATTGTATCAATACAATGAAAATTGGCATTGTTTTGTCTGTGATCCATTGAAGCCCAGAGGTTCTTGAACTTACAGTATGTTATCTAATTTAGGTGATTACATAAGTTTATCCTCCTCTCCTTTGATGATTAAAAATTTTAAGTTATAATTAGATTACCAGGATTTTTACTAGTATAAAAGGACTAGTTTAAGTACTAATATGTTAGTTATTAGATATTTTTGTTTTTCTAAAGAACTAGTACAACAGAGATAATTTAAGTTTTTACATTTTGTGTCATTATTACGAAACAACTATGGCTTGCACAAATATATGGGATGAAATATCAGCTTTTCCAAATCTTCCTGAAAGTTTTATGATTTATTTTCAAAATCACGTTAATTTTGATATTATATCAAAGAAGCAAAAATTAACTCCTGATTTTATGCGAACATTTCTCACCAAATTAAATTGGAATTATTTGTCGCAATATCAAGAATTACCCGACTATTTTATTCATGAATTTAGATCAATGGTCAATTGGGATAGTATTTCTACATTTCAAACTTTAACTGAATCATTTATTCGATTTCATAAAAACGAAGTGAATTGGAACTATATAGGGAAATATCAGACAGTAAGCAGCGAATTTATTAATGAAATGAGACCATGGATTGAAAAATTTGATAATTATTTTTTAAATTAATGTAATATGTGTATTTAGATTTAGAAAATTTACATTTAATAAGAAGGATTACATCTACGTTTATTTAAATTTATTTAATTGATGTTTGTGAAAAATAGTTATGAATCAGAGTGAGCAAATAACTAACCGCACCTTTTTATGTAAAAGATGTTATTGTAGTGTTAGAAGAATAATAAATAGTTATTATGTAAATCAAAGTAGAATAATTTTTAAATATTGCGATTCGTGCTTAATTAATTATGTATTTGGTGTAAACAGTATAAGATCTATGATTATGGAAATAAATAAAACAAAAAATTTAATTTATAAAATGTGTTTTATTTTTAGTAATATTTACAGAAAAAAATTAGAACAAGTAACTACTTAATTTTATATTTATCTATCCAACTATTAAATTTATTATCAAATCCTTGCCATTTTACAAAAACTTTATTTCCTTTACGTTTTAACACTTTTTCCACTAAGTAAATATGGAAAATAACTGTTTATAGTTGAAGGTCGTAAAATCCACCTTTGATATCTTGTTGATTTTCATCTTGCAGTAAATAGGTATCTGGATTTGTTAGTTGCACTTTTCTTATTGTAAAAATTTCCCTGGGCCAATTTGGTTTGTATTTTTTGTCAAATACACCTCGTAATTTCGAAATACGTACATGATCACCAACTTTATATTTCGGTTGGGATGTTAATTTAATCCTATTATAAACTGTTTTCAGTAGAAGTTCTTCATGTTTTGGCGTAACCTCAGACGATTTTAATTTTATCGTATGTTTTTTGTTATTATAAATAGTTACAATTTTTTTTAATAAGTCCAGCCATCTATACGATCCTTGCATATGAAACTCTTTCCATATCATTCCTTTAAGGGTTCGATTTACACGTTCTACAATGGAGGCTTTTTTTTCACTATAGACAACGTAGTGAATTACATTATACTTTTTCATTAAATTTTGACATTCTTTACCGGTAAATTCACCACCAGAATCTGTACAAAGATGAATGGGTTTTTGAATTTTAAATACTTTTTCCAAAGCCTGAGCCACTTCTTTAGCAGTTTTTGTTTTTAATGGATATGCCCATACGTATTTTGAGAAACAATTAATCACCGCTAAAATATATTTATAACCGCTATTTTCCTTTTCATATTCCTTCATGTCAACAAGATCGGCTTGCATTAAATCCAAGAAGGATTTTATAATTACTTTTCGACGTTTAAAATTTATCCTGGCTGGTCTATGTAGTTCTTCCACAATTTGTCGTTTAACTTCAGACATAATAATTATTCTATGATATCGGCTTCTTGTAGTTCTTCAATTATAGAATTTATTTCGTTTGAATGACTCGTATTACCCGCTGTTTCGGAAGCAATTAACAATCTTAACCGTTCCACAAGCTCATTTGGATCATTCCAGTGAATGTAATCGATTGGATTGTTGAAAACTTTCATGAGCATTCCATCACCTTCTTTCTCCTCTGTTTCCGAGTCGGTATCTAATTCCGGTCTGTTTAGTAGTGGTTCAATTAGTTTTTTATATTTATCATTTTTACTACTTATTAATTCATTAGCAGGATTAAAATGTTTTGTTAGTGCGTTCGATTTTAATAAAATTTGTCTATAATTTTTTACATCTTCATCCGTATATACAGTGGGAACATTTTGATTAAATAGCAAACCATAAAGTCCGTTGGTACCCTTATATTTTTTCCAGCTATTACTAAATCAGATCCATCAAAGTTAACTCGTTTATTACCTATAGAAAATTTTTCAATCTCTCTGTCAAATTTAACTCGTAATTTTCCATCGGAATTTGCACTGTTGGGATCATTAATAAATTTTTTAATATACTTTAAAGGTAATGCATCATACTGTTCATAATAATCACTGAACGGTTTTTCTCTAATACTTTTATTAAGTTTCTCTTGATATTCTTTTTGCTTTCGAGCAACTATTTCCTGTAGATTATCGTCTTGTTTCTTGAGAATAAGTTTTCGAAGATTGTATGGTTTGTTGACTGCGGTAAATTTTAATTTCCTTTTTGCACGTGGTGCAGTTTGAGGAGTAACAAGATTTTTAATTCCTCTAGGTGTTTGTTTGAATTCCTGTGGAGTTGATGTTATTAATGGAGTGGGTTCTGATGATACGGATCTTTTATCTTCATTATCAAGATCTTCGTAATTTTCACTAAGCTCATTATCATTGATATATTCATCATTACTTAAAAATTCCTCTTTGGCTTCTTTCTTATCGAAATATTTAAAAGATGATGATGTCGATACATTTTTTACAATTTTACTTTTAGGTTTTAATTTTTTCTCAATAATTTGAAGATGTTTTGTTATGGGTTGAAATATATTTTCATGCATTCTTTGATCATATTTTAATAATTTTAATTTGTTTTTAATATCATTTCGTTTTAAAATGATTTTCTTTGTTAACAAACTATTTATTTTACGACGAACATTTTCTTCTGTTTGTTCTTTTTTTTTATTACGTGGTGCTGTAACCATTTTTTCTTTTTGTTTTTTCTCTTCTTTATTGTGTCCTTTGACGAACATACACAACAATCAATGTTTAAAAGTATAATAAACAAGTTAGAACATTTTAAATGTCGAAACCGCATCGATATCGGCCATTATTAATATTACTATCTTTAAAAATCGATAAAAATCCAAATGGTTTTTTCCAACAGTACGAACATATTAATTTAAATTTCTCAAAAGTCATATCCGTACCGACATGATCTGAATAGACATGACGTAAATTTAAATCATCCTGTTTAAATAATAGAATTACATTAGCATTGTCTCTTATTAAATGTTTTGGAATTTTCGTATATGTCTGACAGAGATAGCAACAATCGATATTATTGTGTCTTCCCATACTAAAATATTCTCTTATAACATCTTGTTTATCACATGCAACATCGTCAAAAATAAATATAGAATGTGGTTTTGCTGGAGTCGGCTGCATAATTTCATTGCGGTCAGTAAATGCGTAATAGTTTATGCCTTTAATTGATTTTAATAATTCTTGTAAATAAATATATTTTGGCTGATATAGAGACTTGGAATATATGTAAATATTTTCAAATTTTAATCCATTTGGGTGTTCAATTAAGCTTATCATAGCGTTTGTTTTCCCACATATTGAAGGGCCCGCTATTATGCAACGGACTGTGGAAGGTAACAGTTTACTGTGTTTAAAATTTCCAGTTAATTCCGTATTATTTAAATCATGATTATTAACTGGTAAAGTGGTTTTTTGTTTTACAATTTTCTTCATTTCAGTAACAGTTTGAAATTATTACATTTTCTTCATTTCAGTAACAGTTCAAAATTATTAATGCCTATAAAGTGAGTACTCTTTCAATATATACATTTAGTTTGATTTTTGATTTACAATGAGATACTACTCAAGTCGTCGTAAAGAGATCAAGGGAGGAGCCGGTCTTGTTAATTCCTTGATCAATAAACTTCCATTTGAATTACATTTACCGGGTTATAATTTTTGTGGCCCGGGAACTAAGTTGAAAAAACGACTAGAACGCGGGGATGTGGGAATTAATCCATTGGATGATGCATGCAAACAACACGATATCGAATATTCAAAAAACCAAGATTTACCCAGTCGTCATGAGATTGATCAAATTTTATTAAAAAATGCTTTAGATAGATTACGTGCACCGGATGCTTCGTGGGCTGAAAAATTAGCCACTAGGTGTCTCAACTGCAATGCATACCAAACTTAAACATGGAATGGGAAGTAATGGTGGTGGTGGGGATTCTAGAGACTTAAAATTAATAAATAAATTCAACAAAATTCATAAAAAGTATCAGTTTTTAAGGAACAAAAATGTCAAACAAGGTGTAATTATAATGCAACGCAGTATTGAAGTTATGCGTAATTATTTAGACAAAATGACTTCACTTATAGAAAATATTAATTAAATGCAAAATGCATACAGATCAACCAAATAAAAAAACAATAAAAGAGAAATCTAGGAAAAATCCTCCAAAAAAAGGAAACACAAACGATAAAAAGGAATCTATTGAAAATTTTCATGAAAAAAAAATTAGAGAAAAAATAAACGCTGCTGCTAAAAAACAATTAGAAATGGAAATGCAGCAAAATTTAATGAATTATGAATCTGCTACTACTAGTTCCGATATAAGAAGAAAGCTACTTAAACGAAAAATGAATACTAATGAAGATAAAAATAGATATGACGAGGAACATAGCCTTGTAAATAATAAAAGCATTAGAACAGAAGATGATAATATTATTACATCTACCCACAAACGAAAATTAAGTGATACTAATTTAGATGCATCTGATGAAAATATTACGTTCTTAAAAAAATAAAAAATGAATAAAAATATATAAATACAAATATGTGTTGATAGATATTTTAGTTTATAGTGATCATCTTAAAAGATAGGACTTAACTAATAAAAAAAATGGTAAAAAGAATTAATAGTAATATGAGATTGAAAAAAAAAAATGAAAGTGAAGAAGAGCAAGATGATGATAAAAAACAACAAAAAAGTAAATTAAATAATAAAACTAAAAAACGTTTTGGAAAAAATAAATTAACCTTTTCATTCTATGATAAAAAACATTAAAAAAATATTTTAATAGAAAAACCTAAAGACATTGGTACAGCTTTCAAAATAGCAAAAAAAATACGAAAAATAATAAAAACAAAATTAAATTACCGAGAGTGATTCAGATTCCTAAATCCGGTGGAATATTACCGTTGATACCGATTTTTGCCAGTTTAAGTACCTTAGGGGCCTTAAGTGGGGGTGCTGCGGGTATAGCAAAAGCAATAAACGACGCTCGAGCTGCAAAACAACAATTGGAAGAAAATAAACATCACAATCGCACCATGGAAACTCTAACTATGGGAAAAGGTCTCTATTTAAAACCATATAAAACTGGATTAGGTCATTTTTTAGACCAACAGCAAAAGAAAAGACAACAACAACCACAATGTCCCTAACGAATAAGAAGAAATAGACAAAAAAAGGAAAAACACCATTACCATAGCATCATTAGTTCTACCTGAACGCGCTCTTTCGAATTTCGATCTAGAAAAATATGTAAAAAAATTGAAAATGCCCCATTTTCGAGGAGTTTTTATGAAGAATATTCTTCCGCAAAAGATCCGTAAATATGAAACAGGAATTATTTGGACAATTCCTCCGGACCCGGCACACATTGGATAGCTTACAAGAAATACGAAAATAATATTTATTATTTTGATAGTTTTGGAAATTTACAACCGCCATTGGAAATTCAAAGTTATTTTAACTCAAGGAGTATTTGTAACATTTTTTATATCCATACATCTTATCAATCATATAATTCTGTAATCTGCGGTCATTTATGTTTAGAATTTTTATATTATTACCAACCTGTTTTGTAATTAAATAATAATAATAATAATAATAATAATAATAAAGGTCTTTATTTAATTAGAACATATTACATCGTTATAATAATTAGTATAGCGGGCGAGGTTCAGTTCGCCTCAGCAAATGTCCGGGGCGTCTGTTCAACTAACCCGCGGAGTACTTAATGTAAAGAAAAAATAGATAGTTTCTCACAAGTATACAGTAAAAAAACGAGCTAGTACATAAAGAGAGTAAGTAAGTAATGTTAAGTTAAAACTAAAGTAATTAATTAAACAGAGGCGGCACGGAAGAATCATACAAGGAGAAAATCGGAGACAGAAAAAAATTATTTAATTAATTTATTGCTAAGACCTGATACTCCAAGGAGGATAGGCATACCCGCAGAAGAAAAAGGGGAAGAAGGGGGTTCAGGTTCCGGCACCCGAGACGCTTTCCAAGACCATGGCCCTAAATTTTCTTTTTGACAGTGTTCGGTTTGTATAGTCGATATTGTAATCAATCAAGTATTTAGCAACGTTATAGGAGAATGAGCGTTTAAATATCTCCATTGAGGGAGATGGTATGGTAAGTTTACCCTTGAACCGAACATTTATATTGTGGACATCACATCGAAATCTGATTTTATTGTATAGGTACGTGGGAGTTTTTTGGCAAATTATAGAATAAAATTGACAGGCGGAGTGTAGCTGGCGCCCTTGCTGCATACTCAACCAACCGATTTCCTTTAGTTTGTGACTAATGTGTTCAAATTTTCTTATTCCGTAAATTAATCTCAGGCATGAATTCTGTAGTTTCTGTATCCGATTGACATCCACAGAGGTGAGACATGGGCCGTAGACGGTGTCGCAGTAATTTAGATGTGAGAGAACAAGACATTCGCATAGCATAGCCCTAAGTTCCTTTTTAAGGAAATGTCGATTTTGAAATATTAGTTTTAAATTTATATATGCTTTTTTCAGTGACTGTGACACATGATAAGATAACCTCAAATCTTGGTCCATGTAGAGGCCCAAGTTTTTGACAATATTTTTAAAGGTAATGTTATTGTTGTTAATTTTTATCTGCTGGCTGTATGTGTCAGTAAAATGTTCTCTGTCATTCTTCCTCCCAAATATAATTGCATTCGTTTTTTGTGGATTTAATTTAAGGGAATGATTAACAGAAAATTCAGATAAACGGTTTAAGTCAAAATTAATAGCTGATACAGCCTGTGGACATTCGTCAGGGTAGAAAGATAGATAAAGTTGAACATCGTCAGCATAGTAGTGCTGTTTACAGGAGTTGAAAATATTAGGGAACCTGGCAGTATAAATACTGAACAGAAGCGGCGAGATAATAGATCCTTGGGGTACGCCGGTGGTAACTCCCAAAAATGCAGATTGTTTATCCCTGTAACTCACAACCTGCGACCTCTCCGTCAAAAAGCTAGACATCATACCCAGGGCTGAGTCCGATAAACCAATATGGTAGAGAATTGCCGTTAAGTAGAATAACCCGCAGGGCTTTTCGATCAAAACTCAATGTTATTTCTTATGGAGGTTCAATCTGCAATTTTCGGCTCATTTTAAGGCGTGGTCACTTTTCCCTAGGCAGAGACCGCGGTAAGGCAGGAGTCGGGCAACCTCGGGAAGACTCGGCAAGGATCGGAAGGGTAGGTTCAGTGACCCAGATAGATCAGCGACTACATGGGAGGCATCAGGAGACTTCTTCAAGGATACATCAAACCATCCAGTTCAGCGTTTAATGATTTAGGATATGATTTAGAAATTTAGATGACAAGTCGAAAGAGTGTGTGTAGGTGTGTGTGTGTGTGTGTGTGTGTGTGTGTGTGTGTGTGTATGGGTAGGCCACAGGTAATACGAGGGACGAGGATTCATACCGAGTAGGGAACCCTCTGAATTTCCTACACTAAGTATCAACTATAATTTTCTAGTATATTCGCAACGTTTTATTATAATGATTTACACGAGTAATTTGATAATATATTATCGGCCTTTCCACTGTCGCATGTATTGAAGCATTATTTCGACCAAAATAGGATATAAAAAGTTTATGGATGGTTTGACAGTAAAACAATAAAGTTAAGTTAAACATTCATCAATCCATATTAAAAAAAAATCCATATTAAAAATTTCAGTATATTAACTTCAAATCCCAAGGGTAGTTTACCCCTTTCATCCCCCATACATATAAAGATTGGTATCAAATGGAAGGTAAAAATATGAAGAAGTTGAATGCGTAATTGTTATTTCTTAACACAAGGGCCCAGGAGTTTTATTTGTTTTAGTTAACTACAGTTTGACGAATACTGGCTAATAAAATAAATATTATATACACGTGCGTTAAGGTATTAAGTGATTCCAACTACAAGCCGGTAAAACTCAATAGTGCTATGTACATAAAATTATATAATCATCAATTAGCAGTGATTAAACTGTGCAGTTTCATTTACTCTAGTAATTTTCGATAAACTAATCTCAGCAGGATATTACGCAACATATGACATACTGTTTTTAGAAATAGAACAAAATAAAATAACTTATCCCATATGCTGCTCAAATAACTTACTCCATATGCTGCTAAAATAACTTACCCCATATGCTGCCATTGAATCTGCAAGAAAAGTACTAAAATCGCACCGATTATCTCCATCCTACAACCGCCTACATTCTGTTTAGATGTTTTACCCTATAAAATAAAATATATTTTGAATATTACGACAGAAATTCCTAGTAACAACAATTATTCCTAAAATAAACACCTGTATAATTTTGTAATATTCATGCTAAAGATAGTGGGTTATATCTTATGCTAGTGCTTTAAAATATGAACATACCAGTACAACTTATAAAATAGGTGAAATATTATCAATAACGTTACCAAAATGGCGGTACTCCCTCGTAGGTTTACTTGTTGAAGTTTTACGAACTTAGAGGGATAATAATATTACCCGGAACGAATTTCAAATATACGCTACCTGGCAAAATTATTTACAGCTCTAAACTCTCTGCTGAAAATGGTACATCAAAAACAGGTAAATGCACGAAAAATGTTCTAGAAAGTACGGGCGATTTAAACTCAAGACCATAGAATATTACATTGACTTTTAAATATACAAATTAATATCTCAAGTGAAAAAGGTCCAAAAAATAGTACTGACCAAGAAGACTGCCCTTCTGCTGAAATAATGTAAACACACTTAACGGAAAATTATAATGGTTCTGTAACGTCAATGCTGTGGAAAAAGGTTTAAAGTAAGTCATAGATTATAAAAATTATTATGCAATTATACACAGAAAACAGCATATATGAAAATATTTTTTTCCCTCCTAGACTACCTCGCAACACTACGAAATAGTTACAAGAGCTTTTTCTTCACACTTTAGGATATATTTATCCAGACTCTTCTAGAAAAATATATCATAGGGCTTAGAAGGGGTTGTAACCCTTCAACCACCCTCATACAAGTTACGTGATATATCCTCGCTATAGCCCTAAAACCATTAGTAATTAGAAATATATCATATCAATATACAAAAAAACATACGCCTTATCGTAAAAAGTGGTAATTTATGTATTTATTAGCACTACTATTACAAGCTTTTTGTATTGACAAATGCATTTTATTGGTAATTTCATTGCAAACAGAATAAGACGATTTTAAAAATTTCAAAGCAAACATAACAAACAGAATGATAACATTACTTTAAAGTTAATTAATTGCGACCACAAGATGTATGTATGTTTTAAACTTACATCAATTTTAGCGAGAAAATTTTACAGTGGTGTACCAATGAAAAATTTATGTATGTAATAATGTAGTATGCTGGAAAATATATTAGAGTTTTTTTCTTCATTTCTACAACACTGACATATTCAGTTGCAAAGTGGCGGAAACTGGCTATATAATAGAAAATTTATGCTTCAGAAAACCAAAAGATATCCGAAAGTGTGTACTAAAAAGTTTTATAAAATGGCCGAAGGTATGTTTTACACATAATATAATATTTTTTTTTAATAAAATTTTTTTTTCTTATAAAGAACTTCACGCTCTGTTATTCGCGGAAAGCATCGTCGAGGCCCAGTTGCCAGGGCAAGATGTAAGTTTTTAAGTTTTATTTATTTTCCGATTCTAATACAAGTTAATCTTTCAGTTTGTGTATTTTGTTCATATGGGATTGCCGCCCACTACCCTACCGGAGTCGGCAATAATTTTACATATGGGGTTTAGATTTAGTCATAATATACTTATATGGGTGGACCCCATTAAGAAATATGCGTACGTTAATCTTTATTAATGGGGGACACCGAAATAAAAAATTTTAATGTACAACGTTTTTATTTATAAACCCTTTTTATAAAAATGATTAAACATAGCATCTTAAAATAAGGTAAAATAGTAAAATAGCATGAAAAGAAAAACGTGTAGGTACTTAGAATTTTAGAGAATTCGATGCTTTTTAATTTAAATAGAAATTTTTGAACGGGTGCATATGTAGAATAGAAAATATGTAAATAGTATGTCGATTTTCTTACCGTTGCTCTACAATTCTCCACGGGCTCTACCATAGGCGGCTCCTTTTGAGAAGCTTCAAAGTATTTCATACAGCGAAATAAATGGGTTAGCTGTATGTTACTTAAGACGCCAATTGTCTTGTCATTTAGATTCATATGCTTTGGTAGATATAGATACTATATGGTTTTCTAGTTCAACTTTCGTTTGCATGTGGAATATTCACTCATGATTTTCAATAGTTGGATAACACTTAATAAACACTTTTTGCTAATAATCAGGTGCCAAAAAATTAGTTGTATCTATTAACGAATAAAAAATAATTTTAAAAAACATAAAAAAGTTATACCGATGCACCAACGTTTAGGATTTTTTAAATTTAACGCCCTATCGAATGTTTCAAGTTTATAGCTTATAAAAGTAATGCTAATGTTTCATTAAAACATATGCTATATACATATATACATATGTTTTAAAATATTATTATTATTATTAAAATATATACATATTTTATAGTTTAGTCTTTTACGTCATCGCATATACCGCCACCGCATGTGTTAATTACCACCACCAATTCTACTTTTTCCATAACTTTAGCATGATTGTAACTTTTTAGTTGTTCTACAGCGTTTGTTCCACGATAAGATTTAACAGAGGTGAGTTTTCGAAAATAACAATAGTATTATGACGCAAACTTAGGGATTTTTTTTTCAGAAATACTATTAAGAACCAAGCAAATCTACAACATGTTTAAGTGTCGTTATTGCCAACAATTGTTTAGATATAACCATAAAAATATTATCGATGAATTAGAGTTTGAATATTGGCTTGATTTCTATGGAATATCCTACGCGTACAATGACTCTTTAGAAGACGGTATTCAGAAAAGGGCCCTAGGTTTTGCTACGGATAATGTTGAGATCTGTCTAGATTTTTTAAATAAACTCTATTTACCTTTAGATAAAGTTGTGTCGATGGGTATAGAGCCCTTCCAAGTAAAAGACTTAAGTTGTATTTGTAAAAAGTGTATAGTATTATTATCAGAAACTAAATTATTTAATTAGGACTATGGGAGGACGTTTTACAACTAAAATTAACCAAGTGCTTGTATTTGTTAAAAGTGTATAACATTATTATCAGAAACTAAATTATTTAATTAAGAGACCGTTTTACAATAGTCAAGTGCTAAGTCAAGTGTTAACCCAAATAAATCTGAAATATTTTTTATATTCTATACATAAATTAAATGTTTATAGCGGGGACTGTTATCCATTTATTTTGTTCTTTATTATCAAGAAAAATTTTAAAACAAATTTTTACGAAAATTTCTAGACTTCTAAAACGCGATCACATTGGCTGTATCACGTGATCCCATTGGTTGTATCATCAAAATTGTTGTATGACTCGTAATGAGTACATGGCGAATTCTAGTGTTGTAGAGTCATCAAAAACTCAATAAAAATGATATTTAATGTGCAACTTATCCAATAAAATAGCCCTACACATAAAGTAGAAGGTTTAGGAATCTTTCAATTTTTGCAGCAAAAATCGGCATTTGCTTAATATTTTTGCGTAAATAAACTATAATTCTTTATTTTCATAGCAATCTTCATAAAATTCAAGAAATTTTGCATGTCCCAATGCAAATAAAATTATTTATAACTTTAGCGAAAAAGTAAGCGATTTAAATTAGTGGGAGACATTCCTAGATAATTAACGAATAAAATAAGCCCAAAAAAAACCGCCAAATAGGGTAAATAGTGCGGCATAATGTCGATTAAAATAGGTTTGTTATTAAAAATCAAGAAAATCCTGTTTTTTCCCCTTAACTACGCGCCTGGATGGTCCATTGGGTATTAATTTTAAAGTGTAATTATTCCTTTCTAAAGTAGTGCTAAAAAATTGCCAAAAAAAAATAGATAAGAAAAAATACAGAGTGATTCAAACGTTCCGAAGTCGAGAACAAAAAAAGGTAAAAAATCGAAATTTAATCAGCGATTGCTCCCTTCCTTTAAAGAATGAAGAAACTAAAAAATATGGATATCATGTATTTCGACGAACTCTTTCCGATAATGTATATGGGATTTTAATTTGAACCATTTTGATCCCCACAAAAAATTAAAAACCGTGAAATATTTGTATCAAAAGTCAAATTCCAAGTTTTTCCAAATATTTCCATTTTCCAGTGATTTGAGGTTTAGGTAAGTGTGTTACAAAAATATATGAGATTTTAAAGTTTCACTTATGACCCCGTTTTTCGATCTGACGCTTTGTTTTCGAGTTATTATGTGTCAAAGAGGGGTCTGGAAATGGTATTTTTCGATCTAAAAAATTCAAAAATTGTCTCTTATCCTCACCAGTTTCAGCAGAGTTCTGAAGCTCCGGGTTCCCTACAATCTCCGAAATTTTAGATCGCTTTAATTCACATTTGTGGCCTGTAATCGATATCATAGGAAACCGTGTAAAATTAAACTTTGACGTTTAATAGCTTCGAAACGAAACATCCTGTATAACTACATTTTTTACCGAAGCTAGTTGAACTATTCCTCAATCAACCCAAAAAAATCGATTTCTCTCCCTCTGACTGTCTCCGAGAAAAGCAAACCTGTTTGACTTTCAGTTAAGCTTTACGTTAACATGTAGATTTTTGCTGATCTCCTGACGTCACTTTTCTCCAATGACAAATGGCTGCTGTTTAAAGTGTAATAAATTATTCCGAAAAGTAAACGTTTTTTGTATCTAAATTATACTAGTAATTTTCATCAAAACATTTTTTTTGAGCTGATTTTCTTAAGCGATTTATGGAATAAAAAAAATTGTATTCCTTATTAGCGTTCCGTGTTATCGCGGAAATCAAATACATCATATTTTATGAATTCATGTTTCAGTAAGCTTTCAGTTTCTACATGATATCCATAATATATTTTTCCAATTTTCCCGAAATTAATCCTTAGAATTAAATTAAACTTTTTACATTTCAGCTATATAATTTTTTTGGGCCACCACACTATATCTGCTTAAATTTCAAATTTTTATATAGAATAGTTTCAGAAAAAATCGCTTCAGACATCCGCCCATCCATCCGTCCAAACGATTTCATAAATGTTCCGCCTCAAGCAACACTAAGAAACATTTTACTGCAAACTCGAGGTTCATATATTAATTCGTTTTTGAAATTGAATGCAAATAAATATTAAAAATCGTGAATACAAATTAAAAACTTTAATTTTTATTTCTCTTATTACTTTTAAAGTCGCTCAAAACCACCACGATGAACTTGATAGTTATTATTTCTTGCTCAGATTCAAATATTAGCAAAAAATTCAGGAGATTTAACTTTTTTTCCTAATAATAGGGAAAATAATGAGCTTCGGAATAATATTGAAAATAATGAACAACTAAAACAGCTAAGAAACCTCCTAATAATCCGCTATTTGAGCGGCACAACTGCTCTTTGAAGAATAAATTTTTAGGAGAAACAGAACAAATACGTTTGTTGAAAGGTCGAATAATTATTTTAGAGGGAGTGTTATATATTTATCTGTACTATATAAAAGGATAAATTGGTTGGCTGACTGAGCCCCGCGATCTGAGCTAACCTTAAAACGTGCAAACCCATGCAAACATGATCAACCCAGCCAAAACTACTAATGCTAAAAAGTTGAAATTTTGTACACAGCTTTATATTATGCTGTAGGAGGCCACTAGGAAATGACTTTTTATCTAAGGGATAAAACATCCCCTAAAAATTGAAATTATTTTTTAATTTACAAACTACTAATTTTTTAAGCCTATTTTATTTTAGTTTTTATATAAGGCTACTTTTTTCGTATTAGAATTTTACCCCTGGGAGGTAAAAGCACACCCCTATCGCTGATTTAGTAAGGCCCAGCCCTGACTATCAAAGATTGAAAGTTGATATTTTACATACAGCTTTAATTTAGGCCCTAGACGTCCAATAAGAAAGGATATTGCAAACGTCCCCCGTCAAGAGGGTAAACTCAACCCCTAAAAATTAAATACTTTTTCAAGCTCAAACAGCTTGATATAGAAAACTAAATTTTAGCGTACATGTTTATTTTAAGGTGTATGCCTCGATAAGAAGGGCTTTTTTTAAACTCTAATTCTAAGGGCTTGAAACAATCCCCTAAAAAATGAAAATAAGTTTTATATCAAAAAGTATTTGCTATTTAAAAAACTCTACAACACGGAATTTTTTCTATGTAATATATCATTTTTCTATGTTCGGTAAGTAGTATACAGGGTGTTACGATAATGAAAGTGGCCCTTGAACTATTATGTGAAAACTGGATAATTCATAAATAATATTACAAATTCTATCAATAAATTCGAAGTGTGTTAGTCTTTTCTTAACAGTATTTTATATACAGGGTCTGCCATAATATGCGAAAAGGCTATGTATAACAAAAATGTTTTGTCAATATTTGTTCACTGTGGTTTCGCAATCGGGTGTTAGCTAGTAACAAATAAAACACAAAACTATTTTAATAAAATTCTATTACACCAAGTTTTTCAAGTTCTTTCAGAATAAATAATATTTTTCCAATGTTATTATTGTTTTCAGTATTTTCTGCTTCTAAATATTTTAACTTATCAACTAACTCATTCACATCCTCGTACTTTAATATTTCTTCCTTCCATGGATATTCTTCTTTCTTACAAAGTTCTCCAAGTAGAGCCTTCTCTTTTGGCATTTTAGAGACTGTTGGCAAATTCTTCAAATTGAATGCACGGCTTCTCTGAGGTGGAAATAGTTTTGATACAATGTGTTTATATTTCCAACCACCGCTTGAACTGGTGTGTGCGTTTCGATAGAATCCACGCCGATGGGCACTGGTTAGTAAGAGTAGTTCCTTGTAATCCGCTAACTCGTTCTCCGTATATTCTTCCGGCTTCTTTTCGGTTAATAACTTTAACAGGCCATCTGATAGAGGATATTTTTCATTCTCAATCAATAAAATGTTATCGTCAAATTCAACCGGTGTGTTTCCAATAAGCCACTTTGATCCATCTGTGCGAAAACCAAACACGTTTTCACCAGTCATTGCTGCCAGTTTTAATTTAATGTTACGACTTGCCATCTTATCGCTATGACGATTACAGTACTAATGAGGTAGTTAACAGAAGTTAATGCCTTTATTTGTTCTCAACGTCTACACAACAACTATACAACAACAACACAACAACAACACAACAACCACACAACAACAACACAACAACCACACAACAACCACACAACAACAACACAACAACACAACGGCTACACAACGGCTACACAGCAACAACACAACACAATCACCTATGCAACAATAAGACAAACGTCACACAACCTTAACATAGATCATTCATGGCAAGATATTAATAAGAAAGTGTAAAAACTACTAAAGTTGATGGTAAAAGGTTAGTTATGCAAATGTATTTCAATATTTTCAATATTTCAATATCTTTATTTATGTCAATACACAAAAATAGTGTTCACACAAGTCATAGATGAAAATGTAGTATAGTAGTAGTGAAAATGTAGTGTAGTATGAAAATGTTTTTAATCAGAATTATTTTAGATACATCGTACTTTATGCTGGCAATGAAGATGGATTTATCGAGGGTGTAGAGCTTATATTTTCCTCAAAAACCCAACTTGCGGATGACCATGGTGAAATGAACCAACAAAATTTCATGAAATGGTTTGAAAATCAATTATTAAAGAAATTGACTGAACCGCCTTTAATTATTATTGACAATGCCCCTTATCATAGCATGTTATTAACCAAAATACCAAACGGCTCTTGGACCAAAGCTGCCATTCAAGACTGGTTAACAAATAATAACATAGAATTTGCAGCCCCGATGCTTAAAAGCGAGCTTTTAAGAACTGTAGCACAGTAAGTATCACATAGGTACAATTTATTATGTTAACATATTTGCTAACTAGATATTTTTTTAGAAATAAACCAGCACGAAGATATTTAGTAAATAACTTAGCAGAACAATATGGACACTGAGTTTTACGTCTCCACCCATACCATTGCATTTTTAGGTTGAAATATTTACTTTAGGAAAGTACCTTATGTAGTGGCTCTTGTTACGGCCACAGAACTAAGAAAGTTTTAGCCCTAATACAATGCATGTACATAGTTAGATTTAGGGGGCTCAGAGACATGACGTTACAAAAACAAGACTTTCCTTGATAAAAGTAAATTCCAACAACTGACCAAGACTAAGAAAGCAAAATTTGCCCACCATGCAAAATCTCAGTTTTGGGTAGTCACGACTGCCCAAATTTAAAAAAATTGCTGGACATGCCCGTGTCAGCTTTCTCACTTCATAGAAGGTCGCCGGGACACTCCGGGCTTTGTCCCATCCTGGAGACACCTTCTGGAAAAACATTCTTTTTTGAATTTTAAATATTATCGTCACCTCTTCCTTGGTGGATCACTAGCAATTTCTGGCTAGCGGGGTAACAAGGTGGTGGGTCCACCCATGACAAAGACAGTCTTTTGTCCAATCGGTACCTAGCGTACCAGGCATCCCTGACGAGACAATTGTGCACTACAATATTTGTACATGTGTTAGGAAGGTGGTAGAGGATTTCTTCGTCGACCGAGGTGGTACCACCCCACACATCCTCTTAAAGGGCTGGTGAAGTCCGTACGGATGTTTCCACCTCTGGATGTGTGAGTGGGATTTCCCCAGTACACCCATGGTACATAGTACTTAGACTTCGGTCTTGTCAGAACATAAAAAAAAACTGAATGGTGCTTGTGAAAAAGTTTTTTATTCTTTAATATATTTTAAAAAATTAATAAAATTCAGTGTACTTTTTTCCTACCATTTTTTTCTCCCATTAAAAGATATCTTTTTATCTTTACTTAAGCTGGCCATAGACACAGAGTGGTGTATGAGTGCATCAAAGCGCTTGCATCAACGCCCGTGTTGTATGGTATGAATGTGGCACGCACGATAAAAAAAGTTTGTCATTTCATACTTACACACGGGCATTGATGAACGTGCGTTGATGAACGTGCGTTAATGCACGCCTACATGTCCTTGCGTCTGTGACCAGTTTTACAAAACATTTTTCGTACTCTTTTTTGTGCTTGCATATTTATACACTAATCAATGTCTTTTACAACGATATAAACTTTTTAAATTATTCTACATCTTTTTAATGTTAAAAGATAAGTCATTTAACAAAAAATAAATGAGTAAATAGTAAATATTTCAAGAAAAATCCATCCATGTGCTAGGTAAATTATTTCTCAATATTCGATAAATTTATAACAATCTGGCAACAGTGTCCTCTAAAACTTAAACACGTGTTTGATGACGTGCATCGGTTTTTAATTTGTACGAACTATAGGTCTCAGTCCTTTTGATGACAAGCGTAAAATTATCAAAACGTCATACTTAACCATACCTTGGGGGCATTGCGCCCTAATGGAAGAGGATTAGGTATTGTGGTAACGTATGCTTTTTATATGTATAAATGTTCAATTAATTTTACTTTCAGAGTAATGTTGCAGGTCTGGTTCTTTAGAGCCATTACCATTAGGGATTTCAACAGAACTATTATTTGTTAAAGATTACCGCTCTAAAAGCATTTTCCGTTTTTTAGCTGTAATCTATTAAAAGTATACCAAACTATTGCTGTATAACATAAAAGAGACATATACGTTATACGGGGTAAAAGAGCCAAAGATTACTTTTCAACTTAACATTATTTTAAAGATACCAAAATCATAACAAACAAAAAAACAAAAAAGAGCCATTAAAACCAGTACTTAAAAAGCCAAAATAAAGTACTATAAAAGATGCCAACATTTAGAGCCACTTTCAGAGTAATGTTACAGGTTTGGCTCTTTAGAGCCATTAGGGATTTCAGCACAACTATTATTTGTTATAGATTACCGCTCTAAAAGCATTTTCCGTTTTTTAGCTGTAATCTATTAAAAGTATACCAAACTATTGCTGTATAACATAAAAGAGACATACGTTATACGGGGTAAAAGAGCCAAATATTACTTTTCAACTTAACATTATTTTAAAGATACCAAAATCATAACAAACAAAAAACAAAAAAAGAGCCATTAAAACCAGTACTCAAAAAGCCAATATAAAGTACTATAAAAGATGCCAACATTTAGAGCCAGTTTCAGAGTAATGTTACAGGTTTGGCTCTTTAGAGCCATTAGGGATTTCAGCACAACTATTATTTGTTATAGATTACAGCTCTAAAAGCATTTTCCGTTTTTTAGCTGTAATCTATTAAAAGTATACCAAACTATTGCTGTATAACATAAAAGAGACATATACGTTATACGGGGTAAAAGAGCCAAATATTACTTTTCAACTTAACATTATTTTAAAGATACCAAAATCATAACAAACAAAAAAAGAGCCATTAAAACCAGTACTTAAAAAGTCAATATAAAGTACTATAAAAGATGCCAACATTTAGAGCCACTTTCAGAGTAATGTTTGGCTTGTTTGGCTCTTTAGAGCCGTTAGGGATTTCAACACAACTATTATTTGTTATAGATTACCGCTCTAAAAGTATTTTCCGTTTTTTAGCTGTAATCTATTAAAAGTATACCAAACTATTGCTGTATAACATAAAAGAGACATATACGTTATACGGGTTAAAAAGCCAAATATTACTTTTCAACTTAACATTATTTTAAAGATACCAAAATCATAACAAACAAAAAATCAAAAAAAGGAACCATTAACCAGTACTTAAAAAGCCAATATATAGTACTATAAAAGAGGCCAACATGGTTTTTGCTTTGAAATTTCGTTTTCCATTCAAAAACAAACGAACGGGGTGCACCTAAGGGTTCAGTTCACGCCTGGTACCCTGTTGCGATCATATTTATCTGTTGTTAAGTACATATACATACCTTATTATATTGTGTTAAATATTCATGTATTTTAGATAAGTCCTGTGTACGCTTTCAAGTTTGAAGTATTAATTATTATATTATATATTTAATATTAGATAAATATGATTCACCGAATACCCTTAATACTACACATTTTTTAAACCACCGAAATATTAGCTAAGGGTGAAATTTTTCATGTACGCTACTATTTCGACAGTCTATAGTGTGTTAAAAGTGTGAGAGGGAAAAAGTGTAGTTACTTCCTGTCACTGTTCCCAATACTGGCCGAGAATTTGATAAAAATCAGTGTTACCTCTAACCTCTAACCAGACTGAGACCAAACGTTAACAGGACGCTATACGGACTTCATTAGGACACGTTCAGGACGCTATCCGGACACCATCCGGACAGTATCCGGACATGAACCGGACAGTATCCGGACAGGATCCGGACACCATCCAGACAGCATCCGAATACTAATATGATGTTATGACCCTGTTTCAAAAACAGCTAAAAAACAGACCCTGTTCTGGAAAAACAGCTAATAAACAGACCCTGTTCTGAAAAAACAGATATAAAACAACCATTCCAGTTCCTAGTAACTTTGCTTATTTGTGATCTGAGTATTAATTAACTCTGGAGGGTGTTTTCTTATGACATTATGAGGAATATTTTAGCAGTATATTGAGATGTTCTGACAACGTTTCTGTTGCTTTCCCATAACAATATAGTATATACCTATTATAAGTGTGAAGGAAAATGGATCCTTACTAATGGCACTACTTTTATAGGGTAACCTAGGTAAAATGTTTTTAGTTTATTTTATTGTGTATTGTATCAGTATACATATATGTATAATTTAATAGGATCAAATTTTTCTAGCAGGTTGTGTCCACAAAAACAGCTGTTTTTCCTTATATGTATATATCTGAAAATTATTGTAGATATTGCAACACATCAGTTCTGCGTTTAGAAGATGTCATTCGGGTGAGTAATTTATTTTCTTTTAACTTAATCATAAATTAAAAATATAAAAATTACATTTATTAACACTGTTTCTATATATGTACATATTTAAATACATATTTAATTTTCAAATAATTATCGCCTTATTAGAATATCCTATAATAAAAACATTTTCGTTGCTTCTATTATTACTTGTTATATATTTTTAACATGAACTATAAAGTTCCAAATTGTCATAGAAAAATTATTATACATTCAGGTACCTACCAAACTAAAAATAAACACAATACCATTTAAATTATACAGTTGGCAAATCATCAGCAAACTGTCTACTTGTTCCTAAAATAGTAGTAGGCACATTTGAAACTGTCATTAATATACCGCGATGTATTTAGATGTATGTTTAGAGTATTACAAAAACTAAATTTTATATAATTGATAACCCCTAGAGATTTTTGTGGTTAAGAAAAATAGTAATATTATATACTTATTCTCATTTTTCCCTTTCATTCAACATCAATATTTATTTATGCGGGGGATGAAGGGGTAACTACCCTTAGGTTTTATATTGAAATTACTTGGGTAAATAATTTATTGTTTCAATATTGTCTATTATGCATATTTACCTTGTAATCTAATATTTCCGGCAATGGAGCTGATAATAACTATTAATAATAATTTTCCGGTTCCGAATAGAGCGGTGGTGATGCAAGTAGTAATCCAAAGTTCGAGGGTTCAAATACCAACCAGGCATAGCTTTTTATAAATTGTTGGTTAAAATTAATGCTGGCGATGTTTAAGCCAGCGTTGGTGGCATTGGTCATTGGCTCCGTCTGCCACCTGAGTCGCGTGATGTAGGAAGTTTACCTGATTGGGTGTTGGCACCGTTTACCGCCTGAGTCACGTGACGCATGAAGTTTACCTGATTGGCCTGGTCATCCGAGGACGCGAGGACATTGACCTTTAAGGTCGCGAAGTATACCGAACTTACCCGACTACCTCTAAGAGACAACTTCGCGTCTAGGTGCTGCCGGGAAAGCGACCACGCCCGAAAATGGAGCCAAAAATGCAGATTGAACCGTCATAAGAAATAACATGGGAGTTTGAGGCCGTACCTTTGTTGATCAATCTACTTGTTGGGCAGCCCTGTCTAACTTTGGAGAAATTTTTCGAAATTGCACCCTTGGTTGTAGTGGATTGTTGCTATCAAGTTGACACGCTTCAAAGTGGTACAGTGGACATTAGATTGGAATTTGAAACGAATCTCAATATGCCAGCTGATACTTGTGCCTATTTGTTAATATTACATGATAAAAAAGTTAAATACAACCCTCTGAGGAGTATTGTAAAAACCGAAGTCTAAGTAGTGCTATAATCAGTACCACCACCACCACCATCACAATCAATTGCAGATATAAAAAAGAGAAGATGTTACACATTAAAATCAGTTTTGTGTCAGCTGTACCCTCCAAACAAATAAGAAAAAACCAAGATGTTAGTTATCGACGTTCAAGGTTTTGAAAAAGGTGATCTCTTTCCCTTTTTCTGTAAAGAAATTGCCATTTATAATACTTATACTAACGAATATGTGCATAAATTTGTTGAAATGCCCATAAGTTCTTGGGCATGTAATTACAAATTACAACAAACATTTACTGCAACAGCACAGAAGGTACACGGATTGGACTGGAACACAGTTGGAGCGCATCACGGTGATTTAAAACAAGAAGATATCCCAACGTTTTTAAATCAACATATTGGAGTGATGGAAACGGTGATACTGGTGAGGGGAGAGAGAATTTCTAAGAAAACATTTAAGAGCACCACATGAAGTTATCGATTTGGATGAACCTCTTAACTGTGGTGATGAAGTGGATTATTGTCCTCCCGATACTATTATGAAACCATTTTTAAATCATATCATTGTAAGAGACATTTAAATAATAATTTGTCTTGTGCTCTTGAAAATATTTATAATTTATATCATTGGTATATGTATGTTAGGAAGCAATAAAAAAACTTGTATAAACATTAGTTGATTTGTGTTTATTTGTATGTTGCCTTAAATAAGTTATAAAAATAATAAATAAAACACACAAGCCCAACAAAAGTCATTTATTAAAAAAATTAACAATTCATTTCTTACTACTACTACTGCTGCTGTAGCTGCATTAGCAGTTGTAGCTGCTCAGCTGCTACTGCTGCTGTATCCACGGCACCTGTTGTTGCTGATACTAGTGTTGCCGCCGCTTCTGTGGAAGTTGAAGGCTGCGGCTGCTCCTGGGGAGCACTCGATTTCGTTTTTTTCTTTGGATTGCTGCTGCTCCGTTTTTTCTTTTAAGGAGGAAGTGTAGGAGGAGCAATTTGTGGTGGTTGCACCACCTCTTCTTCGTCTTCACCGGAGCTGCTGCTACTGCTACTGCTACTGCTACCACTGGTGCTATACACCTATTCAATTGTGACTTTTCGTTTTCCTGCGGTAATAGCTGCTGCAGCAGCAGGAGCGGCAATAGCAGGATCCTCTTCATCCAATAAATTGAATTTAAATTTCCTGCATAACTTTTCCAGTACCACAAATTCTTGATTCTGCTCAAGCTTGGTACGGATATAGCGAACCGGTAGATTACCGAATTTCCTCTTCAATGTTATTGCTTTGGGTGCATATGATAAGGATATAAATATTTTATTGTTGTCCGCCTTGATTTCCTTAACACCATATCTAGAACAAACAAATATATGTAAAAATAGAGGTTTATATTACAAAATTAGGCAAATTTAAATCAAACTCTAACACCCAGACGAGTTTTTGACGATTTTTCAAAAGTTGCGCAGAAACAAAAACGCATGTTTGTGGTATTAGCGAGGGTGCTACTTGTGCGCAATTAGTGAAAAAAGTGATTTCGTCACCCCGGCTGATAAAGATCTCGAACAGAAAGACATTATATTTTATATTTATTTTGACGTAAGATCGACAATTTTAATATTTTTAAATTTTCAGGACAAACAAAATTTAGTTGTTACAATACAAAATTAGACAAATTTAAATCAAACTCTAACACCCAGACCCGTTTTTGACGATTTTTCAAAAGTTGCGCAGAAACCAAAACGCATGTTTTTGGTATTAGCGAGGGTGCTACTTGTGCGCAATTAGTGAAAAAAGTGACTTCGTCACCTCGGCTGATAAAGATCTCGAACAGAAAGACATTGTATTTTATATTTATTTTGACGTAAGATCGAAAATTTTAATTTTTTAAAGTTTTCAGGACTGACAAAAAATTCAATTGTTACAATGTTAGAAAATAAAATCTACTTACTGAAATAGTTGCTTGACTGCTGTAAGTAAATGTTTTAGAGGTAAATTCTCCTTGTCCTCACTGTACACTATCAAAGTTGTTGCACATGTGGCCATTGCTAAAAAGTTGTTTTTGGTTGTTGTTGTTTTTTTCTTGCTTTAGACGGCGAAGACTGAATGGCTTTCCGTTGAGTTTAGTCTCGTATAAATATTATTGTAGAAAAAAAATCTGTGATTAAAACATGACGTTATACAAACTTATTTTATTCAAAATTAATCAACAACGAAGACAAAAACCAAATATAATGTTACTCTTTAGTAACTAGCAGAGTTATAAAATTTCCACTGCTAACACTAAATGTTAGCGTGATGAAGATAGATATTATTAGCGTTACATTGGAACTAACAGTTTATTTTGCTTATTTTGCTATTTTCAAAGTCCATACACACTATCGAAATCGTAGTAGCATTTTTTTAAAACACAGTATAAATTCGGCATTACGATCGCACCACAGTCATCTGTTCTGCAGACGTCTCTCTGGTAAGTGCATATTTTAGTTGTACATTGTGTGTGGGGATTACTATGTAAGGGTTGGCGCGCCGGACGGAGGCACTTTGTGTGTGGTCCTGATGGTTAATCGTTTATTTTTCTTAGTGGGTTGGGCGCGCCTGAAGGGCAGTTAAAAATGTGATTGTATAAATTACAGAAACACATAGCCTGGAAGGTTAACCGAAGTTTGGGACACATAGTATGCACGTTTCTATGTTGTTTATATTTGTTGTTTGTAGGTTCCCAGCTAAACCTACAAAAATGAACAACAACAATACTCACAGCCAAAAACTATTGGACAGAATGTCGACTAACGTGATTGGGAAAATCAAAGCAGTAAGTAGATTATTCAAGTCAAAGGAAGAATATAGCTATTATATTTCCTATCTTAAAAAAACTATTTTAATTTTAAAAAAAGGTTTGAAAAATAAAGATTGCATAAAAAATTTCAATAGAGTAGAATCAAACATCGATTTTGAAAAATTATTTATAAAAATTTAAAAGTAACTTTAATAGAAACCTTTCAAGACGTAAGTTATTATGGCAGGATGTGGACTCCTGTTTTAATGGTAGAATAAAAACAGGTATCATTATCAATTTGAAATATAAAGACCCCAAAGAGTTTTTACAAAAAGCTTTTCGTATTTTCTCAAACAAAACAAAACACGAATTAAAATCTTCTTTATTAAAAGTAAACGTATTATTTACCGGTCTTTATATAAAACCCCAAAACTTAGAGATATCAATAAAGCATTTTACTACGAAAAATGAAAATATTGAACGTACTACAAACTTGACTGAATGGTATCAGATGATTATTTATTATTAAACAGAATTATATTTAAAATGGAAGAGTTTCAAGAGCGTGACAGTGGCTGGTTTTGGTTGAAATTTGGTTTTTAAAAATAATTTATTTATTTATTTATTTATCAAGAGAACCCAAAGTGTTATTAATATAAAAATAATGATGTATACTGTTTTCTTTGGTCAGTTTTATGCGCCCTTTATCCTGCAGCTAAAAATAAAGTTTCAAATCGAACCTCATCTTATCCCCATTTCAGCAAAGTCTTACAATTTGGGAATATTCAGTTTCCTATTGCATTGAATGAAATATCAAAGTTTGAAAACATGAATAAATTAAATATAAATGTGTTTTGTTGCTGTAATAAAAACGAGATTCTACCTTTAATGCTAAGTAAAAATAAGTTTTCAACCAAAATTAATTTACTTTTACTCTCTCCGAGCGGTGTTGATGTTGATGGTTATCTAAGTCAAACTGAACCAAATACTACTACTCCTTTATTTCATTTTGCATATATTAAAAATTTAAGTCGTTTATTAAACAAACAGATCGGTACTACTAGAAATAAAAAATGGTTTTGTGAGCGATGTCTTAATCATTTTAGTAACGAATCAGTTTTAAATAAACATTTGGATGATTGTAATCATTTAAACAATACAACCAAAATTATTTTACCGAAAGAAAATGAAAATGTTATTCGTTTTAAACCTTTTTTGCATAAACTATCAGTGCCCTTTGTAATTTATGCTGATTTAAAAAGTATTTTAGTTAAGTGTAAAAATAAAAAGTCTGCAACTAATGGAAGAAAAACCAAAAAGCTTCAAAAACACAAACCATTTAGCATTGCTTTTTACCTAAAATATGGGTATAACGATTCTCTTTGCCAATTTAAAATTTATACTGGTAAAAAGTGTGCTGAATGGTTTGCTAGGGAACTAAATCAAATTGCTCAACAAGTAGAAAAAATATTTTTAAATCCCATTAAACTACCACAACAGTTAAGTAAAGAAGAATATGACATTTTTTATCAATCACAAAATTGTTGTATATGTTGTAAACCTTTTTCTGAAAATGAGTATAGAGTCAAAGACCACTGTCATTTTACAGGGGCGTTTAGAGGTCCTGCTCATAACAACTGTAATTTACAGTACAGAAAAAAATTCTCGATACCAGTTTTATTTCATAATCTTTCAGGATACGACTCACACTTTATAATTAAACCACTTTGCTCTGAAATTAAAGGACGGCTTACTCTTTTACCAATTAATAAGGATAGATATATATCATTTACCAAATTTATTAAAAATTGTAGAATAAATTTTCGTTTTCTTGATTCATTTCGGTTTATGTCTAGTAGTTTGGAAAAATTGGCATCCTATTTAACAAATGATCAAAAATCAACATTAAAATGTTACTATCCTGATGACACGAAATTTAATTTGCTAACAAGAAAGGGCATTTTTCCGTACGAATATATCAATTCTTGGAAAAAGTTGAATGAAACCAATTTACCTCCAAAGAAAAAGTTTTACAGCAAAATAAATAATGCTGATATTTCAAATGAGGACTACACACATGCTTGTGATGTGTGGAAAGCTTTCAATATTTCGACTCTTAAACAGTATGCAAATCTTTATTTAAAAACAGATGTACTTTTACCTGTGGATATATTTGAAAATTTTCGAAAAGATTGTTTTAACACATATAAATTGGATGTTCTCCATTACTACACCGCTCCGGGATATGCCTATGATTGTATGTTAAAAATTACCCAAGTAGAACTTGAACTATTAACTGATATAGACATGATTATGTTTATCGAGAAAGGTATTCGTGGTGGTATTTCGCAATGCTCTAACAGATATGGCAAAGCCAACAACAAATATATGGGGTCAGATTATGATTCAAGCGAACCATCATCTTACCTCATGTATTTTGATATCAATAATTTGTATGGAGCAGCAATGAGTTTTCCTCTACCTACAGGAGAATTTCAATGGGTATGTGGTGATGAAATTTATAACGAACAATATATATGTAGTATACCTGAAGATAGTGACTGATGGATACATTTTTGAAGTTGATCTTCATTACCCTAAAACTTTATTTGATCTTCACAAGGACTTACCACTTTGTCCTGAACATTTAGCACCACCCACATCATCATCAAATCAAACCAAACTTTTAACTACCCTTTACAATAAAAAGAAATATGTCATTCATTATATAAATTTAAAGCAAGCACTCGAATTTGGTCTAAAGCTGTTGAATTTCACAGATGTATAAAATTTAAACAGTCAAAATGGCTAAAAAAATACATTGATTTAAATACTGAACTGAGAAAGCAAACTAAAAATGAATTTGGGAAAAATTTATATAAACTTATGAATAATGCTGTGTTTGGAAAACCATTGAGAACGTTAAAAAATTTAGAGACGTTAAATTGGTGACTAAATGGTCAGGAAAATATGGTGGGAACTATTATATTTCACAACCAAATTTTCATAGCTGTGTCATTATTAGTAAAAACATGATACTAATCGAAATGAAGAGATTAAAAATTACATTTAACAAGGCAATCTATGTTGGAATGGCTATTTTGGATATTTCTAAATTATTTCTTTATGACTTTCATTATAATTACGTAAAAAAATAAATTTGGTTCCAATTCAAAATTATTGTTCATCGATACAGACAGTTTAATATACCATTTTCAAGATGAATATATTTACAAGCATATCCAAGAAGACATACATAAATTTGATACATCTGATTATCCTGAAAATAACATATATAATATACCACTTAAAATCAAGAAGGTTTTAGGGTTAATGAAAGATGAAAATAATGGCGAAATATGATTTCAAATTTTGGTATTACAAAAAAAGCTAAAGGAGTCCAATCGTCTGCTATAAAATTTAATTTCTTTTGAGGATTATCATGAATGTTTACTTAATAACAAAAAATTGGAGATCACACAAAATTCCATTAGCTCCTTCCACCATACCGTTTTTACAATTAAACAAATTAAAACTGCTCTAAGCCCTTATGATGACAAGAGAATTGTCAATGATGGTTCTACTGACACATTTCCTTGGGGTTATTTTGATTAAAAAATAAATATTCTTCCTTAATTCTTTGGTAATCTACTTAGTTTTCAAAGGAAACGGTTTACAAAACTCAAAGGTAAAAAACAACCGGGGAAGATGCAATCATTTCATTCTAAAAATACGTTTTTTAGGTAAACGATAAATGGCTTCCGGTTTCATCAAAAGCTCTGGTACAAGAGAGTGCAGCAGTTGTAAGAATTTTTTTTTGCTTTTGTTTAAAGTCTTCACCAACCCACATCATATTTAGATTTATACTGTGAGGAATCGATGCCTGATTCAGCTTTTTTTTTCAGCCAATAATCTTCCACCCCTTGCCAAATCCTGAACAAATAATGGAACTCAAAAAGGAAATTGAGACTGATGCGTATTACAATTGCTTTCAAATGTACCAAAGCCTGCCAATAACTCAAGAAGAGTGTGAACATATGGAAAAACAATTTACACAAGCCCAATTGTGGGACGGCTGCAGTGGACGGTATTGGTGTAGGACAAAGGCAGAAATATGGTAAGTAGATGGCTTTCAGGCATACCAGACCAATCCAAATCCAAAATCCAAATCCCCCCACTCTTCACCCCACCAAAATCTCCCCACTCCTCTCCCCTCCCCTCTCCGCTCCCCTCTCCTCTCCCCGCTCTAAAAACAAAAACAAAAACAAAAACAAAAACAGACGACAAAAAAACACTCTTCATACTACCAAATCCTACCACTCTTATATCAAATCCATTCCTCCTACCCGCCACACCACTTTTATTGCTATAAATTCTCAATATTAACAGTATTTAACACAATTCAGATCATGTCTGTAGCAGTCCCTTCTCTTCACCCTTTAGAACAGCATCCGAACACTATCCGAACAGTATCCGGACAGTATCCGGACACTATCAGTTTTATAAATGTCAAATGTCCTCTCCCTGCTCCAAAAAACAATGACCTTGGCTGTTAGTAGGTATACTGGCACTAACTGAAGACATCCGTGCCAGGCACGGCTGGATTTCCTGGATGGAGCATCGCGGCAACCCGCCGCGTTAGAAGGAAGGCTTCGTGACTCATCGGTGTGGACGGTTAGTGGAAGGGGTCAATGATCAGGTACCTCAACGTGTGTATAGGGGGGGGGGGTGAGGAGTTAGCCTCCTTTGGGTTTATATGGGATTAATTCAAAATGTGGGGTTAATATAAGACATAATACTACGACAAAGGTTTCCCTCATGGGATTCTGTGAGAACGTTGAGGGACGGGCGGACGGACGGGCGGACGAGTGATTGAGTGGTAGAGTAAAGTAATTATATCTTAAAGGGTTAAAGTAAAATAACCCCAAACTTTTGTTTGGGGGACCTAGAACACATGATATTTAGTAAGAATAAGAGATGTACGTCCGTCTTAAAGAAAATATTAGCAGCATGACACAGCAAAAATTTTTCTATCTCAACGAGGCTACTACTGTACAGTGGTCAAAGGTCAAGATGACATCATCGGAACAATAGACAGAGCGTGTCCAAGTATAAACAATCAGTTCAACGTCACACCTACAAAGCTATTTACATGTTCATATTATTAAAATGAAACAGGCATAATAACCGCGTCATCATTTAAAAAAAAACACAATGGGTTCAAGTTCCGGCTGCATAAACAGCATAATTTCAAAAGTAAATATAGTTATATAATAATCGCATTCCATCGCAGCGCGTGGAAATAATTACAGGTGGATGACACAGCAAAATTAAGATGCGTTATCTACAGGGGGCGATTAAAAAGTAGAACTTACCGCAAGGTTTAGAAAATTTCTCTACTTAAAGGGTTTAAAATAATGGAATATATTTGACGAAAACTTCCACAAAATATTTAAAAATAGCTACGATTCAAATTACAGGTTTTCTACTACCCCTCACGGGGGTTTGGGTGAGAGCGTTGACAGGCAGATGGACGGACGGATGGCCACACGAGTGATTTAGCGGTAGAGTCGAGTAATTATATCCTAAAGGGTTAAAGTATAATAATAACCACAAAATTTGTTCTAGAGACCCGCTCCAGGGCAGGGTGTGCTGAGTCTCGAGGTATGGGTATCATGATATTTAGTAAGAATAAGAGATGTACGTCCGTCTTAAAGAAAATATTAGAATATAAACACTTCCTTACCGGTGACTTTTATAATTATCAATTTACTCTCCCAAAAGCGTACCAGCGGTATGACACAGCAAAATTTTTCGATCTCAACGAAGGCTACTACTGTACAGCGGTCAAAGGTCAAGAAGGCATCATCGGAACATTAGACAGCAGTGCGTGACTGTGTCCAAGTATAAACAATCAGCTCAACGTCATACCTACAAAGCTATTTACATGTTCATATTATTAAAATGAAACAGGCATAATAACCGCGCCACCATTTAAAAAAACCACCAGGGGTTTCAAGTTCCGGCTACATCATTACACTGTCTGCGGCGGTGTAAACAAAACAGCATAATTTCAAAAGTAAATATAGTTATATAATAATCGCATTCATCGCAGCGCGTGGAAATAATTACAGGTGGATGACACAGCAAAATTAAGATGCGTTATCTACAGGGGGCGATTAAAAAGTAGAAATTACCGCAATGTTTAGAAAATTTCCGACTTAAAGGTTTAAAATAATAGAATATAATATGTAACTTGTTCTCGGCACACTCACATTTATTCTTATGGCGAAATCTTCCACAAAAATTTTGAAAAACGGGTAAATTACAGAGCGTGGACAGATATACGGATGGTTGCGCAAGTGATCTTAACGAAATAGATATCTACAGGTCAAGTTAAAATCGTGTAAGGTAATAAAGTTCTATCCTAAAAGGAGCTAAAGTATAATAACCCAAAAATTTTGTTCTAGAGACCTGTTCCTGGGTGGGTGGTACACACAGCTGAGTCTCGAGGCCTGGGTATCATGATTGGGGAGCAAGAAAACAGCTTCCCAAACAGCAATAAAACAGCTAGAAACAGCTCCTAAACCGCTATATAACAGCTAAGAGGAGCTAAAAACGGCTAAAACAACTTCTCTTACCGGAAATCAGCTTATAAATAGCTATAAAACAAATGAAAACCTCTCCTATTCCAGGAAAACAGCTTCCAAACAGCTTCCAAACAGCTATAAACCAGTTAAAACAGCTCAATAGGTGTTTGACTAGCGGTTGGCTAGGGTTGATTGAGGGATGACTCGCGGTTGACTGGGGTTGACTCGCGGTTGACTAGGGGTTGATTGAGGGTTGACTAGTGATTCACTGTGGGTTGGCTAGGGGTTGATTGAGGGTTGACTGACGGTTGACTGTTGGTCTAACAATATAAGAGAACCCCTCACACGGTCGTTTTTAGTTTAAGTGGAGGTCTCAAGGTGACAAGATGTATTCGGATAAAATAAAATATCTCCTCCTAGAAACACCATGTGTTAGATATGGCATAAGAAAAGACGGTTTACAATATTTTATTGGTAACAAAGCTGTTGAATTAAGCGAAAACACGCTCCAGATTGATAATGAGAACTTTTTCTTAACAGCTGGGTTGACTAATTTACTAGCTACCAATCAGCCTATTAACTATTCTGCAAACGATTTGATTGAATACAAAAAGATCCTACTTCTTACCAACGGACATAGAAAATACTTTAATGCAAACAAGAAAGTTATGGCGACAATGGGATGGAAATATAAGAATATAATTTCAAAACTGTTTCCGCCGAAAAGAAGTTATGCATTAAGAAAACAAAAACAAATGGAACAGAGGGCTCTAATGACAAAGCATTGTGAATTTAGAAGTAAAATGCAAGAGCAACAAATAGATGAGGATTCTACAGAAGAGAGCCGTGTTGACACGACTAGTGACGTAGAAGAAGGTCATATGGAAGCATTACAAGAACTTGTTTATGATGATGTAAACGAATTAGTCGATAAATTAAAGCCTTTAGAAAGAGACAATGTAAACAATATTAATCATAGAGAAATAATGCAAATTCTCAAAGAACTTGAGACACTGGGTGTAATAGAATTTTATAAATAAAAAATTAAAAACAATTTTGTTTTATTTGTTCCGCATGGGCGCGTTTAAAGTGTAAACTAGTAGTGATAATTATATAAGTATTCGTAACCGGATATGAAAATTATTTATTCACTAGAAAAACTCATTGTATGTTAATTAATGGTTGAATAGCAAGTCATCATCATGTGCAATGACAATCAGAAATTACAATAAAAACTTACCTTTTGAAAAAGGATAAAGGAAATTTCCCCAGAGTTAGATGTTTGAAGCGATATTGAAATCGAGCGCAGGTGTATAATTATGTAAGAGACAGTATACGCCTGCACGCGACATCAATTCCGCTATTGTTGAAAGAGCTTCTGCTTTATTCCTGAAGCTCAAAATTCCACCACACATAGTTTGAAGTTAAAAATGGTTTTAAGTCAGGAACAGCCCTGTGATATTTCATATACTTAACATCACACAGGAGTACCTGTTTTAATCCCAAATTTAGAATATTAGTTCTGAAAAATGTCAAACCTATTTCTTGGGTAATATAGTTTAAGACAAGTACGGCCCCAGAGATATTGACCAATTTATACAACATCCCATGGGGAGTACATGATTTAACCCAAATTTATAATAGTCTTCGTCTTAAGAGACAAACATCCCAAGCACCTATTTTAATAGTATAAAACATTAGAATTCCTAAATCCTACATAAAATATATTACTAAACTAGATACCAAACCTATGTATATGCAAAACATTGGGAATACGTAATATTAGGGATACGTAATATACAAGACATAAGAACTGAGTGCAATTAATGGGGTGTAGCGCAATCATCAATATTTACTTTTATATAACCTACATACATTTAATAATACTTAACCCTTTTCGCTGAGTTTTGTAACTGGTTTCAGGGTTGATACAATGATAGAATACTCGTTAATAATACAATATTCTGCTCAAGCATCAGCCTTTAAATCAATTAAGAGGGTTGCGGAAACTACCATTTCTCTCTCTCACACTTTTAACCGACTTGAGACGGTCCAAATAACAGCTTACGGTTTATTTCACCTTTAACTCATATTTGGGTGGTTGAAAATGAGGTATCACCCAACATACTGTGTTTAAGTTGAGCAGTAGTTAATTAAATTCTACCTGGCTTAGTCAACTGTACTTGGTAAGGGTTGTCGCCATAGTTCACCCTCCAAACTTTGGAGCGACATATCAAATTTTGCAGTAAAAAGTCAAAAATAGCAAGCAGTAGTCGAGCTGTTTAAAACTAAAAACATAAGGGAGTGAATAATTACAGGCAAAGTAAAATAGGTGCTAAATCTTTTCCAAGGTGAGCATACAGAATTTAAAAGCTGATAATTGAATACGATTATGGTATTATTCACTTAGTTTATGTACTGAATAATATACATACAAAGGTAAAGTGGAAAATTAATAAGGAAAAATTACAAAAGGGGATATTTGGGATGAACAAAAGAATTTCAAAACAGACAAAAAAAAACGTGTTTGTACGTGTGCTTTTCTTGTTTTACGTCACATGACTACATGATCTACCCGGGGTCAAACCAATAAAACTAGTTTATAAAATGAAGTTATGGGTAAATAGTATGTAAAAACAACTAAAACTTAATATAGCATTTGAATGACATCAACTGAAATTATTTTGAATTTGAAAAACCGGCTTAAGGGCACTTGGTAAATCCTATTTATCTCTTATGCGTTATCAAAAAAAAAATGAGCCCAATTAACATATACAATAATAGATAAATAGGATCGCAACAGGAAGCCAGGCGTGAACTGGGCCCTTATTTGCTTCCCATTCGCTTTTTTTTTTAGGAAACGAACTTTCAAAGCAAAACCCTGTATGCCCCTCTTTATTGATGTTTATTAAGAGGCAGTTTTAGGAGAATAGGCAGTATAGGTTTAGAAGCGAATAACATCCCCCTTTTTAAGTTTGATATATAGTTGTCTGTATAAAAAGGGACACTTATGGTTCTGAAAGAGAACATTGTTCTTGAACATTTTATGACATCCTCTACAGCGAAGATGTTTCCTATAGTGATACCTATAAGTCGAGGGTTTAAATACCCCATAGCACCTATTGCCCGTTCAGTTTTTAAAATCCGAAATAAAGATATTAGTACTATACAAACAAACACAACTAAAGAGTTTACTACGTCTGTTTAGAAGAAAAATAATTATGCATAAGGTTTATACAGAATTATTTCTGCAGGTATGCAGGGTTTTTCTAAATTTTAATTAGAAGCAACCAGGCATAACTAAAAAATTAATTGATCAAACGCAGTGGGAACATATCGAGAATTAAACATATAAAAGCATTTTAGCAATATTATCTTCTATATTTTTTATTTTTTTTGATTTAGTGAAAGTTACTACAGTGTTACTACAATGTCCGACGGTAAGTTTGCACAAGTTTTTGGTTTTTACCGGGTTGTAACGAGTTGATTTTTGTTTTGGTATATAGCACCAACTGAGAGCATAGTCAGATTCATTGAGGACGTAATGGGGGATTTTTTTCCTGCGGAACACGTAAGTTAAAACTATCGTTTGCACCCGAACAGATTCTAATTCGACATACTTTGTCTTTACAGTTTGCGTTGGTCTATTGTGAGAGCCCAAAACCGGGAACAAAACCCCCCGAACTCGTCGAGGTGTGGGACGATGAAATTTATGGGCGGTGGTTGACCGCGTGGGCATGCCCCGAAGATAGAATAGTATATATTTATTCTCAATAAAAGAATTTAAAATCTTTTTGTTTCTATTATCTATTCATTACCAACACAAAAATAATAGTACTTGTTAAAAATGTCTCTTTTGGGTAATCATCCAGTCTGAAAAGAAAAACTGAATTATTATTTAAGCAGGAATAACTTTAACTTTGAGAACAAAATATAGGGGAGTATGAATAACTTGAGAACAAAAAAAACATGGGGATAGACAAATAAATTAGCTTACGCTATGTCTGGATATAGACCATTCACAAAAGCAAAACATGTTTGTATGATAAAGGCAGGGTATTGTTCCAGTCGTCGTATCCCTACAGAAAAACACTATAAACATGGTAGTTACAGTAAAAATATTCTTACCACTCAGTACAATTTTCTGTAAATTCCAGTAGTGAAGTATTTATCTTATGACTTTCGAGAAATTTCATTCCTCGAAATATTATCCCTAGTTGTTTACAGTTAAATGAATCAATTGTAGGTTGTTCAAGCGTCATTCGCTTCGGAAGAAAAATCACACCCTCCTCTAGTTCAACGAGTGTTCGAGGGCTCCATTTTCCTTCAGTGTTCCTGATGTGAACTACGCTGTATATTTTGTCTTGAATCAGGTCAGAGGTACTAATAATGGGCTTTTGAATTAGTAGGCCCGTTCTATTGACGTCAGCTAAAGAAGCCATTTTAAGTACTACAGAAAGTTAATTTTTCAAATTAGAATAGCAAGCAAACTGTACTTACAGCACGGTTTTGCGGTTCAGCAAGCAGTACTTATAGTAAAAAAAATCCCCACCCGATAGCTCTGCCCTACTATTTGAGTACCTGTTTAAAGATATAAATAAGGCCAGCTACATCATACCCCTACTAGTATTCTGATTATAGTTTGAGTGAAATCATATTATATTAGTTCTTACTTATTTTTTCTTTCTGATTTAATTTCAGAGCCAATTTTGTAGTGAATCCATACCCATTGGGTAAGATATATATTATTGTGTTTAGATCGTGAAGTTTGAAAATATTTCTTACATATTGTCGATTCATTGCTGTATTTTGGTTTCTGTTGTATTTGGGTTTCGGATCGTAAGATTGAAAAACACATTTTTTTTTGTATACAATGTTTAAGTGTCATATTTGTCAGTGCTTTTCTACATTTAGAAATTTTAGTCTGAGTAAGCTAGCTTTGGGAGATTGGCCCCAACAGATTCAGTTTTCCTATATATACAACGATTCTTTATTAGTTGGCTTAAGGAAAAGAACATTGGGTTTGACAAGTGACAATGTTGAAATATGCTTACCCTTTATATCTAACCTAAATATTTCATTTAAGAAGGTAGTGACTGTAGGAAAAAAACCCTGTCAGTCGCATTACAGATACTATGCATGTAAGAACTGTATTTTACTATTATCCGAAGCTATATAAATATGCATGTTGACTTTAATGATGTGTATAGGTCCATATGATTTTTTGATTAGGTATCCAGTAATAAACAAAAAATTACGTCATAATTTTAGAAGCCATGGCGCGCGCAAATATTTACCTTGGCTCATTGTCTCGATTTAGAGAATAACAAAAATTTTGGTCTAATACTTTTTATTTTAGCAGTAAAATATGGTTTCTGGGAGACCCTTTACGTTTGAGGAGGTTTTAGGTTTCTAGAAGTTTCTAGGTTTAAATACGATTTCGATTGGGTGGTAAAATTTCGAATGCCTCAGCCTCCTCCTTCAGGTTGTTTTTTGGGGGTTTTTCTGAAGTTAGGTAAGGCCGGTAACTTCTTTTGTATGTGTGGTGAGGATTTTTCGAGGCTAATACGACCCTCTCCAGCTTTAATACTCAATGAATGTGCGGAATTTTAACCAATATCAAATAAGCATTAAAACACTAGAACCGTCAAAACCCCAAACCTTAGAAACAACCCCACCAAAAATACAACAAAAGGTATTGTTAATATAGTGCTACGTAATACCAGAACTTTAATATTTGATATACCCTGGTATTCAGCATCAGGTATCATATTTCTATAATTTATTTAAGCTTGCGGCCTCGAACTTAGTGTGAATACGAATCGGCCAGGTATTAAAACATAATTATGCAAAAGTAACGGTGTGATAATTAGTATGCGGCCGATTTATATGAGTTCATTTACATTAAAAGTAATTTCCTAATGATATATGTATAGATAAAGAAACGGATTACACTAAAATTTAACAGCATGAAAGCCTATAATTTTAGCTTTGTGCTCTGTATGCTCTGCCGAGGGTTTAGAGGGTGAAGGGTGAACCACCCCTATTTTCCAAAAATTACTGATGGGGTATACCGCAATAACAGATGATTATTTAAAATTGTTTCAGATATGAAGTTTATTGAGATTAGAGGAGACATATTTACGTGTGCGTCAGACTATGCGCTTGCACACTGTGTAGCAGCTGATTTTTACCTCGGCGCGGGAATAGCTGTAGAATTTAAGAAACGATTCAAAAATATCTCAACGTTAAAAAAACAGAATAGAGGTCCAGGTGAAGTTGCTGTCTTACAAATCGAACAGCGAAATATTTATTATCTCGTTACGAAAGTTCGGAGTTGGAATAAACCAACTCTTAAAAATTTTACAAGTAGTTTACAGTGTTTAAAACAACAGTTATTGTTGAGGCGTGACAGTAAACTTGCTATCCCCAGACTTGGCTGTGGTTTAGATCGATTAAGGTGGAACACTGTGAAAAAAATTATCCAAGATATTTTTACGGACACTCAAATAGAAATAAAGGTTTATTATCTTTAAAGTTTTGGGGTTTTCAAGGGCATCTTGTTGTTTTGTTTGCTAGCTAAAGAAATAGAATCCCCAAAAAGTTCTTTTGGGGCCTAGCAGGTTAAACTGTAACGGTGTTTGTTTCAGAGGTCAACCCAGTAAAAATGAAATATCGTTGTTCGTTGTGTAACAAAACATATAATTTTATGTTGGAACATTCAGTTAATGTAAATAGAACATGGGGAATAACGACAGAACGGGGCTATGTCTACAATGATAATTTTATCCAGGCTATTGAAAGGAAAAGATTAAGGATAGAAACAGACCACCCATATTACTATGCTGAATTTGAACTATATTGTAGCATAGACTGGAAACGTGTCGAAGAGGCGTTAGAGTTAGATATATGTAGAGTGACTTACACACTGTACTTTTGTCAAAACTGCATGAGAATGTTAAGCAGTCATTTTTTTAACTATGAGGATTAATTTTATTGTTTCATGCGAACAAACTTAATAAGGGTGTTTTCTTTGTTTCAGATTTTATATAAAGTAGAAGCTCAGGGTCCTTTCTTCTTATAATTTTGTTCTCGTACAGTTCAGAAGTAAAAATGCAAAGAAAATTTAATATCTTAAAAGATAATATTCATTCCGTTAAGCGGTTTAATGTACAGGGACGTAAGGTAGAATTTAAACTAAACCCTATACCCGAAAATTCAGAACCGGTGGAGTGGGTAAAAAACGGTCTAACAGACATAATTTTACATGCTACATCAGACTTAAAACCTACCGATTATGTGGGTTTTAGTTTTGGATCACAATGTCTTGATAGGGGTGAAGGTTGGATCAGTTTTAGACCCGTAGAAAAAGTAGTTATTGAGGACATCTTGAAAATTATTCAGGGTGTGTATCAGTCAAATTCAAAGGGGCTTGACACAGATACGTTTATTTTAGGGGTTACAAGTGTTAGATTGCCCGAGGTACGGGGGAAGGGTAGATCCCGCAGCTATTTAAATTTTGATGAGGAATGTAAGAACCGTCGTGGCATTATAATTATTAAAAATAAAGATAACTTGTGTTTACCTCGGGCGCTAGTAGGGGGCATATCACAGAAAAATAATGTAGAGAATTTTAAAGATATTGTAAACGACAAACATAAAATACAAACTAACTTGACACTAAAATTAATTCAAGATGCTGCTGTATCCATCCCCACTGAGGGCTGCGGAATACATGAGCTGCACCAATTTCAAGAATATCTCAAAGATTATAAAATAACCGTATACAAATATGGAAGCAAGGGCCGTGATGTAATATTTGAAGGTCCCTCTGCTAACAAAACACTTAACTTGCTGTATCACCATGAGCATTATAACCTCATTTCTTCTTTAACGGCTGCATTCTGTGCATCGTATTATTGCGAACTTTGTCACATTCCGTACCACAGTAAAAATGATCATAGGTGTGGGGGTACATGTCAGGCTTGTACGAGGGAACCTGCATGTAATTTTGAGTCAAAAATAAAATGTGATGAATGCTTACGAACGTTTACAAGTCAAAATTGTTACGAGCATCACAAAGCTCCAAATTCTATGGGAAAATTAAGTGTTTGTAAGCAAATAAGATTATGTTCTGATTGTCTCAAAACAATAAAAAGTGACAGAAAACATGTTTGTGGGGAAATATTTTGTAAAATCTGTAAAAATCACCAACCTATGGGTCACTTGTGTTACATGCAAGTAGATAAAAAGGTTCCCTGTTTAAGGAAAACATTATTTGTATTTTTCGATTTTGAAACGCGACAAGAAACTAAATTATCAGATGGCTCCCTTTTGCATGAGGTTAATTTATGCGTATTTAAGCAGTTTTGTGATTTATGTCGTGATACTGAACCTTGGCTCTGTAATCAATGTGGCGTAACTACCCAAGTAGATAGTATTGGCCGGTGCAGATTGCCCCCCCCCACTCCTCCACCCCCCACCACCCAGGAGTGGGGGGGGCAATCTGCACCGGCCAAGGACCTTCGGCCCTGCCCCCAAGTGGAGGGGGTCTCAAGCTCCGCCCCCAAGTGGAGGGGGGTCTCAAGCTCCGCCCATAAGTGGAGGGGGTCTCAAGCTCCGTCCATAAGTGGAGGGGAGGGACCTCTAACTCCGCCCATAAGTGGAGGGGAGTCTCTAGCCCCGCCTCCGAAGCCCCGCCTCTTAGCACCTGATTGGCCGACCCCACCTAAGCCCCCACTTTTTCCCACTCCAAACTACTCGAGGGAGGGGATGTGAGAGAAGGGGTTAAAGCTTAAAAGCATTTGTGTATTAGTCGTATGTTTAGTACCACTGTTACAAGATCTTGCTGTTTAATACTATGGATGTGTGCGGTATTTGCAATTCTGAAATTACTATTTTCTTTCATAAAGCTATTAACTTGACTAGACTGCATTTATTACAAGAATACACCGAGTTACAACATCAGTACTTTGAAGATCGAACGAATTTTAAATATTGGGAAGATTATTACACATACTATTTTAATAATTATCATGTGGATTTCCAAAAGTGTATGGATGGAATTTTGATGTGTGATATATTGACCGAACGATCTATGTGCATTAATGTGACTATAAACCAGCTACGTCGTTTGGGATATGGTGAATTATTTCCATTAACACTTGTCCAAGCATTCTTGAGAAAAGAGAAACCAATTGAAGAAGTAAATGATGACTTGAATTGTTTTATAGTTAACAAGTTTTTTAATAAATTATAAAGACTTTTAAAACAGTGCTAAATATGTGTAATTATTGTATCAATAATCGTGGTGAACTATACAATTTTAGTTTTCATAGAAAATTAAACAAGACTATTAATATAGTTAAATATGTATCGTTAAGAACAATTTCTCATAGTATAGTTCATGAAGAACTGTATGCAGTATGTAGAACTCTGTTTCGAAAGGGGTATGAGAATTCACTAATAAAAGGAAGATTACACACCTCCGCTCAGCTTAATGGCCTTAATGTATTATGTGCTTCAACAGGCATCATTAGATTTAATTATATCACTAAACCAATTTACGTTGAAATGATATCGATTATTTCGTAAATAATAGAGGGTTTTATTTTACCCCCTCTCTATACTGTAAAAAGGTGGGGGAGGCCTATATATTATATTGACTGAAAGTAAACTTTGCATTTCATTTACCTTACACTTATAAAGAGGTTATAGGGTGAAATAAAATGGCTAATTATATGTAGGATGAAATATTTGAAAAACTAGAATTATCAGATTTGTTTAAGCTTTATGAATGCCCTACAACTAATTTACTGGTAGTTGAATATCTGAATAGAAGACGTATTGATTGGAAACGTATATCCAAATGTGAATTTCTGTCTGAAAAATTTATGGATGAATTTCAAGACAAAGTTAAGTGGGAAAGGATTTCTCATAGTCAAAAACTATCCGAAGACTTTATAAGAAAATTTCAAGATAAAGTTAATTGGAAATGGATATCTGCATATCAGGAACTGAGTGAAGAGTTTATAGAAGAATTTCAAGATCGAGTTAATTGGAAACGAATTTCCCGTTCCCAAAATTTATCTGAAGATTTTATAAGAAAGTTTCAAAATAGTGTTAACTGGAAATGGATCTCTCTTTGTCAAAATAAATATCAAGGTTTGTCTGAAAAGTTTATAGAAGAATTTCAAGATAAAGTTGACTGGCAATGGCTTTCTCCTTGTCAAAATCTATCTGATGACTTTATAAGAAAATTTCAAGATAGGGTTAATTGGAAATGGATCTCTGCTAATCAAAACCTTACTGAAGAGTTTATAGAAGAATTTCAAGATAAAGTTGACTGGAAACGAATATCACGCTGTCAAGATCTATCTGAAGATTTTATAAGAAAATTTCAAGATAGAATTAACTATCGGATTTCTCAGAATCAAAACATACTTGAATTTTCTATAAGTTTCTAAGAGGAGCTATATCAATATTTAATTAACAAATATATATGGTTAATAAAACACGTTGATGCAATTTATTATGTTTTATTTATCATCCATGAAAAAATTTTTATACAAATTAAAAACATTAGTTAATGCGCAGACACAATAATCTTTTTTATGATAAACGCAATGCGGCTGTATATTACAGTTTTAGAGATGTCCAAAATTGAAAAACCTGCATAAATGGGTTTGTTATATTCAATTTTTGTTTTATTCATTTGTAAAGCTACTAAATTTTCTGAAAATATTTTATAGTCTTTATAATAAGGTTTCGCTATAAACATTTCTGCGCAATTAATTTTATGACCAACTCGCTCCCAGTGTGATACGAGTTTCACATCCACCCTTCGATCCACATTTTCCATAGTTTTTCCATATATGCTATTATTTTTAGTTTTATACAAGTTTTTATCAAACTTATTTTTTGAAGAATTTCTCAAATTTGTATTTATATCAATATATTCTTTAAGCCAGGGAGATTGGATAAATTTTATACCTCGGTGTATTTTTGTAAGTTTTAAACCAAAACGCAAACATTGTTTAAGATACGTGTAATGAATTACATATTTCTCTTTATTTCTTAAATTGGGAATTAATTTCGAATATTTTGAATTGGGCGGAATTAGACCTTCAGGACAGAATGGAAAATCATTGTGCTCGTCATGTAATTCGTCGGGATATTCTAAATCAACTTCCAGGACATAATCCGTTTCGGTTGTATCAGATCTAAAAACAAACAACGTCTGAGAGCAAATTTGGAAAATCAACACTATTCTAATTGGGCTAAGAACTTGGTCATATATTGTAGCAAACTTAGTAAATAACATAGTCAAATCTCTAGTATAGATTATAGTTGAAATCTTACTCATTCAAGCTTATTTAGTTTCATTCATCCTAAACTTAACAGACAATCTAATATAATAACAACAGCAGTAAATTTAACTTATATTCAAGCAATAAATACTTATATACAATTCATACCAACTTTTAAATTTAGGATAATCTTTTTGTGATTGGTATCACATTAACAGGTTTATATTAGTATTTATGAACAAAAAAGATAAAAAGACAAAAGTACCAATAATGTCCACTGTAACTGACAACTTCCAATATTCTGATTTTGAAAAAATCATAACTTCTGCTACATTTGAAACAACTCTTAAAACAGTTGTTCAAGGTATAGGTGATTACTCTTATCAAGGTTTTGAACCATTAGAAATATTTAAATCACTGAGAACAGTTGCCATAAATAATTCATTAAGTCCTGAAGAATTTTGTAGAGATGTTTCACTGTTATTGGCAATATTGCATATTAGAGGACCAAATGTCAACAATATAACAGAAAGAAATACAACTGGTGGTTCTGCAAAGGTTAATGAGCTGAAAACTTTAATCAATAAATATTCCATTAAAGCTAAAACTGGTAAATCCCCTATTCAGATAACACTACCAAGAATGTCACAAACTTTTCCATTCTTATCTTGGAACCTTTGGAACTCTATGTATGATGCTAATACTATAAATTTACCTGTGACTGAATCAGAAGTTGGGTTATCTAAGTCTGCATTTATGTCTCCCAATTTTGTTCCTTCATTGTTGGATCCTACTGCTACTATTAATGGTCATCAGGGAATAATGTTAGTAATTCATTGTTTATATCAGGCCATATTATCCTTTAAAACTGATTTGTCTCATAAAGTAACAGGACAACAGAAAAAAACTAAACAAGAACAATTTGTATCTTCCACTAAATTTATAATTCTCTCAATGAATGGTTCAATTGCCACTCCAGATGAAAAAAACACATTTGATGCTAGTATTACAGGGAAAGTTCAAGCTATAGATATTCTGGACATATGGAAATGTTTATGTAAATTCTTTGATGTTCTTCCAGCTGAGATATTAGAAGAACCAACTAAATACCATTATTTGTTAAATTACTGCATTTCCTCTTCATCAAATTTAAAAGATATCCCTATTGATGATGTTAAGTTGGATTTAATTAGCATTAAAAAGAAATATCCTTATTGATTTTGGCTGTTATGATAGTAGAACTAGTTAGTTCTCTTTGTATAGTAGAATGGGTTTTGGGAATTCTAGAATAATATTACATAAATTAATGAATTTACCATAAACATATTAAAATACAAAAGAATGACAAAAGGCAAAAAATATATTACTAATATTTTCTTGAATGTTATTAAGCTCTTCTTCAGACATCCAATCAAAATTTTTTTTGAGGCAAATATTGGCTCATTGCATAACCATATAGATTAGTAGCATCCAAGTAAATTATATATTTCGTGGGTTCTAATGGATTAAAATTATCGAGAAACGGGTTATTTGCAATTGATTTTCGTTTTATACAGGTGCTAACACCCCCTCTCACACCTTTTTTTTTAAATGAAGCATATCAGGATCTGTAAGAAGTTCTAATTCAACCCCTGTATACAATAACATCAAATCCCAGCTTAATCCCAGTGCACTAAAATAATGTGCTGGATCGAGTTTGTACGTTTTTAAACAAAGGTTTCAATAATTTTCAAAAATATCTGCTAATAGCAAAACATCAGATTTTAAATAAATGACCGAATAATCTCCATAATGGGCGGGACATAGTGGTCGGCAGCGGTGGCCGACCTGCAAGATAGTACAATGTTCACACGGAGAGACAGTCAACGCCCGGTCAACAGCGGTTGACAACCTTTGGTTCAGGGTTTTTGGTTAAGCAAAAGAGAATGTCGTCTGGGCGGGGTATAGCGGTCGACAGCGGTGGTCGACCTGCAAGGCAGTAGAATGTTCGCACGGTCAACAGCGGTAAACAACCTTTTTTATACTATTAATAATTTTTAATCAACGAATATAAAATTCTTTTAAAACCGAGAGCGTCAATCAGATTTTTCATTATTCATTCAACCATGAAGCGGGATCGACACATGTTGAAGACTACAAGGGTGGAAAAAATAAGGTGCTATTGGGAAGTGTGGCATTCTAAAAACGCCAACAAACCAACTGCTATAGTACGGGCGGAACCGAGACCGCCGCCAGCACCCACCGCTCCAACAGAGGCGGTTGAAGTAGTGGAAGAACCAGCAATGCTGCTGGATTCTGACGAAAGGGATGCTCTGTTAGCAGAGCTGACGGAGCGTCGTCGGACTCATCGACAGGATGCGCGAAGACGGCGACCTGCACCGCGATCGGTGCAGATCGCGAGAGGGGAACAACCACTCTAGGTTTCCCTCTAAACCCGCCCCAAAAAAACGGTCCTTTTTAGGACCACAAAATATTTGATCGTAGTTAGTTGGTGACATATCCAAGGTGACACAATACTTCTTCAAGAATAAATATCTTGACGCTTAAAATTGTGGAACATTGGTAAAGACATATGCTTTTGTAAGCTGCTATTGCGGTTAGAACTTTTCTAATCGTCCCTTTAAAAGAAGCGTGCTATCTTCTGAAGATAATAAAATTGTTACATGGTGTGAAACATCATGGTTTGAACTTCACGTTTTAAATAGTTATCGTTCACAGTCTCTGATGCGTTATTTTTTTATTATTTGTGGTTGCGGAGAAGAAGGTTTAGTTAAAATAAAAAATTGGGGGCAGGACCAGAGGTTCTTGGCCGGTGCAGATTATACCCCGCCACTGTAAAAACCAGCTAAAATCAGGTAAAAAGCAGTTAAAATAATTTAAAAAGCAGCTAAAATCAGGTAAAAAACAGCTTAAATCAGGTAAAATCAGCTAAAAGCGGGTAAAAATCAGGTAAAGTTTTTCGGTAAAAAGCAGGTAAAGTTTTTCGGTAAAAAGCAGGTAAAGTTTCAGGTAAAAAGCAGGTAAAGTTCTACTTGCTTTTTACCCGCTTTTAGCTTGGCAAGTTTCAGCATAAGCCGAATACATACTTCCACATTGATTTAAAAGATTTCCCTGCCTATTTAAAACTTCCTTAACAAAATTGCTTTTTAAATTTTTACAAGCCTCATCTAAAGAAAAGTAGTTGTGGAATAATGACTTCATTATTCCACAACTACGTCGCACATCATTAGCTGATATGATTTTTTAGGTTTAGCTTGCAAAAATTTATCCAGCTCATTCTTGAAGGGAATTGCAGATTTGTGGAATTTTCTTTCTAAATCAGCAGTTTGTTCGACTGTGTGGCTGTCAGACCGCACAATTGTTTCTGTCACTTCTTCCGATAAAATATGTAAATCAATAGTTTGTTCGTATGGCTGTCTGTCTGGCTGTGCGGCTGATTCAGTCATAAAATTAATATTTTTATAAATCTCTACAAATTCTACATCATTTAAATTTGAACTATGTGTTTTCTCTTGCATTTCAGATTCCGAAATTAAATTCAAAGATGATTTTATCGGATATATAAAAAGTTCATCGTCAACCACTTCTGGGAACTGGTGTAACACTTGAATATAACGCAACCCTATTTGTTTCAGACTCACTCACGCAATTTATATTTTTTACATCGTTAAAATTAACTGTTGACACGGAAATTTTATAATTAGAACTTGACGCATATTTTAAGCAGTTATATAAATTAGGTAAAATGTCGGATTCTTTTAAATTTGAAACAGCTAAAATCAGGTAAAACCAGCTAAAATCAGGTAAAAAGCAGCTAAAATCAGGTAAAACCAGCTAAAATCAGGTAAATCAGGGAATAGCTGTAGAATTTAAGAAACGATTCAAAAATATCTCAACGTTAAAAAAACAGAATAGAGGTCCAGGTGAAGTTGCTGTCTTACAAATCGAACAGCGAAATATTTATTATCTCGTTACGAAAGTTCGGAGTTGGAATAAACCAACTCTTAAAAATTTTACAAGTAGTTTACAGTGTTTAAAACAACAGTTATTGTTGAGGCGTGACAGTAAACTTGCTATCCCCAGACTTGGCTGTGGTTTAGATCGATTAAGGTGGAACACTGTGAAAAAAATTATCCAAGATATTTTTGCGGACACTCAAATAGAAATAAAGGTTTATTATCTTTAAAGTTTTGGGGTTTTCAAGGGCATCTTGTTGTTTTGTTTGCTAGCTAAAGAAATAGAATCCCCAAAAAGTTCTTTTGGGGCCTAGCAGGTTAAACTGTAACGGTGTTTGTTTCAGAGGTCAACCCAGTAAAAATGAAATATCGTTGTTCGTTGTGTAACAAAACATATAATTTTATGTTGGAACATTCAGTTAATGTAAATAGAACATGGGGAATAACGACAGAACGGGGCTATGTCTACAATGATAATTTTATCCAGGCTATTGAAAGGAAAAGATTAAGGATAGAAACAGACCACCCATATTACTATGCTGAATTTGAACTATATTGTAGCATAGACTGGAAACGTGTCGAAGAGGCGTTAGAGTTAGATATATGTAGAGTGACTTACACACTGTACTTTTGTCAAAACTGCATGAGAATGTTAAGCAGTCATTTTTTTAACTATGAGGATTAATTTTATTGTTTCATGCGAACAAACTTAATAAGGGTGTTTTCTTTGTTTCAGATTTTATATAAAGTAGAAGCTCAGGGTCCTTTCTTCTTATAATTTTGTTCTCGTACAGTTCAGAAGTAAAAATGCAAAGAAAATTTAATATCTTAAAAGATAATATTCATTCCGTTAAGCGGTTTAATGTACAGGGACGTAAGGTAGAATTTAAACTAAACCCTATACCCGAAAATTCAGAACCGGTGGAGTGGGTAAAAAACGGTCTAACAGACATAATTTTACATGCTACATCAGACTTAAAACCTACCGATTATGTGGGTTTTAGTTTTGGATCACAATGTCTTGATAGGGGTGAAGGTTGGATCAGTTTTAGACCCGTAGAAAAAGTAGTTATTGAGGACATCTTGAAAATTATTCAGGGTGTGTATCAGTCAAATTCAAAGGGGCTTGACACAGATACGTTTATTTTAGGGGTTACAAGTGTTAGATTGCCCGAGGTACGGGGGAAGGGTAGATCCCGCAGCTATTTAAATTTTGATGAGGAATGTAAGAACCGTCGTGGCATTATAATTATTAAAAATAAAGATAACTTGTGTTTACCTCGGGCGCTAGTAGTGGGCATATCACAGAAAAATAATGTAGAGAATTTTAAAGATATTGTAAACGACAAACATAAAATACAAACTAACTTGACACTAAAATTAATTCAAGATGCTGCTGTATCCATCCCCACTGAGGGCTGCGGAATACATGAGCTGCACCAATTTCAAGAATATCTCAAAGATTATAAAATAACCGTATACAAATATGGAAGCAAGGGCCGTGATGTAATATTTGAAGGTCCCTCTGCTAACAAAACACTTAACTTGCTGTATCACCATGAGCATTATAACCTCATTTCTTCTTTAACGGCTGCATTCTGTGCATCGTATTATTGCGAACTTTGTCACATTCCGTACCACAGTAAAAATGATCATAGGTGTGGGGGTACATGTCAGGCTTGTACGAGGGAACCTGCATGTAATTTTGAGTCAAAAATAAAATGTGATGAATGCTTACGAACGTTTAGAAGTCAAAATTGTTACGAGCATCACAAAGCTCCAAATTCTATGGGAAAATTAAGTGTTTGTAAGCAAATAAGATTATGTTCTGATTGTCTCAAAACAATAAAAAGTGACAGAAAACATGTTTGTGGGGAAATATTTTGTAAAATCTGTAAAAATCACCAACCTATGGGTCACTTGTGTTACATGCAAGTAGATAAAAAGGTTCCCTGTTTAAGGAAAACATTATTTGTATTTTTCGATTTTGAAACGCGACAAGAAACTAAATTATCAGATGGCTCCCTTTTGCATGAGGTTAATTTATGCGTATTTAAGCAGTTTTGTGATTTATGTCGTGATACTGAACCTTGGCTCTGTAATCAATGTGGCGTAACTACCCAAGTAGATAGTATTGGCCGGTGCAGATTGCCCCCCCCCACTCCTCCACCCCCCACCACCCAGGAGTGGGGGGGGGGGGCAATCTGCACCGGCCAAGGACCTTCGGCCCTGCCCCCAAGTGGAGGGGGTCTCAAGCGCCGCCCCCAAGTGGAGGGGGGTCTCAAGCTCCGCCCATAAGTGGAGGGGGTCTCAAGCTCCGTCCATAAGTGGAGGGGAGGGACCTCTAACTCCGCCCATAAGTGGAGGGGAGTCTCTAGCCCCGCCTCCGAAGCCCCGCCTCTTAGCACCTGATTGGCCGACCCCACCTAAGCCCCCACTTTTTCCCACTCCAAACTACTCGAGGGAGGGGATGTGAGAGAAGGGGTTAAAGCTTAAAAGCATTTGTGTATTAGTCGTATGTTTAGTACCACTGTTACAAGATCTTGCTGTTTAATACTATGGATGTGTGCGGTATTTGCAATTCTGAAATTACTATTTTCTTTCATAAAGCTATTAACTTGACTAGACTGCATTTATTACAAGAATACACCGAGTTACAACATCAGTACTTTGAAGATCGAACGAATTTTAAATATTGGGAAGATTATTACACATACTATTTTAATAATTATCATGTGGATTTCCAAAAGTGTATGGATGGAATTTTGATGTGTGATATATTGACCGAACGATCTATGTGCATTAATGTGACTATAAACCAGCTACGTCGTTTGGGATATGGTGAATTATTTCCATTAACACTTGTCCAAGCATTCTTGAGAAAAGAGAAACCAATTGAAGAAGTAAATGATGACTTGAATTGTTTTATAGTTAACAAGTTTTTTAATAAATTATAAAGACTTTTAAAACAGTGCTAAATATGTGTAATTATTGTATCAATAATCGTGGTGAACTATACAATTTTAGTTTTCATAGAAAATTAAACAAGACTATTAATATAGTTAAATATGTATCGTTAAGAACAATTTCTCATAGTATAGTTCATGAAGAACTGTATGCAGTATGTAGAACTCTGTTTCGAAAGGGGTATGAGAATTCACTAATAAAAGGAAGATTACACACCTCCGCTCAGCTTAATGGCCTTAATGTATTATGTGCTTCAACAGGCATCATTAGATTTAATTATATCACTAAACCAATTTACGTTGAAATGATATCGATTATTTCGTAAATAATAGAGGGTTTTATTTTACCCCCTCTCTATACTGTAAAAAGGTGGGGGAGGCCTATATATTATATTGACTGAAAGTAAACTTTGCATTTCATTTACCTTACACTTATAAAGAGGTTATAGGGTGAAATAAAATGGCTAATTATATGTACGATGAAATATTTGAAAAACTAGAATTATCAGATTTGTTTAAGCTTTATGAATGCCCTACAACTAATTTACTGGTAGTTGAATATCTGAATAGAAGACGTATTGATTGGAAACGTATATCCAAATGTGAATTTCTGTCTGAAAAATTTATGGATGAATTTCAAGACAAAGTTAAGTGGGAAAGGATTTCTCATAGTCAAAAACTATCCGAAGACTTTATAAGAAAATTTCAAGATAAAGTTAATTGGAAATGGATATCTGCATATCAGGAACTGAGTGAAGAGTTTATAGAAGAATTTCAAGATCGAGTTAATTGGAAACGAATTTCCCGTTCCCAAAATTTATCTGAAGATTTTATAAGAAAGTTTCAAAATAGTGTTAACTGGAAATGGATCTCTCTTTGTCAAAATAAATATCAAGGTTTGTCTGAAAAGTTTATAGAAGAATTTCAAGATAAAGTTGACTGGCAATGGCTTTCTCCTTGTCAAAATCTATCTGATGACTTTATAAGAAAATTTCAAGATAGGGTTAATTGGAAATGGATCTCTGCTAATCAAAACCTTACTGAAGAGTTTATAGAAGAATTTCAAGATAAAGTTGACTGGAAACGAATATCACGCTGTCAAGATCTATCTGAAGATTTTATAAGAAAATTTCAAGATAGAATTAACTATCGGATTTCTCAGAATCAAAACATACTTGAATTTTCTATAAGTTTCTAAGAGGAGCTATATCAATATTTAATTAACAAATATATATGGTTAATAAAACACGTTGATGCAATTTATTATGTTTTATTTATCATCCATGAAAAAATTTTTATACAAATTAAAAACATTAGTTAATGCGCAGACACAATAATCTTTTTTATGATAAACGCAATGCGGCTGTATATTACAGTTTTAGAGATGTCCAAAATTGAAAAACCTGCATAAATGGGTTTGTTATATTCAATTTTTGTTTTATTCATTTGTAAAGCTACTAAATTTTCTGAAAATATTTTATAGTCTTTATAATAAGGTTTCGCTATAAACATTTCTGCGCAATTAATTTTATGACCAACTCGCTCCCAGTGTGATACGAGTTTCACATCCACCCTTCGATCCACATTTTCCATAGTTTTTCCATATATGCTATTATTTTTAGTTTTATACAAGTTTTTATCAAACTTATTTTTTGAAGAATTTCTCAAATTTGTATTTATATCAATATATTCTTTAAGCCAGGGAGATTGGATAAATTTTATACCTCGGTGTATTTTTGTAAGTTTTAAACCAAAACGCAAACATTGTTTAAGATACGTGTAATGAATTACATATTTCTCTTTATTTCTTAAATTGGGAATTAATTTCGAATATTTTGAATTGGGCGGAATTAGACCTTCAGGACAGAATGGAAAATCATTGTGCTCGTCATGTAATTCGTCGGGATATTCTAAATCAACTTCCAGGACATAATCCGTTTCGGTTGTATCAGATCTAAAAACAAACAACGTCTGAGAGCAAATTTGGAAAATCAACACTATTCTAATTGGGCTAAGAACTTGGTCATATATTGTAGCAAACTTAGTAAATAACATAGTCAAATCTCTAGTATAGATTATAGTTGAAATCTTACTCATTCAAGCTTATTTAGTTTCATTCATCCTAAACTTAACAGACAATCTAATATAATAACAACAGCAGTAAATTTAACTTATATTCAAGCAATAAATACTTATATACAATTCATACCAACTTTTAAATTTAGGATAATCTTTTTGTGATTGGTATCACATTAACAGGTTTATATTAGTAATTATGAACAAAAAAGATAAAAAGACAAAAGTACCAATAATGTCCACTGTAACTGACAACTTCCAATATTCTGATTTTGAAAAAATCATAACTTCTGCTACATTTGAAACAACTCTTAAAACAGTTGTTCAAGGTATAGGTGATTACTCTTATCAAGGTTTTGAACCATTAGAAATATTTAAATCACTGAGAACAGTTGCCATAAATAATTCATTAAGTCCTGAAGAATTTTGTAGAGATGTTTCACTGTTATTGGCAATGTTGCATATTAGAGGACCAAATGTCAACAATATAACAGAAAGAAATACAACTGGTGGTTCTGCAAAGGTTAATGAGCTGAAAACTTTAATCAATAAATATTCCATTAAAGCTAAAACTGGTAAATCCCCTATTCAGATAACACTACCAAGAATGTCACAAACTTTTCCATTCTTATCTTGGAACATTTGGAACTCTATGTATGATGCTAATACTATAAATTTACCTGTGACTGAATCAGAAGTTGGGTTATCTAAGTCTGCATTTATGTCTCCCAATTTTGTTCCTTCATTGTTGGATCCTACTGCTACTATTAATGGTCATCAGGGAATAATGTTAGTAATTCATTGTTTATATCAGGCCATATTATCCTTTAAAACTGATTTGTCTCATAAAGTAACAGGACAACAGAAAAAACTAAACAAGAACAATTTGTATCTTCCACTAAATTTATAATTCTCTCAATGAATGGTTCAATTGCCACTCCAGATGAAAAAAACACATTTGATGCTAGTATTACAGGGAAAGTTCAAGCTATAGATATTCTGGACATATGGAAATGTTTATGTAAATTCTTTGATGTTCTTCCAGCTGAGATATTAGAAGAACCAACTAAATACCATTATTTGTTAAATTACTGCATTTCCTCTTCATCAAATTTAAAAGATATCCCTATTGATGATGTTAAGTTGGATTTAATTAGCATTAAAAAGAAATATCCTTATTGATTTTGGCTGTTATGATAGTAGAACTAGTTAGTTCTCTTTGTATAGTAGAATGGGTTTTGGGAATTCTAGAATAATATTACATAAATTAATGAATTTACCATAAACATATTAAAATACAAAAGAATGACAAAAGGCAAAAAATATATTACTAATATTTTCTTGAATGTTATTAAGCTCTTCTTCAGACATCCAATCAAAATTTTTTTTGAGGCAAATATTGGCTCATTGCATAACCATATAGATTAGTAGCATCCAAGTAAATTATATATTTCGTGGGTTCTAATGGATTAAAATTATCGAGAAACGGGTTATTTGCAATTGATTTTCGTTTTATACAGGTGCTAACACCCCCTCTCACACCTTTTTTTTTAAATGAAGCATATCAGGATCTGTAAGAAGTTCTAATTCAACCCCTGTATACAATAACATCAAATCCCAGCTTAATCCCAGTGCACTAAAATAATGTGCTGGATCGAGTTTGTACGATTTTAAACAAAGGTTTCAATAATTTTCAAAAATATCTGCTAATAGCAAAACATCAGATTTTAAATAAATGACCGAATAATCTCCATAATGGGCGGGACATAGTGGTCGGCAGCGGTGGCCGACCTGCAAGATAGTACAATGTTCACACGGAGAGACAGTCAACGCCCGGTCAACAGCGGTTGACAACCTTTGGTTCAGGGTTTTTGGTTAAGCAAAAGAGAATGTCGTCTGGGCGGGGTATAGCGGTCGACAGCGGTGGTCGACCTGCAAGGCAGTAGAATGTTCGCACGGTCAACAGCGGTAAACAACCTTTTTTATACTATTAATAATTTTTAATCAACGAATATAAAATTCTTTTAAAACCGAGAGCGTCAATCAGATTTTTCATTATTTATTCAACCATGAAGCGGGATCGACACATGTTGAAGACTACAAGGGTGGAAAAAATAAGGTGCTATTGGGAAGTGTGGCATTCTAAAAACGCCAACAAACCAACTGCTATAGTACGGGCGGAACCGAGACCGCCGCCAGCACCCACCGCTCCAACAGAGGCGGTTGAAGTAGTGGAAGAACCAGCAATGCTGCTGGATTCTGACGAAAGGGATGCTCTGTTAGCAGAGCTGACGGAGCGTCGTCGGACTCATCGACAGGATGCGCGAAGACGGCGACCTGCACCGCGATCGGTGCAGATCGCGAGAGGGGAACAACCACTCTAGGTTTCCCTCTAAACCCGCCCCAAAAAAACGGTCCTTTTTAGGACCACAAAATATTTGATCGTAGTTAGTTGGTGACATATCCAAGGTGACACAATACTTCTTCAAGAATAAATATCTTGACGCTTAAAATTGTGGAACATTGGTAAAGACATATGCTTTTGTAAGCTGCTATTGCGGTTAGAACTTTTCTAATCGTCCCTTTAAAAGAAGCGTGCTATCTTCTGAAGATAATAAAATTGTTACATGGTGTGAAACATCATGGTTTGAACTTCACGTTTTAAATAGTTATCGTTCACAGTCTCTGATGCGTTATTTTTTTATTATTTGTGGTTGCGGAGAAGAAGGTTTAGTTAAAATAAAAAATTGGGGGCAGGACCAGAGGTTCTTGGCCGGTGCAGATTATACCCCGCCACTGTAAAAACCAGCTAAAATCAGGTAAAAAGCAGTTAAAATAATTTAAAAAGCAGCTAAAATCAGGTAAAAAACAGCTTAAATCAGGTAAAATCAGCTAAAAGCGGGTAAAAATCAGGTAAAGTTTTTCGGTAAAAAGCAGGTAAAGTTTTTCGGTAAAAAGCAGGTAAAGTTTCAGGTAAAAAGCAGGTAAAGTTCTACTTGCTTTTTACCCGCTTTTAGCTTGGCAAGTTTCAGCATAAGCCGAATACATACTTCCACATTGATTTAAAAGATTTCCCTGCCTATTTAAAACTTCCTTAACAAAATTGCTTTTTAAATTTTTACAAGCCTCATCTAAAGAAAAGTAGTTGTGGAATAATGACTTCATTATTCCACAACTACGTCGCACATCATTAGCTGATATGATTTTTTAGGTTTAGCTTGCAAAAATTTATCCAGCTCACTCTTGAAGGGAATTGCAGATTTGTGGAATTTTCTTTCTAAATCAGCTGTTTGTTCGACTGTGTGGCTGTCAGACCGCACAATTGTTTCTGTCACTTCTCCCGATAAAATATGTAAATCAATAGTTTGTTCGTATGGCTGTCTGTCTGGCTGTGCGGCTGATTCAGTCATAAAATTAATATTTTTATAAATCTCTACAAATTCTACATCATTTAAATTTGAACTATGTGTTTTCTCTTGCATTTCAGATTCCGAAATTAAATTCAAAGATGATTTTATCGGATATATAAAAAGTTCATCGTCAACCACTTCTGGGAACTGGTGTAACACTTGAATATAACGCAACCCTATTTGTTTCAGACTCACTCACGCAATTTATATTTTTTACATCGTTAAAATTAACTGTTGACACGGAAATTTTATAATTAGAACTTGACGCATATTTTAAGCTGTTATATAAATTAGGTAAAATGTCGGATTCTTTTAAATTTGAAACAGCTAAAATCAAGTAAAACCAGCTAAAATCAGGTAAAAAGCAGCTAAAATCAGGTAAAACCAGCTAAAATCAGGTAAAACCAGCTAAAATGAGGTAAAAAGCAGCTAAAATCATTTAATTTAAAATTCCATACTTTATTCCAGTAGGAATGCATAATATAAAAATTATTAAGCAGTTATATAAATTAGGTAAAATGTCGCATTCTTTTAAATTTGAAACTATATGTGAGCGAGTTCCATCAGTTTCAGAAGCAGATATTTGATTGCAATATTTGACGATTATATTGTTACTCATATCATCTAGATCTTCAATGAAATTATTATCAATATAATCATCTATTTTAATTTCGTTAAATCACATGCAATATTATCGACCGAGTTAAGCGCAACTATCTGTTCCGCGGTCATTTCACAAAGCTGACAATCCATATTATCATGAACCTTACAAGCATATCGTAAATCAAAGACAGTTAAATCAATAAAATCCATACTTACAGAAAAATAGATATCACAAAACACAAGAAAATGAGTAACGAAATCGAGGTATAACTTGCAGATAGTACCTAATGTGAAGCGCAAGAAGACGTAAAGAGAATGTTGTCTCGGGTTGAGTATAGCGGTCGACAGCGGTGGTCGACCTGCAGGTAGACCAATGTCCGCACAAAGAGAATGTTGTCTGGGCGGGGTATCGCGGTCGGCCTATCAGGTAGTCCAAGGTTCACGTTAAAGAGATTGTTGTCTGGGCGGAGTATAGCGGTCGGCCGCGGTGATCGACCCCTGGTTCTGGTTTTTGGCTAAGCAAAAGAGAATGTTGACTGGGCGCGGTAGAGCGGTCAACCTATCAGGTAGTTCAATGTCCACGTAAAGAGATTGTTGTCTGGGCGGAGCGTAGCGGTCGGTCGCGGTGGTTGACCTGCAAGATAGTACCGTGTTCACACGGAGAGACAGCCAACGCCCGGTCAACAGCGGTTGAAAACCTTTGGTTCTGGGTTTTTGGTTAAGCAAAAGAGAATGTTGTCTGGGCGGGATATAGCGGTCGACAGCGGTGGTCGACCTGCAAAGCAGTACAATGTTCGCACGGCCAACAGCGGTAAACAACCTTTTTTATACTATTAATAATTTTTAATCAACGAATATAAATTCGACAGAGCATTCACGAACAATTAATCTGCTTTTTACTTGAGAGATAATACTTTCAGTACTTACGTTAAATAAACAATACGAACAGTACAATGAAATTACAAATGAGTGAAGCTTTGCGGCAAAAAGTGTCTAAAATGAGTTTTCCACAGTTTAGTGAGTTTTGCGACACACTTCATTCGGATACGGAAGCATTATTACTTGATTTGTGGATTTGGGATATCCCTACAAGGTCGAATTCTCCGAGTCGGTTTTCAGAATCCACAACATTGACTAACGACACAGCAGTGGGCGCCATCCTCACAGCCAACACCATCCTCACAGCCAGCACAGTCAACGACAGCTGCACCACCACCCTGACACTCAACACCACCCTCACAGCCAGCACAGCCAACGGCAGCAGCAGCAGCGCGCCAAAACAATAGGACTCGAACCTGATAAAGTTAATGAAAATAATGAACAAAAGATTTTAAAATATGCTTACACTTTTCCTAAAACCCTTGATCCCAAAAACCCCAAGTATAGAAAAGGTGATTTTGTTCGCATAAGTAAATATAGGGAAGCATTTCGAAAAGGGAATACGCCAAATTGGTCTAATGAGGTTTTCCAAGTTAAGGAAATGAAATTAACTAACCCTAGAAGCTATTTACTGAAAGATTAAAACAATAGTGATATTAAAGGATGTTTTTATGAAGAAGAGTTGCAAAAAGTTAAACATCCAGACGTGTATCTAGTTGAAAAAATACTAAGACGGAAAGGGGACAAAGTTTATGTTAAATGGTTAGGAATGGATAAATCACACAATTCTTGGATTCCAAAAACTGAAATATTAAAATAATATACATCTTATAGCTGTAATTCTTAAAAATGAATAAAACACATTATATTTATTTAACTGTTTTTTATTTATATCTACTGATTACATGTGGGAACGTTTATAATAAATTTTATTTCTATGTTCTATAGTTAAAACTTTATTTAAAATAACAGAAATGTGTTGAATTCTTCTTTGAAAATGAAAACGATCCCTAGCCGCAAGTTCATATATATTCTGTCTTGCTTGCCTATAAGCGAAGTTCCAAGCGACAATTGTATGAACTTCGTTTATCTTCTCATTGAACTGCACCTTCTTCATATTGTTAAAGTTGTTTGATTTTGCGTTCAAGAGTGGCTGGATGCGAAATAGCTAACTCTATTATTGCACAAATATTTTCACTAGTGTTTTCCTGCACAGATAATACTTCAAATATTTTATCTGCAATGTCACCATCACAATTTACATAATTGTTTTTGAATATTGAAAAATATTGCTTAAATTGCTGATTTTTAAGAAGAGCTAATCTTTTTTCCATCATTGGGATTAACTGCCACAAATTGCAAACTGTTTCTCTGCCTAGATAGATGTAAAATTCATTTTTCTTAATTTTTAGAATCTTTTCATCTTGAACTTTTTCAAAGTGTAATCCAATGTTTCCGAACTCTAAAGACTCGCAGTGTGATTCCGATGAAAACAGGCTATTAGTTATTACACCTTGATAAACCAGGATTTCTCTCCATTCACTTTCGTTTAAAAGAATTGAAAATCCTTTATTTCCTGACAGCTTGATTACAACATTAAAATCTTCCACACTTAAACCGATGCATATATATTTATTGCTGGATTTATTTAAACGGTGGAACCATTGCTGAATAATTCTTGTATTTTTAAAGTCACTATCACTACTACAATTGAAAATGTTATGCGAACCTGGAGAGAATATTTCACTATAATATGAATTTACTTTGTTAGGGTGAATAGTGTTCAGAGTATTCATGCTTCTAGTTCTAACTCTAACGTCGTAACTAGTGTTCTGCTCAGATATATTTATTCATTTTATATCCTATTTCCCCCAGTCATCCTAAGAAATCTCCCACTACATATCATTTTTTATTATTATGATTCGCATAAAATTTTTAAAAAAAGTTCATTAATGTAAAAATGTATATATTTTCCACAAGAAAATGATGTAAATAAATACATTACAAAAATTAATATGATGCATGAGAGGATTACATATAAAATGGTAAAATATTCACAATTAAACTCATGTTGTGACAGTACATTCCAATCTGAATTAATTACGGTTTTATTAGGATACATATAATTTATCTTAAAATGCCTTGCTGAAGATATATACTTATCATCGAGGTGATGGTACCACATGGTACTACCATTTATATTAGTAATTTTCATTATATCACAACATTCAGATTTAATATCTAATTTATTTGTATTAATACAAATCTCAGCGAAGTGAGTTTTCGGAACATAATTAACATATATTGTATTCCCTATTAGAGCAGACAGCACTAACACAGTGTTAGCAATCATTTTCTATAGCGAGCATCTAACAACTGACATGAAAATATTATAGCTTCCCATTATATATATATATATATATATATATATATATATATATATATATATATATATATATATATATATATATATATATATATATATATATATAATACTTTTATTTAAATTAGTTTACATCATCATTTTTAACAATATCATCCATAGTTTTACACAATTCATAAAACGGTATGTCTCGATGACCCCAAGCTAAAGTTTCACTAGTCCCAGAAATTAAATATCGTTTATCATCATCAGCAGTCAAAGCCAACTTATGAATTAATTCTGTATACATAGTATGCGAATGTGATCTAAATGCATACATTGTGCAATACACTTTAGAATTTTGTTCAATTACGTTTATGTAATCCGTAATGGTTAACTGTTTTTGAATGGAAGAGCGACAAACACCCTTTGCTTTTTTAAGAACGTCATGTTCTGTTTCAACACAGTATGCTTTTGCTCCGGTCCCATAAAAACTTTTGATTGGCTCACCAGCATATTCATCTTTAAATTTACCAACCGCTGAAATATTTTGAGGAATGCCATAAATATTGGATTTATCATAGTTTGACGTGTCGAATTTATCTAGGTTATGTTTCATATCATCATAAAAATTTTCGTTTGAGACTTCAAGTATGAGAGAATCGGTATCCGTGTATAAAAGAGAAACATTTTTGCCATACCTTTGTTTAAGATAGTCATAAAAAAAATTATATATTACAGTTTTAGAGATGTCCAAAATTGAAAAACCTGCATAAATGGGTTTGTTATATTCAATTTTTGTTTTATTCATTTGTAAAGCTACTAAATTTTCTGAAAATATTTTATAGTCTTTATAATAAGGTTTCGCTATAAACATTTCTGCGCAATTAATTTTATGACCAACTCGCTCCCAGTGTGATACGAGTTTCACATCCACCCTTCGATCCACATTTTCCATAGTTTTTCCATATATGCTATTATTTTTAGTTTTATACAAGTTTTTATCAAATTTATTTTTTGAAGAATTTCTCAAATTTGTATTTAAATCAATATATTCTTTAAGCCAGGGAGATTGGATAAATTTTATACCTCGGTGTATTTTTGTAAGTTTTAAACCAAAACGCAAACATTGTTTAAGATACGTGTAATGAATTACATATTTCTCTTTATTTCTTAAATTGGGAATTAATTTCGAATATTTTGAATTGGGCGGAATTAGACCTTCAGGACAGAATGGAAAATCATTGTGCTCGTCATGTAATTCGTCGGGATATTGTAAATCTACTTCCAGAACATAACCCGTTTCGGCTGTATCAGATATATTACTAATATTTTCTTGAATGTTATTAAGCTCTTCTTCAGACATCCAATCAAAATTTTTGTGAGGTAAATATTGGCTCATTGCATAACCATATAGATTAGTAGCATCCAAGTAAATTATATATTTCGTGGATTCTAATGGATTAAAATTACCGAGAAACGGGTTATTTGCAATTGATTTTCGTTTTATACAGGTGCTAACACCCCCTCTCGCCCCTTTTTTAAAAAAATGAAGCATATCAGGATCTGTAAGAAGTTCTAATTCAACCCCTGTATACAATAACATCGAATCCCAGCTTAATCCCGGTGCGCTAAAATAATGTGCCGGATCGAGTTTGTACGTTTTTAAACAAAGGTTTCTATAATTTTCAAAAATATCTGCTAATAGCAAAACATCAGATTTTAAATAAATGTCCGAATAATCTCCAAGTGTCTGACATTGAAACATATCCCAAATTTCTTTAGCACGTTGATAATCCATACTTGAAATAGATTCATCTTTTAATTCATTATAAAATAATTCTGCAGCTGGTAACTCTGTTTCATTAAATTTTGAAAAATCATCGATATATGAATAAGGAAATATGCCCTTCTTTCTTATATTTTTAAACTGCAAATCATTCGAATATTCTTTTCTGATTTCTACACATTGAGAATCATCAAGCGTACTCGATAAGTTATCCAAAGATGATGGTAAAAATTGAAATGAATCAATAAATCTGAGTTTTAAATATTTATCTCGGGTTTTTCCATTTTTATATTTGATTTTATCTACCCACAGGTATTTGCTAAAGGAAATATATTTTTCCTTATTCATAGGGATAACGTCAATTTGCTCTTTATCTAAACATAATGATTTTATGAAAAGGTGACTATCATAATTTTTTAGATTATGCATTACTACAGGAATAAAGTATGGAATTTTAAAATTTAAATTGCACGTTGAGTGTGCTGCACCTCTGAATTTACCAGTGATATGACAGTGATCTTTAACCTTATCCAAAATGTTAATAAAACTTTTTTTGCAAATATGACAATGTGTTGATTTGCGAAAATTTTCCACGACAGAATTTGTTAGTTTCGACATTGGCGTAACATCTTTTAAATATTTTGAATATAATGCTTTAACATCCATTTCTAAATCTTTTACAAATTTTTCGATGCAATCCTTCCCTCGATATAAATGAAATTTTGAAACAGTATCATCAAATGAACATTTAATATAGTAAGCAAATGAATGTGGTATATGTTCAAATTTTTTTAGAGTATAAGATTGTGAAGAATTTCCAACATTTTCATTATTTTGGATAGGCTTTAAAGCGCACTCGAAATCAGCATAAATAACAAATGGAACTTTCATTTGTTTTTCAATGTTTTGAAATTTTAATATATTTCCAGGCACCATATTACCAAATTTATCTATTATACGCTCTTTTGAAGGAAAATCATTTCTAACAAAGTTACAGTCATTTTGCATGTGTTGCCTAAGAATATTCAAAGTGGTAAAAAATTGTAAACCACCATCACAAAAATGTTTTCTATGTTCATGATTAGTAACTTGACTTGAAACTAACCGAGAAAGATCGCTTATATAGCAGTAGTGATTTTTGGTATTACCTAAATCGTCTAGTTCCGATAATAACAATAAATTTATATGGTTACTATATCTAACCTTGCAAAAATGTATGGGCCCAATCACCTCATAAATGTTTTTTCCATTTTTATACACGAGTTCTAAAGCATAAACATTAATTGACACATTATTTAATTCTTCAAATTTAGCAATGTCTTTAATAGATACTGGAAAGTCTATACCTTCAAAGTTGAATAACTGTCCAAAATGTGGATATGATGCTGGATTTCGGGGATCACCCTGGTAAAAAGCTGATACAACTGCATAGCCAAAACAAAACTGATCATTATTTTGCACATTAACAATGGCTTTTTTCCATTGAACTTCTTTTGGTAAAGGTATGTACGATGAACTCTTCAACGGATTATACTTATTCACATTAACTTCAAGGTGAAGAATTTGTTGGAGAATCCATCCTAAAATAAAACGAAAAAGATTTAGCTTTTTTAATTTCAATTGTAAAATTTATAGATTTTTCTAAAACTAATAAATATGCATAACCTTATACACACCTGAGTCGCGTTCAGCAAATTCATCAAGTTTTCCATGAATTATTCCCATTAATTTTTCATATAACGTAATTATATTTGTAGATTGTGTTACAACTTCGAAAATTGTATTGTGAGATTTAATTTCAGACGTTGTAGAAGTTGGTAAATAGTACAATCCAAACAGTTCCATATTAATTTTGAGGACATTGTGCTTTTTCAATTCATGTTCAACAACTTTAACAACCTTATTCTGCACATTTTCTTGGAATTCCTTTAAATCAACAAAGTGCTTTGGGGAAGATATTTTATATGAAATAATTCTGCATTGAAATGCACTGTTTAGTATTTCTATACCAGGTTCACTAAGCTTGAAGACTTTTAATTTGTGAGCATTTGATTTTAAATGCGAAGTCCAACACACATTTGAGACGCTGACGTCACAATCGGGGCAGTGTCGAACTTTTTCTTGTGAGAAAAATTTTTTATTAACTAAAAAAATAAATCACAATAAGTAAAAATAAAATGTTGAAGAAAAAATAACTTACCATCAATTATGTAATCATCGGTATTTGAGACATATTTATTTTCTAAACAAACTTCTTTAAGATGTCGCTCAAGAGTATACTTTTTCTTAAACTCGCGTAAACACAGTGTGCACAAGAATGCCATTTCTATACTGAGGAAATAAAATGATGACTTTAGTTTAAACAGTGGAATCGCGGGAAGGTAGTCAATAAATCTGTCAGGAGAGGATAATAAGGGTGTGTGGGAAATGGATACTCAAGGAGTGGGGGGAAAGAGTTGAAAATGTATTTTATATATCTTTTGATTCAAAGCATGGCTTAAAAAACATACTTCCACATTGATTTAAAAGATTTCCCTGCCTATGTAAAACTTCCTTAACAAAATTGCTTTTTAAATTTTTAAAAGCCTCATCTAAAGAAAAGTAGTTGTGGAATAATGACTTCATTATTCCACAACTACGTCGCACATCATTAACTGATATGATTTTTTTAGGTTTAGCTTGCAAAAATTTATCCAGTTCACTCTTGAAGGGGATTGCAGATTTGTGGAATTTTCTTTCTAAATCAGCAGTTTGTTCGACTGTATGTCTGTCAGGCTGTGCAATTGTTTCTGTCCCTTCTTCCGATAAAATATGTGAATGAATAGTTTGTTCGTATGGCTGTCCGTCTGGCTGTGCGGTTGATTCAGCCATAAAATTAATATTTTTATAATCCTCTACAATTTCTACATCATTTAAATTTAAAGTATGTGTTTTCTCTTGCATTTCAGATTCCGAAATTAAATTCAAAGCTGATTTTATCGGACATATAAAAAGTTCATCGTCAACCACTTCTGGAACTGGTGTAACAGGCGAATATAACCCAACCCTATTTGTTTGAGGTTCACTAACACAATTTATATTTTTTACATCGTTAAAATTAACTGTTGACGCGGAAATTTTATCATTAGAACTTGACGCATATTTTAAGCAGTTATACAAATTTGGTAAAATGTCGGATTCTTTTAAATTTGAAACTATATGTGAGCGAGTTCCATCAGTTTCAGAAGCGGATATTTGCGCTTCCACTTCGGAAATAACTTGAGGTGAGTCTTCATTGCAATATTTGATGATTATATTGTTACTCATATCATCTGAACCTTCAATAAAATTATTATCAATATAATCATCCATTTTAATATCGTTAAAGATATCACTTTCAATATTATTGACCGAGTCAAGCGCAACTATCTGTTCCGCGGTCATTTCACAAAACTGACAATCCATATAATCATGAACCTTACAAGCATATCGTAAATCAAAGGAAGTTAAATCAATAAAAGCCATACTTACAGAAAAATAGATATCACAAAACACAAGAAAAGGAGTAACGAAACAATTAAACGGATGTCACAACTGTATTCTATCGAGCTCGAGGTATAACTTGCAGACAGCACCTAATATGAAGCGCAAGAAGACGTAAAGAGAATGTTGTCCTGGGTTGGGCGGTCGACCTGCAGGTAGACCAATGTCTGTGCAAAGAGAATGTTATCTAGGCGGAGTATAGCGGCCGGCCTATCAGGTAGTCCAAGGTTCACGTAAAGAGATTGTTGTCTGGGCGGAGTATAGCGGTCGGCCGCGGTGATCGACCCCTGGTTCTGGTTTTTGGCTAAGCAAAAGAGAATGTTGACTGGGCGCGGTAGAGCGGTCAACCTATCAGGTAGTTCAATGTCCACGTAAAGAGATTGTTGTCTGGGCGGAGCGTAGCGGTCGGTCGCGGTGGTTGACCTGCAAGATAGTACCGTGTTCACACGGAGAGACAGCCAACGCCCGGTCAACAGCGGTTGACAACCTTTGGTTCTGGGTTTTTGGTTAAGCAAAAGAGAATGTTGTCTGGGCGGGATATAGCGGTCGACAGCGGTGGTCGACCTGCAAAGCAGTACAATGTTCGCACGGTCAACAGCGGTAAACAACCTTTTTTATACTATTAATAATTTTTAATCAACGAATATAAATTCGACAGAGCATTCACGAACAATTAATCTGCTTTTTACTTGAGAGATAATACTTTCAGTACTTACGTTAAATAAACAATACGAACAGTACAATGAAATTACAAATGAGTGAAGCTTTGCGGCAAAAAGTGTCTAAAATGAGTTTTCCACAGTTTAGTGAGTTTTGCGACACGCTTCATTCGGATATGGAAGCATTATTACTTGATTTGTGGATTTGGGATATCCCTACAAGACCGAATTCTCCGAGTCGGTTTTCAGAATCCACAACATTGACTAACGACACAGCAGTGGGCACCATCCTCACAGCCAACACCATCCTCACAGCCAGCACAGTCAACGACAGCTGCAACACCACCCTGACAGTCAACACCACCCTCACAGCCAGCACAGCCAACGGCAGCAGCAGCAGCGCGCCAAACTGTTCGAGTGTGTGTGATATAAAAAAGAACTATTTGAGTTGTTCACCAGTGCGGCGAAAACAGCCGAAAAGGTCATGTAAATATATTTTTAATTATAAGTATAATTTTTAGTTGTATATTGCTTGTTTTTAAATATATTTTCTTTATAACATCATTTTCTTTATTATAATTAAAGCAACTGCGTCACAAAGTTGATTTTAAAAGCGAATTTGTACCTGCAATACTTCACTTGATTGCACACCATGAAAGAGCGCACATCACACATTTTTATTGACATTCAAGGGTACACACATTTGGTTACATTCCTAAAGAAGTGGCTATTTATGATGGATTTCGCCTTTCAAATTTTTTATTTAAGCCTCCCTTTAAAAGAAGTGTGTTATCTTCTGAAGATAATAAAATTGTTACATGGTGTGAAACATATCACGGCTTGAACTGGGAATCTGGATACATTGACTTAAATGAAATTGATGATATTCTTAAAAATATATATTCTTTATTTAATAAACCCAAAGTATATGTAAAAGGAGTTGAAAAGTCAAAATTTTTGCAAAAAGTTTTAGACAGTGAAAGCATTATTAGTATTCCGATTTCTAATGAACCAAAATTAAGTAAATATAAAAAGGTTCCCGAGTGTTATTTTTATAAAACGGTAGAAGCTTGGCATTGTGCATTGGAGAATGTAAAACTGTTATACAATTATAAAAATTGCTATTAATAAAATTTTTACTTTTCACGTCCTCTCTTTATTTTTATAAAACGGTAGAAGCTTGGCATTGTGCATTGGAGAATGTAAAACTGTTATACAATTATAAAAATTGCTATTAATAAAATTTTTACTTTTCACGTCCTCTCTTTATCGTTTGAATTAAAAATTATGTTACTGAATGTTAGTGTATGAAGAATGATATTAACACAATGTATGAATAATAATTATTGTTATAACTATAGACATATAAATAAAATCCAATCTTTCAGTCAATTTTTCATTTATCTATCGCAAGAATAATTAAGTTACTATAATGTTGTATAGGAAAATATAAACACAAAGTTACAATTAAAATTTTTTATTAAACTAAATATATTTAAAAATCCAAATTGTATATTTACAATAGCTAAATAATTTTGTAACGCAAAAATCCTCAACTACATTCTTCTAAAGTTGTTTTTTCTATTCTATGATTTACGATTTTCTGTACAGCTGGTTTGTTACAAATTATGCAAACCTCCGGTGATATTATCTGATGTAAAATTTGGTCACACACTTTACAATTAATTTCATCTCCACAACAATCCATAGCCCGCTTGTAGTGCGTGTTCACATGTATATGTTTGCCACATGATTGCTCTATACCATATAAAAAGTAGCACTCATGACACATACTGTACATGCCACCAGTCATTGATGTTGTTACTATATATGACTGCATTACACACACTTCACGTTTTAAATAGTTTTCTTTCACAGTCTCTGATGCGTTAATTTTTTTTAGTTTAACTAAACCTTCTTCTCCGCAACCACTTCCCAAAACTTCATCCTCGGTGCCTGAGTCATCTTCATCTTCGTCATCAGTATCATAATTGTAACGGTCAACATCCACCAGAGTATAGAGCCTATCCTCTGGTAGACTACTTGCAGTTTTTCGAAAATAAATTTTTTCTTCCTTATGAATCGATTCCATTTCTTGCCGTTTGGATTTTACTTCCATTTTCTTTTTAATAGTAAGATCTTGTAACAGTGGTACTAAACATACGACTAATACACAAATGCTTTTAAGCTTTAACCCCTTCTCTCACATCCCCTCCCTCGAGTAGTTTGGAGTGGGACAAAGTGGGGGCTTAGGTGGGGTCGGCCAATCAGGTGCTAAGAGGCGGGGCTAGAGACTCCCCTCCACTTATGGGCGGAGCTAGAGGTCCCTCCCCCTCCACTTATGGGCGGAGCTTGAGACCCCCTCCACTTATGGGCGGAGCTTGAGACCCCCCTCCACTTGGGGGCGGAGCTTGAGACCCCCTCCACTTGGGGGCAGGGCCGAAGGTCCTTGGCCGGTGCAGATTGCCCCCCCCCCACTCCTGGGTGGTGGAGGGTGGAGGAGTGGGGGGGGGGGCAATCTGCACCGGCCAATACTATCTACTTACCCAAGTGCTCAGGGTAAATCCTCTCGATAGATTTATAGAATATCTGTTAAATCAAAGAGCCCTCTTTAAATCTGTAATTGTTATTAGTCACAATGGGGGTGGGTTTGATAACCAATTTATTTTAAATAAACTTCTTACTCAAACGGACGTTACCCCCGAACTGATCATGCGCGGAACCAAGATTATTTTAATGAAGTTGTTGAACATTAAGTTTATTGACAGTTTGCAGTACATTCCCATGCCATTAAGCCAGTTTCAAAAAACGTTTAACCTAGAGGACAAATTTAAAAAGGGGTACTTTCCTCATTTATTTAATAAAAAAGAAAATGATGATTATATTGGTAGCTTACCATCTATCGAGTATTACAGCCCAGACAACATGAAAGATGACGAACGAACAAAATTTGTTAAGTGGTATAACGAGCAAGTTTCCAAGAATGAGGTTTTTAACTTTAAGCAAGAATTAATAGACTATTGTAAAAGTGATACAGCCATTCTGTTTGAGAGTTGTAAACTGTTTCAAACCCTTATGCTGAACACTTCAAACGTCTGCCCCTTCTCAGAGAGTACTACAATTGCATCAACTTGTAATAAGGTATTTCGGCGAAATTTGTTAAAACCAAATACTATTGGCATTATACCCAAAAACGGATATCGTTTAAAAGACAAGCAATCGAAAATTGCCCTTCAATGGCTTGTATGGTTGGAAAAATCTTATAGTGATATTAAACACGCTGGTAATGGGAGGGAAGTAGTGCTAAATGGGGTAAAGGTGGACGGGTTCAGTCAGGAAACTAACCAGGCGTTTGAATTTTTCGGTTGCTATTATCACGGTTGTTTAAAGTGCTTTAGGTTTCAGCGTGATCAACCTTTGCATGATAACCCTTCGGAAACTCTTAATTATAGATATGAGAGCACCGTGGCTAAAAGTGAAAGACTTAGGGGTTTCGGATACAAGGTCATTGAAAAATGGGAGTGTGATTTTAAAAAAGAAATTGATGAAAACCCCGCAATTGAAAATTTTACAAAAAATCATCCTATTACTTTAAGCGCGCCCCTTAATCCTCGCGATAGCTTCTTTGGTGGTCGTACTGGAAATGTAAAAACGTATTGTGCTACTAAACCCGGGGAAAAGATAAAATACGTAGATGTTTGCAGCCTCTATCCATACGTTTGTAAATATGGAAAATTTCCCATTGGACATCCTCAGGTCTTCGTTGGGAATGACTGTAACAGCTTAGATTTATCGGAAACAGATGGTCTTATTAAGTGTAAAATATTACCACCTCAAAATTTGTATCACCCTGTATTACCAGTGAAAATGAATGATAAATTAATGTTTGTTCTTTGTCTAGCATGTGGTCAAAACATGAATTATAACTGTTGTAGTCATAATGAAAGCGACCGAGCTCTCGAAGGCACTTGGGTAATTGATGAGGTTTTAAAAGCATTGGAAAAAGGCTATAAGATATTAAGTATTTATGAAATTTGGAAATATTCGGTGGTACAATATGACCCAAAATCTAAATTGGGGGGTCTCTTTGTCGAAATGATGAACAAATTTATTAAAATTAAACAAGAAGCTAGCGGTTTTCCTTCAAACTGTAGCACTCGGGCAGAAAAAGACCGATATAACGACTTTTTAAATAGTGAAGGTATTCAACTAGAATTTTCTTTAATAACTAAAAATCCTGGATTAAGGGCTTTAGCAAAATTAATGTTAAACAGTTTTTGGGGAAAATTTGGCCAAGTAGAGTGTCAGTCAAAGACTAGCATTATCAAAAACCCTAGCGAACTTTTTTCGAAGTTGACTAATCCAAACTTTTCAGTCAACACTATACTTCCTGTAAATGAAGAGACAATTTTAGTTAATTATCAATTTACCGAAGAGAGCTACGACCCTTTGTCAACTGTCAATGTTTGTATTGCAGCGTACACTACTGCGCAGGCTCGAGTTAAATTATACAGTTACTTAGAAACACTAGGTGATAGTGTTTTGTACTACGACACCGATTCTGTAATTTATTTACATAAAGACGGATATCCAGATATCGTTACCGGTACCAATATTGGAGACATGACCGACGAGTTAGAGGCGTACGGTAGGGGTAGTTACATTACACATTTTGTCAGCGGGGGACCAAAGAATTATGCATACAAAGTATTTTCTCCTTCTACTCAAGAAGAAAAGATAGTGTGTAAGGTAAAATGTATAGGTTTAAATTATACCGCATCAAAATTAATAAACTTTGACTCAATACGGGATATGGTACTAAAAGGGGAAACTGAGCCAATACAAATTTCGTCACAGCAAATTCGAAGAACACAATTCCATGAAGTTGTTACAAAAACTGTGACAAAAGATTATAAACCAAATTCTTTAAAAAGAAAGTTTTTAGAAAACTATGATTCTGTACCTTACGGGTATAAGAATCCTCGAAATTAATGATATTATTTTTCAAAATATACTTATTGTAAATCGATTTTCTAACTTAAACGCTTTCTGATCACCTCAGCATGTCGCCTTTTAGAAAATTAAAACAATATGTACCCATACTCATACATCCTATAATGTTGGCGGCGTTGACACCCGTCCTTTAGTAATCTAAAGCGATGTCCCATTTAAAAATAATGCAGATAAAAAAGAGCCATTTTCACTGCTTTAATGTTCAATAAACGACAATATAGTGTTGTGTAAAAAGAGCCATTACAACTAGGGTTGCCAACTCAACGGGGAAAGTGAGGAGAGAAAAGTCACAGGTTTGAATTGGACAAAATCTGATTGAAATGGGACGGAGTAAATCTGTAAATTATATTCATTCCAATATATCGGGCGTCCATAGATCCTGTGGTGTAAAGATGCCAACCAAGTTTATAAAAGGGGCCCTTCTGGTACTTAAAATGCTAAATTAAAAATATTGTTGCTTAAATGGTCATTCTCAGTACCTATCTATTGTTGATAAAAGAGCCATTACAACTCCGAAATTCCGGTTGGTTAGGCAATCCTAATTACAATCCACACTTAAAAAGAGCCAATATAAAGATGCCAACATGGTTTTTGCTTTGAAAATTCGTTTTCCATTCCAAAAAAAATCGAATGGGGTGCGACTAAGGGCTCAGTTCACGCCTGGCAGCCCCGTTACGGTTTTATTTATATAATAATATATAAGACAACACCTTTTGAATAACACATTTTTCTAGTTATTCTAACTTATCACTTTTCCCACTTACATATGTCTAGTATTATTAGGTAAATAAAACTAACCGGAAGCCCTTAACACTACAGACCTTATGCCCCTCCAAATCTTGAAGGGTGAATGGGTTACACACCTTACGCAAAACACGTCTTGTAAAAAAAAGATTCCGCTGTTCTTGTTGAGAAAATATGTTTCCTGTGTTTAATCACACTCCTGAAGTGTACCTTACATAAAATTTATCTAAATATCTAATTTTGTTTAAACGTCTTGAAAACTGGTTGTTATTTTGACTTTTTATTTTTACTGCAAAATTTGATGTCACTCCAAATTTTTGGAGGGTGAATTACTGCTCAAATTAAACGCTGTATGGTGGGTGTTACCCTATTTTTAAACCACCCAAATATGAGCTAAAGGTGAAATAATCCGTAAGCTGTTATTTGGACCGTCTCAAGTCGGTTAAAAAGTGTGAGAGAGAGAAAGGGTAGTTTCCGTAACCCTCTTAATTGATTTAAAGGCTGATGCTTGAGCAGAATATTGTATTATTAACGAGTATTCTATCATTGTATCAACCCTGAAACCAGTTACAAAAACACAACGTTTATAGTATTAAAATAGGTGTTTGGATGTTTGTCTCTAAGAAGAAGACTATTATAAATTTGGTTAAATAAAGTACTCCCCTTGGGATGTTGTATAAATTGGTCAATTTCTCTTGGGCCGTACTTGGTTTAAACCATATTACCCAAGAAACAGGTTTTACATTTTCAGGACTAATGTTCTAATTTGGGGTTAAACAGGTACTCCTGTGGGTGAAATAAACCGTAAGCTGTTATTTGGACCATCTCAAGCCTGTGAAAAGTGCGAGAGCGAGAAATGGTAGTTTCCGTAACCCTTCTAGTTGGTTTAAACTGCCGATGCTTGAGCAGAATATTGTATTATTAACGAGTATTCTTCCTTGTATCGGCCATGAAACCAGTTACAAAACTGAGCGAAAACTTTTCTAGTAGAAAAACGGTTAAGTATTATTATATTGCTTTTATATTAATTTGCACTCACTTCTTTTGTCTTGTATATTACGTATCCCTAATATTACGTATTCCCAATGTTTTGCATATACATAGGTTTGGTATCTAGTTTAGTAATATATTTTATGTAGGATTTAGGAATTCTAATGTTTTATACTATTAAAATAGGTGCTTGGGATGTTTGTCTCTTAAGACGAAGACTATTATAAATTTGGGTTACATCATGTACTCCCCATGGGATGTTGTATAAATTGGTCAATATCTCTGGGGCCGTACTTGTCTTAAACTATATTACCCAAGAAATAGGTTTGACATTTTTCAGAACTAATATTCTAAATTTGGGATTAAAACAGGTACTCCTGTGTGATGTTAAGTATATGAAATATCACAGGGCTGTTCCTGACTTAAAACCATTTTTAACTTCAAACTATGTGAGGTGGAATTTTGAGCTTCAGGAATAAAGCAGAAGCTCTTTCAACAATAGCGGAATTGATGTCGCGTGCAGGCGTATACTGTCTCTTACATAATTATACACCTGCGCTCGATTTTAATATCGCTTCAAACATCTAACTCTGGGGAAATTTCCTTTATCCTTTTTCAAAAGGTACGTTTTTATTGTAATTTCTGATTGTCATTGCACATGATGATGACTTGCTATTCAACCATTAATTAACATACAATGAGTTTTTCTAGTGAATAAATAATTTTCATATCCGGTTACGAATACTTATATAATTATCACTACTAGTTTACACTTTAAACGCGCCCATGCGGAACAAATAAAACAAAATTGTTTTTAATTTTTTATTTATAAAATTCTATTACACCCAGTGTCTCAAGTTCTTTGAGAATTTGCATTATTTCTCTATGATTAATATTGTTTACATTGTCTCTTTCTAAAGGCTTTAATTTATCGACTAATTCGTTTACATCATCATAAACAAGTTCTTGTAATGCTTCCATATGACCTTCTTCTACGTCACTAGTCGTGTCAACACGGTTCTCTTCTGTAGAATCCTCATCTATTTGTTGCTCTTGCATTTTACTTCTAAATTCACAATGCTTTGTCATTAGAGCCCTCTGTTCCATTTGTTTTTGTTTTCTTAATGCATAACTTCTTTTCGGCGGAAACAGTTTTGAAATTATATTCTTATATTTCCATCCCATTGTCGCCATAACTTTCTTGTTTGCATTAAAGTATTTTCTATGTCCGTTGGTAAGAAGTAGGATCTTTTTGTATTCAATCAAATCGTTTGCAGAATAGTTAATAGGCTGATTGGTAGCTAGTAAATTAGTCAACCCAGCTGTTAAGAAAAAGTTCTCATTATCAATCTGGAGCGTGTTTTCGCTTAATTCAACAGTTTTGTTACCAATAAAATATTGTAAACCGTCTTTTCTTATGCCATATCTAACACATGGTGTTTCTAGGAGGAGATATTTTATTTTATCCGAATACATCTTGTCACCTTGAGACCTCCACTTAAACTAAAAACGACCGTGTGAGGGGTTCTCTTATATTGTTAGACCAACAGTCAACCGTCAGTCAACCCTCAATCAACCCCTAGCCAACCCACAGTGAATCACTAGTCAACCCTCAATCAACCCCTAGTCAACCGCGAGTCAACCCCAGTCAACCGCGAGTCAACCCTCAATCAACCCTAGCCAACCGCTAGTCAAACACCTATTGAGCTGTTTTAACTGGTTTATAGCTGTTTGGAAGCTGTTTGGAAGCTGTTTTCCTGGAATAGGAGAGGTTTTCATTTGTTTTATAGCTATTTATAAGCTGATTTCCGGTAAGAAAAGTTGTTTTAGCCGTTTTTAGCTCCTCTTAGCTGTTATATAGTGGTTTAGGAGCTGTTTTATTGCTGTTTGGGAAGCTGTTTTCTTGCTCCCCAATCATGATACCCAGGCCTCGAGACTCAGCTGTGTGTACCACCCATCCAGGAACAGGTCTCTAGAACAAAATTTTTGGGTTATTATACTTTAGCTCCTTTTAGGATAGAACTTTATTACCTTACACGATTTTAACTTGACCTGTAGATATCTATTTCGTTAAGATCACTTGCGCAACCATCCGTATATCTGTCCACGCTCTGTAATTTACCCGTTTTTCAAAATTTTTGTGGAAGATTTCGCCATAAGAATAAATGTGAGTGTGCCGAGAACAAGTTACATATTATATTCTATTATTTTAAACCTTTAAGTCGGAAATTTTCTAAACATTGCGGTAATTTCTACTTTTTAATCGCCCCCCTGTAGATAACGCATCTTAATTTTGCTGTGTCATCCACCTGTACTTATTTCCACGCGCTGCGATGGAATGCGATTATTATATAACTATATTTACTTTTGAAATTATGCTGTTTATGCAGCCGGAACTTGAACCCATTGTGTTTTTTTTAAATGATGACGCGGTTATTATGCCTGTTTCATTTTAATAATATGAACATGTAAATAGCTTTGTAGGTATGACGTTGAACTGATTGTTTATACTTGGACACGCTCTGTCTATTGTTCCGATGATGCCATCTTGACCTTTGACCACTGTACAGTAGTAGCCTCGTTGAGATCGAAAAATTTTTCTGTGTCATGCTGCTGCTGGTACGCTTTGGAGAGAATAAAGATAATTTCAAAGCTACTGGTACTGTTTATATTCTAATATTTTCTTTAAGACGGACGTACATCTCTTATTCTTACTAAATATCATGTGTTCTAGGTCCCCCAAACAAAAGTTTGGGGTTATTTTACTTTAACCCTTTAAGATATAATTACTTTACTCTACCACTCAATCACTCGTCCGTCCGTCCGTCCGCCCGTCCGTCAACGTTCTCACAGAATCCCATGAGGGAAACCTTTGTCGTAGTATTATGTCTTATATTAACCCCACATTTTGAATTAATCCCATATAAACCCAAAGGAGGCTAACTCCTCACCCCCCCCCCCTATACACACGTTGAGGTATCTGATCATTGACCCCTTCCACTAACCGTCCACACCGATGAGTTACGAAGCCTTCCTTCTAACGCGGCGGGTTGCCGCGATGCTCCATCCAGGAAATCCAGCCGTGCCTGGCACGGATGTCTTCAGTTAGTGCCAGTATACCTACTGCTGTTAATATATAAAAGGAAGCTTGTGATTTTAGAGAAACACTATGAAGAAGGTTACATTTAACGAAAATATGAATACCATCCATGTATTGTTTGCATGGAAGTTTGCTTACAAAGCAGCACGACAGAATGATTATGAGCAGTATGTGTTGGATAGATACCGCTTTCAAAATAGACTTCAATATGCTGAGAATCTTTTGAAGAATGTTTTGGATGAAAATTATAGAAATAAAATATACAATGAACGTTTTAAATAATTTTTGTTGTATTACAACCAATTCAAGCTCATATCCTCCCTCCTCACCCATGGGGCTTGACTTGAGTGGGGGAACATCTATAAATTTATACGCACACGGTTTCTGAAACATTAGTTGCTAGAAATAATACATAAATATGATTCAAAAACGAAAGCTGGTTGGTTGCAGAAAATCGGTGAAAAAACTTAAACAAGAAGACAGAAGCAGATGCCCTGTTTGTTTATATTCCATGAGAAGAGAAGAAATTTGCACACCCAATTCGTGCACACACAAATTTTGTATAAAGTGTTTAACAGAGTGGACGAAAACAAACGCACATTGTCCTCTCTGCAGAAGATTCTATTTCTCAATTGTTTTAAAAGAGACTAAGGAAAATATTCTTGTGAAGAAAAATGACAGTGCTGATCAAGCTCTAGTGATATTGTTGTACATAAGTGACATGAATTTAATATAGATATATAAGAAGTAAATAAAACCATGTTGTTAAATATAAAGTTTTTTTATTTTATTATATTACATCTTTTTTTAATATCCAAGAATTGTGTGATTTATCCATTCCCAACCATTTAACATAAACTTTGTTTCCTTTTCTTCTTAGCACCTTTTCCACGAGATACACGTTTGAATGTTTGACTTTCTGCAACTCCGGTTCATAAAAACTACCTAAAATTATTTCATTATTGTCATCTGCCAGCAAATATGTTCTTGGGTTGGTTAATTTAATTTCTTTAATTTGAAAAATTTCATTTGACCAGTTTGGTGTATATCCCTTTTGAAAAGCCTCCCTGTATTTACTAACCCTAACATAAACCCCTTGTTTAAATTTTGATTTTCTGGGGTCAATTGTTTTTATATTATAAGTTGATTTTAGAACATCTTTTTCATTTTCTTCATTTATATCTATAGGTTTTAATCCTGTTGTTCTATGTTTGGTCGTATTATACTTAAAAACAATATTATTTAAGATATCCAACCATTTATAATTGCCTTGCAAGCTAAATTGTTTCCACATGAGAGTTTTTAAAGTTCTGTTGACCCTTTCAACAATACTTGCTTTGACTGTGGAAAATGTACTGTAGTGATTAATGTTATATTTTTCCATTAATTTATTAAAGTTTTTGTTGAAAAATTCTCTTCCTTGATCTGTATGTATGTTAGTTGGATGCGTTTTCGCAAGCTTTAAAATTTTTTCCATAGCTAAAGTTACGTCCTCCGCAGTTTTTCTTTTAACAGGTTGAACCCAAACATATTTGGAAAATGTGTTTATAACAACTAAAATATATCTATATCCTTTATTTAGTTTTGCATAAGGTATCATTTCCACCAAATCTGCTTGCCATAAATCGTTTAAATTTTTAATAATAACCCGTCGTCGTCTAAAATTTTTTCTAGCAGGTTTATGTAACTCGTTGACTAGATCTTCCTTGATGTTGGTTTGTTTACTCATGACTTCTAAATGTTTAGTTTGTTACTTCTACAGGGCATTTTATTAACAATTCGCCATAAAAACCTTCTAAATGACTACCTTCAAGACGATGAAAAGAAAGAACATCCCCTTTCCTTAACCGAATACCTACAGGGTCGGTGATCTTTTTTCCATTAATTTTTAAGAAAACATATTTTTTCGGGTATTCTCCAGAAATTATAGTAGCAGATTCCATAGGAAAAACATATGTAATTCGTTTGTCTTGTAATAAATGGTAAACTCTATCGGACAGAGAGTAAATTCCCATGAAGGGTAACACCAAATTATACCAAAGTTTAACTGCACTTAGGTCAACAACTTTTATAATGTTATGTTCTGATGAAAATTTATTATCCTTGCCAAAGATGTGGGAACCAAACTTGTCAATAGACATGGTTGTTGCCAGCGGTAGAATAAGGAATAAACATGTGAGAATTAGTATTTATTTAATTATTTTTGCTTCTCTTAGTTCTTCTAAAATCGATATTATTTCATTTTGATGACCAGTATGTCCAGCCATTTGCGATGACATCAACAATTTCAATCTATCTATGATTTCGTTTGGATCGTCATAATAAACGTAATCTAATTTCTTTTTTGATAAATTTAACATAGCTCCCCCCTTTCCACTTTTTGTAGACAGATTTCTTGTAGAACGCGGTCTTTGTGGAGGTAACAAACGTGAAGTGCTTGGTAGAACTGCACGATAACCTGTCTCTGTTGTGCTTCCACGTTTTAATATACCTTTTTGTAATAAGTAAGGTTTAACTATTGTCAAGTATTTAATGTCGGTCGAACCTTGAATTTGACTATTAGGATCAAAATTTCGTCTATATGCATTTGTCCTATTCAAAACATCCATATAATTTTCCATATCATTTGATGTATAACCAACAGGTTCTTTTTTAAAAAGAAGCTCATACAATCCAGGTGTTCCCTCATACCTAACTCCTTCAACTTTAAAATCTTTTCCTATGAAATCCACCACAGAATTAGCAATCTTACATCATGGCTAAAACCATATTTGTTATCAAATTTGCCTTCCGTGTCTTTTATTAACCCATCCACGAAAGGTCTTAGAAGTGAATGATATGCTTCCAAATATTCTTCATAAGCAGGTGTTCTTGTTAATTCTAAAACATCTTGTCGCAACTCACCTATAGTTGGTTCAATTGTTGTTTCAGGGCTTGATTCTGCTGTACAAGACTGTTGCAAATCTTCAAAAAATACTTCTTCATCTCCTAAAAGTGAGGGCATGTGTGTTGGAAGATATTTACTATATGCATTTGATTTCCTTAGATTGACCTCTGGCGTAGGAAATTGAAATTTTGGGGTCGAAACTAATTGTGGTGAATATGCTTCTTTTTTAATGAACGGTTCTGTTTTAATTGTATGAATTAACTCATGCAAAGGTTGAGTTATTGGTTTAAATTCTTTTTCCATACGAATTTCTTTATCAGATAAATCTGATTTTAAAGCTTTATACTTTTGTCTAACGGCTTGTCTAGTTTTTACCAACTCTTTCGCTGTTTTTTCGTCCATCTTTACAAAAGGTAGGTTGTATACTAGAAAATTATCGTTTTGTCAGAGAGTTATATAGTGGAAATAAAATTATCAAATCCTTTTCTATAGCGGCTACCATTAAATTCACAGTCTTTATCAATAACGACAAAGTCATATTTATGTTTCCAACACATTGAACACAAGTTTTTAAACTCTTGAAAGCTCATGTCACCATTTACATGATCATCATATATATGTTTCAAGGTTGTAGCATCCTGTTGAAAAATTACCAAGAGGTTGGCATTATCACGTATAAGTTGTTTAGGGATTGATGAATATGTTTGACACAAATAAAAACAATCTGTATTTTTATGACGTCCGAAACAAAAATAATCCCTCATAAGACTTTGATCAGTGCATACTATATCATCAAATACAATCAATGAATTTGGTTTTATTTCAGTGGGTGAAACAATATCCTCAGCGTTCGATGATTCAAAATAACCAATAAACTTTAGTGGAGCAAAAAGCCTTTTTAGATATTCATATTTTGATTGATATAAGGATTTTGAGTACACATATATGTTTTCAAATCTTAATCCATTAGGGTGTGTTATAAGAGAAATCATAACATTTGTCTTCCCACAACCCGATGGTCCTACTATTAAACATCTTTTACCGTTTCCACCAAATAATTGTCCATGTTTTCGATAATTATCATGACATAAATCAAAATTTTTTTATCGGTAAAGAAAAATCTTGTTTTTTGATTTTCATTGTTTGAACATCGCTATTTAAGTAAGGTTATTTGCGTTTTTAAATCATTTATATATAATGATTAGACATAATAATGTCATTCACTGCGTGGAAGGACGGAGAACAGGTAGTGGTTTATTAAATACTCTTATTAATAAATTACCGGTAGAGCTCCATATTCCTTCTTATAACTTTTGTGGGCCTGGTACAAAGTTAAATAAAAGGCTTGCCCGAGGTGATAAGGGAATTAATTTATTAGACGAAGCTTGCAAAGAGCACGATATAGCATATTCGGAATATTCCGATTTAAAAAACAGAAACGAGGCAGATAAAGTATTAGATAAAAAAGCATTTAATAGATTTAAAGCTTCAGATTCAAATCTAGGCGAAAAACTGTCATCCTTGGCTGTGGCCGGAATCATGAAAGCAAAAACAAAACTCGGTATGGGAATAAGAAAAAGAAGTCATAAACGCAAGAAAGGAGGTCAAATATCATTTAACCAAGGTGTAAGAAAAGCACGTGAAGAGCTGGTTGGAAAAAAGTTTGCTAATATAAGAAATGCTGCCAGCACAGCTTTATCATCCATTAAAAAATTAAAAATAAAAGAACCTAAACAAAGAATTATTCCAATTCCAAAAACTGGCGGAATTTTACCTTTAATACCTATTTTTGCTGGTTTATCTGCTCTAGGAGCCCTAAGCGGGGGCGCTGCAGGCATTGCGCAAGCAGTAAATTCTGCCAAAAATGCACAGAAGAAGTTAGAAGAACAAACAAGACACAACAAAGAAATGGAAAAAATATCAATTGGAAAAGGTCTTTATTTAAAACCGTATAAGAAAGGGTGTGGTCTATATTTAAAACCTTATTCAAAAAACTGTTAAATTTGCTACGTCGTCGATCTTTGACAAATATAGATTTATTAAAGTATGTCAAATTATTCAAGTTGCCACATTTTAGAGCTGTCTTTATGAGAAATAAGTTACCCAAAAAAATAAAAAAATATGAGACAGGTATTATAAATTTAAATGACGATATGGGGGAAGGCACTCACTGGACAGCGTATGTTAAAAATAATAATAACATAATTTACTTTGATAGTTTTGGAAATTTACGACCACCAAATGAAGTTATAACTTATTTCTATAGCGATGGTAGCAACAACAATATTAAATATAACTATGATAAATATCAATCTTTTAATACCTCAACTTGTAGACAGTTATCATTACAGTTTATTTATAATAATACGTAACTGTGTTTCCATTTTATTCTTATTACGACCATCATGTCGTTTACTATAGCTCTTTCCGCAAATTCAGCTATACTTCAAGCAGATTTCCATCCACCTATTTACTTAGATCCTAACACTTCCTACGTTGTCGGACTTACCAACTTTGAAACTTTTAATGCAATACCAAATATTGATAAAAGTAATAATAAAGTATATTTTGGAAACAATAATGAGTTTTTAACAATTCCTACGGGAAGTTATGAAATGGACGATGTTAATAAATATTTACAGACTGAATTCCAAAAAAGAAACATTTCATTTCACCTCTATGCAAATAACAACACATTAAAATCAACAATAGAGTCTACTACAGATATTATTTTTAAAGATGGTACATAGGAAAACTTTTGGGTTTTAATAATGGGATAATATCTGGTGATGGTGTTCCAAGAACATCGGAAAAACCAGCAGAGATTATAAAAGTTAATTCTTTATGCATAGACTGCAGTATCGCAGAAGGTTCCTATCTGAACGGAAAGCCAGTACACATTATTCATCAGTTTTTCCCTAATGTTAGCCCTGGATTTAAAATAATAGAAAGTCCCCAAAATATTATTTACTTTCCTGTTACAGTAAAAGTAATAGATAAAATAACAATAAAGGTAATAGACCAAGATTTAAATATTGTTGATTTTCGAAACGAAACTGTAACTATAAGGTTGCATATAAAAGAAGTATAATAGGTATCCTTTATAATAGAAAAACCTTCAATTTGCCCACAACAATTAATAAAAACTATAAGAAGACTAAACATCCTAAACCAAAGATTAGTAGAAAGAGAAACACACAAGGGATAACACCTGAAAATATAAGCTTTCTGAAATCTCTAGGTTTAAAGGTTTTAATATAATGGATATCCTTAACGTAGCAGAAGGTCTTTTCATAGATAATTCAATTGTGCATTCCGAAGTTCATGGTTATGAACCATACCTACCTACAAAATTGGGAAATAATGATGAAATTATAATACCCGTTCATGAAGTAGACAAGCATACTCTTCCTTCCGAAAGCTTTCTTTACATAGAGGGTAAACTAACAAAATATAATAATGCTATCTCAAATACATTAAAATTGATAAACAATGGGATTGCATTCCTTTTTAAAGAAATGCGTTATCAACTAAACGGTGTTACAATAGATTCAGTTAGAGACGTTGGGTTAACTTCGACAATAAAGGGATACATGTCATATAATAAAAATGAATGTAATAGACTTAAAAACGCAGGTTGGTTTCCTATGGAATCTTCACAAGTTGTTGATGCAACGACAGGATTATTTAATGTTTGCATTCCGCTTAAACTCTTAATGGGGTTTTTTGAAGACTACAAAAAATTATTTTAAATGCCAAACAAGAACTTATTTTAGTACGAGATAATTCAGACAAAAATGCAACAATTAATACTGCAGATGAAAATCCAAAAATTGAGCTTACTAGTAGAATAATAGTAGGTCTTTTACTCTACTCCTCCTAATTTACATAAATTTAAATATTAAAATTAATGAGTTTTACTCCATATATTATAATTAATTAGTTTTAGTTCATATATTAAAATAATATTTTTTTTACCTCCGCCTCTGAACTGAGAGACCCAATTAGCATATCATAATTAGTTTAACTCCCTATAATTAGTTTACCTCATAATTTTACTCCATGTAAAATTTTACCTCCGCAAGACATTGATTGGTCACATACACAATTAAAAAAACAAGGTTAAATCCCACTCTAACCATCAAAGTAGAGGGACAGGAGATGTATAAGTTGTGCATAGAGGTGATACTTTAATTTAGTTTTAGTTTTCAGTAAGGTTAAAATGTCTGTGAATGAAGAAGTGTTGCAAGAAGTTCAACGAATAGAAAAAGAGTTTATTAATAAAAGTATTTGGTATCAAAGATTTGCTTTAGAAAGTAAACCTGAATGGACTCGTTTTTACACTGATACGGTGGAATATTTTGAAAAGGGTATAGATATTTGTCGTGATTTTTATGAAAATGAAGATCTTCTACAGTTAATAAGAAATTTTTCAAATAATGGATTTTCTAGGAAGGTGCTTACTTTCAAAAAATATATCTCAGATAGTGAATCGGAGGTGTTCAATTTAATAAAGGAAGCTGAGAAAGAATGTGACGAACTTTGGTCTTAGTGATTTTGTGATTTTTGGTGAAGTGTAAATATGGAGACTTTAGTCAGTGAAATGTATGAAGATCTTATTATGTCAGAAGCATGTTCGAAATATTATGCACTTGGAGCTGAAGAGGATACGGAAGCGCAAGATGTAATATTATACATAAAATATATGGAACATGCATCAATATGTCAAGAAGCAGCGCAAGCTTGTTTAGACTTTTTAAAGACAAAGGATTTTGTAAAGTTAGTGATTAAATTTTATCGGTTAGAATTATATGACAACATTTCTGTATTAAAAAATAAATATGAACAATAATATTTTTATTGATTTGTGGAAATAATGTATTTAATCGCCTTTAAATGAAAATGGGTTTGTTTAAGAGGTTATTATACTTGTAATCACTTGTATGTATTAGAATTACCATATGGAGAAATAAAACAGTAATATATTTAATCAGTCTTTTTATTCATTCATAAAAAAATTATCATACATATACAGTACATTTGAAAGTGCACACATAGACGGTGACTTAATATGGAAAAAACATTTAGGTGTTGATGGATGTAGAATTGGTTGTTCGTCTACTTCAATTATAGGTTCCTTACAATATTTTCTAATATAGTTAGCCTTTTCACTTCCTTTAACATAAACAAATTGGGCTTCTTCAGTCATTTTTTGAACAATATTGGAAAAATAGTGGAGTGGTGTATATCCAACATTCCAATTGATGCAGTGATGATTCTTCATTAACCATGTAGCTTGCTTGTGTAAATCAGGAGAAAGAAAACTTAATGGATAGGGTTGTTTAAAGACATAATGACTAATTCTGCTTCCATCATACGTAGCCAATTCTTTGGGAATAAATTTGTTTCGCTCATCCTTAAATCCTTGTATATCCAAAACTAGTCGCATATTTTTAGCAACGAAAATTGCTGGCAGATAAATTTTTTTAGAGAGTATTCTCTTATTTGTTTTTTTAGAATTTCTATGTTTTTAATAAAAATTTCAATGCGTATCATTTGAGATGAAGTCATTAGTGTATCACCTTTGAATACATAATTATTACTAGAACTATAGAATAATGTGATTGAAATAAATTTAGTCTATAAACTGGAGTGGGGATAATTATTATAGTTGTTTTACTATTTTAGTTAGTGGATTATAAGTAAATACTTTATCGTGAATTATTAGGCAATATGCTGATGTTTTTGCTGGAACTGTTTCTTTTGTCTCAAACTCAATTCTCATTGTTACTGGACCGGTCTGAAGTAAGTCTCTTTGATGGGAACAGTTAATATAAACTATAGGTGCGTTGTCTTTAAAATCTTTTGGACTGAAGATTGGTTCTACCGGATGGTTATAATACATTTGACGAAATTCGGAAAACATTTCATATAATATGGCAAATTTATTATTTGTAAAATCTAACTGAAGATCGTTGTAAGGATACCTTTCAGAATTTAAATAAACATTTATATTTCTTAGTTCACAATGATCAAATTTACTCATATCCATTTTAAGGTTGTTACGTTTATCTTTTTGAAAAGCGATTAAAACATGGCGTGGTGTCTCAACTTTTGTAGAAGTTTTAACAGGCCAGTTGTGCCTAGTGGTTTCTAATAATTCAGGATATTCAACTAATTCCCAACTACGGAAAGTAATAATAATGTCACTGTTCCTGTCAATAATTTTGGTAAGTGCTAATTCTTGCGGAATGCCTACAGTAAGATGGGGAACTCGCCAACAAAGTTTTGTTAATGTGATTTTTGGTTTTTCATTATCGCTCGTTGATATTAATGCGTTTGAATCATTATTACTCCTTATCAAAATTAATTCTTGTTGTGAATTTAAAATAATTTTATTATAATCTTCAAAAAATCCAGAATACATTTTTAGAGGAATACACAGAGAAACATTTCCTTGTTCATCAGTCATAATCTTGTCCCCTTTTTTAGATTTCGGATACCAACCACCATTTTGAAGTTTTACACTTTCATTTTCATTAAATGATGCATAACCTTTTAATGTAGAAGTTATTCCAATATCCCGTACAGAATCAATAGTAACTCCATTTAAAACATATCTCAGTTCCTTGAATAAAAATGCTGGTGCATTATTAATTAATAAGGTATTTTTTAATGGTTCATTATTTTCATTTAAGACTTTTAGTTCTAAGTATAATTCACTTTTACAGGGTAAAGGATATTTTCCTGTTTGTTGCAAAGAAATTCTTATTTCATCATTTGGTCCTAGTTTATTTGGATTAAATGGATCGAAAGAAAGTAATTCCCAACTCATTATTGATTCATCTACAAGAATGTTTTCTTTCACATTTAAGTGTTCCATTTTATTGTTTTGTTTTAAGCTTGAAACCTATAGATACGAGAAATTTGCGGTTAGAAGATGTTAACGCCTTAGAGTTTACCCTCTTACTGATTGAATTTTGCTTGACTTTACTTATATTAAACTTTTGTTGATGAGCGAAATTTGTCTTTTTGTTATATAAAAAAACCATTATTCTTCTATTTTCTTAAGATGTAGTCTTACCGTCACGGTTTCTCCTCTGAAATTGACGATGCCACCTTCTTGGTCGAGTATTTTAAGTGTAATTTTATCTATAATTTTAACTGTTACAGGTAAATAAATAATGTGTTGAGGTGACTCTATTATTTTATAACCAGGACCTACACTGGGGAAAAACTGGTGAATTATATGAACTGGTTTTCCATTTAAATAAGATCCTTCTGCAACACTACAATCTATATTTAGGGAGTTTACCCGAATAATTTCAGCGGGTCGATCTGATATATATTCTTGATTTGCATTCAATTCTTTATTATCAAATCCAAGTATTTTTCCTATCGTGCCTTCTCGAAAAGTTATTGGAAAAGTTGTTTTAATGTGAGTTCGTAAAGTATTATTATTGGGGAAAAGATGAAAACTTAAGCCTTCTTTATCAAGATGTTTTTGTAACAATGTATTTAAGTCATCTATTTCATAGCTTCCAAATGGTATTCTAAATTCATTCGTCTGATTATAAATAAACAAATTATTTGTTGCATCAATATTCGGAATAGCATTGAAAGTTTCAAAATTAATAAGACCGATAACATATTCAAAATTTTCGTCTAAATATATTGGCGGGTTAAACTCTACTGTTAGTGTAGAAGAATTACCACTAATTACAAAACTATATGACATGTTTCGTTAGACTTCTATTAAGGAATAAATTTGAAAATATTCGTTACATGTTTTTATAAAGAAATTTTAAACATAGTTGTCCACAATTGGTTGCATTATACCTTTGATACTGATCATGATTATATTGTATTATGTTGTTTTTACCATCACTATAAAAGTATTTAATTAATTCAAGCGGAGGACGTAAATTTCCATAACTATCAAAATATATTATATTTGTTCCTTTTTTAACATAAGCTGTCCAGTGACTTCCTTCCCCCCTAGATTCGTCTAAATTAATTATTCCACACTCTGTTTTTTTAATTTTTTTTGGTAGTTTATTTCTCATAAAAATACCTCGAAAGTATGGTATTTTTAGTTGTTTAACATATTTAACTATATCAATGTTTGAGAGCGGTTTTCGAGGTATTTTGTTTAACAGTTTTTTGAGTATGGTTTAAGATATAAGCCACAACCTGATTTGTATGGTCTTAAATAAAGTCCACTTCCCTTTTTTCCTACCGCAATAGATTCCATAGTTTGATTATGTCTTTTCTCTTCTTCTAATTTTTGTTTTGCAGCTTTCGCATCATTAACAGCTTTAGCAATTCCAGCTGCACCTCCACCTAGAGCGCCTAAAGCAGATAATCCTGCGAATAATGGTATAAGTGGTAAGAATCCACCAGATTTTGGAATTGGCAGGATTCTCCTTTTTGGAGTAGATACCCTACCATATTTTTTTATAGATGCTAACGCTATTTTAGCACCTGCTTTTAAACTGTTAATATTTTTTCCTTGAATTCCCTTTCTGGCTAGTGAAATAGCTTTGTTTAATGAAATTCCACGTCCTTTACGACCCCTTGTTCTCCTTTTCCTTCTTTTCATCCCCATTCCTAATTTCGTTTTAACTTTCATTGCTCCACTTATTCCTAAAGCAGCAGCTTTTTCACCAAAACTTGAGTCTTTTGCTTTGAACCGTTCCAAAGCTTTCTGAGCTAATAAACTATCAGCAACATGTCTACCTTTTATATCTTTTGAAGCTGAATATGCAATATCATGCACTTTACACGCCTCATCTAAGGGATTTATTCCTTTGTCACCTCGTGCAAGTCTCTTTTCTAATTTGGTTCCCGGACCACAAAAGTTATAACCTGGAAGATGCAGTTCGAAAGGAATTTTATTAATTAGTGTATTTAAGACACCACTTCCTCTCTTTTTGAATGTCCTTTTGCGTTTAATGCGATTTGGATAAGATATAGTCATGTTATAAATCTTTGAATGAAAAATTTTCTGACACCAAGTTGCTTATATATAAAAACCTGTAAGTTTAAAATCATTTAGTTAATGTCTAAGATGCGGATCGAAAAACAATCCTATACAATCAATATTCGAGATCATGATGTTGCAAAAAATAATTTTCGAAAACATGGACAATTATTTGATGGAAATAGTAAAAGGGGATTAGTGGTTGGACCATCTGGATGTGGAAAAACTAATGTTCTTATTAGTATTATAGAGGACCCTAATGGTTTGCGATTTGAACACATATTTATTTATTCAAAATGCTTGTATCAACCAAAGTATGAATATCTGAGAAAACTCTTCACGCCTCTCAAAGAAATTGGTTTTTACGAATCCGAAGATGAAGAAAATATTATTTCACCAAAAGATATCAATCCAAATTCTATTATAATATTTGACGATATTGTTTGTTGTAATCAAAATATAGTTAAAGATTACTTTTGTTTCGGAAGACATAAAAATACAGATTGTTTTTATTTATGTCAAACGTATTCATCTATACCTAAACAATTAATTCGTGATAATGCAAATTTATTAATAATATTCCAACAAGATTCAACTAATCTGAAACATATTTATGATGATCATGTTAATATTGATATGTCGTTTAAACAATTTAGAGAGTTATGTTTATTGTGTTGGAGAGACAAATATGGATTCTTGGTTGTGGATAAAGACTCAAATATAAATTCTGGAAGATATCGTAAAGGATTTGATTCCTTTATTCATTTATAAATAGCTTGCCAATATCAAGTTTGTATAGTATATGACAAAAACTCAGATGAACAAGATGGATGAAAAAGCGGCAAAAGAATTAGTTAAAATTAGAAAGGCAGTTAAACGAAAATTCCAGACATTAAAAGCTGACATACTTCAATCTCAGGTTCAAAAGGAAAGAGAATTAGAACCCATTATAAAACCTTTGAAGGAATTATTGACAGATAAGTTAAAGAATGAAAAAATCAAAGAAGAATCGTTGGAAAATTTAAGTTTCTTAACTACAAAGCAGCCATTTTTAACACAACCTTATTTTTCTTCTACACCAACTAAACAAAAAAGAGTATCATCATATGATAAACATTTATTACCAATGGGACTTTCTTTTTTAGAAGAGGAAGAGGTTTTTGAAGGAACACCAGTTAATCTTAGCAACGAATCCGACGAAGGAATTAGACAACAACTTGAAGAAAGCAGATCATATATCCAGAATTTACCTTCAACAAAAACATATAAAATATATTTGGATCAATTTGATCCACTGCCTAGAAAGTATGTAGATGAAATGATAAGAGATACGAAGAGCTTATTCGATCACAAATATGGAATTAGACATAATATAAAAGATGAATCTTTTTCTATTGGCGATTCAAGAATAAATTTTCAAGGAAAAGATGTATTAGTAAAAGGTCTTACATACGAAGGCACGCCTGGGTTATTTGAATTGTTATTTAAAAAACATCCTCTGGGATACAAAGCTAAAGATGTGGACGACTACATGGATATTTTAAAAAGAACTAATGCCTATCGAAAAAACTATAAAGAGAACGAACAAATTCACGGAACAGTTTCAGATAAATATGTTACTCTTATTCATCCATACCTTGTAGATAAGGAGATTTTAAAAGATCCTCTTAGAGGTAGAACCCGTTCATTCTCCAAACCTCTAGCGCCTGTTACAAGGGCTAGAACTAGAGCTTCTTCCATTGCTCAAACATCACAAATACAACAATATTTTAAAAATTTAAGAAAAAAAGGGACAGGTTTCATGGATTTATCTAATAATAAAGTAGATTTTGTTTATTTCGATGATCCCAATGAATTAGTTGAAAGGTTAAAATTATTATTAGCTTCAAAAGCAGCTGGCCACACCGGGCACAATAATGAAATTAACTCTATTATTGAAGAATTAAAAGAGGCCAATATAATTGTATAAAAGGAAAGGTTGTAATTATTTTGCTACACATTCAAAATGACTCTCGACAAATTTGGTAGACACATTTCAAAACGTTTTAATATTAATGTTACATTAGAACCTCTAAAAAGAGAAGTTAATGAACTAAAGGAAAATTTTAAAATTGAAAAAATTCAGAATGATCATTTCAGAAGTATGTATAACACAAAATATGAGGAATTTAGAGAAAAACTAGAAAAGAATGTTCAAGCAATTGAAAATATAGAAAAAGTATTTCAATTATTACAGGCGGGTTTGAAAACCACAGTGGAGGATTTTGAAAAACGATTTGCTAAACTACAACAAAATGTTGACAAAAGCGTCCAAGATCTAGAGGATTTTAAAAAATACACAAAAGCCTTTTCTTTGGAAAGAATTGTAGAAGATTTAAATGATTTTAAAACTTTTGCTAAGGAGGCTCATCATACTGCATTTTTTAATCGAAAAAATATAATAGCAGCTGAAGTTAAGATTTCAGACATAGAATCAAAATTGACACAAAGCCAGCAACATATTTCAGACAGTCACAACTAAAACATAAACAAAATATAAAAAACTAAAATGAGTGAAAATATTAAAGAAACTGTAGTGGATGAACTTCATAAACCCGCTAGAAGAAATTACAAAAGAAGACGGGTTATAGTTAAAGAGTTAAACGATTTATGGCAAGCAGATCTGGTTGAAATGCTACCATACGCAAAATTTAATAGAGGATATCGATATATTTTAGTGGTGATCAACGCATTTTCCAAATATGCTTGGGCTGAACATATTAAGACTAAACAAGGAAAGGATGTTGTGGAAGCTATGGACAAAATTTTAAAAAGTGCTACAAGACCAAAAAACTTGCAAACGGATTTGGGTAAAGAATTTTATAATCAACATTTTCAAAAACTTATGAAAAATTACAATATAAATCATTATAGTACTTTTTCAAATTTAAAAGCAAGTATTGTTGAAAGAGTAAATCGTACCTTGAAAGGTATGATGTGGAAGCGTTTTAGCAATCAAGGTAATTACAAGTGGTTGAATATTTTACCAGAAATTTTAAAAAAGTATAATAATAAAAAACATCAAACAACAGGGTTCAAACCTGCTAATGTTAATGAGAAGAACGCAAATGTAATTATGAAAAAATCATTTACACATAAGAAAACGATTGATCCCAAACAAAATAAATTTATATTAAATGATTTTGTTCGAATTTCTAAACATAGGGAAGCATTCTATAAAGGATATACACCAAACTGGTCTACTGAAATTTTTCAAATTAGGGAAGTGCAATTAACAAATCCAACCACTTATCTCTTAAAAGATATTAAAAACGAAAATATTGAAGGTGGATTTTATGAAGAAGAGTTACAGAAGGTAAAACATCCTGATGTATATTTGGTTGAAAAAATACTAAGAAAAAAAGGAAATAAGGTATATGTTAAATGGTTAGGATTGGATAAATCACATAATTCATGGATATTAAAAAAGGATGTATTGTAATATGATTTCTATATATCTTTATTGTAATATAATTTTTAATATATAAATATTAGCAAGAAACACAGTTTTTTAATTAAAACCCATTATTTTAAACTAAATTTCTTTATTAAATCTTTCATTATAAATTACATTTCTATGATTTACATCTAATATTTTAGAAAACATTTTTTCACAATTTTGTATTCTTTTTTCAAAACGAAGTCGGTCCAGATAGTACTGATAATAATCACTTTTGCGTGCTTGTCTTGAGGCATAATTCCAAACAACTAATAAGTGAAATTTGTTTTTGTCTTCATTAATATTCACTGATTTCTTCATAATATTTTCTTTTCGGAGCAATTCTTCTCAATTTATTTTCCAACACGTTCGGATACATCAATAACATCTCCAACATGGTACTAACATTTTCACTGTTAGCATTTTGACTGGGATTTAAAACATTATAAACACTTGTTAACAAGTCCACTGAATTATTGACGAGTGTAGTTTGGAACACATCAAAATATTTTTCAAATTCCTGCTTTTTTATAATTTGAATTCTATAATTAATTAGTTCTTGTATTTCCCACAATTTATCAGTAGTGTCTCTAGCGAAATACAAATAATCACCATCACATCTATGAAGTTTTATAATAGGATTTTGATTAATTTTTTCAAATGACAAAGTAAGATCATTAATCTTGACTGGAAAGGGTTCGTTGTTAGATGAATAGAAATAATTTACTACTACTCCCTGATATTTCAAAAGACTTTTCCACTCTTCTTCACTTAAAGTAATACTGAATCCATTTTGGCTTCTAATTTTTATTTTAGCCGAGAAATCTTCCAAACTTATTCCAACTTGTATTAATTTTGATAAGGAATTATTCAAGCAAAACACTTTGTTGTTTAAAAGTTTTTCTTCATTTACTTTTTTTATGTCACTACTATAATAATTTGATTTTGGGTCGTTAGAAAAATACTGATTTTTCGAATAATAGGTCATTTTGAGAGACCCAAGTAGACTGCTATCTTTTTGTCACATTTATTCTTATATTAATACCCCTTCCATAATGAAAACGCAAGGTTAACATTTTTTGCACTATTTAAATAACAGGAGGAGTAAACTTAATAATTAAATTTATAAAACATTATTGACATAATCAACAAGACACAAAGTATAAATATTGATAATGATAAGTTTAACATTCCGATTATTTTACAAGATTCATTTTTTAAAGATTTCTTAATACTTTCATATTCTGTATTATTTGAGCATTCTTCCGTCTGCAAATTCTGAATCCAATTAGTGTCAAAAATAGTATTATTAGAATAATATAATATTTTAAAATATTTACTATTGTTTTCATCGTTTTGCATTAAGTGAGAAAAAGCTGAAGTAAAATTATTATTAATGAGTTTATATTTCATATAGTGACAATGCTTACTTAAAGCAATATCTGTTTTATTTCCAAAACACGCCATAGCATGTGTTACTCTATTTGGATTATGCACATACAATATATTATTAGCAATGTAATATAAAAGGATATATGGATTAAGGGTCATGATTAAAAATCCAATATAGTTTAAAAAATATATTAAACAAGAAAAGACCTTCACAAGACAAAATAATTCTAAGGACTGACAGGTTACATAGCTTAACAAGAGTTTAAATATATCGGGTTACAATATTTAAACACACAAATAAAACAAAAATTAACATAATACACTGATTAAATTTAAAATTTGTCAAAGAATTATTTCCAATATTTGTTGGACAATTACAATTTTTTGCAAACCATAAACATTCCATAAAGTCACAATTCTTAGACAATCTATAATGTTCGTTAATTGGACAATCATCACTTTTCCACATAAATATTTCTACACCACAATAAAAACATTTACAGGCATCTAGAATAGATGTATAATAAAATCCGGAACTTGCCAGCAATTTTGGACACATTTCACCCTTCCAGTCTTTAAAGGAAGACATTCTTTTTTCATAAGTTTTGTATAAACTATTATCAATTCCTCGATCAAATGATTCCAAACACATTATAATGATTTCACTAATATAGAAATAAAATAATTTTGTTTCTGTTTCAAAATATATAGTCTTTACTTAACCTTGAAATAATTTTTATCATTCATGCTCCATAAACCACTCATAAAATGGAATATCCTGGTGACCCCATGCTAAGGTATCAAAACTATTTGGAATTTTAAATCTTTTATCATCTCTAGAAGTTAATGCCAATTTATTTACCAATTCGGTATAAATGGTATGCAGCCGAGGTCTAAACAAGTACATAGTACAAAAAATTTTAGAGTTCTTCTCCACAACATCTCTATAATCTACAAGATCTAATTGGTTTTTAATGCTACTTTTTTTAATTCCCTTTGCCTTTTTAAGTAAACTATTTTGTGTCTTAACACAATAGGCTTTTGATCCAGTACCATAAAAACACTCTATAGGTTCACCAGCATACTCATCTTTAAATTTACCCACAGCAGAAATGGTTCTCGGTATATTATGAATATTATTACATTTATAATTTGATGTATCGAATCTTTCTATGTGGAGACTAATGTCATTATATATGTTTTTCGTTTCAATTTCTAGGATGAAGGAGTCAGTATCTGTATATAATAACTTAACTTTGCTACCATATAAAGGTTTCAAAAACCCATAATAGAAATCATACATTACATTTTTAGATATGTCTAATATCGAAAAACCAACATATACGGGTTTATTATACTTAACTAACATTTTTTGCATTTGAATAGCAACTAAATTCTCAGAAAATATTGTATAATCTTTAAAATATGGCTTTGCTATTAAATTTTCTGCACCATCTTTTCTTTGGTTTTTTGACCATTGAGTAACTAATCTAATATCAGTTCTTTTTTCAACATTTTCCATCGTTTTTCCATAAATACTATTGTTAGCTAATTTATAGGAATTTTTTTCAAATTCATTTTTTGAATTATTTCTTAATTTTGTATTTAGATCAATGTATTTTTTTAACCAAGGTGATTGTGTAAATTGTACAACCCTATGAATTTTTTTTAGTTTTAATCCATGGTTTAAACATTGTTTCAACAAAGTGTAGTGAATAACATATTTTTCTTTGTTTTTTAAATTTGGAATAAGTTTAGGAATCTTAGAATTAGGGGGCTTAAAATTTTCAGGACAAAAAGGAAATTCATTATGAATATCGTGTAAATTTGAAGGATATTCTAAATCAACTTCCAATACATACCCTTTTTCAGAGGTGTCAGAAATATCCAATATATTTAATTTTTTAATGTCCTCATCTGAAAGCCAAACAAAATCTTTTTCTGGAAGATATTGTGACATTGCATACCCATAAAGATTAGTTGCATCAAGATACATAATATATTTAGTGGGTTTAGAAGCATCATAACCAGAAATTAACTCATTATTTGCAAGAGACTTTCTACTGACACAAGTGCTAACTCCTCCCCTTACACTACCTTTAAAAAAATGTAACATATCGGTATCTGTTAATAAATCCAATTTTATTCCAGTCATGCGCAGACACGCATCAAAACTAAATCCTGGAAAGGTGTAATAGTGCGCAGGATCCAAATTATAAGTTTCTAGACAAGTTTTTCTAAAATTTTGAAAAATATCTGCTAACAATAATACATCAGATTTTAAATAGATATCAGAATATTCACCTATAGATTTGCAGTTAAACAATTTCCAAACACGTTTTGCTCTTTCATAATCTTCAGTACTAATATGTTCATCTGTTAAATCATTGTAAAACTGTTCCCTATTTGGTAAAAATGTAACATTTAATTTGTTAAATTCATTAACATAATTGTAAGGGAACACACCTTTTTGACGAATATATTCAAATTTTTTCCCATCATTAAAATATTTTCTCACTTCTTTACATTGTTGATCTTCTAGAGTTTCAGATAATTTTGCTAATGAATAGGGTAAAAATTGAAAAGAGTCTAAAAACCTAAGACTTATAAATTTCCTTTTTTTCTTATTATTTTTATCGGTATAGGTGTCTACGTTAATATGCTTCTCAAAAGAAATGTATTTTTCTTTATTTTGAGCAATAACAGAAATCCGCTCATTATTTTGACATAAGTTTTTAATAAAAAGATGACTATCATAATTCCGTAAGTTATGTAAAATAACTGGTATAAAATTTGGTTGTTTAAAGTTTAAATTGCAATTAAAATGCGCATTTCCTCTCCATTTTCCACTTAGATGGCAATGATCTGAAGCTCTGTCTTTTTGGTCTGTAATGGGTTGATCACAAATGTGACATTCATTTAAATAATTGTAACGTAGTTTTTCAATACCATCAAGTGTATTCATTTTTTTATAAACTTTAAGGTGTTTGTTATATAAATCATGTACATCTCTCTCTAAGTAATTTATAAAAACGAGATCACTATTGGGACCCCTGTACAATTCAAATTTTGATAGACTATCATCAAATGAGCATTTTATGTAATAGGCAAATGAATAAGGAATATGCTGAAATTGTTTAATGGTGTAAGAAGTAGACGGATCCAAGTGAGTTTCTTCATTATTTAGAGGTTTAAGGATACATTCAAAGTCAGCATAAATAACAAATGGAACTTCCATTTGTTTTTGAATATTTTCAAATTTTAAGATATTTTCCGGAATTTGGTTTCCGAATTTATCTAATTTTAATTCATTTGATGGTAGATTTATTCTTACAAAGTCACAATCATACTCATTATGTCTAATTAAATATTCTTCACTGCTAAAATGTTGTAAGCAACCATCACATAAAAAATGTTTTCCTTTATATTTAGATAACTGTTTAGAGATTAATTTAGATAAATCAGAAATATAAGAGTAATGGAAATTTCCGTTATCATCACCAATTAACAATAAATTGACATGTTGATTTTTTTTTGTTTTTGTATAATGTAGTGGACCAATTATTTCATACTCAAATTTAAATTCAGTTTTAATTTTTTCTAAAGTATAAACATTAATAGAAATATTATTAAGTATTTCAAATTTAGGGATATCCTTTACTGTTATAGGAAACTGAATACCTGTTAAATCCAAAACGGTTGAATAATGAGGATAGGAGGTTACTTCATATTCCAAACCAGTTGGGGGGTATAGTGCGGCTACCACAGACCAAGCAAAACAAAATTCGTCATTATTTTGAATGTTGACTACAGCATTTTTAGACGTTATCTCTTTAGGTAGAGGAATATAAGATGTAGCTCTTAGCGGATTAAACTTGTTGATATTAACTTCTACGTATAACAAATTAAGCAGGATCCACCCTAAAACAGAAGTAATTATTTTATTTTTATTTATAATATAAAGCATTATTCTAGAGAAATAGCTAATTAATTTCATAAAATATTACCTGAGCCTTTTTCTGCTAGTTCGTCAGATTTTCTATCCATTATTCCAATCATCTCTTCAATATCTGCAGTTATATTTGAACTGCTACAGAACACTCTAAATGGAGTATTAAAGGACTTCACATGATGGCTGTCATCACTAGGATTTAAATACATTCCAAATAATTCTAGATTTAGCTTTATGCATGTAAACTTGTCAAGTTTCTCTTGGATTATTTTACTAATTTTTGGTGAAATTTCATTAAAAAAATCTTCAATATTTATATGAAATCCTTTTGCAGTAACCCTATAGGATATAATTCTTTCTTGAAAGGCTGATTTAATTATTTCTACTCCTTCTTCGCTTGTTATTATAGATGTGTTTCTTTTGTGTGTGTTTGTTTTGGCATGACTGCACCATAAACTTTTTTTAACAGATTTTCTACACTCCTGGCAATATTTAAGGTCTTCTACAACAAAATATCTATTTAAAACAACAAAAACGCTTTTTTTTCTTAAGAATGTATGAGGACATCCTGGGAGGCGACCGATGCTTACATAGTACCCCATATTAACATACTACTACCAAGAGGTAATATCATGTGAGGAGACCCACTCATGCATACACTACTAATCATGAGAGGCGACCTATCCATGCTTAGTACTCCCATTAACCAACTACTACCACCCATGCATACATAGGGAGGAGGAGAGTCTCCTCGCTAAGTGCTACTAACATATTTGTTAAAATAATTTTGAACTATTTTATATTTAATAAGTAATACAAAGTATAGAAAGATCTAAAATAATAAAACGTTTAAAACTGGTCTAGTTAGTTTTACACAACTATATATATATTTTTTTGGATTTCATTCTGAATTTAAACGAAAAATAATTAATATACAGTGTTGTTTTCATCAAAACATTATATTATGAATACTACTTACCAAAAGTTTTTTGATATTTAGAATTTTTCAGTTCTTGCAATTGAAGTTTGCATTTTTGAGATATTTTGCTGCAGCTTCCATTAAGGTGACGTATTAAATTATCCCTTCGGGTAAAACTTTTTTTGCATGTGATGCACTGATATGTCATCTTTGCTTAGGTCTATTCTTGTGAAACTGTTCCCGCAAGAAACAAACACAATAAAGGAAATATATGAAAAAGTTTATCTAAATAGTAAGTTCTGGCTAGGAATAAGGAGGGGATTATTCAAGGTTATCTACAATATCATTAAAAACAGTTTCCATCCTTTTCCATAAGTGTTGTTCTGTCTCAAATTGAGAGGGTATTATTGAATTTAACAGAAAAGCTAAAGATTTTAATTTGGAAATAATTTTTAGACTTTTTTTGGTTTTAATTTTTTTTTTAATGCCGAAAGAAATATTCTTAAAAGAATTAGTTTGCGTCGAAACTGTTTTATTTTCAGCATTTGTCTGAGTTGAAGCCGGTAATAAAATTTTCTCCACAACTAAAGGGATGACTTCATAGACAGGCATTTCTGCCTCAAATTTATGAAAATTATTATAATTTTGCAAGTTTTCTCTTTGTGCTGGAATAATTGAGACATCATTATCATCATCCAAAATATTTTCTTCAGCGTCACTATAAAGCGAACTCTTACTTATAAACCTTTGATTTTCACTTTCGTTTTCAAAATTATTTTTAATTAAATTTTGTTTTCTTAAAAGACTGTTTTCCTCCAAATCCAAGATATTATTCACTAAATTAGAATAAGAACTTTCGTTAGTACAACTTGTCTCACAATCAATTTGTGTACTAGAAATTTTATTTTGAAATATTTGTGATGATGTGATCAAATTTTCGCTTGAATTGTCATTAAATAATTGACTAGATAAAAGTCCAAGATAGTCTGGTTGATCTGTTGTATTAAAAAGTGTTGAATTTTTTGTATCTAATACATCTTCCAAAAATTTTTCGTCTAAGTTTTCATTTTGTTCGTCGTAATTTTTGTCATTTTGTCGGTCAATGTCTTTATTTTCCTTATTATGCTCATTAAAATTATTTTCAGTATCAATAGGTTTATTAATAAAATTTTCTAATTCTAAATCAACAGTATTACTTTGTGCCTTTTGTCCACACGAAATTGAGTCACTATTTTTTTTTGTTATTAAAAACTAAAAATTTCTCTAAATTATCTTTAACTTTATGATGTGTCAATTCCTTTTGCTGCGCACTATTTTCTAACATATTTTTTACCATATATTGAACATTTTTCGATCTTGGAATGTTAATATCTTGCAAAATTATTACCTTTTTTTCACTGTTTTCAACGATTGGTGCAGGACTTGAACAGGATAGGTCGGTATTCATTTTAAAAACTCACTGAATTGTTTGATGCGTGAACAGCTTAATGATACTACGGGTACTTCTATTTTATATACTCTTTATACATGCAGAAAGGTTAAAATCAACGATTCCACTTTGCAGAGTGGCCTTTAAATGTTAAAGCGTCCCTGAAATTTAGGAAAGCTTAAGGATATTTAGGCTATTTAATTTAATTTAGTGGTGACAATTATGAAGTGACCCAATAAAAATAATTAAGAAATACATACGAAAATTTGTAAGTACACTTAAGGGGATACGCCACCCTGGCGCTCGGAAAAATAAAAAAAAAATTTGACGCAGCCATTAAGTATATAAAACAATCTTTATTTCACACATATACATAGTAGTTTTGTGAGCAATTTGCAATATTAACGATTTAAATTTTTTTTTTTTTTAAATGGTGGAGATATGCGCCGATAAGTATCTTTTGAAAATCCTTGTTGGTACACAAGACATCCAATCGAGAAAATCCTATGTCACATCGTAGATAATAAAGAAGAAGTGTTGTAAATTTGAGTCAAATCGGGTGAGTAGATCTTGAGATATTGTGCACACCGTTTTGACAAAAAGTAAAAAAAGTCAGCGTCTGAAAATCAAATATTTCTTTTAATTCTCTTCAGTCTGCGATACCTGGACTGTACATGGGATCTTCTAATGTTGTCATGATGACCTACGCCAGCCAAAAAAAATTCGTTTTTTTTTGAAAATTTCAGGGTGGCGTAACCCCTTAAATTAGTACCGCTTCCCTCACTAAATTTATCTATACAAAATGTAGGACTAGTACTGTAGCTAAACAAATATAGGACATATCTGTCCTACATTTTTCTTGTTTCTAGTATTACTAGGCGTGCTATGTGCCTATCTGTAAGACAGTACATTTAAACAATGTTATAAATTATTCTACAAATTAAGCCACTTTAAAGTGTGCCATATTTCCTAAAATTAAAAATAAAACACCTGCCGATGCCCTAATTTCGCGCAAAAGGTTGATTTCTCACGGTACTTTTAAAGCGTGTAATAGACGCTTCCAGATATGCATTAATGTGTAAAAATTTCTTTGTTTATCTTCAAAAAAATTGTAGGGTAGTACCGCTTCCCTCACTAAATTTATCTATACAAAATTTTCCAAGCTAAACAAATATAGGACATATCTGTCCTACATTTTTCTTGTTTCTAGTACTACTAGTCTAGTACTATGTGCCTATCTGTAAGAGAGTACATTTAGACAATGTTTTAAATTATTCTACAAATTAAGCCACTTTAAAGTGTGCCATATTTTCTAAAATTAAAAATAAAACACCTGCCGGTGCCCTAATTTCGCTCAAAAGGTTGATTTCTCACGGTACTTTTAAAGCGTATCTTGACCTGATCGGTTAGCGGCCTTCCTTTTTCGTCTACCTTCGCAAGCTGCAATTATGTCTCCTTTTTTGGACAAGTATATTTATGAGTGTATTTAATTATATTGGCTTTAATGGAATGCTGTGAAGGTTTTGTTTCTTTTTCGCGACATTTGCAAACTGCATCTTGATAAAGAGAAAACCAGCCGTATATTAAACTTCATGGGCGTCCACAAGGGTTTTTTACAATACAAATAAAGAAAATAATTGCTTATAATTATTTTAAATGTTAATTATTAGTTAAAAAGAAATATATTTGACTTTCTTCTATTTAAAAGCTAAGGGGTGCAGACCCCCTAGCTTAAACTTGTAGAAAAAAAATACATTTTTAATTTATTCGTATTAAGGAGGTGAATTGAAAATACTAATTAAAGATAATAATTATGTTTAAATAAACGGGTACAAAATTATGCTCACGTGACTCGCAAATTAGTATAAGTAACGCCACGTATTGTAAACGTAAAAATTATCAAACCAATAATATTAAACAATGATTGGGATAGTGTGAGACGACACTGATCGAAATTTTGAGGCTGCAACTCGCCCAGCAAAAGTGAAATCTTTGGTTTTTTAAGGTTTCTCCGGATATTTAAAGTATACATAAGCTATTTCTCAATCAGTTAGTCAAGTCATTTTATCTCAATAACATCAATTTTTTTAAATTTATTTTTTAAACTTTTAATTTTTTATTTTTACTTTTTATTTTTACTTTTTTTAATTATGCAGTCAAATCAATCAAATCAAGCCCGGTACTGGAGGGGACGTTTGCTTCGTTTAGAAGGAAACAGGGTGCACGTAACCGTGCTGCAGCGAACGCTACCCCAGCTCCTGCAAGACCAGGAGAGGCTCGAGCAGCAGAATATGGAGCAGGGGCAGCTTATTCACCAGCTGTGTCAGCTTGTGCAGCACCACCGAGAGCTGTTAGCTCGGATGGAGCAGCGGCAGGTCGCTCTGCAGCGGCTACATGAGCTGGAACTGGAAGAGCTACAGCAACAGCCCGAGCACCCTGACGACCCTCCCTTACAGATCAGCGAGGTAAGCAGTACGACGGTTCCTCCCGCTGATTTGTATAGGACGTATCGGGACTAGATGTGTGATTAGGGACTGTTAATAGTGTATAGAGACAATTTTAAGGTAATGTTAAGTGTTTTTCCAATTTTGCTTAGTTACAAATATTTTAAAGGTGCTTTGTACATTTTTAACCCTAAAATAATTTAATTTTTAGATCTTGTAACTATGAAAAAATTTTAATTTTAAATATAGTGTAGTAATTAATGTTTAGATTCACTAAGAAGGTTTACGATTTAGTATGAGTTTAAATTAAGACCTAATAGTTAATCAGTTATGTCTTTACAGGTTTTAGTCCTGTCACTGTTAATAATTCGTCATTAAAAATAATTCTGATATTTCAGCGATTTGCTTGGTATTTAAATTATTTTAAGGTAATAATTTTTAGTTCTATTATAGTCGAAAGTACATAATAAAATTGTTGTTTTCTTTATAAATTTGTAAAAAACACAGTAATAAATTCATAATGAGTTATCTTATTCTTACACTTGTCAGTTTAAACCTTTCGGTTGTCAAATTAGACCGGACTAATGTTTGAGAATCTGGTTGTACATGTATTAATTTTTTAATTAAAGTGCATATACTAACATTTAAAACAAAGCAAGGTTTGTAGAAAATAAATGACATTATATTAATTTTAAGTTTGCAAAAGCAACAGTATATTTAATAAAGTAAAATATTTTACATTAACAAAGATTATATATATTTTTTAATTTTATGTAAACTACTATATTATACAATAGCAATAAATTTAATGTGGTATAATTGGGATATTTGTTTCCCTATCTGTATCACTTATTTTATATCCACTATTACAAATTAGACAGGTTGTTGGCAAAATTATTAGATATAGTGATCGTTTACAAATATAGCAATGTACGTCTTTTTTCGAATGTCTTAGTTTTCTTTTTATATGCGTATTGACATGACTGTAGGATCCCATTTCAAAAAAAAATTGATGAATGTAAAAGCAAAAATAACAAACACTACGTCGTTCACTGGAAATAATACTTCGTATAATGACGTAACTTTGTGTCACACAGAATATTTTTTCTAAATAGTCCACTTGTCCAGGTTGACGCATCAAAGATACACGCATTGTACCAGCACTATCTTCTTCGTCAAATTCCATGTCGGAATCACCCGATTCCGTTTCTATGGTTGCGTAATTGTTAATATCTTCGTGATTTATTTTTAAAAAACGTTCTACAAAAGGATCTGGACCCAGTTCTGGAGAGACGTTGTAGTCGAAGTGTGGAATAATTTCTTCTACATCGATAACATCCATGATTTCGAATTCTTCTTCCATTTCAAATTTTTAATTAGTAATTTTTTAAACTTTGTCAATTTTAATAAAATAGTTTAATTTACTTTACACTGCTGCTTTTGCAAACTTAAAATGTAGTTTCCAGACACAAAGCGAAATGCTTTTATAAGGCTAGATTGGTCACAAGGATTCAGTAAAATTTAACTTTCACTCTTACGCTTTTAATCTCGTGATATACACAAATACACATACGTCTCAGAGGCAGAGGAAAATTTTAGGCGGAGTAAAATTATTATGAGGTAAACTAATTATAGGGAGTTAAACTAATTATGATATGCTAATTGGGTCTCTCAGTTCAGAGGCGGAGGTAAAAAAAATATTATTTTAATATATGGACTAAAACTAATTAATTATAATATATGGAGTAAAACTCATTAATTTTAATATTTAAATTTATGTAAATTAGGAGGAGTAGAGTAAAAGACCTACTATTATTCTACTCTTACTAAGCTAACTTGGAATATACCTCACATTTCAGTAGCTATTCCTCAAGAATTAGCATTATCTAAAATAATTAATAAGAATACTGATATAATAATTGCTTTCCGGAGTTGGGAACTCATCGAATACCCAGAATTATTAAAAACGAATCGTCATAACTGGCCTGTCAAAACATCTACGAAAGTTAATACCCCACGTCATGTAGCAATTGCTTTTCAAAAAGACTTAAGGGATAAATCAACAACTGATATGTCTCTATTTTCCAACGTTAAATTACGAAACATCAAAGTATTTTTAAACTCTGAGAGATATCCCTACAACGATCTATTTTTAGACTTTGCTAAAAATAAATATGCATCATTATATGAAATGTTTTCACAATTTCAAAAATCTTACTATGGATTAACACCTGAACCCATTTTTTCTCCAAAGGAATTTAATACTTATGCTCCTATCGTATATATCGATTGTTCACATCAGAAAGAAACAATTGAATCCGGACCTATTGTTATGAGAGTTGAGTTTGAATTACATGATGATCTTAAAGACAAAATATCTGCCTATTGTCTCATTATGCATGACAAAGTATTTAGCTACAATCCATTAACCAAAAATGTTAGACAACTTTAAAGCGCATGTCTAACTATATAAAATCAATGCTCTACTATTCTTTCCTACCATTATGGGTGAAGATCTAGAACTTCGAGTATCCTACTTTTTAGAAGAGCTGAAAAAATTAAAACAACAACTACAAGAATATTCTGACAAGAAATCTATGATTAAACAATTCTCACTTTTGAAATTATGAGGTTATTAATTGTCGATGTGCAAGGATTTAACATAGAAAATAAGAAGTTTATTCCCAAAGAGTTGGCTGCCTATGATGGACACAAAATATGTCACTATATCTTTAAATCACCATTTGATATAAAATACCTACAACCTGTCTTACATAAACAAGCTGTATGGTTAATGAAAAATCATCACTGTATTCCTTGTAATGAAGGATATACACCAATTCACAAATTTTCTGAAATAATCAAGAATCTAACAGAAAAGGCGGATCAAGTTTATGTGAAAGGGAGAGAGAAATCCGTATGCATCCGAAAATATTCATTAAAACCAGTCATAGAACTTGATGAAAATCCAAAATTACAAGAAGGAGAAGCTCATTGTTTTTATCATTCTAAATCATCATGTATATGCGCACTTACTAATGTATACAATTTATATAATAATTATTTAATGATTGAATAAAACAAATAAATATATTAAAGTTTTTTATTTCTTATAAATTAGGTTTCAAACACTTCTTGAATAATTTCAGGTGACAAAAACTTCTTTACTTCATCCAAATGCTCCTCAAATCCCATTTCTTTCATCGTGTACAGAAAAGACTTTAAATCAGAAGTATGTAAATATATGTTACAGGCTTCTGCTGCTTTTTCATATTTTCTAGCCATATCCATACATTCCTCATACGCATAGAATCTTTCGAATCCATACTCGGCTTCATGGGCAGCATCAAATTCTAAATTACTAAAGTGTTGTGATAGATTCTCTATAGCACTTGTTAGGTTATATGCTATTCGTTCACGAACATATGCTAACCACATCTTGTTGGAGAATGTACAGACTTAAAGTAAGTTCAGAGCTTTAAATATTAATTTAGGAGGTGGGAGGAATAAAAAGAAATATATATTTTAAAATTTTATTTTTCAATACAACTCTTTACAAATTCATTACATGCGAATGATTCTACATCCTCCACAACACAATCTGAGTAAAAGTTTAATAATTCTAAAACACAACAAACATTTAAACTATTTTCCATGGGTGTAATAACATCATATACATTTTTTAACAAATCGCCATTTTTCATAGAGATTCCACTAACCAAAATATTGTAATATTTGGAAAATTCCTGGTTTTTTAAGATATCAAAACGATATTTGATTAAATTTGCCAAGTTCACTAATTCATTTATGGTATCACCAGCTAGGAATACTTCATTACCACCATCTTGTGTAATCTTGATAATTCTTGCATCCCCAATAAACACAAAGTGAATCTCATAACCATTTCCCTTCATGGGTTGCCACCCGGTGTTGTTGGAATAAATGAAGCTCATCATAATTCCTTGATTATTTAGGAAAGTCACATTTTGATTATATTTGTATCCACAGAGTTTAACAACAGGAATATATTTTCTCTCTAAGGAAAATCCAATGCTGACCCATTTGGATTTGGATTTGTTAATGTAGTAAATTGTTTCATTGACGAGAGCTGCATTGCGCTTCTTACTAAACCCTTGTTGCCTTCCTGTTGGTTGATACATTTTCAGATGCTTGCTTGAAATAATGGTTGTAGAACTGTGGGTGAGTGCTTAAATAAGCAAGCGTCGTAGTGGGGATAGCGAGAGTGGTGGGGGATAGCAAGAGTGGTGGGGGGATTTAAACACTAATCATAGATTTAAACACCATTTAGCGGCTAACCATGAATGAGTGTAAGACAGAACTTTTTATCGACATTCAAGGATATAACAGTTCCTTTGGATACATTCCAAAAGAATTAGCGATTTATGATGGGATTCGTTGCTCAAATTATCTGTTTAAATCACCATTTCAAAAAAAATATGTTATCTGCTCTCGATCTCAAAATGGTTAAATGGGCCGAAGAGTATCATGGATTGGAATGGAATTTTGGAAATATAGAACTTAATGAAATTGATGATATTTTAAAGCATGTGTTAGAAGTTTACCAATCGCCCAAAATTTACGTGAAAGGGAATGAAGAAATAAACTTCTTAAAAAAGTTTTTGGATGAAGATTTCATATACGATATTCCCATTGGACAAGAACCAAAATTAAGTAAATTTAAGAAAATTCCAGAGTGTTATTTTCACAAAAATGTGAATCCATGGCATTGTGCATTAGCAAACGTAAAATTGTTATATAATTATAGACATTGTTATCAATAAAAACCTTTATTATTATATATATGTTTTGTTATTGAATTTTATTTATAATACAAATATACTTTGAATAATATATATCCTATTGAACATATAAACACTACTAACAATATACTTAATAATACTAATGTACTAAGTTTTATTGAAATAATATAATCTTAACTTATACTGTACAATGGAAGAATCATTTATAATATTATCATCTATTTTGTGGGTACATAAACCATTATTTATATTCATTCTTTTCCATGTTGAAGGCCAACTATCATTATTTACATTATTAACAGATAGACAAATAAATGCTTCTAGAACATTAGGATCAACTTGTATGAACAAAGTATTGTTAACGAATGCTGATAGAAATAGAATTCCTACTGGTAGCAGAGCCATTTTCAAACTAAAATATTTTTCCAGGGTTCTTATGTTTTATATTCGTCACGAACTAAATCTTTTAGAATATCAATTACATTATTAACTTGGCCATCATCAGTCTTGGATTTCTCTTCCAAAATACTCATATGTTTGTGCCCCCAAGTTAAAGTTCTAAAAGAATCTGGAATTATATAGCGTTTATCATCTTTTGGAGACAAAGCAACCTTATTTTTTAATTGTGTAAACATGTCATGTAAAATTGAATGAAAAATATTCATTTTTATAAATTTGATCTCAGAATTTTCAACTACATCTTTATACTCTTGTTTAGTAATGGAATTTTCTATGACATATTTTTTAACTCCCTTTGCCTTTTTTCAGATTTATTCTCTAAATTTACACAGTAGGCTTTTGCGCCCGTACCATAAAAACTTGAAATTGGTTTGCCCGCAAACTCATCTTTCATTCGCCCTAATACTGATTTATTCTTAGTTAAATTATGTATATTGTTTTCATTGTAATTAGAAGTGTCAAATTTCTCTAAATTGTCTTGCATATCTTTATAAAAGTTTTCAGTCTCTACTTGCAAGATCAAACTGTCTGTATCCGTGTATAACAAAATTGCTTCGTCTCCATACTTGCTTTTAATATAGTCATAATAAAAATCATATAAAACGGTTTTTGATAATTCCAAGACTGTGAAGCCAACATAAACAGGTTTATTGTAAGTTATCTTTACTCTTTCCATTTGTATCGCAACCAAGTTTTCATTAAAGACCAAACGATTTTTAAAATTTGGTTTACCAATCAATGTCTGCGCTCCTTGTTTTTTACCAATATTCTCCCAGTGTGTGATTAATCTAATGTCAACTCGCTTGTCAATGTTTTCTAAAGATTTACCGTAAATGGCATTATTAAATAATTTATAAGTATCCTTTTCCAACTTATTTTTAGATTTGTTCCTCATTTCGGTATTTAAATCGATGTATGGTTTATTAAATACTCTTATTAATAAATTACCGGTAGAGCTCCATATTCCTTCTTATAACTTTTGTGGGCCTGGTACAAAGTTAAATAAAAGGCTTGCCCGAGGTGATAAGGGAATTAATTTATTAGACGAAGCTTGCAAAGAGCACGATATAGCATATTCGGAATATTCCGATTTAAAAAACAGAAACGAGGCAGATAAAGTATTAGATAAAAAAGCATTTAATAGATTTAAAGCTTCAGATTCAAATCTAGGCGAAAAACTGTCATCCTTGGCTGTGGCCGGAATCATGAAAGCAAAAACAAAACTCGGTATGGGAATAAGAAAAAGAAGTCATAAACGCAAGAAAGGAGGTCAAATATCATTTAACCAAGGTGTAAGAAAAGCACGTGAAGAGCTGGTTGGAAAAAAGTTTGCTAATATAAGAAATGCTGCCAGCACAGCTTTATCATCCATTAAAAAATTAAAAATAAAAGAACCTAAACAAAGAATTATTCCAATTCCAAAAACTGGCGGAATTTTACCTTTAATACCTATTTTTGCTGGTTTATCTGCTCTAGGAGCCCTAAGCGGGGGCGCTGCAGGCATTGCGCAAGCAGTAAATTCTGCCAAAAATGCACAGAAGAAGTTAGAAGAACAAACAAGACACAACAAAGAAATGGAAAAAATATCAATTGGAAAAGGTCTTGATTTAAAACCGTATAAGAAAGGGTGTGGTCTATATTTAAAACCTTATTCAAAAAACTTAAATTTGCTACGTCGTCGATCTTTGACAAATATAGATTTATTAAAGTATGTCAAATTATTCAAGTTGCCACATTTTAGAGCTGTCTTTATGAGAAATAAGTTACCCAAAAAAATAAAAAAATATGAGACAGGTATTATAAATTTAAATGACGATATGGGGGAAGGCACTCACTGGACAGCGTATGTTAAAAATAATAATAACATAATTTACTTTGATAGTTTTGGAAATTTACGACCACCAAATGAAGTTATAACTTATTTCTATAGCGATGGTAGCAACAACAATATTAAATATAACTATGATAAATATCAATCTTTTAATACCTCAACTTGTAGACAGTTATCATTACAGTTTATTTATAATAATACGTAACTGTGTTTCCATTTTATTCTTATTACGACCATCATGTCGTTTACTATAGCTCTTTCCGCAAATTCAGCTATACTTCAAGCAGATTTCCATCCACCTATTTACTTAGATCCTAACACTTCCTACGTTGTCGGACTTACCAACTTTGAAACTTTTAATGCAATACCAAATATTGATAAAAGTAATAATAAAGTATATTTTGGAAACAATAATGAGTTTTTAACAATTCCTACGGGAAGTTATGAAATGGACGATGTTAATAAATATTTACAGACTGAATTCCAAAAAAGAAACATTTCATTTCACCTCTATGCAAATAACAACACATTAAAATCAACAATAAAGTCTACTACAGATATTATTTTTAAAGATGGTACATAGGAAAACTTTTGGGCTTTAATAATGGGATAATATCTGGTGATGTTGTTCCAAGAACATCGGAAAATCCAGCAGAGATTATAAAAGTTAATTCTTTATGCATAGACTGCAGTATCGCAGAAGGTTCCTATCTGAACGGAAAGCCAGTACACATTATTCATCAGTTTTTCCCTAATGTTAGCCCTGGATTTAAAATAATAGAAAGTCCCCAAAATATTATTTATTTTCCTGTTACAGTAAAAGTAATAGATAAAATAACAATAAAGGTAATAGACCAAGATTTAAATATTGTTGATTTTCGAAACGAAACTGTAACTATAAGGTTGCATATAAAAGAAGTATAATGGGTATCCTTTATAATAGAAAAACCTTCAATTTGCCCACAACAATTAATAAAAACTATAAGAAGACTAAACATCCTAAACCAAAGATTAGTAGAAAGAGAAACACACAAGGGATAACACCTGAAAATATAAGCTTTCTGAAATCTCTAGGTTTAAAGGTTTTAATATAATGGATATCCTTAACGTAGCAGAAGGTCTTTTCATAGATAATTCAATTGTGCATTCCGAAGTTCATGGTTATGAACCATACCTACCTACAAAATTGGGAAATAATGATGAAATTATAATACCCGTTCATGAAGTAGACAAGCATACTCTTCCTTCCGAAAGCTTTCTTTACATAGAGGGTAAACTAACAAAAGATAATAATGCTATCTCAAATACATTAAAATTGATAAACAATGGGATTGCATTCCTTTTTAAAGAAATGCGTTATCAACTAAACGGTGTTACAATAGATTCAGTTAGAGACGTTGGGTTAACTTCGACAATAAAGGGATACATGTCATATAATAAAAATGAATGTAATAGACTTAAAAACGCAGGTTGGTTTCCTATGGAATCTTCACAAGTTGTTGATGCAACGACAGGATTATTTAATGTTTGCATTCCGCTTAAATTCTTAATGGGGTTTTTTGCAGACTACAAAAAATTATTTTAAATGCCAAACAAGAACTTATTTTAGTACGAGATAATTCAGACAAAAATGCAACAATTAATACTGCAGATGAAAATCCAAAAATTGAGCTTACTAAGCTAACTTGGAATATACCTCACATTTCAGTAGCTATTCCTCAAGAATTAGCATTATCTAAAATAATTAATAAGAATACTGATATAATAATTGCTTTCCGGAGTTGGGAACTCATCGAATACCCAGAATTATTAAAAACGAATCGTCATAACTGGCCTGTCAAAACATCTACGAAAGTTAATACCCCACGTCATGTAGCAATTGCTTTTCAAAAAGACTTAAGGGATAAATCAACAACTGATATGTCTCTATTTTCCAACGTTAAATTACGAAACATCAAAGTATTTTTAAACTCTGAGAGATATCCCTACAACGATCTATTTTTAGACTTTGCTAAAAATAAATATGCATCATTATATGAAATGTTTTCACAATTTCAAAAATCTTACTATGGATTAACACCTGAACCCATTTTTTCTCCAAAGGAATTTAATACTTATGCTCCTATCGTATATATCGATTGTTCACATCAGAAAGAAACAATTGAATCCGGACCTATTGTTATGAGAGTTGAGTTTGAATTACATGATGATCTTAAAGACAAAATATCTGCCTATTGTCTCATTATGCATGACAAAGTATTTAGCTACAATCCATTAACCAAAAATGTTAGACAACTTTAAAGCGCATGTCTAACTATATAAAATCAATGCTCTACTATTCTTTCCTACCATTATGGGTGAAGATCTAGAACTTCGAGTATCCTACTTTTTAGAAGAGCTGAAAAAATTAAAACAACAACTACAAGAATATTCTGACAAGAAATCTATGATTAAACAATTCTCACTTTTGAAATTATGAGGTTATTAATTGTCGATGTGCAAGGATTTAACATAGAAAATAAGAAGTTTATTCCCAAAGAGTTGGCTGCCTATGATGGACACAAAATATGTCACTATATCTTTAAATCACCATTTGATATAAAATACCTACAACCTGTCTTACATAAACAAGCTGTATGGTTAATGAAAAATCATCACTGTATTCCTTGTAATGAAGGATATACACCAATTCACAAATTTTCTGAAATAATCAAGAATCTAACAGAAAAGGCGGATCAAGTTTATGTGAAAGGGAGAGAGAAATCCGTATGCATCCGAAAATATTCATTAAAACCAGTCATAGAACTTGATGAAAATCCAAAATTACAAGAAGGAGAAGCTCATTGTTTTTATCATTCTAAATCACCATGTATATGCGCACTTACTAATGTATACAATTTATATAATAATTATTTAATGATTGAATAAAACAAATAAATATATTAAAGTTTTTTATTTCTTATAAATTAGGTTTCAAACACTTCTTGAATAATTTCAGGTGACAAAAACTTCTTTACTTCATCCAAATGCTCCTCAAATCCCATTTCTTTCATCGTGTACAGAAAAGACTTTAAATCAGAAGTATGTAAATATATGTTACAGGCTTCTGCTGCTTTTTCATATTTTCTAGCCATATCCATACATTCCTCATACGCATAGAATCTTTCGAATCCATACTCGGCTTCATGGGCAGCATCAAATTCTAAATTACTAAAGTGTTGTGATAGATTCTCTATAGCACTTGTTAGGTTATATGCTATTCGTTCACGAACATATGCTAACCACATCTTGTTGGAGAATGTACAGACTTAAAGTAAGTTCAGAGCTTTAAATATTAATTTAGGAGGTGGGAGGAATAAAAAGAAATATATATTTTAAAATTTTATTTTTCAATACAACTCTTTACAAATTCATTACATGCGAATGATTCTACATCCTCCACAACACAATCTGAGTAAAAGTTTAATAATTCTAAAACACAACAAACATTTAAACTATTTTCCATGGGTGTAATAACATCATATACATTTTTTAACAAATCGCCATTTTTCATAGAGATTCCACTAACCAAAATATTGTAATATTTGGAAAATTCCTGGTTTTTTAAGATATCAAAACGATATTTGATTAAATTTGCCAAGTTCACTAATTCATTTATGGTATCACCAGCTAGGAATACTTCATTACCACCATCTTGTGTAATCTTGATAATTCTTGCATCCCCAATAAACACAAAGTGAATCTCATAACCATTTCCCTTCATGGGTTGCCACCCGGTGTTGTTGGAATAAATGAAGCTCATCATAATTCCTTGATTATTTAGGAAAGTCACATTTTGATTATATTTGTATCCACAGAGTTTAACAACAGGAATATATTTTCTCTCTAAGGAAAATCCAATGCTGACCCATTTGGATTTGGATTTGTTAATGTAGTAAATTGTTTCATTGACGAGAGCTGCATTGCGCTTCTTACTAAACCCTTGTTGCTTTCCTGTTGGTTGATACATTTTCAGATGCTTGCTTGAAATAATGGTTGTAGAACTGTGGGTGAGTGCTTAAATAAGCAAGCGTCGTAGTGGGGATAGCGAGAGTGGTGGGGGATAGCAAGAGTGGTGGGGGGATTTAAACACTAATCATAGATTTAAACACCATTTAGCGGCTAACCATGAATGAGTGTAAGACAGAACTTTTTATCGACATTCAAGGATATAACAGTTCCTTTGGATACATTCCAAAAGAATTAGCGATTTATGATGGGATTCGTTGCTCAAATTATCTGTTTAAATCACCATTTCAAAAAAAATATGTTATCTGCTCTCGATCTCAAAATGGTTAAATGGGCCGAAGAGTATCATGGATTGGAATGGAATTTTGGAAATATAGAACTTAATGAAATTGATGATATTTTAAAGCATGTGTTAGAAGTTTACCAATCGCCCAAAATTTACGTGAAAGGGAATGAAGAAATAAACTTCTTAAAAAAGTTTTTGGATGAAGATTTCATATACGCTATTCCCATTGGACAAGAACCAAAATTAAGTAAATTTAAGAAAATTCCAGAGTGTTATTTTCACAAAAATGTGAATCCATGGCATTGTGCATTAGCAAACGTAAAATTGTTATATAATTATAGACATTGTTATCAATAAAAACCTTTATTATTATATATATGTTTTGTTATTGAATTTTATTTATAATACAAATATACTTTGAATAATATATATCCTATTGAACATATAAACACTACTAACAATATACTTAATAATACTACACACACATTTGCATTACATTCTTCTTCTATACAAGATTTTCTATACAACTGATTCCATTCCTGTGTCACTATTGAAGTTTTATTGAAATAATATAATCTTAACTTATACTGTACAATGGAAGAATCATTTATAATATTATCATCTATTTTGTGGGTACATAAACCATTATTTATATTCATTCTTTTCCATGTTGAAGGCCAACTATCATTATTTACATTATTAACAGATAGACAAATAAATGCTTCTAGAACATTAGGATCAACTTGTATGAACAAAGTATTGTTAACGAATGCTGATAGAAATAGAATTCCTACTGGTAGCAGAGCCATTTTCAAACTAAAATATTTTTCCAGGGTTCTTATGTTTTATATTCGTCACGAACTAAATCTTTTAGAATATCAATTACATTATTAACTTGGCCATCATCAGTCTTGGATTTCTCTTCCAAAATACTCATATGTTTGTGCCCCCAAGTTAAAGTTCTAAAAGAATCTGGAATTATATAGCGTTTATCATCTTTTGGAGACAAAGCAACCTTATTTTTTAATTGTGTAAACATGTCATGTAAAATTGAATGAAAAATATTCATTTTTATAAATTTGATCTCAGAATTTTCAACTACATCTTTATACTCTTATTTAGTAATGGAATTTTCTATGACATATTTTTTAACTCCCTTTGCCTTTTTTCAGATTTATTCTCTAAATTTACACAGTAGGCTTTTGCGCCCGTACCATAAAAACTTGAAATTGGTTTGCCCGCAAACTCATCTTTCATTCGCCCTAATACTGATTTATTCTTAGTTAAATTATGTATATTGTTTTCATTGTAATTAGAAGTGTCAAATTTCTCTAAATTGTCTTGCATATCTTTATAAAAGTTTTCAGTCTCTACTTGCAAGATCAAACTGTCTGTATCCGTGTATAACAAAATTGCTTCGTCTCCATACTTGCTTTTAATATAGTCATAATAAAAATCATATAAAACGGTTTTTGATAATTCCAAGACTGTGAAGCCAACATAAACAGGTTTATTGTAAGTTATCTTTACTCTTTCCATTTGTATCGCAACCAAGTTTTCATTAAAGACCAAACGATTTTTAAAATTTGGTTTACCAATCAATGTCTGCGCTCCTTGTTTTTTACCAATATTCTCCCAGTGTGTGATTAATCTAATGTCAACTCGCTTGTCAATGTTTTCTAAAGATTTACCGTAAATGGCATTATTAAATAATTTATAAGTATCCTTTTCCAACTTATTTTTAGATTTGTTCCTCATTTCGGTATTTAAATCGATGTATGGTTTAAGAAATGCAGCTTGTTTAAATTTAATAACTCTATGAATTTTAGTTAATTTTAATCCATTTTGAAGCACCTGTTTCAGATTTCGGTAATGAATAACATATTTTTCTTTATGGTTTAAATTACATATTAATTTCTTTTGTTTTGAACCTGGTGCACAAATATTTTCAGCCAAAAAAGGTAATTCGTTGTGTTTACATGTAAATTTTGAGGATACTTTAAATCTACTTCCAAAACATACCCGAATTCAGCATCATCAGATATAGACATCACATCAAGGGCTTCAATTTCTTCATCGTTCAACCAAGAAAAATCACTTACGGGGAGACATTGACTCATACTATGTCCATACAAGTTAGTGGCATCCAAATACATTATAAACGAATTTGGTTTGCTTGGATCATAATTTTCCAAGAATTGATTATTAGCTTCAGCTTTTCGAACGCTGCAATGACAGACACCACCTCTTATACTATTTTTAAAAAAATGTATCATATCTATATCCGTTAATAATTATAATTTAACATCAGTCATTTTTAACATTGAATCCCATTTTAAACCTGGCAATGTGTAATACTGTGCAGGATCTAGCTTAAAGTTATTTAAAGATATATTTCGAAAAGCTTCAAAAAAATCTGTTAATATGAGAACATCTGACAATAAATAAATTTTGATATAATCCATAAGATTTTGACAATTAAATAAATTCCATGTACATGACCTTCAATTCGTTTACAAAATTCATCAGCTGCATCCAAACCAAAATATGAATCTAATACCGACAAAGAATCATCATATGAGCACTTAATGAAATAACAAAAAGCGTATGGTTCGTGTTTAAATGTATTTAAAGTATAAGAATTCTGTTCGTTTCCCGGTTCTTGATGCTGCAAAGTCTGCGTATATGACAAATGGAACTTTTAGTTGTTTTTGAAAATTTTCAAACTGTAAAATATTTTCTGGTATATGTTGACCGTACTTATTAATTTTAATGTCATTGGTTGGAACTTTTGTAAACAAATGATTACAATCATGTGATTGATGCTCTTCAAGTCTTTTCATTGATGTAAAATAAATTAAACAACCATCACAAAAATACTTTTTAAAGTGACTTTTATTAATTTGAGATGATACTAATCTTGACATATCCTTAATCCAACAATAATGAAGAGGACGAACCACTTCATACTTGAATTTATTATCTTCATAAACACTCTCTAAACCGTAAACATTTATAGATATTTGATTAAGCGTTTCAAATTTATGTATATCTTTCAACTTTACAGGAAACTCTATTCCTTCAAAATTTAAATACTCAAAGAAATTAGGGTATGAACTTGTTCTATCAACATGATTTTCAGCTGGAAATAATGCACTTATCACACTCCATCCGAAACAATATGAATCATTATTTTTGATATTAATTACACCTTGTTTATTTGAAATTTGTTTTGGTAATGGTATATACGATGAAGCTCTAATTGGATTAAATTTGTTTATATTAAGCTCCAAATGTAATATTTTTTCCAACGCCCAACCTGAACCGTTTTCTGCGAATATTGACACCTTTTCTTTTATTTCAGACAAAAACTTCTTGTAAATATCAGATAAATCTGTTGTTGAAGTTATCATCTTATTTTTCGTATTAAACGATTTAGTTTCGATTGTCTCTTTTGTTTGTAAAATATATTGTCCAAATAGTTCTACATTAATCTTAACACTTCCATGCTTAACTAACTGTTCTGAAAGTAAACTTACAAACTTTTGTTGTACTTCATCAAAAAATTCTTCAATGTCCACATACTTTTTCGATGGCAGCAACATGTAAGACACAATCCTGTTTTTAAACGCAGAAGTTAAAATTTTTACATTATCATCACTTTTAAGTGCACTTTTATGTAGGTTTGACCGTAAATGGGCAGAAAGCTTATTTTTTATATACCAAGTATCACAGTCTTTACATCGCGATAAAGTAAGTTTAGGTATTGGAGGTCTGTCTTCTATTTTAGCTTTTTTCATGGATACATCACATACCTGGGTATTAGCCTTCCTTTTTTCTCGCGAACAAGATGGTCTCATGACACACGATTCTCTTTTATGTCTATGCACGTTCGATTGATGAGTAAAACTCTTGTTGCATTCACTGCACTGATACATCTTGAGAACTGAACAAAAAGCAGAAAAGACTGATACTTATTCAACAATTCTTGGGATATTTTAGCTGGTTTCACAACACTTTGCACAATACTGTTTTTGCAAACTAAACAATTAATATAATATCAACGCTAACTAACCGCTGAGGATATATAGCTAACAAGGAGAAAGCACAACTGTATTATATCGAGCTCAAGGTGTGACTGCAGAACGTGAAGCGAAAAGAGAATATAAAGAGAATCCGTCTGGGCGGAGCATGCCCATGCGCATCTCTATTGCGCAGATGTAAAAAAACGAAAAATATAAAAACCTTTTTTTTTTCGTCTGCGAGTTTTTTTTTTCGTCTGCGAGAGTTTTTTTTTTCGTCTGCGAGAGTTTTTTTTATCCGCCATTTTTTTTTATCTGCGCAGTAGACCAAAAAGCGTACCACGCGCACACCGAGCGTGCTAGACATGCGCACGGAGTGTTAGGAGATGTACTTTGGTGTGTACATTCCAACCGACCCACTTTTAAAAATATAACTCCAATAGTGAAGCTACAAATAAAAAATTTGTTGTTTGGGCGGGTCCTTTCTACCGCTCTACATATGGGGGTCTGTATTGACCTGTGTATTGTTCGAATTAGTACAACACTTGCGTTTTAACCGCACTTACCCTTTTAAGTAACGCGCTGTAATACGATGAAATGAGTGAAGCTTTGCGTAATGATGTTTAACGATTTTGAGTGGGGGGATTTGGTGGGTGAAGAGTGGTGGGATGCTGTAAATCCATGGATTAATGAATAATACTTCTAATTATTTGTTTGACATTTATAAAACATATATTAAATACAGGTTTATTTGAACAAAAATAGCAATATGTTTCTCTACATTAGTCTACTTTATGTTTCTATAGCACATGAAACATGATTTCTGAGATACAGGGGGGCCATCAAAGTGCGTGCTCCAGTCAGGACGATTGTAATGAAAAAAACATGGCAATTTAATTTGAAGATCAAAACTTGATTTATAAGACATTGGTAATTTTCCCCATACATCCAAGAGCTCCAAAGGATCTGCATAATTAATTAGATATTCCAAAGGTAACATTTCTAGTTCGTCTGTAGTAAAATCCTGCAAGGTTTTCTTTCCGCTTACATGACTAAACATTACATTTGCTGTTGGACAAGAAATAGTTTTTCTTTTTTGCTTCCAATTCTTGAACTTTCTTTCTCTGTTGAGTTCGAAACTTTTTTTAGCACTCTTAGATAGATTGGGAGGTGGATTTATTATTATTAAATTGTTTTCTATGTAGTCTTGTGGATTATAGCTTTCGCAATGTTCTGCGTCCCATGAATAATCAATAGGGACTGCTACATACATGATCTGTATTGTGTTAAATACTGTAAATATTGAGAAGGATTTGGTAGGGAGAGGAGAGGGGAGAGGAGAGGGGAGCGGAGAGGGGAGAGGTGTGAAGAGTGGGGGGATTTGGTAGGGTGAAGAGTGGGGGGATTTTGGTGGGGTGAAGAGTGTGGGGATTTTGGTGGGGTGAAGAGTGGGGGATTTTGGTGGGGTGAAGAGTGGGGGATTTGGATTTTGGATTTGGATTGGTCTGGTATGCCTGAAAGCCAGCTACTATGGTACAATATACTCCAGTGGAAACACTACCACCAACCAGATTTCCAACCACCACCCACCAATAAAAGAGCAAAATTATGTTTTTAATGTTTTATTTTGTGTATTTCTATATACATTAATAAATTATTTTGATCTTAAACTGCTGATTCTTTTTTTCTCTCCTCCTTTTCATTCTTCAATCAGTATCTCTTACGATAGACGGCAATTGTGAGATTTCGAAGTTTTTATATACCCATCAGGCGAGGCTAGGCTAGGCCAGGCTCGGATACACCAACAAGTGAAATGCAAATATACATCAACCAATTTGCATAAATAAAATATTATCCCGAGTAGCGCAGTTGAATAACTCTATGAATTTTAGTTAGTTTTAATCCGTTTTTAAGCACCTGTTTAAGATTACGATAATGAATAACATTTTTTTCTTTATGGTTTAAATTGCATATTAATTTCTTTTGTTTTGAACCTGGTGCACAAATATTTTCAGCCAAAAAAGGTAGTTCATTGTCTTCTTCATGTAAACTTTGAGGATACTTTACATCTACTTCCAAAACGAACCCAAATTCAACATCGTCAGGAAGAGACATCACATCAAGCTTTTCAGTTTCTTCCTCGCTCAGCCACGAAAAATCGCTTACGGGGAGACATTGACTCATACTATGTCCATACAAATTAGTTGCGTCTAAATACATTATAAATTAATTTGGTTTTGAAGAATCATAATTTTCTAAAAATGGATTATTAGCTTCAGCTTTTCGAATGTTGCAATGACAGCCACCACCTCTTATATTATTTTTAAAAAATGTAACATATCTATATCCGTTAATAATTCTAACCTAACATCGGTCATTTTTAACATTGAATCCCAATAAACCTGGTAATGTATAATACTGTGCAGGGTCAAGCTTAAAATTATTTAAAGAAACATTTCGAAAAGCTTCCAAAAAATCTGTTAATATGAGAACATCTGAAAATAAGTAAATTTTAGTATAATCCGAAAGATTTTGACAATTAAATAAATTCCAAATAGTAATTGCTCTATTGTAATCCGATGGATACATAGGTTCATCTTTGAGTTTATCGTAAAAGTGATCAATACTTGGAAGTTGATTTTCATTTAATTTATCCATAGAATCAACATAAGAATAACGATAAACACCCTTTTTTCGAATTTCATTGAACTGGTTAGGATCTTGAAAATATCTTTTAATCTCAATGCACTGATTTGATTCTAAGCTTTCACCAAGCTTTTCCAACGAACAACCGACAAATCGAAATGAATCTAAAAATCTCATTTTTATAAAAATATTTTTTTCTTTATTACCTTTATCTTTTACTTTGTCAACTAAAAGTGATTTTGAAAATGATATATTTTTCTTTGGTTTGTGCAAGAACATCAATATTATATTCTTCACAACACAATTGTTTAACAAATAGATGACTATCATAACCAGTTAAACTATGAAAAAGATTGGTATAAAATTTGGAATTTTAAAATTTAAATTGCATATACTATGTGCTACTCCTCGAAATTTACCAGGTAAATTATCGCGATCCCATACTTTTTCATTTTCTTGAACTTTTTTATTACATATATGACAAATAGTGCTATTTTTATAAGACATCTCTTCATCTGATAAAGGAAGAATTTTCACTACAGGTTTAAGATGTTCGTTATAAATTCTATGTACATGACCTTCAATTCGTTTACAAAATTCATCAGCTGCATCCAAACCAAAATAGTAATCTAATACCGACAAAGAATCATCATATGAGCACAAAGCGTACGGTTCGTGTTTAAATGTATTTAAAGTATACGAATTCTGTTCATTTTCTGGTTCTTGATGCTATAAAGGTTTTAAAAAACATTCAAAATCTGCATAGATAACAAATGGAACTTTTAGTTGTTTTTGAAAATTTTCAAACTGTAAAATATTTTCTGGTATATGCTGACCATACTTATTAATTTTGATATCATTGGTAGGAATTTTTGTAAACAAATGATTACAATCATGTAATTGGTGCAATTTTATTTTTTCCATCGAAGTAAAATAAATTAAACATCCATCACAAAAATATTTTTTTAAATGTCGACCGTTAATCTGAGATGATACTAATCTGGATATGTCCTTAATCCAACAATAGTGACTGTTTTCACCCTCACTTATCAACAACAAGTTAACGTGTATTGGAAGTTTTTTACTTATATAATGTAGAGGACCCACAACTTCGTATTTTAATTTATTTTCTTCATAAACACTTTCCAAACCCTAAACATTAACAGATATTTGATTAAGTGACTCAAATTTTCGTATATCTTTTAACTTTACAGGAAACTCAATTCCTTCAAAATTTAAAAAATCAAAAGGATTTGCATATGAACTTGTTCTATCAACATAATTTTCAGATGGAAATAATGCACTTATCACAATCCATCCGAAACAGTGTGAATCATTATGTTTTATGTTAATAACACCCTGTTTATTTGAAATTTGTTTTGGTAAAGGAATATATGAAGACGCTCTGATTGGATTATACTTGTTAATGTTAAGCTCCAAATGTAATATTTTTTCCAACGCCCAACCTGATCCATTTTCCGTAAATATTGAAACCTTTTCTTTTATTTCAGACAAAAACTTCTTATAAACATGAGATAAATCTGTTGTTGAAGTTATTACCTTATTTTTCGTATTAAACGATTTAGTTTCGATTGTCTCTTTTGTTTGTAGGAGATACTGACCAAATAATTCTACATTAATCTTAATACTTCTATGGTTAACTAACTGTATGGAAAGTAAACTTACAAATTTTTGTTGTACTTCATCAAAAAATTCTTCAATATCTACATATTTTTGATGGAAGCAACATGTAAGGCACAATCCTGTTTTTAAAAGCAGAAGTTACAATTTTTACATTTTCATCAGTTTTAAGTGCACTTTTATGTAGGTTTGACCGTAAATGCACAGCAAGTTTATTTTTTATATGCCAAGTATCACAATTTTTACATCGTGATAAAGTAACTTTCAGTACTGGTGGTCTGTCTTTAATATCTTCTATTTTAGCTTTTTTCATTGGTACATCACATAACTGGGTATAAGTCTTCCTTTTTTCCCGAGAACAGGATGGTCTACAAGGACATGATTCTCTTTTATGTCTATAAACGTTAGATTTTTGAGTAAAAGTGTTGTTGCAATCACCACACGAAAACATGATTATGAACTGAGAAGATGAACTGTACGAATTTAACGTTGTAATGGATACAAACACTTGAATAACTACTTATTATTTTTTACAAACTAAACAACGACACTTTGATAACACACTAAAGTTATATGCAGTAATAATGAACCACTTAAGATATATAACTAACCGCAAAATCCTTTGCTATAGCTTTAAATATTATTCAAGAGTGGTGGGAAGCGGTGGGGTGTGGAGAGGGAGGAAGTGGTGGGGTGAGAAGTGGGGTAAAGTGGTAGGGTCAAGAGTGGGGGACGTGGTGGGGTAAAGAGTGGGAAATGGGTGGAGCTTTGAGTGGTTTGGGTATGAGGAATAACGAGGTATAAGAGTGGGTGGATTTGGTGGGGTGAAGAGAGTGGGTGGATTTGGTAGAAATCCCGATTCCCGATTTGGTAGGAAATGAGCTTCCTTGTGGTCTCGGAAGTAACATAACACACTACTGATACCATTTTCAAATCAAAGATTACTATGACAGAAACGACGAAACCTTAGAACATACTAAAAAGAAGGTTAAATTTTTACATGACACAAGCACCTCTTCCACATCCATTCTTCCAGCAATTGAACATGTAAGCGAACCAGCTGCTGTATATACTGAAGAGTCACAATAATTTTAAAGTAATGTTTTTTAATTTATATATACATATATTTTCTACTTTAGAAAAGAAAAGACAAAGCTAAAATTTTAATAATTTTTTAGGGTGAAAAAAACACACACGAAACGTTTTTTCTTACACCTTTGAAGAAGCCTATAAGTTTCTTAGTACATTTACTTGTTTTACTTCATTTTCACTCAATATTCTTCTAAGTTCAAATATTAATGATAAAGACGTTTATATTATTAGATTTATAAATAATTTGTTTCTGCAAATAAAACGGCGCTGCTTTATTGCAGGAGGATATCCATCGTACTTATTAGGTCGTACAAATAGCTATAGGGATATAAATTTAGTTATTGAACTAACCGAAGACTTTAAAGATATTAAATGTTCATTGAAAATTTGAATATTGAAATCAGTGTCCAAAATTATAATAAATGCACTTAAAGAAAGTGACATTCATCTTGAATTACTTTTGATGGATATACATTTAATAGCTGCTGATTATTCCTCCATATCATATCAGTAGATAATATTGGCCGGTGCAGATCGTCCCCCCTCCACTTTTGACCCAGTTTTAAAGTGGAGGGGGCGATCTGCACCGGCAATTGACCTCTAGCCCCGCCTCTTATCACCTGATTGCCTCTCCCGCCACTTTGTGATTGGTCGACCCGCTGCCGAAGCCCCGCCTCTTAGCACCCGATTGGCCGACCCCCACCGAAGCCCCGCCTCTCAGCACCTGATTGTCCGACCCCCACCTTTTCCCATTCCAAACTACTCGTAGGAGGGGTGTGAGAGAAGGGATCAAAGCTTAAAAGCTTTCGTGTATTAGTCCTGTCTTTAGTACCGCTGTTACAAGATCTCAATAGTAAAAAGAAAATGGAAGTAAAATCCAAATTGTATATTTATAATGGTGACTTATTAAATGGGGAACGAGAAGAAATAGAATCGATTCATAAGGAAGAAAAAAATTATTTTCAAAAAAATTCAAGTAGTATAACCGACGATAGGCTCTATTCTCTGGCGGATGTTGACCGCTACAACTATGATGCTGATGACGAGGACGAAGACGACTCAGGCACCGAGGATGAAGTTTTGGGAAGTGGTGAAGAAGGTTTAGTCAAAATAAAAAAAAAATTAGCGCTTCAGAAGCTGTGAAGTCAAATTACTTAAAACGTGAAGTGTGCATCATGCAGTCCTATATAGTAATAACATCCACGGTTGGCGGCATGTACAGTCTGTGTCACGAGTATTACTTTTTATGCGCCATAGAGCAACCATGTCGTAAACACATACATGTGAGCACGCACTACAAGCGTGCTATGAATTGTTGTGAAGATGATATTAAATGTACAGTGTGTGAACAAAATCTATATCAGATAATTTCACCAGAGGTTTGCGTAATTTGTAATAATCCTGATGAACAGAAAATCGAAAGTCATAGAATCGAAAAAACAACTTTTGAAGAATTTAATTGAGGAGTTCTTGCAACATTTATATTTACAAAATTGATTAATCACTAGAAAACATATCTACAAAATTATTTAACCATTGTAAATATACAATTTGGATTTTTAAATATATTTAGTTTAATAAATATTTTTAATTGCAGCTTTGTGTTTATATTTTCCTATAAAACATTATAGCAACTTACTTATTCTTGCGATAGATAAATGAAACAAAGAAAAAAATTAATGAAAGATAATATTTTATTTATATGTCTAATAGTTTAACAATTATTATTCATGCTTTGTGTTAATATCACTCTTCATACACGAGTAGAATTTTTAACCAACATAAATTTTAATGCTGACGATAAAGAGAAGAAATGAAAAGTAAATTTTATTAATAGCAATTCTTATAATTATATAATAGTTTTACATTCTCCAATGCACACTGCCAAGCTTGTACAGTTTTATGAAAATAACACTCAGGAATCTTTTTATATTTACTTAATTTTAGTTCATTAGAAATCGGAATGCTAATACTGGTTTCACTACCTAAAACTTTTTGTAAAAATTTTGTCTTTTCAACTCCTTTTACGTATACTTTGGGTTTATTAAATAAGATATATATTTTTAAGGATATCATCAATCTCGTTTAAGTCAATATGTCCAAAATCCCAGTCTAAACCATGATATGTTTCACTCCATGTAATAATTTTATTATCTTCAGGAGCCAGCATGTTTCTTTTAAATGGGGGTTTAAATAAAAAATTTGAAAGACGAAATCCATCATAAACTGCCACTTCTTTAGGAACGTAACCAAAGGTACAATTGAAGCACTGAATGTCAATAAGAAGGTGTGAGGTATACTCTTCCATGGTGTGCAATCAAGTGATGTATTGCTTTTAAAAAATTATCTTTTAAATCCGTCTTGTGGTAAAGTTGATTTAATTATGTTAAAAAAATAAAAAATATGTTATAGAGAATATATATTTGTAAATAAGCATTAACTAGAAACTAAAAATTATACTTATAATTAAAAAAACTTTTACATAACCTTTTTGGTTATTTTCGGCGCGCTGATGAACACTCCAAATAATTTATTTCAACAGCGCACGGTTTAGGATTGTAATTAAAATCGACACTGCCACTGCTGAGACACATTTTGCTTGATACGACATAGCTGTCGTCTGCCTGAAGAAGGGTTGCCAGGGCGGTGACGTCATTGGGTTGACAGGTTGGTGATGAACAGGTGCCGGCTTAATTTGGAAGTTCAGTCGGGGAATTTGGCCTTGTAGGAATATCCCAAATCCACAAATCCAATAACAGTGTTTCCATATCGCAATGAGTTTTATCGCAAAAAGCACTAAATTCTTCAAACGACATTTTTAAAACTTTTTCAAGTAAAACTTCACTCAATGATAGCTTCATGATGTCAAGTCAAAAGCAGATTAATTCTTCTTGAATACTCCATCGAACTTATATTCGTTGATTGAAGATTTGTAATATTATAAAAAAGTCGTTTACCGCTGTTGACCGTGCGGACATTATACTTCCTTGCAGGTCAACCACCGAGACCGACCTCTATGCCCCGCCCAGACAACATTCTCTTTCGCTTAACCAAAAACCAAGGGTCATCTACCGCTGTTGGCCGTGCGTTGACCGTCTGACTTTGCGGGCTTTGTACTGCTTTGCAGGTCAACCACCGAGGTCGACCGATATACCCCGCCCAGACAACAATCTCTTTACGTGGACATTGGACTACCTGATAGGCCGACCGCTATACCCCGCCCAGACAACATTCTCTTTGTACGGACATTGGTCTACCTGCAGGTCGACCGCCGCTGTCGACCGCTATACCCAACCCAGGACAACATTAGTAGAGGAAACAGAAGGGAAGCGAAGAAGAAGAAGAATATCCATGGAAGGAAAGAAATATTAAGGTGCGAGGATTTGAATGAGTTAGTTGATAAGTTAAAAGATTTAGAAGAAAATAATGGAAACAATAATAATCATAGAAAAATAATGACTATACTTAGAGAACTTCAAACGCTTGGCGTAATAGAATTTGATTAAAATATTTTTTGTGTTTTATTTGTTATAAATATATAACACTCCCTCTATATGGAACCGTTTCGAGCAACCGTATGTCACAGACGATTTTCTCTGTGAAACTATTCGATCTAAAAATTTAAAATATTCCATAGAGATAGGGTGTGGTAGTTCAATTAGATAAAGTGTAATAGTCAGTAACTTCACCTGTACCTTCCATTCTGTTTTATCATTTTAACAGTTTTAAATCGTTTTTAAAATCTACATCTATCCCCACATCTAGATAAAAAATCATCTGCCGCACAGTGTGCAAGCGCGTGGTATTGCAAACACGTAAATATGTCTCCTCTAACAGCAGTGTACCTGATATCTGAAACAATTTTAAATAATTGACTAGTCTTGTGCTATGCCGCTTCAGGCTTGTGAAAAATTGGGGGTGCTTATCCCTTCATCCTTGAACCCTCAGCTGAAGTATTAACATAAAAGCTAAATATATCATTAATAAATTCCTTCTCTTCGTTTCTCAGGTTTACTGTTTACTTCTCTTTAGCGTCTTTTTAGCGTTTATTTGTGTTTATTTGGTACTTATTCGCTTTTATTATTCTGAACCACCGTACTGTTTACGTTCTATTTATGGCGCTTAAAGAATTAAATATCTTTATTGAATACCAGACAATGAGCTGAGTTAAAATATAAAGGCACGCACCGCGGTTTCTAGAGCTACGTTAATTGAACAAAAGCTCGGTGAGAAACTAAACGGTATTCAAACATATAAAAGCAATTAAAATTATTTTATTAGTTAAACAATACAGTGAAACAATATAATTACAATAGCTGAGGGCGAGTTTCGTACTTTTCTGGACTATATAAATATTTTTGTTTATTACTTAAAACCAAATAAAAAATCTAACTAGGGTGAGTGCACCAGTAAGCCGGCCATCACCAATAGTCGGTCACAAACGGTTTAATTTCATAATAACTTGAATTTCACGCTAAGTTTGGGCAATTTTCTGTATTATTAGCAATCTGTCATCTTTATGAGACATGTATATTAATATTTATTTTCCCAATATCAATCTTTACTTCGTTCATTCCCACGCAAAACTGGCGTATCTAACAGTGTGTGCTTCATGTTAAGCTTCGAATTGCTGGAAACATCCACAACACATACTTTGAAGGTAATTTGAGATTGATTTCTAAGTGACTTGTGAGTTTTAGTCGTATATAGTGGCTGAATATACTTTAAAATATCATATACAGGGTGATTCAAAAGTACTTTGACAAACTTCAGGTGGTGATTGCTGGCATTATTTTAAAGCGAAAAGTTCATATAAATCAATGGTTCTTGACGGCTTCGTTACGGAGATACAGGGTGTTGAAAAATTTAAAAAAATACGAATTTTTAAGTAGCTTCTAAACGTTTTGAGCTTGTGCTATGAAATTCGGTGGATGAGATAAGCACCTAAGGACACTCATTGCAAAAGTATATTGTTACTTATTTATTTAAATAAATTAGTTGTTATTTTAATAATGTCTGAATGTTTGAATATTAATTCATATAATTTAAAAGTTGAAATTATATTCAATAACCTTAAATTTATATGTCTAGTACCTCCTAGAGCATTTTTTTCTAAACTTTTTACCTGTTTTTATCATTTTAGGGAGTTTATGGTAGGGTAATTTTTAAGGCGAATCGTATATTTTAGATTCGTTTACGAGTAATCTTATGATTACTTTAAGTTTCTAAAACTTCAACGGGGGAAGTAAAAACAGTATTACCTTTTTTCGGAAATGTTATTGATAATATTATTATGTATAGGTACCTATTTTAAGAGGCTATGGTGTTATATGCATGTTAGAATTTTAAAGCACCAGCCTGTACCCAAAATCTTGAGCTTGCACAAGTGTTTTTTAATAATAACTATTGCTCTTGAATTTTTGTTGTAATATTTAAAATATACTGTATTTACAGGGTGAAACATCTAAACAGAATGTAGGTGGTTATAGGATCCTGAACATGGCGTGATTTTAGTAGTTTTCAACTAATTACCTATAACATGTTTTAGGATATTCTAGGAATGAAAAATACAGCAAAGCAAAGACAAACCAAGCAAGAAAACCCTGAATTCTTGGTATACAGAACCAGTTCTATATATTTATAACCTGCGGGTGAGGGTCGTTTTAACCTTAACTCTGGATAAATTTTGTGCTTGAAAACTCAAACTCACAAGAAAATTTGTATCCTTTTTCCCCTAAAAAGAAATGTATTTTTCAAATTGTTATTGCATATACGCAGATGACTTGAAATAAATTTAAATAGGTACAACGTGCTTCTTTTTTCTAGTATTATAATTATACCAATTTATGTCATTTAATAGATTTATGTGGCATGTACTCGACAACAAAGTATTCAAATATCGCTAATTATGGGGTAATTATCCTTACAGCTTTATAGTTAAACATTTTTGTAAATGACCTTATTAGTTTTACATTTTGCACTCATTACTATTATTCAGGAACACATAAGAAAGCTCTTTGCATTTATTTTTTTTAAACAGGCACTTTATTTTAGTGAAATAGCTTAACGTTTTAAAGCTAATTACTACTGCAATATAATAATATCCTTTGTTCAGTTAACAGTAATAATAGACTCTAGTTAAACTAAAAATTACCCTCTTTCTATTTACGCTTATTTTTTATAACTGGTCTGCTAAACTTCTTTTTTTTTTGTTTGTGCAGTAATAATGGATATATGTCTCATTGTAAAAACACAACGCGTTATAGTGTGCAGTTGGTGCTATAGAGTGTTTACCCCCGCGGGATATACATCGCATTGTAGGCAGCATCTTCGTTGTACTGGGTGCCAAAAACGGTTCAAAAAAATTGCTCTATATAAAAAACATAAATGCCCGTTTTTATATAGACAACTTTATATTCAAATTAAAAAGGGGGATGTTATTCACATATAAATACACATATCTTCCTAATACCAACCAATTGCGTTCATTGTACTATTATTATTAAGTTATCAGAAGTTCTACAGATGCAGCAAAACAATGATGGAGTACTACCTTTTTGGCGATGTTACCAATAATATTTGCAGTTTAAGGTTGCAGGTATGTTTGAATAGTTACATATTTTATAATTTTAAGGATTTCTATGAACCTGTACCAACCAATCGAGAGAAGGGACCCTGTAATTTGAATCGTAGCTTTTTTTTTCAAAACTTTTGGTGAAAGTTATCGTTACACTAATAGGGTTGCCCCCCTATTGCAAAGGAGGGTTAATCAGTATCAATTGACAGCCACTTAATTTGTTTCCCAACTCGCAGATTTAAACAATATTTCAACATGTAGAAATAATATGTATTCACTAAGTAATTAATTATACTCTTGAGGTATTGTGTTAAGAAACACTAATTATACATTCGACTTATTCATATTTTTATCTTTCATTTGATATCAATCTTTATATGTATGAGGGATGAAAGGGGTAAACTACCCCTTATTTGAACATAGAGAAATTTTGTGCTTGCAAACTCAAACTCACAAGAAAATTTTGTATCCTTTTTCCCCTAAAAAAAGAAATGTATTTTTCAAATGGTCATTGCATATACGCAGATGACTTGCAATAAATTTAAATGGGTAGAACAGATTCTATACTATAATTATTATAGTATGTATCACTACAATCATCAGATATCCATATCGTTAAGATCATCCATGTATCCGTCCATCCGTCCGTCCGTAGGTCCATCCGTTCACCTGTCAACGTTCTCACCTACAAACCCATGAGCGAATGTAGACACCTCTAATTTGAATCGTAGCTATTTTTTCAAAAAAAAATTTGGTGAAAGTTATTGTTACACCAATAGGTGCGCCGCGAATATGTTACATATCTTCCATTATTTTTAGCCCCCCCCCCCTTAAGTCGTAAATTTTCCAAAACAGTGCTGTAATTTATAGTTTTTAATAACCCTGTAAATAATCAATTTTATCGTATCATCTGTGTTTTATTTTCGCGAGCCGCGCCGGAATGTGAATGATTACTATTATATATATATATATATATATATATATATATATATATATATATATATATATATATATATATATATATATATATATATATATATATATATATTGCTTGTGACATTACGCTATTTTCTCTAGGCCTACGAGTAATGATGAAACGGGGGGGTCTGAGCCCATTGCGGGTTTTTAAATGCTGGCTGTTATTAAACATGTTTAACTTAATATCGCGAAAATGTAAATAGCCTTGTAGGCAAAAACAGTAAACTTGTTAGAGATCGCTTAAGCTTACACGCTCTGATGTTCCGTAAAACGCAGCCATCTTGACCTCGGCCACAGTCAGTTGTAAAGTAGCCTCGTCGAGATTGAAACAATTTTGCTGTCATGCTGCTGGAACGCTTGATCCGGTATACCCTTGATGGAGGCCAGCTTCTGAGATCCTCCATCCCCGTATGCAGACGTTAATGTATCTAGGTCTTTGAACCTACCCATCCGATCGTTGCCGAGTCTTCGCGAGGTCGATCTACCCTGCCTTTGCCGCGAATTATGCCTAAGAGAAAACGTGACCACGCCCTAAAATGGCACCAAAAATGCAGATTGAACCTTCATAAGAAATAACATGGGGTTTTGAGCTCGCTTCCCTTCTGTTTCCTCTACTAACATTCTCTTTGCGTCTTCTTTCGCTTCACATTAAGTACTATCTGCAAGTTATACCTGGAGCTCGATAGAATACAGTTGTGACATCCGTTTAATTGTTTCGTTACTCCTTTACTTGTGTTTTGTGATATCTATTTTTCTGTAAGTGTGGCGTTTATTGATTTAAGTGCCTTTGATTTACGATATGCTTGTAAGGTTCATGATAATATGGATTGTCAGCTTTGTGAAATGACCGCGGAACAGATAGTTGCGCTTGACTCGGTCAATAATATTGCAAGTGATATCTTTAACGATATTAAAATAGATGATTATATTGGTAATAATAGCATTGAAGATCTAGATGATATTAGTAACAATATAATCGTCAAATATTGCGATGAAGACTCACCTCAAGTTATTTCCGAAGTGGAAACGCAAATATCCGCTTCTGAAACTGATGGAATTCGCTCACCTAAATTTTCACATTTTAAAGAATCCGATATTTTACCCACGTTGTATAACTGCTTAAAATATGCATCAAGTTCTAATTATAAAATTTCTGCGTCAAGAGTCTATTTTGAAAATGTAAAAAATATAAATTGTGTGAGTGAGCCTCAAACAAATAGGGTTGCGTTATATTCGCCTGTTACACCAGTTCCAGAAGTGAGTGATGATGAGCTTTTTATATACCCAGCAAAATCAATGCAGGAGAAAAATCATAGTTTAAATTTAAATGATGTGGAATTTGTAGAAATTTATAAAAATATTAATTTTATGACTGAATCAACCGCACAGACTGATGGACAGCCAGACGAACAAACTATTGATTTAACAATTTTACCCGAAGAAACAACTGAAAGAAAATTCCACAAAGCTGCAATTCCCTTCAAGAGTGAGCTGGATAAATTTTTGAAAGCTAAACCGAAAAAATTCATATCAGTTAATGATGTGCGACGTAGTTGTGGAATAATGAAGTCATTATTTCGCAACTACTTTCTTTAGATGAGGCTTGTAAAAATTTAAAAAGCAATTTTGTTAAGGAAGTTTTAAATAGGCAGGGAAATCTCTTAAATCAATGTGGAAGTATGTTTTTTAAGCCATGCTTTGAATGAAAAGATATATAAAATACATTGTCAACCCTTTCCCCCACTCCTTGATTATCTATTTCTCTCACGTCCTTATCATCCTCTCCTGGTGGATTTATTAACTACTTTCCCGCGGTTCCACTGTTTAAACCAAAGTCAATATTTTATTTCCTCAGTATAGAAATGGCCTTCTTGTGCACACTGTGTTTACACGAGTTTAAGCAAAAGCAACATATTGTGCGACACATTAAAGAAGTTTGCTTAGAATATAAATATGTCTCAAATACCGATGATTACATAATTGATGGCAAGTTCTTTTTTCTTCAACATTTTATTTTTACTTATTGAGATTTATTATTTTTTAGTTAATAATTTTTTTTTTCTAACACGAAAAAGTTCGACACTATTGTTGATATATATATTGATTGTGACGTCAGAGTCTCAAATGCATGTTGGACTTCGCATTTAAAATCAAATGCTCACAAATTAAAAGTCTTCAAGCTTAGTGAATCCGGTATAGAGATACTAAGCAGCGCATTTCAATGCAGAATTATTTCATATAAAAGATCTTCCCCAAAGCACTTTGTTGATTTAAAGGAATTCCAAGAAAATATACGGAATCCTAAGGGTGTTAAAGTTGTTGAACATGAATTGAAAAAGGTCAATGTCCTCAAAGTTAATATGGAACTGTTTGGATTGTACTATTTACCAACTTCTACAACGTCTGAAATTAAATCTCACAATACAATTTTCGAAGTTGTAACACAATCTACAAATATAATTATGTTATGTGAAAAATTAATGGGAATAATTCATGGAAAACTTCATGAATTTGCTGAAGGCGACTCAGGTGTGTATAAGGTTATACATACTCACTAGTTTTTACAAAAATCTATAAATTTTACCGCTGAAATCAAAACGTTAAATCTTTATCGGTTTATTTTAGGATGGGTTCTCCAACAAATTCTTCATCTTGAAGTTAATGTGAATAAGTATAATTCGTGGAAGCGTTCATCGTACATACCTTTACCAAGAGAAGTCCAATGGAAAAAAGATGTTGTTGATGTGCAAAATAATGATCAATTTTGTTTTGGCTATGCAGTTGTATCAGCTTTTTTACCAGGGTGACTCCCGAAATCCAGCATCATATTCACATTTTGGGTAGTTATTCAACTTTGAAGGTATAGACTTCTCAGTATCTATTAAAGACGTTGCTAAATTTCAAGAATTAAATAATGTGTCAATTAATGTTTATGCTTAGAACTCGCATATAAAAATGGAAAAAACATTTATGAGGAGATTGGTCCTATACATCTTTGCAAGGTTATATATAATATCCATATAAATTTATTGTTATTATCGGAACTAGATGATATAGGTAATACCAAAAATTACTACTGCTATATAAGCGATCTTTCTCGTCTAGTTTCAAGTCAAGTTACTAATCATGAACATAGAAAACATTTTTGTGATGACTGTTTACAAGTTTTCACCACTTTGAATATTCTTAGGCAACACGTGCAAAATGACTGTAACTTTGTTAGAAATGATTTTCCTTCAAAAGAGCATATAATAGATAAATTTGGTAATATGGCGCCTGAAAATATATTAAAATTTCTAAACATTGAAAAACAAATGAGAGTTCCATTTGTTGTTTATGCCGATTTTGAGTGCCCTTTAAAGCCTATCCAAAATGATGTGTTGAAATGTGTTGAAAATTCTTCAAAATCTTATACTCTAAAAAATTTGAACATATACCACATTCATTTGCTTACTATATTAAATGTTCATTTGATGATACTGTTTCAAAATTTCATTTATATCGAGGGAGGGATTGCTTCGAAAAATTTGTAGAAGATTTAGAATTGGATGTTAAAGCATTATATTCAAAATATTTAAAAGATGTTACACCACTGTCGAAACTAACGAATTCTGATGAGGAAAATTTTCACAAATCAACACATTGTCATATTTGCAAAAAAGCTTTATAAACATTTTGGATAAAGTTAAAGATCATTGTCATATCACTGGCAAATTCAGAGGTGCAGCGCACTCAACGTGCAATTTAAATTTCAAAATTCCATACTTTATTCCAGTACTAAAGCATAACATAAAAACTTACGATTGTCACCTTTTCATAAAGTCATTATGTTTAGATAAGGAGCAAATTGATGTTATCCCTATGAATAAAGAAAAATACATTTCCTTTAGCAAATACCTGTAGATAAAATAAATTATAAAAATGGAAAAACCCGAGATAAATATTTAAAACTCAGATTTATTGATTCATTTCAATTTTAACATCGTCTTTCGATAACTTATCAAGTATATTTGATGATTCTCAACCTGTAGAAATCAGAAAAGAATATTCGAATGATTTGCAGTTTAAAAATATAAGAAAGAAAGGTATATTTCCTTATTCATATATCGATGAATTTTCAAAATTTAATGAAACAATGTTACCAGCTGCAGAATTACTTTATAATGAATTAAAAGATGAAGCTATTTCAAGTATGCATTATCAACGTGTTAAAGAAATTTGAGATATGTTTCAATGTCAGACGCTTGGAGATTATTCGGATATTTATTTAAAATCAGATGTTTTGCTATTAGCAGATATTTTTGAAAATTATAGAAAACTTTGTTTAAAAACGTACAAACTCGATCCAGCACATTATTTTACTGCACCGGGATTAAGCCGGGATGCAATGTTATTGTATACAGGGGTTGAATTAGAACTTCTTACAGATCCTGACATGCTTCATTTTTTTAAACAAGGTGTGAGAGTACCTGTATTAGTACCTGTATAAATCGAAAATCAATTGCAAATAACCCGTTTCTCGATAATTTTAATCCATTAGAATCCACAAAATATATAATTTACTTGGATGCTACTAATCTATATGGTTATGCAATGAGTCAATATTTACGTCAAAAAAATTTGTTTGAATGTCTGAAGAAGAGATTAATAATACTCAAGAAAATATTAGTAATATATCTGATACAGCCGAAACGGGTTATGTTCTAGAAGTCGATTTATAATGTGCCGAAAAATTACATGATGAACACAATGACCTTCCATTCTGTCCTGAAGGTCTAATTCCACCCAATTCAAAATATTCGAAATTAATTCCCAATTTAAGAAATAAAGAAAAATATGTAATTCATTACACATATCTTAAACAATGTTCGCATTTTGGTTTAAAACTTACAAAAATACACATAGGTATAAAATTTATCCAATCCCCCTGGCTTAAAGAATATATTGATTTAAATACAAATTTGAGAAATTCTTCAAAAAATAAATTTGATAAAACCTTGTATAAAACTAAAAATAATAGCATATATGAAAAAACTATGGAAAATGTGGATAGAAGGGTGGATGTGAAACTCGTATCACACTGGGAGCGAATTGGTCATAAAATTAATTGCATAGAAATGTTTATAGCGAAATTATTATAAAGACTATAAAATATTTTCAGAAAATTTAGTAGCTTTACAAATGAATAAAACAAAAATTGAATATAACAAACCTATTTATGCAGGTTTTTCAATTTTGGACATCTCTAAAACTGTAATATATAATTTTTTTTATGACTATATTAAACAAAGGTATGGCAAAAATGTTTCTCTTTTATACACGGATACCGATTCTCTTATACTTGAAGTTTCAAACGAAAATTTTTATGATGATATGAAACACAACCTAGATAAATTCGACACATCAAACTATGATAAATCCAATATTTATGGCATTCCTCAAAATATTTCAGCGGTTGGTAAATTTAAAGATGAATATGCTGGTGAGTCAATCACAAGTTTTTATGGGACCGGAGCAAAAGCATACTGCGTTGAAACAGAACATAACGTTCTTAAAAAAGCGAAGGGTGTTTGTCGCTCTTCCATTCAAAAACAGTTAACCATTACAGATTACATAAACGTAATTGAACAAAATTCTAAAGTGTATTGCACACGAATGTGATTTAAAGGCATACGCCTTTAAATCACATTCGCATACTATGTATACAGAATATCCCAATAAAACCGTAATTAATTAAGAATGGAATGTACTGTCACAACAACATGCGTTTAATTGTGAATATTTTACCATTTTATATGTAACCCTCTCATGCATCATGTTAATTTTTGTAATGTATTTATTTACATCATTTTTCTTATGGAAAATATATATATTTTTCCATTAATGAACTTTTTTACAAATTTTATGTGAATTAAAATAATAAAAGAAAATGATATGTAGTGGGAGGTCTCTTAGGATGGATGGGGGAAATAGGGTATTAAAAGAATAAATATATCTGAATAGAGCTGTAGTTGCAACGTTAGAGTTAGAAGCAGAAACATGAATACTCCGAACACTATTCATCCTAACAAAGTAAATTCATATTATAGTGAAATATTCTCTCCAAGTTCACACAATATTTTCAATTGCAGTAGTGATAGTGAATTTAAAAATACAAGTATTATTCAAAAATGGTTTCATCCTTTAACTAAATCATTCAATAAATATATACACGGTGTTCATTTGAAAACTTCCCACCACGGATTTATCGAAAACCACTGATTAAAAGAAAAAACGCCGAGACACGTCAAAAGATGTGCCAAAGGGGACAACTTTTTAACCAAAAACTACTTCACCCCCTTTTACCCTCTGCCCCCCGGGGTCATCCCCTTAAAAATTTTAAATGACAAGGGGTATCAAGTAATAGCTTGTTTGAAAGGTGTTTCAAAGTGCTTTGTTTTGCCGTTTGATTTTTTAAAATCGGTCGATTCGTTTTCGAGAAAATTAGAAAAATCTTTATTTATCTTAATTTGTTCAGATAGAAAAAAAAACACACGAAAATATCACTTTTTATTTCAATAAGTGTTGAAAAACCAACATAAACAGCAATTCGGAAGATTATACGTTGCAGCAACCAAATAACAACCAGAATTTTTTTCCGCCTTCTTTTTATCAACAGAGATAACATGGGCGAACTGTATTTATTCTTATACCTGTTTAGTTTTTTATAGTTGCTAAGGAAAAGAAAGAATTTAATTTGCTGTCAGTTATCTTTGTGACAATCTCGGGATAGTGAAAATTAATTTATTGATTCACATTTTACTTCCAAAATGGTTTACACACTAGCCGAAAGAGTGGAAATTATTCTAATTTATGGTGCCCAAAATCAATGTGCTCGGCAAACTGCCGTCACATTTAACGCCAGACATCCGGAAAAGATAACTTCGCATAGGTATGTTTTGGACCTTGTTACTAAATTTGCTCAAACTGGATCTGTTGCAAATAAAAAACGTAATCATCGTAGAGTTTTGGATGAAGCCGCTCAAGTTCAAGTTTTGGGTCATTTTGGCATTAATCCTAATACTTCATTACGCAAAATTGTTGATGCGACCGGTATTTCAATAGGCTCTGTACACACAGTTACTAAATTATATAAATTTCATCCATTCAAAATGAAAATATTGCAAGAGTTAACCGAAGATTATTTCGATAGGCGAGTTGAGTTTTGTGAACAAATGACTGCAGCTATTAATGATAATATCATTCATGTAAAGAATATCTGCTTCAGTGATGAATGCACATTTTATCTAAATGGATTTGTTAATAAGCATAACTGCAGGTATTGGAGCAATGAAAATCCTCATGCTTTTGTAGAAGGGCATACTCAGTACCCCAAAAAACTTAATGTATGGGCAGGCATTTTAGGAAACAAAGTGATTGTGCCATTGTTTATTAATGGGAATTTAAATGGAGGCATTTATTTAGATATGTTGGAAAATACCATCAATCCGCTTATCACTGAAACCATTGAAAACCAAATCGAAGACGATGGAAACCCTATACTTGATGAGGCTGAAATATATTTCCAGCAAGACGGCGCTCCTCCCACTATGTTCTTCCGGTTCGGCAATGACTAGACGACGAGTTTCCAGATAAATGGATAGGGCGAAGAGGGCCTATAGAATGGCCTGCTAGATCTCCTGACTTGACGCCATTAGACTTTTTTCTATGGGGCCATTTGAAATCTATTGTGTTCACTCCCCAACCTGAAACTTTGGATGAACTTCGTCAACGCATCATCGAAAGCTGCCATGATCTCCCACAACATATTTTTGAAAATGTCCGTCAGGAATTTGAACATCGCCTATATCATTGTTTGGCGAATAACGGGCAACATTTTGAACACTTATTGAAATAAAAAGTGATATTTTCGTGTTTTTTTCTATCTGAACAAATTAAGATAAATAAAGATTTTTCTAATTTTCTCGAAAACGAATCGACCGATTTTAAAAAATCAAACGTCGAAACAAAGCACTTTGAAACACCTTTCAAACAAGCTCTTACTTGATACCCCTTGTCATTTAAAATTTTTAAGGGGATGACCCCGGGGGCAGAGGGTAAAAGGGGGTGAAGTAGTTTTTGGTTAAAAAGTTGTCCCCTTTGGCACATCTTTTGACGTGTCTCGGCGTTTTTTCTTTTAATCAGTGGTTTTCGATAAATCCGTGGTGGGAAGGTTTCAAATGAACACCGTGTATGTATCGGTTTAAGTGTGGAAGATTTTAATGCGGCAATCAAGCTGTCAGGAAATAAAGGAATTTCAATTCTTTTAAACGAAAGTGAATGGAGAGAAATCCTGGTTTATCAAGGTGTAATAACTAATAACCTGTTTTCATCAGAATCGCACTGTGAGTCTTTAGAGTTCGGAAACATTGGATTACACTTTGAAAAAGTTCGAGATGAAAATATCCTAAAAATTAAGGAAAATGGATTTTACATATATCTAGGTAGAGAAACAGTTTGCAGTTTGTGGCAATTACTCTCAATGATAGAAAAAAGATTAGCTCTCCTTAAAAATTAACAATTTAAACAATATGTTTCAATATTCAAAAACAATTACGCAAATTGTGAAGGTGACATAGCAAATAAAATATTTGAAGTATTAGCTGCGCAGGAAAACACTAGTGAAAATATTTGCGCAATTCTGGAGTTAGCTATTTCACATGCAACCATTCTTGAACGCAAAATCAAACAATTTTAACAATATGAAGAAGGTGCAGTTCAATGAGAAGATAAACGAAGTTCATACAATTATCGCTTGGAAGTTCGCTTATAGACAAGCAAGACGGAATATATATGAACTAGTGTCTAGGGATCGTTTCCATTTTCAAAGAAGAATTCATAACCTGGCTGCTATTTTAAATAAAGTTTTAACTATGGAACATAGAAATAAAATTTATTATAAACGTTTCACATGTAATCATTAGATATAAATAAAAAACAGTTAAATAAATATAATGTGTTTTATTCATTTTTAAGAATTAGAGTTATAAGATGTATATTATTTGAATATTTCAGTTTTCGGAATCCAAGAATTGTGAGATTTATTAATTCCTAATCATTTAACATAAACTTCGCCCCCTTTCTGTCTTAATATTTTTTCAACTAGATACACATCTGGATGTTTAACTTTTTGCTCTTCTTCATAAAAACCTCCTTTAATATCATTATTGTTTTCATCTTTCAGTAAATAGGTTCTAGGGTTAGTTCATTTCATTTCCTTAACTTGAAAAACTTCATTAGACCAATTTGGTGTATACCCTTTTCGAAATGCTTCCCTATATTTATTTATTCGAACAAAATCATATTTTTAAACTTGGGGTTTTTGGGATCAAGGGTTTTTGGAAAAGTGTAAGATGTGTAGATGCCTTGATAATATATTTATCAATTTTGATTACTTAAAATGTGGTGTCTCACTGGTCAATACTTCTATCTCGGATCACTTAGGGCTGACAATCAGAATACCTTACAATATAGAGAAACCTTATCTAAAATCCACTAAAATTACTCTCAGGCCTATAACACAGGTAGGTAAAATTAATTTTTATAATCATATTGAGCAACTTGACTGGAGTTTTTTAAATAATGATGACCTCAGTGCAAATGTGCAGTTCTCCATGTTCATTGAATGTCTGTCTGATGCATTTTTGAATTCTTTTCCTGAAAAAACATATCAAAAACGTAATGATCAAAATCGAACCATCAATTGGTTTAATGAAGATCTTAGGCACATGCGTGAGCATCTAAACTTCCTATGTGAGTTGTACAATAAATATCCTACTACTAATTTAAAAAGGCTAAAAAATACATATAATAGCCGCTACAGAACGGCCATAAGGGAGGCCAAGAGAGCCGCGAATGATAATTTAATTCAGAATGCCACAAATCCAGTAAGGACTATGTGGAACATAATCAATGAACATCGAGGACTGACGAAGACGGTTGACGGGAATGAGAGGAATATTCCACCTGACCAGTTCAACCGTTTTTTTATAAATATTGCACACGAAATACAACAGAAGATTGGCACGCCCACTTTCGAGCCTGCACAGAACATTCAGGTGTCTGAGACAGTACGGCCTGCTCTCAGCTTTACTGATGTAACTTTCAACGAGGTGCGTGATGTTATAAACTCTCTAAAAAATAAAAAAAGTAAAGACCTGCCGCCGGATTACGTACGTTCGATACGTATCGAATCCTCCATATTTTTTCGAAAAGGAGATTACGAACGTATTCGATGCGGGTAATTCGAAACGAAATTCGTAGCGAAGCTGTCGATAGCACAATTGTTATCGGAATGGTGTTCTATCTTTTTTGTACTTATATATCCTTCCTTCTTGCTTGTGTGGAGCTTGTCGCTTGTCCTTCGATTGTGGTGTTGAGGTTACGTTTTTGTTATTTGTTTACGGTTTATTTACAACGAAAAAGGTAAAAAAAACATTTTTGTATTTTATCATATTTTACATGTGTATTAAAGTACTTACAACTTTTGTATGAATAATGGCACTCTACTAAGTCAATAATAAATTTTAGGATGTTTAAAATGAATGAAAATCATTGGGTAGTGTTATTAGATTATATGGAGAAGCATCCACAATTTGCCAGAGGGCAATTTAATGGACCCACGGGGAAACTTACTCAGAGAAAAATGTGGGAAGAACTTTCCCAAAGACTAAATTCATTAGGCTATGGCAATAAAACTGTGGAAAAATGGCAAAAGGTACAAAACACTTGTTTTGGTTTTACAACTGTAGGTACATGAAGTTTTGTAAAAACTTAAGAAAACAGATAATTTCCGTCCAAAGTTTGAGGTAAAAATATTAGTAAACATATACTTTTTTTCTTTCAGACATGGGCTGATTTAAAATATACCATTAAAAAAAAGTCCACTCTAAATACCAAGGAACTTAACAAAACAGGAGGAGGCATGAGCTCTTATGTAAAATTACATCCAAATGAAGAAAGGATTCTGTCCATTCTTGGAAAAACTTTTTGTGAAGGTGTAGGGAGTGTCGAGATTGGGGTAAGTATACAAAACAAAATGATGATATTTTTTATATTAACCAAGTATAACTGTTTGAAATTTTCAGATTGATGAATGTAGAAGCATACCGAGTAGCACCCTGACTGTCGCTGCATCCCCATTTAAAGATATTATACCATCTTTACCCAGAAAAGACCATGCAATTCCATCGTCATCCAAAATTCAAGAATTCACGGTAAGTAAAAATTGGCTGTTTTGAGATAAGTCCAGAAATAACTAAGTATATTTTAAATCCTTCTATGATGCAACAATTAGGCTCATCTCTCTGCTGGCACGTTCAATTCTTCAGCGGAGAGATCAGCTTAATCATCATAGAAGGGTTGAAAATATATTTATTATCAGAATTATTTCTGAACTTATCACAAAACCACCAATTTTTATGCTCCATTGTCTTTATAGGGATGAAATAATTTTAAAAGAAACAATTGTAAGAATATTATAAGGGTATTTTGTTGTACATATTTTAAAAAGAGGCTTACCCCTCGGTTAAGTGAAATCTAATCCACCAGCAGACTTGTTTGTGCTTAAGACTAAAACCTAAAATTTCATATTTTAATATAGGTCTAATATTAGTGTATATGAATGTCACTGTTTAAATTTTAAAATATGAAAAGTAAACTATTTTAGGTATCAAATGCTAATGATATAGTGGACAAAATACCTACTTCTGTGTCAGCATCTGTTGATCACAACTATTGTGCAAAGAGTAGTAAAAAGAGAAAAGCCACAGCTGAAGATGTTGAAAATGAATTGTACAAAGAGACTATAAATGAATTAAAAGAAATAAAAAAAGGAGTTTCTAATATAAACGACAATTTATACCAGATGAACAGTACCTTAAAAGAATTAAAAGAAGCTATTCTTGAAAATCAAAAATTCCTATAGTTTAAACTTTTGTAAACATTGATTTTTCATGTATAGGGTGGCCAGTTTATCGTGACCCTATACCTTATCTTAGGAAGTAAAGGAGATAGAGAAGAAAACTTCAGAAGAGAGTTTTGTAGTTTTAAACAGGCTTTTATTTTATATATGTCTTATTAATACAGGGTGTTTAGTTTTCTCTGGCCAAGATGTAACTTTCTTAAATTAAATTGCACACCCTGTATTTTATTTCATTTTCAGATTCTCCTTCAAAATATGAATACATTTTATTATTAGCATGGTATATCTAGGGTTAATAGTTTTAGAGATATTTACGTTGGAAAAACCACATTTTCGTTTGTTGGGCTGTAACTTCTAAACGGTATATCGTAGAGTGAAATAACTTGTATGTTCCTATCTTACTTTTTCATGATGTGCCTAAATATATTCACTTCCAGTTAAACCGGAACTAGAAATTTTGAGTGGACAATCAAAAACTAAGATAGGAACAAGCATGCCATTTCGCTCTATGACAAACCGTTTAGAAGTTACAGCCCGCTAAAATCTGAAATTTGTAATTTTCCAACTGAAGTATCTCGAAAACTAAAACTATCAACTCTAGACCTACAATGTTATGTATTTGTTAATTTTTCTATGAGGAATCCAAAAATGAAATAAAATATAGGATGTGCCATTTGATTTAAGAAAGTTACACATGCTGCTGCACAATGTTATCTTGTGGAACATTTTCATCTTGAAAGTCATTATTATTAGGAAAATCGTTTAAAATATCTATATTTGCTTCAATACACATATTATGCAACACAACACAACTTTTTATAATTTTACATACAAAGTCTGGACTATACCGTGATGTTCTCTCCCTAAGAAGGCATCTAAATCTTGTTTTGAGAACACCATTACACCTTTCTATTATATTTCTAGCTCTCATATGTGCTGCATTATATCTAGCCTCTGGAGTTCCTTCAACTACATTTCTAAAGGGTGTCATTAAAATGGGACTTTGTGGGTACCCTGAATCACCTATTAACCAGGCTTGTTCACCATGTTCCAAATTATTTTCTAAATACTGTTTAATTACTGACCTACTCCATATATATGAATCATGGGATGCGCCCCCAAAATTCGCCAATACATTTATGATCTTCATTTTTGCATCGCATATGAGTTGACAGTTGATTGAATGATATCCTAAAAACACAAACTGAATCTTTATCACTGAAGTGATCTTTACATCTGTGAAGTTCTTCATGAATTTATTCATGAAGTGACTTCAAGGCCAAATTTGATAATGTTTATGTAAAAGGGTAACTTTGAAGTCACAAGACTGATCCACACTTGTGAATTTTTTTATGCATATTTAACTCAGCATCGAAATTGAAAATCTCTAGATTTATGTTGTTATAACATGGTCATGACCTAATTAAAAGCCTTGTCTCGGCAGTAAAGTTACAAAATGCATGAAAAATTTCACAAGTGCGAATCGGCCTATATAAATTCATGAATTTGTTCAAGATTTAGAACAAGTTCTATTTTTTTGTCAAATTTTCCGAGAATTCAGACGTATCATCACAAACTGAAGATTACCCATTTCTCCTGTAATAATAAACTAGAAACATAAATAAAGATAACCACTAAGTATATTTATGTTGGTAATAAGTAATACCTAAAATACAAAAATTTGGAACACAGAATTAACCAGCTGATAGACAATGTAAAAGTTACCAACTTCAAAAAGAAATTCAAGAATTAATTTGTGAATAAATTCAAGAAAAACTTCTCAAATGTAAAGATAGCTTAAGTAATATATGTTACAACGATGACCTCATTATGTTACAACAGCTTAACATTAAATTTGTGTTGTTAATGGTTATCATACTTTAGCCCAACAATAAGTTACCCAAGTCAGGTGATTTGGCTGTAACTATTGATTTTTTTTACGTTAAACCTTTAATAAAAACATTTTAAGTCATTCAGAAATACCATATGCCTAGTTGAGATGAAAAATTTGTTCAGTTATTTAAGGCACTATTTTTTAAAGCCACTTTTTAATATTATTTTTATTAAACTTCTTATAAATGATATATTACCAAAACAAAAAATTATCTAAAATAATTTTTATGCTGTGTAAATGAAAGCTAATTAAGTTACCTTTACGATTAAGAAAGTTTTGTTCTTCTGCTTCAGAAGGCTTTAAAATGGCTACGTGGGTCCCATCAATTGCTCCTATAACTCCAGGGAACCCATACATTTCATTGAATTGAGCTTTTGTATTATTTCTCTCCATTCTAGTAATTGGAAATTTCACATATATGTTAGACAAATGTATGGATACTGCTTCTGTGACTTGATGGATTGCGAAATGTACAGACGGCTGGCTCATGCCAAAATTGTATTGTTCACCCAAGGGTCTTTGATAGGAACCTGTGGCATAAAACTGGAGGGCCACAAATACTTTTTTTTCTGGTGGGATACCTCTCACCGTTTCCACTGCTGGGAGATGGGGTGTTAGTTCCTCTATTAAGTTTCTTACTAAATCTTTATTCAGTCTAAACAATTCAAGAAATCGTGCATCTGGCAACGCAAAAGGATTATATGAGTCTCTTATATGTCTTCTTACTTGCAACAAACGTCTGTTTCGTCTTCTCCTATACCGGTTTCGGTTAATTAATCTTACAATTGGTAACATTTCTTTGATTATATTTATTATATTTAATTTATTCCATCAACCACCTAACGTATGAAAATGACAAATAATACGATTATTGACATTTATTTCACATTTGACAGCGAAAAGTAGTTCAAATGGTTCAAAAATCGTCGCTGAACATACCTATAACCCGAGAGTACCCGAACGCATTTCGAAATGTGTTCATAATAAAGTTTTCGATACGATTCGCCTACGGTTCGAGTTTAGCTTCGAATCGAATTGAAGGTACGTATCGAACGTACGTAATCCGGCTGCTGTATGGCTTTGATGTATCCTTAATCAAATCAATTAAAAACCTTATAATAAGCCCTTTAACTAAATTAATCAACTTATGCTTTAAAGAATCAACTTTTCCAGATGCTTTAAAAAAGGCTGTAGTCGCCCCGATTTTTAAAAAGGGAGATCCGGGTGACGTCTCAAACTATAGACCGATTTCTCTCCTGCCGATACTATCAAAAATATTCGAGAAATGTATGGCCAACAGAATAGCGCACTTCTTTGAGGCTCACGAATTGTTTACCAACAGTCAGTTCGGTTTCAGAAGGGGCCTTAACACTACTTTAGGAATATTGGATCTGGTCTCGGGCATTCACGAAGCTTTTGATGAGTCCACATACGCAAGTACCCTCTTCTGTGACCTAAGCAAAGCCTTTGACTGTGTCTCTCACGATTTGCTGTTAAGAAAATTACATCGATATAACTTCCATGACTCTGCTTTGTCTATGATCGAGAGCTATCTCAGGGGTAGGACCCAGAAAGTCAGTTTTAATGGAGTTGAGTCGGCGGGGGGTGATGTGACTGTGGGTGTGCCTCAGGGGTCAGTCTTGGGACCACTCCTCTTTTTGATCTATATTAATGATCTTCCTGGGCACGATCCTTCATCACGTTACACTCTGTTTGCCGATGACACTACCATAACTAACACTCATACTGATTTGGAGAAGGTGAAAGCAAGATCGGGTGAGGCACAGGAAAGAGCGGAGGCTTGGTTCAGTTCTAACTTACTCTATCTAAATGTGGACAAAACTCAATCAATGATTTTTTCAACCCGTGACATGCCGGAGACAGACTCGATAACCACAGCAAAATTTCTGGGTGTTCACCTGGACTGCAGGCTCCTCTGGGACACACACACACGGATCAGCTCACTAAAAAACTCAGCAAAAACATCTATGTGCTACGTAATCTGAACGAGTGTGTGTCTCGGACCGTCCTTCGGCAGGCGTATTTCTCTCTCTGTCACTCGCACCTGGCGTATGCGATAGTCGCTTGGGGTCATGCTGCGGGGGCAGGGAGGGTTTTTCGCTTCCAGAGGAGGGCAGTGAGAGTGGTGGCAGGTTTGGGATATAGGGATGACTGTAGGGAAGCCTTTAAACAAAATAATATATTAACATTACCATCGCTTTTCATCCTGGAAACTCTGTGTTATATTAAAACTAACATCGCACTGTATGCAAGACATGACTCCATACACAACCATGATACACGTAATAAACACAATCTCATGCTTAACTGTTGGAGGTTGAAGCGCTGCCAAAATGGCCCTGGCCATTTGGGTATTCATTTTTATAACAAACTGCCAAATGAAATAAAGGAACTGCCCATAGCTGCTTTTAGAACGAGGGTCAAATCTTTTCTCATCAGTGGCGCATTTTTCTCAGTGAATGAGTTTTTGAATAGTGTATGGTAGCGCCATAAATTGTATCTGTATTGCTTTTAGAAACTTTTAAATGTTATTGTCTTGTAATGTATATCTGTTTGACTCCTTAAGTCTTAGGACTGTTTTTAATGATCGGACCGAGATTTGGATGTTTTTTATTTAACTATAATGTTCTGACTGGATTTGTAACTTGTATTTGAATGTAATTATCTGTGACGTGTGTAAGTACTTATTTTGTATATTGACATCAATAAAGAATTTGAATTTGAATTTGAATTTGTAAGCATGTTTTAAAATCTCTTGCTCATTATTTTCATTAACTTTAGAAGGTTCTAACCCTATTGTTTTATGCTTTGTATTATTATACTTTAACACAATATCGTTTAAAATCTCTAACCATTTGTAATTTCCTTGTAAGCTAAAGTTTTTCCACATATGATTTTTTAAAGTTCTATTTACACTTTCCACAATACTAGCCTTTAAATTTGAAAATGTGCTGTAGTGATTAATTTTGTATTTATTCATTAACTCTTAAACTCCTTATTAAAAAATTCTTTTCCCATATCGATTTGAAGGTTTTTTGGTATATCATTAACTAGTTTTAAAATATTAGTCATAGCCAAAGTTACATCTCGCGCAGTTTTTCTTTTAACAGGTTGAGTCCAGACATATCTGGAAAAACTGTTTATTACTACTAAAATATATCGATACCCTTTATTAAATTTTGCATGGGGAAGCATCTCTACCAAATCAGGTTGCCACAAGTCATTTAATCCTTTAATTATTACACATCGACGTTTAATTTGTTTTTTGCCGGTTTATGCAATTCATTAACAACTTCCTCCTTGATGTTAGTTTGGTTACTCATATCTTCTAAATGTTTATTTTCCTATTTCTACACGGCATTTTATTAACAATTCACCATAAAAATCTTCTAAATGGCTACCTTCAGGACGATGAAAAGAAAGAACATCCCCTTTCTTTAACTCCAATCCGACAGGATCATTAACTTTTATTCCATTAATTTTAAGAAACATTTTTTTTGGAAACTCTGCTGCAAGTATTGTAGCCGACTCTATAGGACAAATATATTGCATTCGTTTGTCTTGTAATAGTTGGTAAACTCCATCTGCCAGACTGTACATTCCCATAAAAGGTATCACCAAATTATAGTATAATTTTACATCACCGATATAATTTTTAAAAGATTTTCTGTGCTAAAATTGGGAGACAAGTTACTCTTAATATTATCCCGCCCAAATATGTGGGATCCAAACTTATCAATAGACATCTTTGCAGTCAACGGTATAATAAACAATATTTCAATCATACAAAGTATTTATTCAATTATTTTTGCTTCTCTTAATTCTTGTAAAATTGATATTTCATTCTGATGACCAGTATGTCCGGCCATTTGCGATGACGTTAGCAGTTTTAGTCTATCTATGATTTCGTTTGGATCATCATAATAAACATAATCCATTGTTTTTCTTGATAAATTTAACATTGCTCCCCCCTTTTTCGAAGCAATTCTAGCCGTTCACTGACGTGTTTGAGGAGGTTTTAATCTCTCTAGGTTGGAGACGCTGGATACACTTGAAGTACTAGAAGTACTTTTCGGTTTAATAATTTTGTTTTCTATTAAATATGGTTTAATAACTGTAAGATACTTTGGGTCAGTGGTGCCTTGAATTTGTGCATCAGCATCATAATTTCTTCTGTAAGCGATAGTTCGACTCAAAATATCCATATAGTTTTTAAGATCGGTGGCGGTAAAACATTTGGGATCTTGAAAAAACAAAAGTTCATATAGACCAGGAGTGCCCTTATATGTCAGATTTTTTACTTTAACATTCTCTTTATCAAAATCAAGCAAACCGTCTCCAATGCGCCATATTTCTGTATCGGTATCGTGTCTTAGACCGTGGGTGTGATCCAAATCTCGTTCGCCTTTAATTGATGTATCAACATATGCTCTTACTAACGGATGAAATAATTTGAGATATTCATTATAGGCTGGGGTTCTAGTTGATTCAAAAATTTCTCGTCTTGTATCTGCTAGTGTAGGTTCCAAGGTTGACTCGCCCTCACTTTCTTTCGATCTAGTTGTAGAGCTTAATCTTGGTCTCGACAAAGAATATTCACTAGTATCTAATCTTGCATTGTCACTAGTCTCAAAAACGTTTTCGTCTTGTAAAAACGATGCTAACGTAAAAACGTAATGTAAAATCGATAGGGCGGATATTTTTGATAAACATTAGATTTTCTTGTGGTTGTTTCCCTTTTTTGTGGTGTAGTAAACAATGGTGGTGTGGAAATTTCAGGTTTTATGATCGCTTCCGATTTAATGGTTTTAATTAATTCGTGTAAAGGGTGGGTGATCGGTTTAAATTCTTTTTCCTTGCGAAAGTCTGTTTCAGCGATATCTGATTTTAAAGCATTATATTTTTGTTTAACAGCCTTTCTCGTTTTTATTAACTCTTTACTTGCTCTTTCATCCATCTTTATGAAAGTTATGATGTTTACTGATAGCCGCAAATTTTAGTGAACTGTTATATACTCTAAATAAAAATAAAATTATCAAATCCTTTTCTATACCGACCTTCATTTAGTGGACAAACTTTATCAATTACTATGAAATCATAATACTTTTGGCAACATACAGCGCACATATCTTTAAATTCTTGAAAATATATATCACTGCTAACATGATCATTGCATATAAGTTTTAAGTTGGTAGCATCCTGTTGAAAGATAACAATTAAATTAGCGTTATCTCTTATTAACTGTTTAGGAACTGATTAATAAGTCTGACATAAATAAAAACAATCAGTATTTTTATGTTGTCCAAAACAAAAAGTAGAATAAAGATAGGTAAATTACTCTCCTCCTCAAAATTAACATAAATTTACATATTAAAATTAATGAGTTTTACTCCATATATTAAAATTAATTAGTTTTACTCCATATCTTAAAAAAATAATAATTTTCTTTTTACCTGCGCCTCTGAACTGAGAGACCCTCCTCCCAATTAGCATATCATAATTAGTTTAACACCCTATAATTAGCTTACTTCATAATTTTACTCCGCCTAAAATTTTACCTCCGCAAGACTTTGATTGGTCACATACACAATTAAAAACCAAGGTTAAATCCCACTCTAACCATCAAAGTAGAGGGACAGGAGATGTATAAGTTGTGCATAGAGGTGCTACTTTAATTTAGTTTTAGTATTCAGTAAGGCTAAAATGTCTGTGAATGAAGAAGTGTTGCAAAAAGTTCAAGAAATAGAAGAGTTCATTAAAGAAAGTGCTTGGTATCGAAGATTTGCTACGCACAGTAGAGTAGAATGGATTCCTTATTATGGTATAGATATTTGTCGTGCTTTTTATATAAATGAAGATCTTCTACAATTAATAAGACATTTTTTAAGTAATGGATTTTTTAGTAAGGTGCTTACTTTTAAAAAATATATCTCAGATAGTGAATCGGAGGTGTTGAATTTAATAAAGAAAGTTGAGCAAGAATGTGACGAACTTTGTTCTGAGTGATTTTGAGATTTTTGGTGAAGTGTAAATATGGAGACTTTAGTCAGTGAAATGTATGAAGACTTTATTATATCAGAAGCATGTTCGAAATATTATGCTCTTGGAGCTGAAGAGGATACGGAAGCGCAAGATGTAATATTATACATAAAATATATGGAACATGCATCAATATGTCAAGAAGCAGCGCAAGCTTGTTTAGACTTTTTAAAGACAAATAATTTTGTAAAGTTAGTGATTAAATTTTATCGGTTAGAATTATGACATTTCTGTATTAAAAAATAAATATGAACAATAATATTTTTATTGATTTGTGGAAATAATGTCTTTAATGTTAGTCCCCTTTAAATGAAAATGGGGGTTGTTTAAGAGGTTATTATACTTGTAATCACTTGTATGTATTAGAATTACCATATGGAGAAATAAAACAGTAATATATTTAATCAGTATTTTTATTCATTCATAAAAAAATTATCATACATATACAATACATTTGAAAGTGCACACATAGACGGTGACTTAATATGGAAAAAACATTTAGGTGCTGATGGATGTAGAATTGGCCGTTCGTCTAGTTCAATGATAGGTCTCTTACAATATTTTCTAATATAGTTAGCCTTTTCACTTCCTTTAACATAAACAAATTGGGCTTCTTCAGTCATTTTTTGAACAATATTGGAAAAACAGTGGAGTGGTGTATATCCAACATTCCAACTGATGCAGTGATGATTCTTCATTAACCATGTAGCTTGCTTGTGCAAATCAGGAGAAAGAAAACTTAATGGATAGGGTTGTTTAAAGACATAATGACTAATTCTGCTTCCATCATACGTAGTCAATTCTTTGGGAATAAATTTGTTTCGCTCATCCTTAAATCCTTGTATATCCAAAACTAGTCGCATATTTTTAGCAACGAAAATTGCTGGCAGATATATTTTTTAGAGAGTATTCTCTTATTTGTTTTTTAGAATTTCTATGTTTTTAATAAAAATTTCAATGCGTATCATTTGAGATGAAGTCATTAGTGTATCACCTTTGAATACATAATTATTACTAGAACTATAGAATAATGTGATTGAAATAAATTTAGTCTATAAACTGGAGTGGGGATAATAGTAGTGAATCTTTGGGAGTTGACCCCCCACCGCCCGCCGGCGGGATCTTATCTTGTGATCTATGACGTCATATCTCGGCCACCTTTGCGCATGTGCAAATTTCAAGTACGTTATCGAAGTCTACGTCACTGGATCTTACGTCAGCAAACCCAACCTGCGCGCGCAGCTGTCAAATGTCACCTGTCAACTGTCACCTGTCACTTGTCAAATGTCAAAATTAAAATTTGACATACGTCACGTATGAAGGATGACGTCATAAGACATGTGTAAAAGCATGTCAGCTGTCACCTGTCATTTAAGATCTGTCAACTGTCACCTGTCACTTATGAAACGTTAAAATAAAAAACTGACATACGTCACGTGTTCAAAATGGCGTCATAAGACATGTGTAAAAGTATGTCAGCTGTCACCTGCCATTTAAGATCTGTCAACTGTCACCTGTCACTTATGAAACGCCAAAATTAAAATTTAACGTAGGTCACGTGTTCAAAATGGCGTCAGAAGACATGCGTAAAAATATGTCAGCTGTCACCTGTCATTTAAGACATGTCAACTGTCACCAGTCACGTGTTAAACGTCAAAAAAAAAATTCAACATATGTCACGTGTTCAGGGCGGTGTCCGAAAGCGTTTAAAAAAAGAATGGCGTCGATCGGCCTTTTGGTCTCGGAGATACAGTTTTTTGCTATTAGCGCTCTAATGGCTCAGGTTGGAGAGTTGAAATTTGGATGTAGGATAGTAGATGATGAGATCATTCGATTAGTGAAATTATTTTTCAAAAATCTCGACTTTGAGGAAAAAATTAGATTTCAAATTTTTACATCACCCTGTATAGCAAATTTTGGATTAATTATATAAGTTATGAATATTAGGGGATTTAGTAATAGAAAAATATGTATCAGGTCATTGGAACTAGTAAAAATTAGATCTCAAAATTTTTACATCACCCTGTATAGTTAATTTTCGATGAAAGATATAATTTAGGAATTTTATTTAAGTTAATAACAACTAAACAACCCACGTTAAAATCGCCAATGTTTAAACTGAGTTGTTTAAACACCCTTGTTTAAACAGCCCTGCTCAAACAGCCCTGTTTAAACTACCCTGTTAAAAACACCTCTGTTTAAACAGGGTTGTTTAAACACCCCTGGTTAAACAGTTCTGTTTAAACAGTCGACGGTAGAACTCCCGGTCGATGAAAAGGGGGCTCGAATATGATAAAATTCATGATGGGTATCAAAGAAAAGAGAAAAATTTAAATAAAGTAATAGCGCTATTAGGGTTTCTTAATTCCGAGAGGTAAGGGCATTAACAATTAAAGAAAATGAATGATTTAGTTTGAAATTGTTTGCAAGGAAATCAAAACGTATTTACATGTGTTTTAGTGGCAATAGAAATGAGTATACAGCGATAAGAACGTCGGAAGCCGTCAGCCTTCGCAACTTCCGTCCTTATCAGGAGAATATTAATTAGTTGAAAAAGCTATTTACTTGTAAAATAACAGTCGGTATGTGTGTTTAGATAGAAGCAAATATGTACGTAGAACCGATCGGTAAAAATTAAGATTTTAAAATGTGTGAAGAAATAGAATGTATTAATATTATTTAAGTGAATAATAACAGCAAAAAATATGTATTAGTGCCGTGTGTAACTCAGGAAGTTGCGGTTAACATTTCCGGTGATAAGGCTGGTTCGAACGTGGTAATAGCGGAAAGAATTGCAAATTAGGAACCTGATACTGATAAAGAAAACACACAATTAGAAACTTTATTTTAAGCAGCAAACTGCGTCGTTAACTTGTTAGGACCCGTCAGTTTTCGGCTGATAAGGGAAAGCATAAAAGGGGGAATGTGACAATTTGCAAAGCACAGTCGACGTCTGAAGCTCCGTGTGTGTGTATTAAGTTCGTTGCCAGCCAGTCAGAGTGTTCTTTGTTCTTTGTTTTTTTGTGTGAGGGAAGTGTACTGTGAAATTTTTGGGTAAGTACCGATTGATATTAGCTTAAAGTTTTGTAGTCTGCATGTATGAACAAAAATGAAATGTCGAATATTTACAAGAATATTAGTGCCGTTTTGTCAGGGAAAATAAAAAATAGTCTATCGATGTGTCTGTCTTACAACCTAGTGCCGTCTTGTCAGGGAAAATCAAAAATAGTCTGTCTATGTGCCTGTCTTACAACTTTAGTATACAAAATTATGATTTTAATTTCGCGTTTAAGTAACAGCATGGAAATCTTCAATTATTTACAGTAATATTAGAATCGGGATCGAGTAATAGAAAAGGATTTTTGTCTGAAACCCTTTTTTTATTTTTTAAACTATATAGATTAAGATCAAACATACTTTTTAGAATTAAAAGTCGCTGACAGTGTTCAAAACATTTCTTTTTTCATTAGTTGTTTGCTGTTTAAACGTAGTGACTTTGAGTATTTTTAAAATATTTTTTAAAATATTTTACCTTAGCAGTAGAGTGACATAGCTTCCAAACAATAAATCTTTTAAACTAGAACCTAACAAAGCACTCGTAGTCTTCATACATGTAATATTGTTTGAAAAAATTTTAAAGTCGCTGACAGTGTTCAAAACATTTCTTTTTTCACTATTTGTTTTTTGTTTAAACGCAGGGACTTATTATTTTTAAAATATTAATTTACCTTAGAAGTAGAGCGACGTAACGCCCAAACAATAAATCTTTGAAACTAGAACCAGACGAAGTAGTCTTTATGCATGTAATAGTGTTTTAAAAAATAATTTCTCTATCGGGTATGTATAAACTGCAGTTTTGCTTGAAGTTAGGCTAAAACTGGAAATTTAATGAAAGAAAAAATTTATCAAACGGCGAGTAGGGAAAGATGATGTATGTTCGGTTTCCACTCACATCTCGGAGTCACATAATAGTAGGAGTATACCAACAAGGGTTCGGAAACACTTTCCTCAGTCAAAATATTTTATTTTCCAGAAAATGCTTGTGTGCGAATTCTGTAGCCGTGCGTTCACCAGGAAGGACAGCCTCAATCGTCATGGAGACTGCCGCTTAGCAGTCAAGATCTGCGACGTCTGCAGTGGGATTTTCAAGTCAGAGGGGGCTCTTCTTCGCCACCAGAAGGAGAAGCACCCGGCCCCCAAAAGACCAGCGAAGACCACGCAGACATCCATGGCGAAAAGAGCAAGACTCGTTTCGACAGATGGTGAGTAGTTAAAAATTGAAATTTTCTTTTAAGACTAGAATTGTTTTTAGATAACTTTGATACTAATTATTTTTTCTTATCTCTAGAACCATCTACATCAGCCACGCAGCATTGCACAACATGCCGGATAGATGTCCCAGCGAACCGATGGGGCGGTCATCTAAGGACCCTGGGACATCGGGAGAAATGCTGCGTGATGCAGGAGGAGGAAGGAGTAGAGCTGATAAGAACATCGTTCAGGAGCCGAATTGCGACGTACCGACTGACTTCAAGCCAGGATCCCACCAACGTAAAGCAGTATCTACAACAGCTAAAACAAAAATTCGTCAAGTTGGTGGGAGACATCTGCGCAAAGTATGAACAGCTGAAGGTCGGTCTGGAGCTTTTCGGCCGCTTCCTCCTGCAGTCGAACGAGTCAGAGGAGGTGAAGTCCTTCAACACCAAATACCAGCTGGTGAATGGAGCTACGGACTTGGAGGAGCTGTTTGAGCAGTTCAGCACTATCCTAGACCGGAAGTATTCAGAATTTATGGAAAAGGATAGTGGTAAGTGTAAAACTATTGCAAATTTTTTTTTAAAACTTCAATATTTCTTACTAATACCTATTTCTATTGTTACAGGGTGGGCGCTCCAACAACTCCTCCACTTAGAATTAGGCATCAACAAAATCCAGCCTCTAAAGCCATCTTCCTACATCCCGCTGCCAAAGGAGATTGAAGCAAAGAAAGCTGTTCTGAACATCCAGAACACGGATCAAAAATGTTTCATGTGGTCAGTCCTAGCTGCCTTACATCCACTTCATTGGACTCAACATGCAGAGAGAGTCGCGAACTATCTGCCTTTTGAGAACGAACTGGACTTTACAGGTATAGAATTTCCGATTAAACTTATCGACATCGCTAAGTTTGAGCGACTCAATAATATTTCTATTAATGTCTATGGACTTGAAAGGGTTTTTGACAATGGTAAAAATAGTATTGAAGTCGTGGGTCCCTTATACTTTACAAAATCTCGTAATAGGGAGCGACACGTAAATTTGTTAGTAATCAGTGATGACTGTGGAAATAGTCATTACTGCTTAATAAGAAGTTTATCTCGCTTGATCTCAAGACAATTATCCCTACATCATGGTGCTAAGTATTTATGTGATGGTTGTTTATCGTATTTTGATTCAGAACAAAAATTAAAGACTCATCAGGAGCACGATTGCGGGCACGTTTTAGCTAAAGTCCCAACGACAAATTTAAAAAAAAATAAATATGGTGAAGAGATTCCCGAGAATATTTTGAAATTTACAAACTTTGAAAAAAAATTAAAAGTACCTTTCGTTGTTTATGCCGATTTCGAAACGATCCTTGAACCCCTGGATACAGAGGAAAATGCGCAGGATCCCGATACGTCATACACGGTGAGAACGCACAAACATGTTCCGTACTCGTTCGGTTACTACATCAAATGTGACTTTGACGATGCTCATTCGATTTACCAAAGTTATAGAGGTCCGGATGCTAACAAAGAATTCGTAAAACGCTTAGAGATTGATTGTAAATCAATCTATAATCGCTTTATGAAGGAAGTAGTACCCATGACACCTATTTCTGCGGAACAAGAGAGGGAGCATCAAGAAGCTAGGGTGTGTCATATTTGCGAAAAGCCATTTGATGTAGCGTTAAACGATCGTGTGCACGAACATAATCATACAGACGGCTCCTATCGAGGTCCCGCGCACTCTGTATGCAACCTGAATTACAAAATCCCTCAATTTATACCCATCTTTTTCCATAACATGTCCAACTTTGACTCCCACCTGTTTGTTAAGGAATTGGCTTCCAACGAAGAAAAGTTGGATGTTATCCCCCAAAACAAGGAAAAGTATATCTCCTTTACTAAACATGTTTTGGTGGATAACATCGAGAACAGAGATGGTAAACAACGACAGGTATTTTTAAAATTACGCTTCCTCGACAGTTTTCGTTTCATGGCCAGCAGTCTCGATAAACTCAGTCAAAATTTAAAACCAGAACAATGTCGAGAAGTGAGAAAATATTTCGCGGAAGAAAATAAGTTTCAGCTTATTCGACAGAAGGGTGTCTTCCCATATAATTACGTGGATAGTTTCGCGAAATTGAATGAGAGTAAACTGCCATCACAGAAAGACTTTTATAACCAACTGAAAAAAGAAGACATCAGTAACGAGGATTACAAGCGTGCTGGGGCTGTATGGAATTTATTTGAATGTAAAACTTTAGGCGAATATTCAGATATTTATTTAAAATCCGACGTATTATTGTTAACAGATGTTTTTGAAAGTTTTAGAGACGTGTGCCTTAACACTTACGGTCTAGATCCTGCGCAGTACTTCACGGCGCCCTCTCTTGCGATGGACGCCGCACTCAAGTCCACATCAATTTCCTTGGAATTACTGACAGATCTAGACATGGTACACTTCTTTAAACACGGTATTCGCGGTGGGGTCAGTCAGTGTAGTGTTAGAAAAGCTTTTGCTAACAATAAATTTATACCTCATTATGACGCTTCCAAACCTACTTCCTACATCATGTATTTGGACGCTACCAACCTCTATGGTGCGGCTATGTCTCAATATTTACCAACGGGGGATTTTAAGTGGTTGGATGAGACCGAAATTCAAAGTTTAGATTACATGAATGTCGCGAACGATTCTAAAACTGGCTATATATTAGAGGTAGATTTAGAATATCCCGAACAGTTGCATTATTTACACAACGAACTACCCTTTTGTCCACAATCAATAGCTCCACCAGAATCAAAATTCCAAGATATTGAAAAACTAATTCCAAATTTTAAACCTAAAAGTAAATATATAATTCATTACCAAAATTTGCGTCAGGCTTTAGATTATGGGCTTAAGCTCACCAAAATTCATCGCGTTATATCTTTTGACCAATCACCGTGGCTAAAGAAATACATTGACCTAAACACAGCGATGCGCAATCAAGCGCAAAATAAGTTTGAAAAAGACTTTTTTAAACTTATGAACAACGCCGTGTTTGGGAAAACAATGGAAAATGTGGAGAAACGGGTAGATGTTAAACTTGTTTCTCATTGGGAAAATATTGGTAGAAGGTTGGGAGCCGAAGCGTTAATTTCAAAACCTCATTTTAAAGATCGCACTATTTTTAACGAGAACCTGGTAGCCATCCAGATGAAAAAACAAAAAGTCACATATAATAAACCGATTTACGTGGGTTTCAGCATCTTGGAAATATCCAAGACTATTATGTATGACTTTTTGTACGGGTATATTAAGCCAAAATACGGCAACAACGCGGTATTACTCTACACTGACACCGATTCCCTTGTTTTGAAAATTACAACCGAAAATTTCTATAGCGATATGACACAAAATTTAGATAGATTCGACACGTCTAATTTCTCACAGGAAAATCCACATGATGTTCCTGTAAACCAGTCAATTTTGGGCAAAATGAAAGATGAGTATGCAGGAAAAATCATTTGGGATTTCTACGGTACCGGGGCGAAGGCATATTGTGTAAATGTGGAGGGAAAGTTAACCAAAAAAGCTAAGGGAGTTCCTGACTACGTCACCCAATCCGAACTAACTCTGGACGATTATAGGGAAGCGGTTGACGTAGAAGGAACTCAGATTCATCGTCAGATGAACACTTTCCGTTCGCATTTACACGATATGTATGTCGAACTTAAAAATAAGGTAGCGCTATCACACGCGGACGATAAGCGTTACCTTATTCCCGGTGACGTGGAGAACACGCTTGCTTGGGGTCATAGAGATATTGAAAAGTATAAGGAATCATCGGAAATTCCATGAGCGAAGACTGATCACGGGCAGCTAACTTTCCTTTAATCCCCTTTGGTAGCTAAATGTATGACTTTAGAGGCTGTGATATTAGATTAGGCATATATGTTATTTATTTTATTATTTATTGTATTCATTTATTCCTACCCTATTTATTGTATTAATTTATTTCACCCTAGTCTACCCTATTTCTTTACTTTATATGTATATTTTACCTAAGTTTACCGAAGTTTACCCTAGTTTTTTAGTTTTCTATTATTTGTTTATATGTATATTTTACCCAAGTTTACCCTATTTTTTTTTTTTTGATTTTTATATTGGTTTGTTTATATTATTTTTTTTTAGTTATATTTATATTTACTATTTACAGACCATTGTTCGGTCAGATTTTGTGCTTTTTAACTTATTTTACCAAAGTTTACCTTTTTTATATTTTTCTATTGTTTATTATTTTACTCTATTTACAGACCACTGTTCGGTCACATTTTGTGTTTTTTTTTTTCACTTTTTTTACACTTTAATAAATTTTTGTGTTTATATTGGTGTTTTATTTCCTTAGTTAGAACAAAGAAAAACAAATTAACGTTAGACTATTTATTTAGTAACAGTATAATATTCAATATTAAGCTTATACAATTCATAAACATGTTTTGCAAATAGGTGTATTAGCTTCTCGGTCCATCGAAATAGATACTTGTCTGTTGTGGCATCTTCAAACTTGAGACTTCTCTTCTCACCATTGCGATGAAACACTAGCGTGTACTGTCCAATTATCATAAATATATCTACCCAATGGGTATTGAAACAATCAAAAGTGCTTAAAAATTCTTCAAATTCCTCACTAGAGAAAGAAATTTTGCCATAACCAATAGTATCCAAAATTACTTGTTTGCGTTCCTCTTCGGACGTAGTAAAAATGACAGTTATAAAGTCATCAATCTCGTAAACTCGGTTAGGCTTAGTCTTAAGAACTTTCGCTGGAACATCAGGACATCTAGAGGACGATTCAAACACCTTATCCCAGCCGGAAGAGGAGGAGGAGGAGGAGGAGGCCGCCATTGGTAAGTTGAAATGGTAAGTTTCGAAAACAATCTAACCACAGATTTATATTCTTGGTAAAACTTAATGTCTCTTTTCAGCTTGCGTATTTTTTTCAAATGCTCGTCTAATCTAACTGACAAGTCGACTGTCTTTGTCATAAGCTCGAGACTAAATGATCAAATTTCTCAAGGGGGGCCTAATAATATAGGATAAAATTCAACAGGGAATACAGTTTAACTTCTTTATTTAGGTAAAAAATCATAAATATATTCATACAAAATTTTTGAATTCTTAGCACTACAAATACAATATTCTAAAGCATGATAAGAACACGTGGTTTTACTTAGAGCTAATTTCGGTACAGCAACACTGCCCCCAGTAAATTCTAAATTAACAATATCGGGTATATGCTTAAGATAATTCATCGTGGAAAAAGTTTCCAGTAAGAAGGTCTTCTTTACATGCCCCTTCACATAGATAACATCAACATCCCGTAGATCGTTGTAGATAATGCGGTGAAGTTCATTGTAATCGGTTTCGCCGGAATTGTAGTATAAACCATGTCGGTTCCCATATAGAAACATCACTTGCTTCTGGCAATCATAGGACAGCTCATAAAACGGCTTAACGGGTTTGAAAAGATAGTTCCGTATTTGCTTTCCATCGTAAATAGCCAATTCTTTAGCTTGAAATTCTGGAACGCTGAATCCCTGAACGTCAACCACAACAAACTTCATCGTGCTGAGAGGGTTGAATAGTAACTGATTACAACAGATCACGTACTTGACCTGTTAAAGCCTGATACTCGAGAACTCGATCATGAATAATTATACAAAAGGCACGGGACTCCTTCGAGAAGTTTTCGGAACTTTGAAACTCCAACTTAACGTCAATAGTGTTACTCTTGAGGGCTTCATTTTGTTTGGAGCAGTCAATAACAAATAGGGCTCTAGCAGCGAAAGCGAGAAAATCCAAGAGCGGCTCCGACCGTTGTTTTCCCAAATAGGTTTTTTGAAAGTCCGTATACATCTGATAGGCTTCTGCAAACTGTCTATTGGCAAAGTTTAGGTTTAACGACTCATAGGGGTAAACTTCAGAATTCAAATGTAATTTGACGTCGGTGATGTTTAAATTATCAAAGTAGGTACAATCAGCGTCAAAGTTATCTTTTCGCTTCTTCATAAAAAATACAATGACGTATCGGGCTCTCTCAGACATGGTCTTAACGGTCCAAATATCACGCTTTGTTGTTCTCAAAGCAGGCAGTTCATGTAGTTCCCAGTTTCTAAACGGAATATATATCGGTTTGTTCTTGGCAATTTCATCCAAAAGCCTTAATTTCACTGCATCACTCGGGTAAATATGCTTCACTTTCAACTCAACCGTTTTTAAGGTTATTGTCGCCTTCTTAGTACCAGTGGACTTGTAGCAGTTGTCATCATGACGAGCACGAACCAGTTTAATTTTCTGTTTACCCATTAATACATTGTGGTAATCGGCAAACACGCCAAACAATAGGGAAAGGGGGATACGAAAATTAAAGTCTTTGGATGTTTCATCCAAGGTCTTGACAGTTCCACTTGGCCAATTCCATCCAGCTATGTCTAGGGCCCGACTTTCCTGCTCATTTAAACATAGCAGATTTTTAACGGTGCTAACAATACCAGGATCTCGAATCTTTTCAATCTCCTTACCATTAACTTCATAGGAAATGTTGTCAAAGAGAAAGGCTCCGGCATTATTGGTTAGATCGCAAGTACCGGTCCTACCAGTGGCATCTGCTTCCACCTTAAACGTACCCTCGATGTAGAGTTGAGCTTCACTCATATACAAAAAGACATCTTGCTGATTGATAACAATCTCGATTTCGTCATTATTATTAAAGGAGTTGGTAAAGGGGTGATAAGTGTGCCATTCTTCGCGAATGACCGACTCATCACTCTTGATCTGATTGAAGATTTGAAGTTTTTCTGACATGGTAGCCGTAAGGACTGCTTATAGACTGCAAATATAAGATATTTGAAAACGTGAGTGACCCCTTCGACTTCTGACCACTGAATGATCTGCCGGCTGAGGTATTAGTGTTTAAATACCTTTTAAATACTAGAACCATTTCGTCTAAGTTCTAATCGAATTACTACTTCTTCACCTCGAAAATTAAGAGGTCTAGAATCCTGGTCTACTAGCGTGAGAGTGATGTTATAGATGCTTTTCTGGTTCACAGGTAAATAGATTAGATTCCTTGGTTCGATATTTATACTGTAGCCGGGGTCAACAGTTGGTGAAAATTCGTACAGAGTATGTGAGGGATTATTTGTGTAATACGAGCCGGAAATGATGTTACACTCTACTCGAATAGTAACAACTTGTATAATTTCCACAGGTTGATCTGATTCGTGGAATTTACCAGACTTTAACAGTTGAGACGAAAATCCCAACACCTTTGCAATACTGTCTTTTGGCTTAAAGTTTATGTCGTAGACACTGGTTAACTCGCACTTTAACGTATTGTTATTGGGTTTAAGCGATAAGATACGATTCCGTTCGTCTGCGGGAGCACTGGGATCTAGGAGCTTACGCTGTAGAAACTGCTCGATATCTTCCAACTCGTAGGACCCTGTTGGTATTTCCAATACTCGTTCCTCCTGATTATTGATAATATAATAAAACTTGTTTCGTCCCTCTTCTATATTGGGAATCGTGTTCCAAGTGTTTAGCGAAATTAATGCTAACGAGTAATCAAACCTGGAATCGAGCTCTATGGGAGGTACAAAGTATGCTTCAAGTCGATGAGAGCGACCTTTTAACGTGAATGTCTGTGACATGACTGCGAGCAATAAGCATCAACACCTGCATTTATAAAGTTTCATTGTAGAGAAATGCTAGAGCAAGATGTCCACAATTGGTCATTCCATAATCCTGATACTGATCGGAATTAAAATAGATTTTCACATTTTTCATGTACCTGACAAATTCCTTGGGTGGTTTCAAGTTGCCAAAACTATCGAAATAAACAACTCGATTACCGTGTTTCTTGTAAGCTACCCAATGTGTTCCGAAGCCTGTGTTCCGATCCAAATTAATAACACCACACTCTGTTTTGAGGGGTGCGTTCGGTAAAGTGTTTCGCATAAATACTCCTCTAAAATGCGGTATTTTTAATCGAGTGACGTACGACTTAATATCATGATCGGATAACGGTTTTTCAGGTAGCTTTATTGGTAGTTTTTTGGCAGTTTTCGTAAAAACAATCCATAGCCAGTTTTGTGTTTCTTTAAATACATGCCGCTACCCTTTTTTCCCAATGCAATCGCTTCCATTGTTTCGTTGTGTCGTTTCGATTCTTTCAACTTCTCCTTGGCACTTTGAGCGTCATTAACGGCCTTAGCTATCCCCGCGGCGCCTCCGCTGAGTGCTCCCAGGGCACTAAGTCCTGCAAATATGGGAATAAGTGGTAGAAACCCACCCTGTTTCGGTAAGGGTATTATTCGTGGTACGTTGATCCTCTTACGTCCTCCCACCTTCTTGACCGTTACTCGCGCAGCTTTAAGTATTTTACTGAGAGTTCTGTTCTTACTAACATCACCAGTACCCGTATGTCGAAGTTGTTTCTTAAGCAGAGTGACCACTGATGATAGGGGTTTCATCTTCTTCTTGCGAGCACCCAACTTGCGTTTCACCTTCTTGCCAGCACCCAACTTGCGTTTTACCTTCATAGCGTTCGTTACTAACCACGCTGAAGCTTTTTCACCCAAACTGGAATCGTTTGCCTTTACTCGTTCCCAAGCTCGGTTCTCCAACACTCTATCGGCTCTATGTCTTTGTTCCAACTCTGTCGACTTGGCGTATTCGATATCGTGATCGCGACAAGCACTATCCAATTTGTTCTTTGGTCGATCGCCTCGAGCCAGTCGCTCTTGAAGTTTGGTTCCCGGTCCGCAATAGGAATAACCAGGCAAATGAAGCTCGAACGGGAGCTTGTTGATAGCTGTATTTAACACACCTGCACCCTGCAGAGTCTTCATTCGTAATGAAGCCCTGGGAGGGTGTAGAGTAGTATTTATAGAGATGCGTCAAGAGAAGCAGAAACTCAAAATCCAAGTTTATAATTGCGATATGAAAAAAGAAAAGTGTCTCAGTAGCAAACATGGTCAACTTTTGCCTTCTACAATTCGAGCGTTAATCTGTGGTCCGAGTAATTGTGGCAAAACCAATGTAATGATTAGTCTTTTGATTGATGAAAATGGTTTAAAATTCGAGAATGTGTACGTGTATTCTAAATCTCTACAGCAAGACAAGTACGACTTTCTTCAACAGGCTATGAAACATTCCCGTTTAGGCTATTTCGGCTACAGCGATAATGATGAAGTTTTAGATCCTGCCAGTGCCCGACCTCACTCTGTATTCATATTTGATGACGTAGCATGTGAGAAGCAGGATAAAATACGTAATTATTTTTGTATGGGTCGACATCATGCGATTGATTCATTCTATTTATCGCAAACTTACTCGAAAATACCTAAACAGCTGGTTCGTGACAATGCCAATGTATTAATTTTATTTAAGCAGGACGACTTAAACTTGAAACATATCTACGACGATCACGTTAATACAGACATGACATTCGATGCATTTAAACATATTTGCTCCGAATGTTGGAAGGATCGGTATGGTTTCCTATTAATGGTGAAAGACAATGATATTGCTAAAGGCCGATATCGTAGCAAGTTTGATACATATATCATACCCTAAACCCTCGGGACTCAGTGTGACACTTGACGTTCTAGAAGCTAGATGTGTTAAGTCTCGAGAAACAGGGTCTGTTTAGTAGTTGTTTTAGCTGTTTCCTAGCTGTTTTTCCCGAACAGGGTCTGTTTTTTAGCTGTTTTTCCCGAACAGGGTCTGTTTTTTAGCTGTTTTTCCAGAACAGGGTCTGTTTTTTAGCTGTTTTTCCAGAACAGGGTCTGTTTTTTAGCTGTTTTTTCCAGAACAGGGTCTGTTTTTAGCTGTTTTTCCCGAACAGGGTCTGTTTTTTAGCTGTTTTTTCCAGAACCGGGCCTGTTCTTAGCTGTTTTTCCAGAACAGGGTCTGTTTTTTAGCTGTTTCTCTAGAACAGGGTCTGCTTTTTAGCTGTTTTTTTCCCGAACAGGGTCTGTTTTTAGCTGTTTTTCCCGAACAGGGTCTGTTTTTAGCTGTTTTTCTAGAACAGGGTCTGTTTTTTAGCTGTTTTTTCCAGAACCGGGCCTGTTTTTTAGCTGTTTTTCCCGAAACAGGGTCTGTTTTTTAAGTATGTCTACCCCCATGAGCCAGCTCGATAAAGACGTTAAACGTAGGATTATCCAAGCTGCACGAACAATAAGAAAGAAGTATTTAGCATTAAAGTTGGAGCGAGGCGAAGAAGATGAAGCTCTTAATAAATTATTAATGCCGATTACCGATCCTCTGAATAAGCTTGTGAGTGCTTCCGCCGCCACTGCAAAATCTAAGAAACGTAAGATTAAAGGGGAACAGAGTGTTGGTGTAAAACCCAAAGTTAAACCACCCATAGGAACTCGAGAAGTGAAACCTCCTGTACAATTCTTAACCGAGGAAACTCACTACGGGGATGATGCTGCTGCTGCTGATGATGTGTTTGAAGAACCAGCTCAGGATCCTGCGACACAATCATCGCAGCACATAAGAAAGAATTTTGAAGATTCTCTTCAAAAATCTGAAGTGTTTGAGACTTTTATCGAGCAGTATCCGAAGATTGCTCAAGACTATCTGAAACTATATTGGACGGACTCTAGCGAAATAGATGCTAACAGCCTGAAATATGATTTGGTGACTGATTCTTGGAGCTTAGGTTCAGAACCGGTTAATTTCTTAAAGAATGGCGATATTCAAGTTGGCCCCCTTACGTATAAAGGAACTCTGGGACTATACGATTTATTGTTTCTCAAGGTTCCTCAATTTAATACCGCTGCCGATGAAGAACAATACAAAGATATTTTAAAGCGAACAGATTTATACTTGAAAGACAATGGTCAGTTGAAAGGTAATAGATCCCACAAATACAATGCCATTGTGAAACCACTAATTTCGAAAGGTTCTACCAGTAAAATTCCTTCGCCCGGGGTTAAAATATTGACAAGATCGAAGTCGGAGAAATCTGGATCTGTGAAATCCGGATCTGCCTTAATGGAATACAACGAAAAACCCAAAGAATATGTCTACTATGATGACGTAAATGAGCTGGTTGACAGGTTAAAAAAGCTAGACGCTTCCAATCAGGTTGGCAACAATAATAACATGAACGAGATTTGGAGCATTTTGAACGAATTGGAACACCTTGGAGTAATTGAATTCTATAAATAAGTTTGTTAAAGCTGTTATGTCTTAGTACCGCAGTAATCATGAATAAGTTTGGACGTTCCTTGCCCACGTCGTCTAATCAGAAAAGAGTGAGAGTGTTGCAAGCACCCAACTTGATCACTCTTACAAAAGATGGTGATTACAATATTCGAGATCATCGGCTTTGTAACGTTAAATCACCAGCAGATATCGCTGATGTTGTAAATAAAAAGTTTGTAGAGAGTATGCTAACTTCACTTTCTACTACCATTGTTAGATCGCTGAATGATAAAATACAAGTATCCCACGTGGAGATGCTGAGACAAATAACGGTGTTGGAACAAAAAGTAAACAACTCTAACGGTAGTATTGTAAAACAAATGAAGACCTTTACAAAAACTAATAAGGGTTCTGTAGACTCGGTATCCGACCAACTTAAGCTGCTTGACAACAAATTCAAGAGTGAGACTTTAGTTTTGAATACAAACCTGGATCGTCTCTCTACCCAATTCAAGGACCTCGAAAAACTCCTAAAAGTTTACACCAATCAGGCTATTCAAAATGCTCTCAGACCAGTCAGGATGGATATGGGAAAGATTCGTGAAGAACTCTCCAAATTATTACAAACAGTTGATTTGCTAAAGAAAGGATCTTCCCGTCCACCAACTGTTTAAAATGTAGACGTATATAATTCGATATCTTGCTGCAGAACCTCATTCTTTGAGAAATAATGGCCAAGGGCATTACGAAGGCTAGAGAACAAGTTGTTAAGGAACTACATAAACCCGCTAGACAAATTTAAACGTCGCAGATTTATCCAGTATGGTTTAGACGATACGTTTGCCTCCGATCTTGCGCAGCTCGATCAGTACGCTCGTGAAAACAAGGGATTTAAATACATCTTGGTTGTAATTGATTGCTTTTCCAAATTTCTCTGGACCAGACCTCTAAAGTCGAAAAATGCTCAGGATGTGACTAATGCCATGGATCATATACTCAAACAGTCTCGGAGGATTCCGAAAAAGCTGGTGACAGATAATGGGAAAGAGTATTACAACGCGAGCTTTCAAAGTCTTATGAAGAAGCATGGGATACATCATTACAGTACCTTTAGTATTTTAAAGGCTTCTATTGCTGAACGAGTAATTCGAACGCTCAAAGAACACCTGTTTAAGTTGTTTACCTTGAATGGTAATCATAAATGGATCGACTTGTTGGAACAAGTTACAAATACTTACAATAACACCAAACATCACACAATCCGCATGAAGCCGAAGGATGTTAGCAAGAGTAATGAGAAGAAAATCTTGGACTCGGTTTATAGTCGTTTAAAGGTTGTGGGAAAGCAAAAATTCAAAGTTGGCGACATTGTTCGCATCAGTAAGGCCAAGCACGTGTTTGAAAAGGGTTATGTACCTAATTGGACCACTGAGTTGTTTAAAGTATCTCAGGTTAAGATTACAAATCCAACGACTTATTTGCTCGAGGATACGAGCGGTCAACCCATTAGTGGGGGATTCTATGAAGAGGAATTGCAAAAAACCAAACAATCTGATGTATTTCTTATTGAACAAATTTTGCGTAAAAAGGGCAAAGAGATGTATGTAAAATGGCTTGGGTTTGATAAGTCTCATAACAGTTGGATAGATATAGTGAAGGATGTGGTTTAAACGCTCGTTCTTTGTATAAATAGACAGCATTTTCCAGCTTTCGATCAGTTAAAACTATGCCGTATTGCAAAGAGTGTGATAGTGAAATTTTATCTCATAGTGCTCATAACCGCACTCTAAAACATAAGCAGCAATGTAGTGAGAACGTGTACTCTCGGGTAAAATTAGTTCGAACTGCTTTTAAACAACGGATACTAACTTACCATCTGACAAGTGACTTACATTCGACTGATGTTAAGCAATATTTAGAAGATCTAAAAGATACGGTTATTACTTTACTCACCGATCCTTTAAAGACTTATCCCCAGCTTAAAGTTAATATGGAGCTATATGGTCGTTATCTGTTGGCATCCACACAAGAACAAGACATAAAATCGTTTAATACAAAATTTAGTGTTATTTCCCCCAACACTAATTTGGAGGACTTTTACAGCGAATATCAGATCTCTCTAGTGAAAAAAGCTTCCGAATTCACCGAGATGGGAAGCGGATGGGCGTTATCCAAACTACTGTTTCTCGAACTTAACATCAATAAATGTGGAGTGGGGGTATAGTTTCCTCTAAACTCATACTAATCCTAATACGTTGGCTGACGTCATTATTTTAGTGCGAACCATGGCCAGTAAACGTTGTACCGCTGCTGCTGCTCCTGCTCCTGCTGCTACTCCTGCTGCTGCTGCTGCTCCTGCTGCTGCTTCTGAGGTGATGGAAGACGACGGCTATAGTTCCCGAAGCTCATCACCCTATTGGACGTATTTGGACAGTATGATTCTCCGAAGTAACCGAGAAATTCGCAGCGAGAAGAAACTCTTGGGTGAATTTTGCTATCCTACTGGCAATGTTACAGTAATTGTAGGCCTTAGTATTGCCAGGGGGATGATGCCAAGTGTAAAACTAACCACAACAACAACAACACCCGAACAACATCAGCTCTCCCTCTGCCATTCTGATTGGATCGAGTTTTTGGAGATTCTCGACAAGATGATTGCCGATACTGATGGAAGTGTGTCAACAACGCTGATGTCTTCATCGGAAAATTTTACCGTATCCAGTGCTATTCTTTTGAACGATCGATTATTTAGACTCAAGAGTAATGATGATGTAACTTTAACATTTTCTTACAATGATATAAATTCTATTGTTAGCATTAGGCATTTAATTAACTATAGATTAAAGTTAGTCGAACGTTTACAATTTAGAAGCTATTATGACGATACTTTGCACTATGCAAAATGTTTTGTTACTATTAAGGATAACTTTGCTGAAATTGTAACCAATCTGTGTAATTTAAACCCATCTGAACAAAGTTCTTACATGTTGGAATTATTGCATTACAACCTACAAAAATTGTTAGATGACTTTGATAAACTGTATATGTATTCTGATGACTCATAATAATAAATATTTTACAGCTCAAGGGTCCTTGTTTTTTCCCCCACTTTCCCCCTCACCCTTATCCTGCTGCTGCGCTGACTCATAAAACCACTCGATTTCGCAGAGTTTTCATAGTTGTTCATCCGTTCATTGCAGTCAGTTGTAGCCTGTCTAGACCTGTCGTGACTTGTTACATAACCTTAAAACACACGTCTTTGAGTCTCATAAGTGCGTGTGTCTGTGCAAGATGTCAAAAGAACGTCAGGAAGTTTGCATCGATCTTCAAGGTTACCCCTTAGTTAGTGGGTTTATACCGAAGGAGTTGGCTGTGTATGATGGCGTACGATTTTGCAGCTTTCTCTTCAAACCTCCGTATGGCAGGAAATTTTTAAAGCCGGAAGATCTCAAGATAGTAGAATATTTGGAGGAAAACTACCATGGACTACTGTGGGGGTCTGGCTGTTTAGACTTGAACCAATTGGAAAGTGTTTTACGCGACATATGGTTTCAGTATGACTCTCCTAAATTTCTGGTCAAGGGCGATTTAAAGGCAACTTGTTTAAAGCAGATTTTTGATCCTTCCCTTATATTTAGTATTCCTTTAAAGACTGAACCTAAATTAAGTAAATATAAGAAAGTTGTGGAATGTTTTCACCATAAGGACTTTAATGTTTGGCATTGTGCCTGTAATAATGCTAAGTTATTGTATAATTTCCGACATTGTTTTTTAAATGATATGGAATAAAAGTATATAACCTATTTTGTCTGTTTTATTTCTTAGTATAGCTCGATTAGTCTAAGTAGAAAGCCGCTGTAAAATGACTGGTCGTAGTGTCGATTGTACTGATTGCTTAGACGACGGTCTCGGCTTCATTCGTACTTTTGAAGAACGATTGATCACGTTTGCAAATTGGACCAATAAAGTTAGTCCTAAAGACCTAGCACAGGCTGGTTTTTATTACACCCAGCGATTGGATATCGTTCAATGTGTCTTTTGCCGCTGTGACTTTACTGATTGGAAAGAGGGAGATGATCCGCTAGCCGACCACTACAAGTACTCCCAACATTGCCCGTTAGCTAAAGTATTGTGGAAATGTCGCCAACTGAAAAAGGTAGTTCCACCATCATCATCATCGCCCCAAAGCTTGAAGAGGAAGACGAAGATACAACAGCCGGAACCGCTCCCAACTCTCCATGTTAGTTCTCTGTTCTTAATACCGCTTTTGGTACTATCGTACAGCGGACTGATACACATATACGACCTTATAAATCTCTATCATTCCAAGTTTTAAATCATTTTGACATCAGTCATGGCAGCGTTAAGTTCGACCTACATTCTGCTCGTTGCGGTAGTGCAAAACGTATTCTACGTATACATGCCAAATAATGTTAAGGATGCCGCCATCATGATGGAAACCGAGGATTTTCCCTCCAATAATACGTGGTTACATATGGTTTACGAAAGAATAGACCATCAGCAAACGCCTGTTTTCTCTATGAAGATTCCTACGGCAGCAGCAGCAGCATCAAGCAGCCTTCTTCGCTACAAAGTAAAGTTCATCTTTCGAGATAACACCGTTGGCGAAACCGATTGGAAGACAATACTTCGTGGGGATACATTAACTAGCATGCCATCATCATCATCATCATCAAACACAGTTTTGAATTTACTTATATTTATAACTATAGCTTGTTCATTATTGTTAAGTAATGTAATATTTAATATTTGTAAGACAATTCGACAACATTATTAAATAAAAAACTGATTTTTTCCTATTCAAGGTTTTATTTATCTACATCTGCTACCTACGATGCGGTTACCATGCATAAATTAAAACAAGTGTTCACCTTATCGACCGGAAATGGAAACCCCATCCTGTACGACCTAAACCTTATCAACCGGAAATGTCAACCACATCCTGCACGACCTAAGCCTTATCAGCCGGAAATGTTAGCCACATCCTAGTAAATTCTCATGTACTAATACAGATTTTTGCTGTTGTTATTAACTTAAATAACATTCCTCAATTATATATTTAATAATTTAATAATTTAATATTTAATAATTTCATTAATCGAATGATCTCATCATCTACTATCCTACATCCAAATTTCAACTCTCCGACCTGAGCCATTAGAGCGCTAATAGCAAAAAACTGTATCTCCGGAACCAAAAGGCCGATCGACGCCATTCTTTTTTTAAACGCTTTCGGACACCGCCCTGAACACGTGACATATGTTGAATTTTTTTTGACGTTTAACACGTGACTGGTGACAGTTGACATGTCTTAAATGACAGGTGACAGCTGACATATTTTTACGCATGTCTTCTGACGCCATTTTGAACACGTGACCTACGTTAAATTTTAATTTTGGCGTTTCATAAGTGACAGGTGACAGTTGACAGATCTTAAATGGCAGGTGACAGCTGACATACTTTTACACATGTCTTATGACGCCATTTTGAACACGTGACGTATGTCAGTTTTTTATTTTAACGTTTCATAAGTGACAGGTGACAGTTGACAGATCTTAAATGGCAGGTGACAGCTGACATGCTTTTACACATGTCTTATGACGTCATCCTTCATACGTGACGTATGTCAAATTTTAATTTTGACATTTGACAAGTGACAGGTGACAGTTGACAGGTGACATTTGACAGCTGCGCGCGCAGGTTGGGTTTGCTGACGTAAGATCCAGTGACGTAGACTTCGATGACGTACTTGAAATTTGCACATGCGCAAAGGTGGCCGAGATATGACGTCATAGATCACAAGATAAGATCCCGCCGGCGGGCGGTGGGGGGTCAACTCCCAAAGATTCACTACTGATAATTATTATAGTTGTTTTACTATTTTAGTTAGTGGATTATAAGTAAATACTTTATCGTGAATTATTAGGCAATATGCTGATGTTTTTGCTGGAACTGTTTCTTTTGTCTCAAACTCAATTCTCATTGTTACTGGACCGGTCTGAAGTAAGTCTCTTTGATGGGAACAGTTAATATAATCTATAGGTGCGTTGTCTTTAAAATCTTTTGGACTGAAGATTGGTTCTACCGGATGGTTATAATACATTTGACGAAATTCGGAAAACATTTCATACAATATGGCAAATTTATTATTTGTAAAATCTAACTGAAGATCGTTGTAAGGATACCTTTCAGAATTTAAATAAACATTTATATTTCTTAGTTCACAATGATCAAATTTACTCATATCCATTTTAAGGTTGTTACTTTTATCTTTTTGAAAAGCGATTAAAACATGGCGTGGTGCCTCAACTTTTGTAGAAGTTTTAACAGGCCAGTTGTGCCTAGTGGTTTCTAATAATTCAGGATATTCAACTAATTCCCAACTACGGAAAGTAATAGTAATGTCACTGTTCCTGTCAATAATTTTGGTAAGTGCTAATTCTTGCGGAATGCCTACAGTAAGATGGGGAACTCGCCAACAAAGTTTTGTTAATGTGATTTTTGGTTTTTCATTATCGCTCGTTGATATTAACGCGTTTGAATCATTATCACTCCTTATCGAAATTAATTCCTGTTGTGAATTTAAAATAATTTTATTATAGTCTTCAAAAAATCCAGAATACATTTTTAGAGGAATACACAGAGAAACATTTCCTTGTTCATCAGTCATAATCTTGTCCCCTTTTTTAGATTTCGGATACCAACCACCATTTTGAAGTTTTACACTTTCATTTTCATTAAATGATGCATAACCTTTTAATGTAGAAGTTATTCCAATATCCCGTACAGAATCAATAGTAACTCCATTTAAAACATATCTCAGTTCCTTGAATAAAAATGCTGGTGCATTATTAATTAATAAGGTATTTTTACTGGTTCATTATTTTCATTTAAGACTTTTAGTTCTAAGTATAATTCACTTTTACAGGGTAGAGGATATTTTCCTGTTTGTTGCAAAGAAATTCTTATTTCATCATTTGGTCCTAGTTTATTTGGATTAAATGGATCGAAAGAAAGTAATTCCCAACTCATTATTGATTCATCTACAAGAATGTTTTCTTTTACATTTAAGTGTTCCATTTTATTGTTTTGTTTTAAGCTTGAAACCTATAGATACGAGAAATTTGCGGTTAGAAGATGTTAACGCCTTAGAGTTTACCCTCTTACTGATTGAATTTTGCTTAAATTTACTTATATTAAACTTTTGTTGATGACCGAAATTTGTCTTTTTGTTATATAAAAAATCCATTATTCTTCTATTTTCTTAAGATGTAGTCTTACCGTCACGGTTTCTCCTCTGAAATTGACGATGTCACCTTCTTGGTCGAGTATTTTAAGTTTAATTTTGTCTATAATTTTAACTGTTACAGGTAAATAAATAATGTGTTGAGGTGACTCTATTATTTTATAATCAGGACCTACACTGGGGAAAAACTGGTGAATTATATGAACTGGTTTTCCATTTAAATAAGATCCTTCTGCAACACTACAATCTATGTTTAGGGAGTTTACCCGAATAATTTCAGCGGGTCGATCTGATATATATTCTTGATTTGCATTCAATTCTTTATTATCAAATCCAAGTATTTTTCCTATCGTGCCTTCTCGAAAAGTTATTGGAAAAGTTGTTTTAATGTGAGTTCGTAAAGTATTATTATTGGGGAAAAGATGAAAACTTAAGCCTTCTTTATCAAGATGTTTTTGTAACAATGTATTTAAGTCATCTATTTCATAGCTTCCAAATGGTATTCTAAGTTCATTCGTATGATTATAAATGAACAAATTATTTGTTGCATCAACATTCGGCAAGAAGCATTCGGTGCACGTAATCGGCCTCATGACGACTGGGTAAATCTTGAGTTTTTGAATATTCGATATCGTGTTGTTTGCATGCATCATCTAATGGATTAATTCCCACATCTCCACGTTCTAGTCGTTTTTTCAAGTTAGTTCCCGGACCACAAAAATTATAACCCGGTAAATGTAGTTCAAATGGAAGTTTATTTATCAAGGAATTGACAAAACCTGCTCCTCCCTTGATCTCTTTATGTTTTGAGTAGTATCTCATGGTAAATCAAAAATCAAACTGAATGTATATATTGAAAGACTAATCATTTTATAGGCATTAATAATTTTGAACTGTTATTGAAATGAAGAAAATTGTAAGACAAAAAACCACTTTGCCAGTTAATAATCATGATCTAAATAATAGAGAATTAACTGGAAATTTTAAACACAGTAAACTATTACGTTCAACAATTCGTTGCATAATTGCGGGTCCTTCAAATTGTGGAAAAACAAACACTATGATAAGCCTAATTGAGCACCCGAATGGATTAAAATTTGAAAATGTTTTCATATATTCCAAATCTCTATATCAACCGAAATATATTTATTTGGAAGAATTATTAAAACCAATTAAAGGTATAAACTATTACGCATTTAATGATTGTAATGAAATTATGCAACCGACTCGAGCAAAACCAAATTCAATATTTATTTTTCATGACGTCGCATGTGATAAACAAGCTGTTATCAGAGAATATTTTAGTATGGGAAGGCACAATAATATCGATTGTTTCTATCTCTGTCAGGCATATACAAAAATTCGGAAACATTTAATAAGAGACAATGCCAATGTAATCCTGTTATTCAAACATGATTTAAATTTACGTCATGTATATTCCGATCACGTTGGTACGGATATGTCGTTTGAAAACTTTAAACATATATGTTCATATTGCTGGGAAAAATCATTTGGATTTTTATCAATTTTTAAGGATAATATTAGCGATGGTCGATATCGATGTGGTTTTGACAGCTATATATACATTTAAAATGTTATAACTTGTTTATTACACGTTTAACCATTGTATGTTGTGTATGTTTGTCGAAGGACACAAGAAAAAAATTAAAAAATAGTTACAGCACCACTAGGGCATTCAATCCCGGAGGAAATTTCCAATCCCGGGATTTCGGGATTATAATTTTTCAATCCCGGGATCCCGGGATTGATCCCGGGATTTTTAAAAAACGATTTTTCTTGGAATCTTTCTTATTAATTAAGCAAAAACATTTATTTCTTCGTCACTCCTTTATTTCAAAAAAAAAACCATTAATACAAAACCAAGAAACTCAAGAATACTCTCTTCATTTAATTTAAATAACTAAAAAAACATAAAAATGAACATAAGTACACTATAACATAACCTATAAATAAAAAATGTTAAAACATAACATAAAAAAACGATTCTTACAGTAGGAAAAAAAGTGAATCTAAACTTGCTTTTAAAAAAAAATTCTTAAAAAAATTAGTTGATCAAGAGTGTCATCACTCAAACTAGACCTTATTTTACTACACAATATTCCAGCAATAAGTACATTGTTGCCATACTTTCAGGGTTGTCTATTAACGCATAATTGTACTATTACGTAACGCTTGTGCACGATATAAATTAATGAAAAAATGAAAAGATAAATACCGAAAATCCCGGGATTAAATAAACGACAATCCCGGGATTTCGAGATCGAAAAATGTCTCCGGGATCCCGGGATCCCGTTTTCCGGGATCCCGGGATTGAATGCCCTAAGCACCACGTAATAAAAGAAAGGAAAAAGAGAAAAAAAATGTTAATGGCATAAATAGTTTGTTAAAAAAGAAAATTATTTTAAAACGAAATGATATTAAAAACAAATTAAAATTATTAAAATATGATCAAGGAATTCATGAAAATTTATTTCAACCTATAACTAAGCACCTTCAAAATATTGAACAGAAATTAAAACCGAAGAGTAAAATTGCAAATGTATCACTGTCAAATAAAAAATCTTTTAACAAGAAAGAAGCTAAAGAGGAATTTTTAAGCAACGATGAATATATGGATGATAATGATAATGATAATAATTATGAACTCACAGAGAATTTTGAAGATCGTGATAATGAAGATAAAAAATCAGTATCATCGGAACCCACCCATCTGTTCGCATCGACTCCGCAGGAATTCAAACACCTAGAGGAATTAAAAATCTTGTAACACCTCAAACTGCACCACGTGCAAAGAGGAAATTAAAATTTCCCACAGTCAACAAACCGTACAATCTTCGAAAACTTATTCTTAGAAAGCAAGATGATAATCTACAGGAAACAGATGCTCGAAAGCAGAAAGAATATCAAGAGAAACTTAATAAAAGTATTAGAGACAAATCATTAACTGATTATTACGAACAGTATGACGCATTACCTTTAAAATATATTAAAAAATTTATTAACGATCCTAACAGCGTAAATTCAGATGGAAAATTTCGAGTTAAATTTGATAGCGATATTGAAAAATTTTCTATAGGTAGTAAACGAATTAACTTCGATGGATCTGATTTAGTAATTGCTGGAAAAAAATATAAGGGCACCCCCGGACTTTATGGTTTGCTTTTCAATCAAAATGTTCCCACTGTATATACGGATGAAGATGTCAAAAATTATAGACAGATTTTGGTGAAATCGAACGCACTAAAAAAACATTTTAATCCTACTAATGAATTAATAAGTAGTAAAAATGCCAAATATAAAAAACTAATTGAACCAATACTAAACAGACCGGAATTAGCTATTGACGACGACGACGACGACGACTCGGAAATCGATAAAGAAGGTGATGGAATGCTCATGAAAGTTTTCAACAATCCAATCGATTACATTCACTGGAATGATCCAAATGAGCTTGTGGAACGGTTAAGATTGTTAATTGCTTCCGAGACAGCGGGCAATACGAGTCATACAAACGAAATAAATTCCATAATTGAAGAACTACATGAAGCCGATATAATAGAATTATTATTATGTCAGAAGTTAAGCGACAAATTGTAGAAGAACTACATAAACCAGCTAGAATAAATTTTAAGCGTCGAAAAGTCATTATAAAATCCTATTTGGATTTAATGCAAGCCGATCTTGTTGACATGAAGGAATATGAAAAGGAAAATAACGGTTATAAATATATTTTAGTGGTGATTAATTGTTTCTCCAAATACGTATGGACATATCCGTTAAAAACAAAAACTGCTAAGGAAGTGGCTCAGGCTATGGAAAAAGTATTTAAAATGCAAAAACCCATTCATCTTTGTACAGATTCTGGTGGTGAATTTACTGGCAAAGAATGTCAAAATTTAATGAAAAAATATAATGTAATTCATTACGTTGTCTATAGTGAAAAAAAAAGCCTCCATCGTAGAACGTGTAAATCGAACGCTTAAAGGAATGATGTGGAAAGAGTTTCATATGCAAGGATCGTATAAGTGGTTGGCCTTATTAAAAAAAATTCTAACTATTTATAATAATAAAAAACATAGAACGATAAAATTAAAACCGTCTGAGGTGAGGCCGAAACATGAAAAACTTCTACTGAAAACAGTCTATAATAGGATTAAATTAGCATCCCCATCGAAATACAAAGTCGGTGATCATGTACGTATTTCGAAATTAAGAGGAGTATTTGATAAAAAATACAAACCAAATTGGTCTACGGAAATTTTTACGATAAAAATAGTACAACTAACAAATCCAATTACCTATTTACTTCAAGATGAAAACAAACAAGATATAAAAGGTGGATTTTATGACCTTCAAGTGCAAAAAGTTAAATATTCAGATATTTACTTAGTGGAGAAAGTGTTAAAACATAAAGGCAACAAAGTTTTTGTAAAATGGTTAGGATTTGATAATAAGTTTAATAGTTGGATAGATAAAAATAATATTAAGTAATTATTTGTTATAATTTTTTTTTAAATATACCTATGACTAAAAGAAAATACATTTTTAAATTTTTATTTTTTTATTTCAATTATTTCCATAATCATAGATCGTATACTATTTCTACCAAATACATAATTAATTAAACATGTGTCACAATATTTAAAAATTATTCTACTTTGATTTACATAATAACTATTTATTATTCTTCTTACACTACAATAACACCTTCTACATAAAAATCTATGATCAATTATTTGCTCGCTCTTATTCATAACTATTTTTTAGAAATCAATTAAATAAAATTCTAATTGCTCACTTAACCACTTAACACATAGTCGAGTAAAGTGTTGCTAATTGGTTGTTCAAACAAACATTTATAATCCTTATTATTAACTGTAAATCGAGTGAAATATTGCTAATTGGTTGTTCAAATAACACATTTATAATCCTTATTGTTAAATGTAATTTACTAACAGCGGGTTGCACAAAACTTTAATCAAGTGTTAAATCCTAATTCTTAATTAAAAACAAAAGATTCTCAGTTTAACAGAGCATTAAATTTTTTTTCTTTCTGCAACAGCAAACATTTTTGGCTAATCAATGATTAAACTGACAAATGCCACTAAAAAACCAAGGTGTTGTTTACTTTTTCATTTGTTTTTAATGAAGAGAGCACTTAACGATGAATTAAACTAATTACACGATATGCTGTGATTAAAGTCATGTTTTTGCTCACATTTTTCATAAAATATTGGTTACTTTGGCAAAATTTTATGTTCCAATACAAGAGATTGAAAGAAAACTCCTTCCTTCAATATTTTAAAATAAAACTCTATACACTTTTATTGCAGATGGGCATGTTATTTAACATAATGCTTAAATAAGCATGTACCTACCTTTACAAACACATAAAAAATGTAGGAAAAATAAAGTTCACCATTTAGGTATAACGTGGATTTTACCAAAAAATGTAGGTACCTTTCATCTTCAATACCATAACAAAATTACTCTTTAAATATTATTTTGTTGTTGGACTTATGCAAACATAATATTCTATTGCTCAAATTCTTGTTAGTTATAAACTAAGATGAAATTATTGTAGGCCTATGGTTATAAACTATTCTTTTTATGGCATTATATTAAAACAGTTTTCCTACAGTCTTCTATAAAAATATAGATATTCTGCTAAATTTCCTTTTGCTTACTTTTCTTCAACCACACAGTTTTCTGTAACACCTCACATCTCTCTTAGTTTAAATAGCAAACCCTTTTGTGGGTTTAAAAATAATAACTATAACAACTTGTAGAGGTAGTTATTTTCTGAATTACTTTCGTCCTAACGTCGAAAATTATCTTATTTACAGCAAAACACTGGAATGCAAGCAAGTTTGTATTAATTATTTCTTTTATGTTAGTCAGGCTCTCTCGATAACAGAAAAACAAAGGGCTTGTACGTAAACAAAATAAATCCTAAAAACAAAAGACTGACGTTATAACCTAACCTCAAATTTTTGAAGTATTTCACCCTCCGGACTAGGGATGGCAACGATACATCGATGTTTTGAAAACATCGATATATCGAACTTAAAATTCGATGTTTTTCCATCGATGTTTTAAATATCGATGTTTCGTTGCATCGATGTAACAACTGGAACATCGAACAAACATCGAACTCCATTCAACACGTGTTCGTGTGAATGTGCGACGATTATAAAACTGATGGCGTTTTCCATTGGTATAACCAGCGCGAACTGAGTGTACGCGCGTTTGTGTCCTTTTCTACCTATATACAAAGAATGATAGAAATACATTTGACGTCTCCTAAATTTATCAATGGAAAACGCTATGAATGGCCCGAATGGGAGTCAACGCTGGGTTGCCACAATAATTTATGATCGCGGCGCAGTAGAAAATAAATGTTATTTTAGTTTGAATGATTCTTTGTTTTATTTATTATTTTGATATTATATATTATGCGAGAATACATCGAAACATCGATGTTTTTCTTTCGATATATTGGATCCATCGATGTGACTTCCAACGATGTCGATACATCGAAGTTTTTTTTTCGATGTTTTGAACCCATCGATGTGACGTCCACCGATGTCTAACGATGTCGATAGAGCGAATATACAATAAATTTAAAATGAGGTGTCAGATAACAACAAAGCCATTTTTAAATCAGTGACCAAATCATTACCCAGTCAGACCATTGGGCAACACTGTCTCATTTAATCTTAATACTTTGATTTTTTAGGTTAAACATTGACTATATGGAGCAACGTTGCCAAATAAGGTAACGTAGCCATGACTAGGTCACCGATTTAAAATCGCCTCAAATAACATTGAGGTATCGTGAAGTGGTCCCGAGAAACCGTGGTGCCGAGTAATCTAATTTTCGTCAATAAAATACGGCTAAGTTCATGCACTTGAAAAAATGCGAATTTGTTTGGAGTGCATATTCAACTTTCTTAAATTTAAAAATAACATTAATGCCACAGATCAAACTTAAAAAAAAAGCATTTCTATTATTTTTAAAAAATAATAGTTTTTATTATGGAATCTTTATCTAGTTTCACAAATTTTCAGAGAATAATGAACAAAGATATAAAGTAACTGATGTAAATTTATGTTCTGAAAAATCACAAAACACATTTTATTTATGTAAATAACAAATTTTTATTTAAAATCTATTTTAGCATTGATTCGATTTGATGTCACCAGTAGGTACTTGTTAAGCCTATATTCACATTAAAATATCTGCAAGGTTTTTTCTTGTGACTTATCTGGTACCTGTAACAAAAAAAAAACAAAGCAAACAAAGTAAAAAATTACACAATTACATAATAATTTTAATAAAAGCACAATGTTCTACTGTCTACAGCCCAAGTAAATAACTTGTTTATAGATATCTTATTCTAAATACTAACAAGTGTATGGGGATATGGGTTTTATATTCACATGATAAAAATGGTCGTTAAGTAAACGTGCCACAAAAAAAATTAGAGTTAATGAATCTTGAGCAAAGAGTTTATTAAAGGAGAAAGAGCAAAATTTTACTTAAACCAAGTTGAGGTGGATTAAATAAATACTCTAGTTTGCTCGAATTCGAGCGTGACACATGGTTAATAAAATTATAATCGTTATACTACCAGCAATTAGGTTTACAAATTGACCAGTATATCCACCCAGACAAAAATGTTTTGTTAGCTTAACTGGACAAATGTTATATAGTATGCTATTACGGGTATAAACACAGAACTTGAGGTTAAAATAAGAAACAAAATTGTACTCAAAAATTTTGTAACGTAGGTAGTGATAGCTACATATTTAACTAACATATTAATGGCAATATTTTACCTTAACAACAAAGGTTTTGTTTCCAAATTTTTTTCTTGGCAGTAATGTATTTCGCGGAATATTGATTGTGTCTAGGATAATCTGTCAAATAACATTCATTTAGAACTCCATTCCTTACATGTAGGTTTATCAGGAAGTATGTTTTTGTGCTTTATCTTCCATCAAAAGTTCGATTTTTAGGGTTAGGAATTCTCATTCTTGAGAAATATTAAAATCTTTTGAATGCACCTAAAACAAACATATAAATGGATAATAATGACAAGAGGATTGTAGTTAAGGAAGCTGAAAAGCAGCAAATTTTTTATGTAAAGCATTTTTAACGCAAATTTTAAAAATCAACAGAGAAATTATACAAATTTGGCTGGTATCTGTAGGGTATTTTATGGTTCAATGGTTTCATACAACTTACCTTAGAAATACATATACATATGTTCACAAGTTTATTTCCTTCTATATTTGTGTAATGTTTCTATTCGCTTTGCCTATTTTCCCAAAAATATTTGTTTTGATTCAATATAACTTCGCTTTACAAGAAATAAGAAATACAAAACGCTTTGTTGTGTTGACATTAAAATCTGACGTTTATCGTTCGAGTTTTCCCGAAACTGCGACCTTTGGAAGCGATGTTGCGCGATTGCTGTTTCGAGTAGGCCTGGGCCGGCTTTGATTAAATCTTGGGTAACTTGACTAAAATTTAACAACGCAAATTTAACACGTTGTTAGCTAATCATCCTTTCTGCAACCCGCCGTAAATCTAAATACACATATTATATTAATTTAAAAAGATAAAGAATTATCATATTTTTCAATCCGCTGCTTACTTTCTGATATTTCACTATATAGTTCCAATTCACTTCGTTTTTATGAAATTTAATAAATGATTCAGATAATGTTTGAAATGTAGAAATACTATCCCACTAATAAAATAATCGGGTAACACTTGATATTGCGACAAGTAATCCCAATTTAATTTGGTAAGAAATGTTCGCATAAAATCAGGAGTTAATTTCTGCTTCTTTGATATAATATCAAAATTGATGTGATCTTGAAAATAAATCATAAGACTTTCTGGAAGATTTGGAAACGCTGAAATTTCTTTCCATATTTCTCTGCAAGCCATAGTTGTTTCTTTATGATAACACAAATATTATTATTACTTAAACTATTAGATATTCTTTCTTTACAAAACCAAAAATATTTAATAACTAAAATTTTATTACTTAAACTAGTCCTTTTATACTATTTTATAACCTCTCAATCCTATAACTGAACGAAAGAGGGGACTACATAAGAACCTCTGGGGTACATTGGATCACATGTTGAACAATACCAATTTCCATTGTATTGAAACAATTTTCTTTCGCGTCTTCTGCTACTTAGACAGCGATGACAAAAACTGTGTAAATCACAAACCATTATTCGTCCACTATTTGCATAGATCACCCACTTAATAGCCGGTTCACGACATCCACGAACATAACATAATTTTTGATTTTCTATTTTTTGATTTTCCATTTTTGTGATTTTGCTATTTTTTTATTTATTTCTAAATAATTCACAAGCACAAATATCTTCTTGATACCAAGCTTTAAATAATACTGAATAGAAAAGAACAACAGAAATTTCTACAATAGCTAAAAAAAATATAGTCGGAAAAACGACAGTGACGTATGAAAATAGCGGTAAACAAAAGCACACATATAATATCATTTTTTTTACAAATCAACTTTTATTATTTATAAATATTACGTAAAACACAATTCTAGAAAAATCACGCAATGATGATGACTCTCGCAAAGTTCCTGGAATTAGAAATTATTACAAATATTGTGCAACAAAAACAATTCTCAGAATTCTATGATGAATCATTAAAAAAAATTCTAAGGACAATTTTTCAGGTGGGTGCGTCATCAAATCTCTTTCACCCAAAACAAAACACGCCTAGGTGTGGCTGGCTGGCTGATGATTCAGCTAATCAAACTCTTCCAAGGTCACACCCATCTTCCTCTTCTTTTGTTTTTGTTTTTTATTTTCTTTTTGATAAGACAATATGATAACAGTGCAAGCGAAACCCCCTACGCCACCCTGTTTGACGCAGCCATTAAGTATATAAAAAATCTTTATTTCACACATATACATAGTAGTTTTGTGAGCAATTTGCAATATTAACGATTTAATATTTTTTTTTTAAATGGTGGAGATATGCGCCGATAAGTATCTTTTGAAAATCCTTGTTGGTACGTGATTTCTCTCTTAGGAATTGTCTGAAAAGCATCAAAATATTTTTTCTTATTTAAATGGGTAATAGCTAAAATGTGACGGAGGGAAAAATTTTAATTTTTAGTAAAAATAGCTGCTGTTTGAAAAAAAAAGGTTGAAATTTGCATCGAAATATTGAGTAAAAAAAATTTATAACTTTTAAACAAGACATCCAATCGAAAAAATCCTATGTCACATCGTAGATAATATGATAAAGAAGAAGTATTGTAAATCGGGTAAGTAGATCTTGAGATATCGTGTACACCGTTTTGAAAAAAGTAAAAAAAAGTTAGCATCTGAAAATCAAATATTTCTTTTAATTCTCTTCCGTCTGCGATACCTGGACTGTACATGGGGTCTTCTAATGTTGCCATGATGTCCTACGCCAGCCAAAAAAAATTCGAATTTTTTTTGAAAATTTCAGGGTGGCGTAACCCCTTAAAATATGCAAAACTTTCCAACGAAACTAAAACCCTAGCTATTAAATATGCCCGGTATATTTCGTAACGCATACCGTTGCCATAAGGTGTAATAAACGCTTCCAGACATGCATTAATGTATAAAAATTTCTTTGTTTATCTTCAAAAAATTGTAGGGTAGTTTCGCTTCCCTCATTAAATTTATCTATACAAAATTTTCCGAGCTAAACAAATATAGGACATATCTGTCCTACATTTTTATTGTTTCTAGTATTACTAGTCTAGTACTATCTGCCTATCTGTAAGAGAGTGCATTTAGACAATATTTTAAAATATTCTACAAGTTAAGCCACTTTAAAGTGTGCCATATTTTCTAAAATTAAAAATAAAACACCTGACATTGTCCTAATTTCGCGCAAAAGGTTGATTTCTCACGGTACTTTTAAAGCGTATCTTGACCTGATCGCTTAACGGCCTTCCTTTTCGTCTATATTCGCAAGCTGCAATTATGTATCTTTTTTTGGACAAGTATATTTATAAGTGTATTTAATTATATTGGCTTTAATGGAATGCTGTGAAGGTTTTGTTTCTTTTTCGCGACATTTCCAAACTGGATCTTGATAAAGAGAAAACCAGCCGTATATTAAACTTCATGGGCGTCCACAAGGGTTTTTTTACAATACAAATAAAGAAAATAATTGCTTATAATTATTTTAAATGTTAATTATTAGTTAAAAAGAAATATATTTGACTTTCTTCTATTTAAAAGCTAGGGGGTGCACACCCCCTAGCTTAAACTTGTAGAAAAAAATTACATTTTTAATTTATTCGTATTAAGGAGGTGAATTGAAAATACTAATTAAAGATAATAATTATGTTTAAATAAACGGGCACAAAATTATGCTCACGTGACTCGCAAATTAGTATAATTAACGCCAAGTATTGTATGTAAACGTAAAAATTATCAAACCAATAATATTAAACAATGATTGGGATAGTGTGAGACGACACTGATCGAAATTTTGAGGCTGCAACTCGCCCTGCAAAAGTGAAATATTTGGTTTTTTAAGGTTTCTCCGGATATTTAAAGTATACATAAGCTATTTCTTAATCAGTTAGTCAAATCATTTTATCTCAAAAACGTCAATTTATTTTTAAACTTATGTTTTAAACTTTTAATTTTTTATTTTTACTTTTTTATTTTTACTTTTTTAATTATGCAGTCTAATCAATCCAATCACTGGAGGGGACGTTTGCTTCGTTTAGAAGGAAACAGGGTGCACGTAACCGTGCTGCAGCGAACGCTACCCCAGCTCCTGCAAGACCAGGAGCGGCTCGAACACCAAAATATCCAGCAGGGGCAGCTTATTCATCAGCTGCGGCAGCTTGTGCAGCAGCAGCGAGAGCTGTTAGCTCGGATGGAGCAGCGGCAGGTCGCTCTGCAGCGGCTACATGAGCTAGAACTGGAAGAGCTACAGCCCCAGCCCGAGCACCCTGACGACTCCTCCCGCTGATTTGTATAGGACGTATCGGGACTAGATGTGTGAAGTGATTAGGGACTGTTAATAGTGTTTAGAGACAATTTTAAGGTAATGTTAAGTGTTTTTCCAATTGTGCTTAGTTAAAAATATTTTAAAGGTGCTTTGTACATTTTTAACCCTAAAATAATTTCATTTTTAGATCTTGTAACTATGAAAAAATTTTAATTTTAAATATAGTGTAGTAATTAATATTTAGATTCACTAAGAAGGTTTAAGATTTAGTATGAGTTTAAATTAAGACCTTATAGTTAATCAGTTATGTCTTGACAGGTTTTAGTCCTGTCACTGTTAATAATTCGTCATTAAAAATTATTCTGATATTTCAGCGATTTGCTTGGTATTTAAATTATGTTAAGGTAATAATTTTTAGTTGTATTATTGACGAAAGTACATACTAAAATTGCCGTTTTCTTTATAAAATTTGTAAAAAACACAGTTATAAATTCATAGAAAGTTATCTTATTCTTACACTTGCCAGTTTAAATCTTTCGGTTGTCAAATTAGACTGGACTAATGTTGGAGAATCTGGTTGTAAATGTATTAATTTTTAATTAAAGTGCATATACTAACATTTAAAACAAAGCAATGTTTGTAGAAAATAAAAGACATTATATTAATTTTAAGTTTGCAAAAGCAACAGTATATTTAATAAAGTAAAATATTTTACATTAACAAAGATTATATATATATATATATATATATATATATATATATATATATATATATATATATATATATATATATATATATATATATATATTTAATTTTATGTAAACTACTATATTATACAATAGCAATAAATTTAATATGGTATAATTGGGATATTTGTTTCCCTATCTGTATCACTTATTTTATATCCACTATTACAAATTAGACAGGTTGTTGGCAAAATTATTAGATATAGTGATCGTTTACAAATATAGCAATGTACGTCTTTTTTTGAATGTCTTAGTTTTCTTTTTATATGCGTATTCACATGTTTGTAGGATCCCATTTCAAAAGAAAATTGATGAATGTAAAAGCAAAAATAACAAACACTACGTCGTTCACTGGAAATAATACTTTGTATAATGACATAACTTTGTGTCACACAGAATATTTTTTCTAAATAGTCCACTTGTCCAGGTTGACGCATCAGAAATACACGCATTGTACCAGCACTATCTTCTTCATCAAATTCCATGTCGGAATCACCCGATTCCGTCTCTATGGTTGCGTAATTGTTAATATCTTCGTGATTTATTTTAAAAAAACGTTCTACAAAGGGATCTGGACCTAGTTCTGGAGAGACGTTGTAGTCGAAGTGTGGAATAATTTCTTCTACATCGATAACATCCATGATTTCTAATTCTTCTTCCATTTCAAATTTTTAATTAGTAATTTTTACTTAGTAATTTTTTAAACTTTGTCAATTTTAATAAAATATTTTCATTTACTTTACACTGCTGCTTTTGCAATCTTAAAATGTAGTTTCCAGACACAAAGCGAAATGCTTTTATAAGGCCAAATTGGTCACAAGGATTGAGTAAAATTTATCTTTCACTCTTAACTTCGCTTTTAATCTCGTCATATATGGTCTTAAAACGTCTCAGAGGCGGATTAAAATTCTAGGCGGAGTAAAATTATTATGAGGTAAACTAATTATAGGGAGTTAAACTAATTATGATATGCTAATTGGGAGGAGGGTCTCTCAGTTCAGAGGCGGAGCTAAAAGAAAATTATTTTTTTAATATATGGAGTAAAACTAATTAATTTTAAACTTTGTAATGGAGTAAAACTCATTAATTTTAATATGTAAATTTATGTTAATTTTGAGGAGTAGAGTAATTTGCCTATCTTTATTCTACTACAAAAATAGTCTCTCATAAGAGTTTGGCCACAACAAACAATATCATCAAATACAATACCAGAATTTGATTTTATTTCATTAGGTGGTACAATGTCCTCAGCATTTGATGATTCACAATAACCTATGAATTTTAGCGGAGTTAAAAGACTTCTTAAATATTCATATTTGGGTTGGTATAATGATTTCGAATAAACATATACATTCTCAAATCTTAAACCATTAACTTCAGTCAGAAGAGAAATTATTACATTAGTTTTTCCACAACCGGAGGGACCTACAATTAAACAGCGTTTACAATTTCCAGCAAATAGTTGACCATGCTTTCTATACTCATCCTGAGTAAATTCGAAATTTTTTATTGGTAAAGAAATATTTTGTTTTTTAATCTTCATCCTTTCAACATCCCTATTTAAATAAGAACACTACAAAATATTACTCATTACATATATATATATATATATATATATATATATATATATATATATATATATATATATATATATATATATATATATATATATGTATATATATATATATATATATATATATATATATATATATATATATATATATATAAATCATTCTACGAGAAAGGTATTAAAAAATTAGAGGAGCGCTGGACTCAATCTTGAAGGAGAGTATCTTGATGAATAAAGGAGAATTTTGTCTGAAAGTTGTTGTTTTATTAGTTAGGCCCGGTACTTATTGAGTGATGTGTTATAATGGTTAAGCATATTACTTTAAGTAGCAGTCACGCTAAGAGTGTTAAGAGGAAAGGTAGAGGTCTTGTTAACACCTTGATAGACAAATTACCCATAGAACTTCATTTACCTTCATACAATTTTTGCGGTCCTGGTCCTGGTACAAAATTAAATATTAGGCTTGCTCGAGGTGATAAAGGAATAAATCAGTTAGACGAAGTTTGTAAAGAACACGATATATATTCAACATATACAACAAGCATATTCAACATATTCTGATTTAGATCAAAGGCATAAAGCAGATCAGGTTTTAGCTAATAAAGTTTTTAAACGATTCAAAGACAAAAATTCTAGTATAGGTGAAAAGTTATCATCTTTGGTCGTGACTGGAATAATGAATGCTAAAACAAAATTGGGTACGGGGTTGAGAAAAACAAGAAACCAAAAGCGTAAAAAAGGTGGCCAGATCACTTTTAATAATGCTGTTCGAAAAGCACGTAAAGGTATCATCGGCAAGAAGTTTAATAATGTAAAAAATGCCGTTACCACTGCTTTGTCGTCAATTAAACGGGGAAAATTAAAAGTTCAAGAACCTAGGCAAAGACTCATTCCAATTCCAAAAACTCGGTCCTCGGTTGGGGTTGGGTCGGGGGACAGGCACAAATGGTCCTCGGTTGGGGTTGGGTCGGGGGACTGGCACGAATGGTCCTCGGTTGGGGTTCGGTCGGGGGACTGGCATGAATGGTCCTCGGTTGGGGTTGGGTCGGGGGACTGGCACAAATGGTCCTCGGTTTGCTTGCGGCTCTGGCACTTGTTCATTTTGACTTCTTTGTTGCTTATCGTTACTGTTGTTGAATGATAAGCTCATTACACTGCATCGGCTTTTATTCCTTTTCCCCTTCCCACAAACAATAACAACGGTCCACGAAGTTTGCTAATCAGCACATTTTTTAACTCGACGCCCAGTTTAAATCCCTTACGACGGCCTCCAAACACCACTATAAATTGTACGGTTACACACAATCTATCCAGTTCTTCAACACGAAGATGTTTTTTGAACACTTTAGTAAAGCAGTTCGCGACAACATTTTTCAAATTAGAACATTAGTGCATCAGTATATTTCCAAAAATAGCGAAATAAATTTCAATCCGCTGGACGTGGCCATAAAGTTTCGCAACTTAAACGCAGTGAAAATGATAATTCGTCAAGACTCCTTAACGGTATTTCGAAGCGGTACCACAAAAAATGGCCTGGTGATTACGGCAATCTTAAATCGCTGGAATGCCAATGATTTAGAAGAACTGATCAAGGTATTAAATGTAATGCCTAGGGGTGATGCTCTCCATGCAGCCGTGTTAATGGGGAAATGTCCAATTTTGAGGCTTCTGATCGAGAAGTACAACTTTTCACCCGAAGAAGAAGATATCTGGGGTGAAAACTGTATACAGTTGGCTGAACGTCTGACTCGGCCAAAATGTTGGGCTTACTTGGCTACCAAAATTCGTCCAAGTAATGAGGGTAACACCCGAACGAGCCATCCACCCCTAAACCGGACCGATTTTCGAATGCGGTTGTGAATCTTGCCGTTATTTTGTGTAGCATAAACTTGTAGAGTAAAACCAAAGCAAGAAAAAGTCACGAGGCTTTTTCTTGCTTGATTTTAACATTGCTTTAGTAATAGAGACCCAAAGTTAGTTAAGGTTTACTTTTTGTACTGTTAGTTAATGAAATAAAGCAATTGATATCCAACACGATTTTACTTTGTACAGTAGTTTCTGAGATTTTTACAGATCGTCCTAGAAAAATTTGGCGTTGTTTTCGTATGCGTAAACTAGTGCGGTATATTTGTTTTCGTAACACAGCCCAGGTTGATTTTGATACTGTTAGTTAACAAACAGGATGTGAATTTGATAACTAGCCACCTGACTTACAAATTGACCAGATACTCAGGTTGGGTTGGGAAATCTCGTATACATTTTCAAACATAATTTTGTTCATTTTTGTACCGTTTGAGAATTGCAAATAAGGTGTAATTAGCAAGGCGCCCGACAAAGTGAAAGTATGACGATCGAACGGACGATGCTAGATTGGTTTGGTATTCTCTGATGCCAGTAGCATCCTCGCCGGCGTGGGAGTATGCCGCATTTCAGCCGAAACCCAAAATAGATCGCGACTGTAATAGAGTGGAAAATTTTATATTTTTTCGGCGCAAATAAACAAGGCTACAATATTCCAGGAGTGTTGGCAAAGTCCGTGATTATCTATTGTAAAAGTTTAAACGATCTGAACCGGGACAAATTAAAACCGAAGCCTAGCTGTATGAATTAGTAGTGATAGATGGTATGTTCTGCATCAACCGAACCGAGCCTTACTGCGCATGTGCACCTGCGCGCGCATCTGTCAACTGCCATCTATCATCTGTCATCTGTCAACTGTCATCTATCATCTGGCAACTGTCATACGTCATATGTCAACCGTCACACTCTTGGGCGTTAGTTACTTTGGTCTTAACTACTTGGGGGCTTTAACTACTTGAGGCTTTTTAGTTGTTAATGGACATTAACTACTTGGGCATCAACTACTTGGGGCATAATCTATTTGGGACCTAACTGTCGGACATTAATACTACTCCTTAAAATATTATTTCATGAATATGACGTCAAAAACTTTTTTCTTTATTTTTACCCATGCTAGGATTAGAACCGGGGACCTGTATGCTGGAATATAAGCGCTCTAACCAATCTCGACATCGAGTTCCAGTAAAATATTGTGCTGATGAGATAAGAGTCCTCGTTTTCAATTAGAAATTTAACATACGTAACGTGTTCAAAACGGCGTTATAAGTCATGTATAAAAGTATGTCAGCTGTCACCCGTCATTTAAGATATGTCAACTATCACTTGTCACTTATAAAACGTCAAAATTAAAAACTGACATACGTCACGTGTTCAAAATGACGTTATAAGTCATGCGTAAAAGTAAGACAGCTGTCACCTGTCATTTAAGATATGTCAACTATCACCTGTCACTTATCAAATATCAAAATTAAAAACTGACATACGTCACGTGTTCAAAATGACGTTATAAGTCATGCGTAAAAGTAAGACAGCTGTCACCTGTCATTTAAGATATGTCAACTGTCACTTGTCACTTATCAAACGTCAAAATTAAAAACTGACATACGTCACGTGTTCAAAATGACGTTATAAGTCATGCCTAAAAGTAAGACAGCTGTCACCTGTCATTTAAGATATGTCAACTGTCACTTGTCATTTGTTAAACGTCAAAATTAATATTTGACATACATTACGTGTTCCACGTGACGTAACAAATCGTTTGGAGAAAACCCGATACCAATCGATCAACTCTTTGGTGAGTTATCGCTTATTAAGGCCAATGCCTTAATGGCTGAAAAGAATCAGTCAATCTTCTATTAGTTAAACTGTTTAAACATCCCTCACTTAGATTACTGCTAAAGCCCGCAACACTACCTAAATGACAATGTAGTGGCCATTTTCAATAACCTGTGCGTAGTATAAATCAACATACTCCGTATATTCTATAGAAATCAGTATACCTCGTATATTCTAATATACATATACCGCATACAGCAGTTATCGCTTTACGCTCAATGTCTTAATATTTATTTACCTCGTATATCACAATATTACATGCTATAAATAATGCGTCATCATTGGGAACATTAGTAATTCAAACGAGAGTTATGTTAATAATTATTTATCTATCAGCTTTCTAGAACAGACCTTCATATCACTTTCTACTGAGATATTAATGTTTGTTTAGATAAACTAGGTACTATAAAAGCGTTCTTGCCCTATTATTGTCAGATTAGTATTACTTACGATTTTGTACTGTTCAAGTCATTGTAACTGCTAATTCTCAATATTGTAAATAAAGTGTTTTTTAAAAACGGTGTTTCCCGAGTAAAACACATAACTGGCGCAGTCGTTGTAGGATCCAGAAGGCGAATTCCTGAAGAAATTTGCAATTTGTCGTTGGTTTTAACCATTCATCTGAAGAAGAAACCTGGACTCAGAATACTTCACAAGTAAGTGTTGAGCTTCCTGTGTTCCCTCAATTTCCTCTTTTATATTTAAAGTGAATTTTAAATACTTGCAATTTTAAGTGAAAATTTCTTTTTGCAATTTAGTAAAAAGCGAAATTTTCTGACGAATAATAATTCAACAATTTTTATAGAAATAGCAAACAAACTAAACTTACCTAAGAAAATTTTTTATGTCAATTAGTGTAGAAAATTTAGCTGAAACATTAAAAGTAATGTCTCTAAGCGGTAACAATAGCATTAGTGGCATTACTTTGCCAACAGTACAAGCGCGAAAGAAATCGCAAACACTATTCGCCCTTTTTCAGGACGTAGTGAACATTTAGAGTCATTTATCAATGCAGTTGATAAATTCTATGATAGGTACGGTCGAACGGCTGATTTAAGCGAATTCGTTTTTGCATCTACTTGTTCTAAAATTGTTGATGAGGCAGGAGACTTTTTACTATGTAGACCCGATTTAGATACATGGCCACAAATGAACGAGACCCTCACAAATAAATTCGGCGATAAAACTGATAGGCATGTGCTTCAACAACAATTTATATTTTTAACAAGAAACAAAAACGAAAATATTATCGATTTTCTAGAGAGACTCAAAGTGCACAAAATGTGTCTGAATTTACGAATTAATTCTGACCCCGATTTAAGTGCAACTACCAAACTCTCTTTAATTGATCAAAACGAAGCAACAGCTGTAACTGTCCTTATGACAAACACAAACGCGGAATTAAGAACCCTCCTTATGTTAAAAAACCCCAAAAATATTGAAGAAGCCACCTCATGTGTCATCAATCATTCGCTCCTAGAGCAACAACTATCGTTAAGACACCCTTCACGTCCGTTTAAACCCACACAACCCGCATACAGGCCTACACCCAACTTTAATAATCCACCACAACACTACTTTTCGCAACCCCAGTCTCCTCGAAATTTCATATCCAATAGACAACCATTTAACGCAAGACATACCTTCATACCTATTCAAAACCACCAACCACGATTCCCTAGTCAACCTATTAATATAAATCCACGACCACTACAAAGATATTTTCCCACAAATGCACAAGTTTTCGGAAAACCCAAAAAGGTATTTTCCCCAAAAAATTCGCATAAATCCCAAAACAAACCCGAAGCAATGTCAACCACTACTAACATACAATCTCTTAGGAATTTACAAAATCAAATCAAAATAACAATTACTTTCAAAGAAGAGGACCGCTTAATTTCATTTCGGAAGAATTAACAAATTTAGAAACTAACCCCTTTTGCAACACCACCGACTTTCACGGCAATGATTATTACCTTAATGATAACTATTTAAATACCAATGATTATGAAAACAATTACAATGAAGCTCCTTTTAATTACCACCAAGGTGAAAACGAAGATATTAGTGAAAATTATTATGACAACAACATTAACGATCATGACCCACAGACAAACGAACAAAATTTTTACCAAACCGAGACACCAATCGACACATCATAGACCTAAATAATTTAGTGCCGAACTCATTACCTTATATCCAAATTAGCGAACCCCCAATTAAACTCCTAATCGATACCGGTTGCCATCCTTCTCTCTCAAGACCTTACATCGCAGAAAAATATTTCCCTAATTGTATATTCAAATCAAATACGCCTATAGTTACGTGTGCTGGCAATCGCGAATCTAATTTTAAAGCTCATATTCCCTTGTTTAAAGACCTCTATCCATTAAAGGGCACCTTAGAATTCGTCCTTTTTAATTGTCATGACTATTTCGATGGCATAATAGGCATTAGAGATTTACGAAAACTTAATCTAAACATTGACCTTAACAATAAAATTATTTTTAATAATAAAATAAAAATACCACTTTTCTTCAGACAAGATTTTTTTTACACAAAAAATTGAAGTACCTGCTCAAATGTCGATTTTAAAACAAATAAAAACTAGTTTACCAGACGGTGACTTCTTTATTCCTGACCTAACAAATAATAGCATCGAAATACCAGGTAGTCTATTGACCATTAAAAATGGGTTAACTATAATAGAGTTTCGAAATCCTTCATCGGAAACAGTAATTTTATAAATTAACGACAACTTTCTTAACAACTTTGCTAAAATATATTCCGAAAATGAGTTTGAATGTTTTAACATTGAGGAAATCTCTCAACGGCAAAATTTAGAAAATTGTGATTTTGATTTTCCTCTTATAAGAACAGAACATTTAAATCATGAAGAAAAACAAATGTTAAAATCTTTACTATTTAGATATAAAGAAATCCTACATAAGCCTGAAGATAAATTAACCTTTACGAATAAAATAAAACACGAAATCAAAACAAAAGACGAAATACCTGTCCACACAAAATCATATCGCTATCCATACGCTCACAAAGCAGAGGTACAAAAACAAATCTCAAAAATGTTAAACGACGCCGACGGTATCATTAGACCATCTCAATCTCCGTGGAGCTCTCCCATATGGATTGTCCCAAAAAAATTGGACGCTAGCGGAAAACAAAAATAGCGGATTGTAGGCGATTATAGGAAAATTAACGAAAAAACAATAGACGATAGGTATCCCCTCCCTAATATTTCAGATATCCTAGATAAATTAGGCAGATGCCAGTATTTTACAACCCTAGATTTAGCTTCCGGGTTTCATCAGATCGAAATGCACCCTAATTCAATAGCAAAAACGGCCTTCAGCGTTGAACACGGACATTTCGAATACGTCAGAATGCCATTTGGTCTAAAAAACGCCCCCGCTACATTTCAACGCGTAATGGACAATGTTCTTAAAGACTTACAAAATAAAATTTGCCACGTGTATATGAACGATATAATAATATTCTCTACATCCCTTCAAGAACACATAAATAATCTCATACAAGTATTTGACAAACTAAAAGAAGCTGGTTTTAAAATCCAATTAGATAAATGCGAATTTCATTGCAAATCCATGGAATTCTTAGGTCACGTGATTACACCCGAAGGAATAAAACCCAATCAAAAAAAATAAAAGCGATAAAAAAATTTCCTATTCCAAAAACAGCAAAAGAAATAAAATCATTCCTTGGACTTGTAGGATATTACAGGAAATTTATTAAAAACATTGCTAAATTAACTAAACCCATGACTCAGTGTCTAAAGAAAAATACTAAAATAGAACATTCCCCTGAATTTGTAAACTCATTTAACACTTGTAAACAGATTCTTAGGTAGAGGAAATGGAGGCTGGCGGCTCGGGCTCCCCGTATCTGTGGGAATGCGAGGAGCAGAAAAGGACCGAGCCGGAGCAGATGGACGTGGACCATTCCCCGTACGCTTCTTGTCTTGCTTCTCCTCCGAGAAAGGCCGCTAAACGACCAGCAGCAGCGGTCAATCCTCGGGACAAGGGTGAGGAGGGGCCTTCTTCTTCTTCACAACCACCAGCCTAAAAACGCTCCCGGTGGATGGACGAGGGTGACGATGGCGGCTATACATCCGATTCAGAATCCTCTGATAGGTGGTCACTCTCGCCATCACCAACACCATCTTGCGCCGATGATCTAGACTTGAACTGGTGGTATACTTGGGAAGAAGAGACAGAAAGGTGCGACAAACTGGTCAAGTTGGAGAGGAGGGTCTACGAAGGACCACCACCCCCAGTTCGTCCTCCTCTCCCACCATCGCCAGTAGAGTGGGATAAGAAGTAGTAGCCTCCATTTTAAAAAAAATTATATATCATAAAATAAAAAATTAATTGTACATAAAAGTATTTTATTTACCTATTTTATCCACAATCCCTTAAACCTAAGCGGGGCCTCAGCTTGGCAACAACAATACTGAAAAAATATTCTTATTTAATGTACATATCTACTGCAACTTTAATAGCATTCCTTAAACCTAAGCGGGGCCTCAGCTTGGCAACAACAATACTGAAAAAATATTCTTATTTAATGTACATATCTATTGCAAATTTAATAGCATTAGATCACTGGTTAGCGAGGAATTTTTTGGAAAAAAAACTATTTGCGTGTGTGTTCAAGGAATTCACACCTAATCAAGCATATTAATAGACAATTACGTAGCGAATTTTTTTCGAAAAAACAATATAATTAAAGTCACACCATAAGCAAAGCTAACCACACCTAGGCCATGCCGCACCAAAGCCAAGCCTAATAAGCAACAATTACTTATTCTAATTTATTCTTAGTCATTAAGCATAAAATTAAAGGCACATCCTTAACTGGGTAGATACACTTTTAAGGATGATGCAACATTCCTCACATTCCAATCTGATTTAGAACCCCGCTTGGTATACTACTACCGTTTTGAAAAAAGTAAAAAAAGTCAATGTTTGAAAATGAAATATTTCTTTTAATTCTCTTCAGTCTGCGATACTGGGGCCGTACATGGGGTCTTCTAATGTTGCCATGATGTCCTACGCTAGCCAAAAAAAGCGAATTTTCGAAAATTTCAGGGTGGCGTAACCCCTTAAAATATGCAAAACTTTCCAACGAAACTAAAACCCTAGCTATTAAATATGCCTGGATTCTTTCGTAACGCATACCGTTGCCATAAGGTGTAATAGACGCTTCCAGACATGCATTAATGTATAAAAATTTCATTACTTATCTTCAAAAAAAGTGTAGGGTAGCGGCGCTTCCCTCACCAAATTTATCTATATAAAATTTTCCAAACTAAAGAAATTAATAAAACCAAAATATCAATAATTAAAAAAAATCGTCTAAAAATTCTCTTATTATCTTCTAAAACATATCTGTCCTACATTTTTCTTTTGTTTCCAGTATTACTAGTCGTACTATCTGCCTATCTGTAAGAGTGTATTTAGACAATATTTTAAAATATTCTACAAATTAAGCCACTTTAAAGTGTGCCATATTTTCTAAAATTAAAAATATATATTACACACCTGCCGGTGCCCTAATTTCGCGCAAAATGTTGTTTTCTCACGATGCTTTTTAGGACGTGTATATTAAAGGCGTATCTTGACCTGATTGGAATGCATCGCTTAACGACCTTTCTTTTGGTCTGCATTTATATATCCTCTTTTGGACACGCATATTTATGAGCGTATATAATTATATATTGACTTTAATGGAATGCTGTGAAGGTTTTGCTTAACGACTCCTTTTTTCGAGACATTGGCAAACTGCATCTTGATAAAGGGAAAACCAGCCGTATATTAAACTTCATGGGCGTCCACAAGGGGTGTATTTCTTTTTTTACAATACAAATAAAGAAAATAATTGCTTATAATTATTTTAAATTATTTTAAATGTTAATTATTAGTTAAAAAGAAATATATTTTCCTTTCTTCTATTTAAAAAGATAGGGGTGCTAGTACAACCCCTTGCTTCTTAAAACTTATAGAAAGAAATATAATATTCTTTAATTTATTCGTTTTAAAGAGGTGGATAAGAAATACTATATTTTCCATTCCTCTTCTATTTAAAAGCTAGGGGGTGCACATCCCCTAGCATTTTAAAACTTGTAGAAAAAAATTACATTTTTAATGTATTCGTATTAAAGAGGTTAATTGAAAATACTAATTAAAGATAATAAATAATTATGTTTAAATAAACGGGTACAAAATTATGCTCACGTGACTCGCAAATTAGCATAATTAACGCCAAGTATTGTATGTAAACGTAAAAATTATCAAACCAATATTAAACAATGTTTGGGATAGTGTGAGACGACACTGATCGAAATTTTGAGGCTGCACTTCGCCCTGCAAAAGTGAAATCTTTGGTTTTTAAGGTTTCTCCTGATATTTGAAGTTGTAGCGTTTCGCTACAACGTTACGTAAATTTAATTATAAATTAGCATATTAATTTAAAACATTTAATTTTAAGTTAATATTTGGGTACTATTGAGTTATCTAGCGCATTCGCCAGATATATATAAGTTAGTGCCGTACTTCTGAAATGATTTGTATGACGTCAAAATATCGTGAAAAATCAATATATTGGAGTTTGCGTATCTGTTCTTTGGCAGAAATTTGGTCGTTTAGGTAAATATGCATATACAATGTAGTTTTTGAATGCTATCCTTTTTTAACTTGGAATAAATCAACATCAAGGTACTATTTCAGAGTGTTCTGAGCGGAATGTTCAGAAAGACTTCTTTCCTGTTGCTAAGAAGGACACCTCCTGCAAGTCCGTGTGTGGAGTGAGGTATTTTACACACGTGAACCATCCCTTAACCCAATTTGGGCTTTTGTATCTTAAGTTTCCTATTATAGAATGGTTCTTTAATGTCTTAAGGGTTTATATTACCTAATTAACAGTTTTTTGGACACTGTGCTAATGCTGAATGATGAAGATTGTATATTAGTCGTATTCCTCCATGCCTTCATTCTTCATTCAGGTTGGGTTAATTATAATCCAGTTTTTTCATGATCATCTTTTGAAAATTCGTTTCTTATTTCAGTTCATTCATTAGAATATACCTTTATCTACCTTCAAGTTCCTGTATTTTCGACAAGAAATGCCTATTTTGATTCAAAAACTCTCAAAAATATTTTGAGGTAAGATACCTTCAACAACGTGTAATATGCCATTACTTATTGTTTTTTATTGTTATTCTAGAGTTTTTTCCTTGGGGTACACACTGGTGTACAACATTCAAGTACGTCTTTCCCCCTACCTACTTACGTTTCCTGCCTGGATAACACGTATTTCATGGTTAGTTCCTGAGAAATTCCGAACAAACTTTTGTGGATCATTTCCTGCCGAAGAAATATGCTGATAGCAAAGGCCAGTATATTCCATGTATTTGCATAATTTAACATCAGTCTAATATGATCTGCAATGCGTTAGATATTTATTTTTATGGTTTTTATGCGTATTAATACCTAATTTAAAATGATATTAATTTCATAACTTTCTCTTATGTAAAACTTTTCTGATTTGTTAGTGTTGTATTTTTTGTGCGTGTCAATTTGATTGATCAATCAACCATTCGAATGCGTTAATGCGTAATTAAGTTGGGGTGGGGGGTATTTGGGAATTTATTTTCTGCAATCAGAAATGTTATTTTTTTAATTATTGAGCAATAACTTATTTTTTTAATTAAAATAAGTATTAATATACTTGTTAAATTTAGTCAATGGTAATCTGCTTTTTATTTTAACATCTTCTTTTCTAAGAATTCATCTCCCAGTCTGGGGGTTCTTTTTCACTTAAAGCAAATTATACAGACTGGGTGGCGCCTTGTTAGAAAAGTGAACCACACTACTAACTCATAACCTAGTGCTCACCGATGAACAGCTGCCGTCGCTGGAACGTTCAGGAATATTATATATTGTATATTACTATACAATATATTTTATTTTTGTGAAAAATAACGTGACAATAAGATTTGGCGCCCAAGTGCGTGGGGCTTGAGTGTGCTTCACTATTTCTAATTTTCTAATTTTTATTATTATTTTTCATAAATTTGATTATATTATGCAGACTATAAATTTATTATAACTAACCCCTACTAACTTATATATTTTTTTATTGTCTACGCAATATTAATAAGTAGTTGTCTTTCAAATTGATTTTTCAGGTTAAATATTATTATATAGATTTTGTCTTTCTCTGTCAAAAGTTAAATGGAGTATTCTGGTTTTAAACAGTTTTTTTAATTTTGGTCTAAATAATCGGTACAATTTCAATATTAATATCGTGATATTTCTTTATTTGTTTTGCTGGTCTCCTCTAATCAGTAGTAGCTTTTTGTAAACAATCAAATAAAATTTTATTTTAATAACTAGTCCGTGCATTTTGTTTACTAAGTTTTTTTAGCAGAAACTGAAAGTGATAAATAAATACTTTTGTTATTTGTCTGACAATAACACGATGAGATTTTTAAATTGGAAAAAATTAATTTCTTTCCGGTAAAACCATTTTTCATATTTGCAAATTTTTTGTGATAGTTCGCATACTGTAGTGTAAATAGTTGCTATCTTGTTTATTTGTTTATACATATTTTTGAAGAATCTTTATATAAAAATAGTTATGTGCACTTTAATTAATTTTTTTATGGGTTTGAGTTAATTCAAAATGGATCTTTCTTTTCATTGCAATCACCTTTTGGATTTCGAACTTGACTATGAACTTGCGATACGTTCAGTAATTTCTACACGTAATGTTAGCGATAAGCGAAAAATTTTAGGAAAACTTTTAAAAAAAGAGGCAACTTCTGGTAAACCAGGAAGCCAAATTTGCATGGAAGCTTATGCTAGCGATTTTAAAAATGAAGAGAAAGAAATTAATAAAAGTATTCTTTCTATTTCTGATGCTATAGCAGATTTTGAGGGAACAGTAACTGATTCCGCTTTCTTACGCATTAAATCCAGAATTAACCATCTTATTGGTCGCGTAAAACGAATTCCAATACCAAACGCCGATCCGGACGAAGTGGTTAAATTTAAAAACGAAACTTATGCATCATGTCTAAAGTTAGAAGCTGACTTAGATGATAAAGTCACGACTGATCCTTTAGCACAAGCCAGTACTTCCTTCTTTCCTCAGCCTTCTTCGCCCGTGGTTAATTTAAATCCGGTAATAACTTGTTCGGCTAATAAGCAACCTATATCTTCGTGGGGTGTCAAATTTAATGGAGATCCGAAAAGGGTATTTTATTTTATAGAACGCGTAACTGATTTGGCGCAGGCGCGAGAGGTTACTGATGATCAATTATTCAACTCGGCCGTGGAATTTTTTATTGGTGATGCTTTTATTTGGTATAGAAATACTAAATCGTCGGTTACAAACTGGGATTCGTTAATTCAACAATTAAAAAAGATTTCTTACCTCCATTTGCTGATGATGAAATATGGGAAAGTATAAGACAAAGAAGACAGAGAAAACAAGAATCTGTTACTACCTTTATAGCACAATTAGAGAATCTTTTTAGTCGTTTATCTACGCGTCCTGCAGAAGTCACCAGACTTAAATATATTAAAAAGAATCTTTTACCTGATTATGTTCATCAACTTGCCTTACATACTACCGACTCAGTTATGGAGTTAACTGCTTTGTGTAGGAAACTTGAAGAAGCTGCCTATATTACCTCGCGTAAATCTACCCCTCAACTTTCTTACCTTAGTAATTCCCATCCTTCTAAATTTATTCAGAGAAAAGAAAAAGATAATAAACCTTCATTTAGATCAGCCCAGTCACGATCGATAGACGAGGCTAATCAAATTAACGTAATGAATGAAATTAAAAACGATTTACCTGATACAAGCAAAAGTAAAGTCATTTGTTTCAACTGTCATCTACCTAATCATACATATAATGTTTGTAAGAAAAAAAAAGCATTTTTTGTTATAAATGTGGGGAGCCTAATGTAAAAATTTCTTCCTGTCCAAAGTGTACAAAAAACTAAGTTCTTCAATGCCTGTTAGTGGTCGAGGCATTGATCGGTCTAAACAACAGACCACACTAAATTATTCGTTTTTTTGCAAATCAGATTGGACTTCTTGGCTAAAATTTGTTTCTGACTTTTATAAACAAAAACACAATAAAATTTCTGAAGCTTTACCTTTATTTGTAAATAAAGAATCTGATAACAGACCCTATCTTTTAGTAAGATTGTATGATCGTAACATTAGTGTTTTATTTGATTCAGGGGCTAATTTTTCTATAGTGGGAGCTGAAGGGTTGAAAATTTTAAAGTGCTTTAACGTTAAAATATACCCAGCAACAATTACGAATATTTTTACAGCTGATGGCACTTCTCAGAAAATAAGCGGTGTTGCCGACTTGCCAATTTTTATTGATAATTCCTGCCAAATTATTAAAGTTTTAGTTGTACCTTCCGTTACTCATTCCTTTATATTCGGAAGCGACTTTGCTAGACAGTTTAATTTGCTAATAGATTTTAAAGAAAATAGTTGGTTTATACGTAAAGATGATACAGTTATTTCAACAGTTTCGGGCAATAATTTTAATTTCTCTTTTCCAAAACTTTTCTCTCTAGATGAATTATCATCAAAACAGAAAGCTGAAGCTTTTAAAGTTATATAGGCTTTTAAAGCCATAGATAGTAAAGATAGATTGGGTAGAACAGATAAAATTAAATTGACGATAGATACCGGTGATAATAAACCTTTTAAAGTAAAACCATATCTTCTCTCACCTTATTTACAAGACATTTTAAACAAAGAATTAGATTCGATGTTAAAGTTAGGCGTTGTGGAAGAGTCACAAAGTCCTTGGAGTAGTCCAACTTTATTAGTTAAAAAATCGAATGGAGAATATCGGTATTGTTTTGATGGACGTTTCCTGAATAAATTTACGAAACACGATTCCTATCCCTTACCTCATATTGATCGTATACTTAATAATCTTCGAAATGCAAAATTTATCTCATCTATTGATTTAAGAAAGGCCTTCTGGCAAATTCCTCTTGACTCTGCTTCTAAGGAAAAGACAGCTTTTTCTGTTATTGGTAGAGGTCAATTTCAATTCACTGTTATGCCTTTTGGGTTATGTAATTCGGCTCAAACACAACAAAGATTGGTTGACGCTATCTTTGGACCAAAATATGAGCCCCATATCTTCTCTTATCTCGACGACATTTTAGTGTGTTCTCCTGATTTTAATCATCACGTTGAACTTTTGACTACAGTCAAAAATATTTTGAAAGATGCAGGGCTAACTATTAATTTAGAAAAATGCAACTTCTTTAAAACTTCACTCAAGTACCTTGGTTTCATAGTAGGTAATAATTCACTAACTACGGATCCTTCGAAAGTTGATTCTATGGTTAATTATCCTCGTCCTCGTAATACTACTGAGATTAAACGTCTTTTGGGAATGTGTTCTTGGTACAGACGTTTTATCCAAAATTTCTCATCTCTTATCGCACCCCTTAATGCTGTGCTTAAAGGCAAAAAGAAGAAACAGCCTGTCTCATGGAATGACGATGCCGAAGCCGCGTTCGTTAATATTAAGCAAAAGTTGGTTTCTGCGCCGATTTTATCCCAACCTAATTTTTCTCAGCCATTTACAGTACAGTCTGATGCTTCCGACGTAGGTTTAGGAGGTGTATTGACTCAGCTTATTGATGGAGAGGAGAAGGTGATATCGTATGCAAGCCGAGCATTATCGAGAGCAGAAAGAAATTACTCTGTGACAGAAAGGGAGTGTTTAGCAGTTATTTTTAGTATTGAAAAGTTTAGACCGTGGATTGAAGGTACTTGTTTCACTGTCATCACAGATCACTACAGTTTGCTTTGGTTAAATAACCTTAAAAACCCTTCAGGTCGACTCTCCCGTTGGATTCTTAAACTTAGACAATATTCCTTTGATTTGCAGCATCGCAAAGGTTCGTTGAACGTTGTTCCTGATGCATTAAGTAGAATTCCTTATTCTGATATACCTGATGATCCTGTCGACTGTTCTTCATGTCCTATGCCTATATCTAAAGACGAAGTGTCTTTGTTATCTGTAGATTTAAATTCTCTTGATCCTTGGTATTCTTCTTTGCGTGAAAGATACTTTCTTTTCCTGATAAATATCCGCAATGGAAGGTCGAGAATTGTACAGTTTACAAGCTTATTCCTTGCCAATCAACATATGTGTTTAATTCGACGGAATGGAAATTGCTAGTTCCAAAATCACAAATAACTAAAATTCTTGAATCTTGTCATAATCCCCCTACATGTGCACATTTCGGTTTTCGCAAAACATTGTTTAGAGCACAAGAATCATACTACTGGCCTCATATGAGATCTGACGTGCTAAAATTTGTACGCAAATGTTTGGTATGTGGTGCTCAAAAACATTCAAATACCGCCAGGATTGGTACCATGGGGGGAGAAAAAATTGTTGATCGTCCATTTCAGATTTTGTCTATTGATCTTGTTGGTCCATTTCCTAGAAGTAAAAAAGGTCATAAGTGGCTTTTAGTTATTTCAGACTGGTTTTCTAAATACACCCTCATTTTTCCTCTTAAACATTCGAAGTCTCCCGTTATAGTTAATCATTTGGAGAATGATGTATTTCTTATCTTTGGAGTTCCTCAATATATTATTTGTGACAATGCTACTAACTTTATTAGTCGCAACTTTAAAGATCTTTGTGCCAAATATAAAGTTAAACATTGGTATACTCCCTTCTATTCACCACAATGTAATTTTGTGGAGAGAACAAATAAGACCATCACTACTGCTATTCGTTGTTATGTTGACAAGCACGATGATTGGGATCTGCATATTTCTGAGATCAGACAGGGTATAAATACTGCTGTCCATGAAGTGACAGGCTTTCCTCCTGCTTATTTGAATTTTGGAAGGCATATACCCCTCTCGGGCGATTACTATAGTCAGGTTCCTCCTGATGAATCAGTTGAGATTTTACCTGGCGACAGAAATACATATGCAGATTCTTTTACTGAGTTTCGCTGTTTATTCCAGGAAGTACGTCAGAAACTTCACACCGCTTATGAGAGGAATGCGAAGTCGTATAATCTCCGCAAACGAGATGTTAGTTTTCAAATTGGCGACAAGGTTTGGCGTCCAAACAAAATATTATCTAGTGCTCCGAATAAATTTTCTGCAAAACTTTGTCCTAAAAATATTTTATCTGTCGTGCATAAAAAACTTTCACCTTTAGTTTACGAATTAAAAAATATTGACGGATCCAAAGCAGGAAGATGGCATGTAAAGGACTTAAAACCTTACCTTGGTTCTGTGGAATCCTTGAGAAGGGGAAGTATTTCCACATCTTCCTAAATATCTTACCTTATACCTTACCTTATATCTTACCTTATAACTTACCTTATATCTTACCTTATATCTTATCTTATATATTACCTTATATCTTATCTTATATATTACCTTGATTATATAAACCTTCTCTTATACCTTACCTTTGTTTGTACATAAACAAATTGAAGGAGATTACCTTTAGCATAAAGTAAAGCTTTATGTAATTTTATTGGCTAAAGATATGTTTACCTTGGCCTTAATTTTCTCGCACTCTTGCGCTTTTTTCCTTTTTTGGACTAACTTACATTGCCAAAATATTTTGTTGGTACCTTAAAATTTTATTTTGATATAGACAATGGATCTTATTTTCTAATACCTCGTGTAAATGCTTACCTTATTAATTTAGTATATAGATTAGTTTTCTTCTTAAGATAAGAGGATTTATCTTACCCTTTTTGTATAGTGTATACTAATAAATATTCCCCGATTTAGACGTAATTTACTTTCGTCTTTACCTTCTCTTATGCTTTCCGTTTTATTGGTAACATAAGTTGTAATTGAGTGCTGTAAGGCTGATGACGAGGACTTCTACGCCATTATAGGTGTCGCAATATCAGCTATCCTGGGCCAACTAACCTTTACCCAGTGGGAGGTAGCTTAAACCTGCACTAGCATTCCAATCCCAGACGGTTTCCTATGATTCTTTTCCCGAAATAATTTACCTTAATTTTTTTGCCCATGCTAGTCTTAGACTGCAAAAGTGTACTAGCAGAGCTGAATCCCTCTGTCTTTTCTCTAACCCTTTTAAGTTTCTCAGAAGATAGGAGTAACTCATTTTCCTTTTCTTTCTATTTTGTTAGTTTTAGTTCTATATAGTTTTATTTTATTTAGTCCTACTAATTAGCTATTCTAATCTGATTATCATAGGGTACTTTTTTTTATAGTATGTTGTCAAGCGACAACGTCAGGTTTTTAGAGGACATTCCCGAATATGACCCTCATAGATTGTGACCTTTCGATGATGACCTACCGATGACGACCTCCGCGAGGACGTGTGATACGCGCAAGCTATCAAACTAAAAATCTGACGTATCTGACACCTGTCAAGTTCTGACAGCTAAACATTTTTTTATGTTATCTATACTATTGTTATAAATAGTCTATCTTCGCTGACTATTTTTTTTAAGGAGAAGGGCAGTGTAGCGTTTCGCTACAACGTTACGTAAATTTAATTATAAATTAGCATATTAATTTAAAACATTTAATTTTAAGTTAATATTTGGGTACTATTGAGTTATCTAGCGCATTCGCCAGATATATATATATATATATATATATATATATATATATATATATATATATATATATATATATATATATATATATATATATAAGTTAGTGCCGTACTTCTGAAATGATTTGTATGACGTCAAAATATCGTGAAAAATCAATATATTGGAGTTTGCGTATCTGTTCTTTGGCAGAAATTTGGTCGTTTAGGTAAATATGCATATACAATGTAGTTTTTGAATGCTATCCTTTTTTAACTTGGAATAAATCAACATCAAGGTACTATTTCAGAGTGTTCTGAGCGGAATGTTCAGAACGACTTCTTTCCTGTTGCTAAGAAGGACACCTCCTGCAAGCCCGTGTGTGGAGTGAGGTATTTTACACACGTGAACCATCCCTTAACCCAATTTGGGCTTTTGTATCTTAAGTTTCCTATTATAGAATGGTTCTTTAATGTCTTAAGGGTTTATATTACCTAATTAACAGTTTTTTGGACACTGTGCTAATGCTGAATGATGAAGATTGTATATTAGTCGTATTCCTCCATGCCTTCATTCTTCATTCAGGTATGTTAATTATAATCCAGTTTTTTCATGATCATCTTTTGAAAATTCGTTTCTTATTTCAGTTCATTCATTAGAATATACCTTTATCTACCTTCAAGTTCCTGTATTTTCGACAAGAAATGCCTATTTTGATTCAAAAACTCTCAAAAATATTTTGAGGTAAGATACCTTCAACAACGTGTAATATGCCATTACTTATTGTTTTTTATTGTTATTCTAGAGTTTTTTCCTTGGGGTACACACTGGTGTACAACATTCAAGTACGTCTTTCCTCCTACCTACTTACGTTTCCTGCCTGGATAACACGTATTTCATGGTTAGTTCCTGAGAAATTCCGAACAAACTTTTGTGGATCATTTCCTGCCAAAGAAATATGCTGATAGCAAAGGCCAGTATATTCCAAGTATTTGCATAATTTAACATCAGTCTAATATGATCTGCAATGCGTTAGATATTTATTTTTATGGTTTTATGCGTATTAACACCTAATTTAAAATGATATTAATTTCATAACTTTCTCTTATGTAAAACTTTTCTGATTTGTTAGTGTTATATTTTTTGTGCGTGTCAATTTGATTGATCAATCAACCATTCGAATGCGTTAATGCGTAATTAAGTTGGGGTGGGGGGTATTTGGGAATTTATTTTCTGCAATCAGAAATGTTATTTTTTTAATTATTGAGCAACAACTTATTTTTTTAATTAAAATAAGTATTAATATACTTGTTAAATTTAGTCAATGGTAATCTGCTTTTTATTTTAACATCTTCTTTTCTAAGAATTCATCTCCCAGTCTGGGGGTTCTTTTTCACTTAAAGCAAATTATACAGACTGGGTGGCGCCTTCTTAGAAAAGTGAACCACACTACTAACTCATAACCTAGTGCTCACCGATGAACAGCTGCCGTCGCTGGAACGTTCAGGAATATTATATATTGTATATTACTATACAATATATTTAATTTTTGTGAAAAATAACGTGACAAAGTATACATAAGTTATTTCTTAATCAGTTAGTCAAGTCATTTTCTCTCAATAACGTCAATTTCATAAACATTTTTAAACTTTTATTTTTTTAATTTCTAATTTTTTTATTATGAATAACAGTCAAGCTCGGTACTGGAGAGGTCGTTTGCTTCGTTTAGAAGGAAACAGGGTGCAAGAAACAGTGCTGCAGCGAACGCTAGAGATCCGGCAACAGCTACCCCAGCTCCTGCAAGACAAGGAGCGGCTACAAGAGCAAAATATGCAGCAGGGGCAGCTGATACATCAGCTGCGGGAGCTTGTGCAGCAGCAGCGGGAGCAGTTAGATCAGATGCGGCGGTGGCTGGCATATCAACAGCGGCTACATGAGCTAGACATGGAGCAGCTACAGCCACAGCATCCTGACGACCCTCCCATATAGACCAATGAGGTGAGCAGTACGGCGGTTCGTCCCGCGGAATTGTATGGGACATATCGGGACTAGATGTGTGAAGTGTTTAGGGACAGTGTTAGGTAAATAGTGTTTAGAGACAATTTTCAGGTAATGTTAAGTGTTTTTCCAATTTTGCTTAGTTAAAAATATTTTAAAGGTGCTTTGTACATTTTCAAACCCCTAAAATAATTTCATTTTTAGATTTAGATAAACAAAATTATTTTGCTAAATATTTAATTTTAAATAAAGTGTAGTAATTAATGTTTAGATTCACTAAGAAGGTTTAAGATTTAGTATGAGTTTAAATTAAGATCTTATAGTTAATCAGTTATGTCTTGATAGGTTTTAGTCCTGTCACTGTTAATAATTCGTCATTAAAAACTTATGAATTATTCTGATATTTCAGCGATTTGCTTGGTATTTAAATTATTTTAATGTAATAATTTTTAGTTCTATTATTGTCGAAAGTACATACTAAAATTGCCGTTTTCTTTATAAATTTGTAAAAAACAGTAATAAATTCATAGTAAGTTATTTTATTCTTACACTTGCCAGTTTAAATCTTTCGGGTGTCAAATTAGACCGGACTAATATTGGAGAATCTGGTTGTAAATGTATTAATTTTTAAATAAAGTGCATATACGATCCGAACGCTTAAAACAAAGCAATGTTTGTAGAAAATAAAATACATTATATTAACTTTAATTTTGCGAAAGCAACAGTATACTTAATAAAGTAAAATATTTTACATTAACAAAGATTACATTTTTTTTAATTTTATGTAAAGTACCATATTATATTATAGCAATACATTTAATGTGGTATAATTGGGATATTTGTGTCCCTATCTGTATCACTTATTTTATATCCACTATTACAAATTAGACAGGTTGTTGGCAAAATTATTAGATATAGTGATCGTTTACAAATATGGAATGTAAGTCTTTTTTTGAATGTCTTAGTTTTCTTTTTATGTGCGTATTCACATGATTGTGGATCCCATTTAAAAAAAAATTGATGAATGTAGAAGCAAAAATAACAAACTACGTCGTTCACTGGAAATAATACTTTGTATAATGACGTAACTTTGTGTCACACAGAATATTTTTTCTAAATAGTCCACTTGTCCAGGTTGACGCATCAGAGATACACGCATTGTACCAACAATATCTCCTTCATCAAATTCCATGTCGGAATCACCCGATTCCGTCTCTATGGTTGCGAAGTTGTTGACATCTTCGTGATTATTTTTAAAAAACGTTTTACAAAGGGATCTGGATCTAGTTCTGGAGAGACGTTGTAGTCGAAGTGTGGAATAATTTCTTATACATCGATAACATCCATGATTTCTAATTCTTCTTCCATTTAAAATTTTTAATTATCTGTTAATTTTTAATTATAACTTTGTCAATTTTAATAAACTATTTTAATTTACTTTACACACCTACTGCTTTTGTAAACTTAAAATGTAGTTTCCAGACACAAAGCGAAATGATTTTATAAGGACAAAGTTGGTCACAAGGTTTCACTTAGGTAAAATTTAACTTTCACTCTTAACTTCGCTTTTATTCTTCATATGCGGTCTTAAAACGTCTCACTCCAGAGGCGGAGGAAAATTTTAGGCGGAGTAAAATTATCGAGGAAAACTAATTATAGGGAGTTAAACTAATTGTTATAATAAGGCTAATTGGGAGGTGGGTCTCAGTTTAGAGACGGAGGTAAAATTTTCTTCGGAGTAAAATTATTATGAGGTAAACTAATTATAGGCAGTAAAACTGATTAATTATAATTATGCTAATTAGGAGGAGGAGGGATTTACCTATTAATTTACTACTAGAAGGCTTTTTTATTAATTCGAAACGATAACGCTGCTAAAGTAGCTTTTGAATTTAAACTCGACGGTTATCCGGGACTTACAAACGAAACAATCGCAGATGGAACGATTAGAAAAGCAGTTAATAATGAAAAAATTGAAACATCAAGATATGGCTTTGCTCAAGCGAATCCGGGCCAAACTTTTTTCCAAGTCAACTGATATAGAAAAATACAGTGTCAAGCTTGCCGATCTTACATACAAGTATAATAAAATAACAAGCGAAGTAACACGTCAACGTAACGAAATAAAGACATTACAGGAGCAAATGGCCAGGTTACGGGAAAAAACGACCATTGCTATCGAAGAAAAAAATGAAATGGAAAAGCGGTTAAGAGAAGCGCGTTCGCAACTTTTGAATTCGGTTGAATTGTCGAAAAAAACTTAAAGCGTCCGAGGAAACAATAGACAATTACAAACAACAAGAGACACATCTTTTAGCCGAACTCTAAAAGTTAGAAATAGATCAGGCAAAAACCGACGAAAAAATGCGTATATATCGAATAACTCGAACAGAACAATCGCGATCTAGCGGATAGGCGAAATACTAGTACGATCCAATATCAAAATACCATAGATGACTTGAATGCGTATATCAGACGGATGAGGGACAAAGCAGATAGATCACTAAAATCATTTCCGAACAAGAAAAGAAAATTACAACGCTTCAACAATCTGCGAAGGGATTAAATCAAGCGCGGAGCGAAATCCGTAAACTTTCTTCGACAAATCGTCCACTGTCAGTCAAATTGATTAATATTAAAGAGCAAAGTAAAACGCTCATAATTCATCTTACCAATACCAGTAAAATTTACAAGAATATCGAAATTTAACAATTCTAGTCAGCGAATTGTTAAAGATATTTAAAAGTTGCACTACGTAAGGCGTGAGGTGGCTCTTTGAGAGTTACATTTTTTCCCACACATTTCGATCAAACAATGGTAGGTTTCGTTTCCCTCGCCCTCGATGGGAATATTCTTCTAGAAATCGGTTAATAAACGTATTGATCATTGTAGTCAAATTGTTAGAGGTAAAGTTGTTATTTTTCAGCCAAACTTTTATTATTCCCCTCAGTTTACTCATTGTTGTTACTTGCGTCGAATCTTCGATAATTTCAATGTCATTTTTAAATAGCAAGTAGTGATCCATTTGACGCAATATCCGGGTAGTTTCTTGTTCCATCATTTTCAGAATTAACATGTTAGCAATGCCACCATCCTCTGCGGTAGCCAAGTTAAGTAAATAGGTTCGAAGTAGGAAGTAAAAGCCCTTGATAACTGCACCTCTAATCTATTGTTGACGAGCTATTTGTAAGGCGATTTCTGGCGGAGCCACTGCATCAATTGAAACCTGATCTAGTTTTCCCAGTTGTAGAAATTTATGTTTGAAATGTAGAACTAAAAATCGGGTGTCGACACCTTGGTCGCAATTGTACATAACAGGCATTAAATTCTGCGCAAACGGACTGATAATCTGATTTAAATCGCTCGGTGCTTTGACCAAGGATTCGCAAGAAATTAAATAATTATCGCCCGTTTTAAATACGTTTCGTAGCAAATTGAGGAAAAAGGTTTCACCACTATCGCTGTTGCCGTACAATAAAATAGGTAACAGGATGCACTTGTTTATGCATCTTATTTCAACAATTTTTTGTTGCGCATTTTAATTCTTAGAAGACATATTGACTCATAGGTCAGATGCAATTATATGTGAAATTTACTTAATTGCAAACATTCATGACAATGACTTAAAAGAAAACAACTATAGCGTTACATCATGGAATAATTAAGAAGACAATGAGTATTCTATATATGTAAATATTACTAACTGGTTGTGTTCATTCATGCATATAATTTTATTAATTCTTTACTGCGTATCTGAATAACTAATTGGATACACATTGTTTGCATATATTAATAATTATAATTAGTATGTTGAATCAGTGGATCTTTCAGAAGTGAAGAGGTACCTAAGGAAATACATTTTCTAATTACATATACGATTTATGTATATTATTTTAACAAGTCTTTGTTACTTATTTGAATAACTAATTAGCTGCACATATTATACATATTAATGTCAATTAGTTGAGTGGCAATTAGGGGAATGTTTTTGTTTCTTAATTGGTTATATATGTTTTATGCATCATATTTTTATGATCTTTTGTACTAAGTATGATGGCCTTTCTTTTGTTAAGTAATAAGGATGCAATTATTTCTATGAATACTGCACAGGAAGGTAAGTGAGATTTTTTATCGAAAAATAGGAGAGACTGTTGTTTTAGTTAAGATTTTAGTAATAGGTAGTTACGGCTTTATGGTATTATGGCTTTTCCTTTGTTAAGTAATAAGGATGCAATTATTTCTATGAATAATGTACAGGTAGGCAAGTGGGATTTTTAATATAAAAATAGGAGAGACTGTTGTTTTAGTTAAGATTTTAGCAAGTGTTATAGGTAGTTAAAGAACAAATAAAAAGAAAAATGTCGTCAGAAGGTTTAATAAAACGTGTTTATTTGACAGAAGATAAGAGTGTGAAGTAAATGTAAATACTGGTAGTGAGGTTAAAAGATTTAAGTATAATACAATTGTTACTGTAAAACAGCAGAATTTGCGCCTTAATTATATCGACATTGAAGTTAAAAAGACTCCAGTATCGGTATAGAAGTAATAGATTCTACAGGAACTTCCAGTTTTCCAAAATCTTTTGAATTTTATTAAAATGAAATTTGTGTGGAAGTTAGAAAAGATATTAGTGCGTCAACTTCTACAAATATAAATAATGTAACAATATCTGAGGAACTACAAGATCAACCGATACAAGAAGAGGAAAATGAAGGTAATCAAGATAACCTTGGAGTCATCTTTTGTTAAACTCTATAGATATAGTTTTTAAGGATCCTAACATAGAATATATTTCCAATTTTCTATATGGAATATCAAACGGACAGTCGAGATGTTGAGAAAAGGTCAAAAGAACAAACTTTTTATCAATGAATTTCAATGAGTTATACGTAAAGAGTGACAATGACCAAATGTAATACATTTTATTTGGTTTATCATTCTTGTGGAAAATTAAAACAAACAATTCCCATCCATTATTTGTCAGTCGTGCTATTGTGAAGATGACCATTTTAACGCAGTTTTAAATAAAATCAAATTTTTTATACGTCCATCGAAATGTTTATAAATACATCAACATTTAAAAGAGAACTATCAGTGTTCATGGGGTTACAAGGAAACAGAAAATAAATTGTATTCTCCACTAATGAGAGTGTCAATGCTAAATGAGATAAATCAAGTATGGCATACTCATAAAACAAATAAATTACTTGCTCAATATTCCACTACAAATTAATGCAAATTATGTACCTCTATTGTATTGTAATGGTTACAGGTTTGTACCGAACAGATATTTAAATATTAAACCAATTTAATGATGCATAGATGAGCATTGGGTAATTACTAATTATTTAACATCTAAGTAATCCAATAAACATTGTTTATAATACTAACACATATTGCTTATGTTATTATTTTATATATGTGAGTAACAATTAACTTCAATCAATATAGTGGTAAAAACGAACCAACTTGTTTCAATGTTTTACATGGCGATCCCGCCAGGATTATGTAGTCCCTAACAACGTCAGAAAGCAAACTTTTGTTTTAACCACTCTTAATCGCTACTCTGATAAAACTTTTTTGTTTAAGTTTCCATAAGAACGTCACTACCACTTTTTCATATGAAGACTTTGAAAAACTAACAAATGAGTCCCAAGTTATTACCAATCTACAAACAGTTATTGCCAGTTTAGGAGATTTATCTTATCAAGGATTTAAACCAATGATTTGTTTAAAACTCTAGTAAATAGCGCAGTGAATAATAACAAAACTCAGGATGATCTTGCTAAAGATGTTTCAAAGCTTTTAAGTATCCTCCATCTTAGAGGTCCTAATATTAATAATATTAAAAAATATAATACATCATGCACTGAAGATCAGATGAAGGATTTACAGGCCTTGTTTTCAGTGTACAATATTAAAGCTAAAACTGGAAAAAATGCAAAAGCTGTAACTCTCCCACATTTATCACAGACCTTCCCAAATTTATCTTATAATATATGGACTGCTATGTCAGATAACAAATCTGTTAATATGCCAGTGTCTGAAGCTGAAGTAGGATTGTCAGGAACTGCAATGTTATCTCAAAATTATGTCCCATCTCTATATTTATTCATTGCATGTATCAATCAATTTTGTCTTATAAAACTGCAGCTCCATCACTTAAAAAAACAAAACAAGAACATTTTGTTATCTCCACAAAATTCACCCAATTGTCTGTTAATGGTTCAACAGCACTTGATGATGAAAAATATCATTTTGACAGTAAAATTACTACTTTAATTACAAATCTGGACAATAATAAATTTTACAAGACAATATTAAAATTCTTTTGCATAATGCCAAGTGATGCCTGGGAACCTATTACAAAATACCATTTACTAATGAATTATTGTGTGGCAAACTTAGAAAATATATCGATAATTCCTGTATCTGATTTTGATAAGATATATGCTGAATTGGAGAATTTATATAGATATTAGTGTTATTTAGTGTTATACAGGGTGTCCCGGAAGGTTTTCCTCATTTATTTGTCGAATATTACGCAAAGTAGTGAGAGTACGAGCGTCTGCATATGTTGGAAGGCAAGGCAGCGGCTTGGAAATCAGTTAAAATGGAGCGGTTTACCGGTGAACAACGTGCTATGTGTGTTCGAGCATTTTACGAGAACAATCATTCCTTAATAACAGTTCGACGTCTATATCGAGCCCATTATCACATTCATGACATAAATGAAGCACCTTAGGCGAGATTAATTAGATTTTGGGTTAATAAATTTGAACAAGAAGGCAACACCATGAATAAGAAGCCTACAGGTCGCCCCAGGGCTGCACGAAATCCTGAAAACATCGAGCGTGTTCGTGCCGCAGTAACGCGTAATTCACGGCGTTCGGTCCGAAAAAATGCAGCGGCCTTGAATTTATCAAAAACGGCTGTTCACACCATACTGACTAAAGATTTAAAGTTTCACCCGTATAAAATTCAAGTGGTACAGGCCTTGAAAGTTGAGGATTATCCACTTCGGGTTGCTCTTGCGGATACATTACTTAACACTTTTGAAACCTTCGACGACATCTTATTCAGCGACCAGGCACATTTTCATTTAGACGGCTTTGTAAATAAGCAAAACTGCCGTTACTGGTCCCCTGAAAACCCTAAACAGAAGCATCAAAGACCACTGCACTCTCCCAAAGTGACGGCATGGGCTGCAATGAGCGCCTCTGGACTTACTGGCCCTGAATTTTTCCAGAATGCTAACGGTGCTGCACTTACGATTACTGCTCTTCATTACAGAGACATGTTAAATAATTTTCTGAGACCAGAGCTACCTAATTTTGCTGGATTCAATGAGAACACTTGGTTTCAACAGGATGGCGCCACCTCACATACTGCAAACCTTTCGATGGAAGTCATCAGGGCCATTTTTCCGGGAAGAGTGATCTCTAAACGGGGGGATATTAACTGGCCAACCAGAAGTACCGATTTAACCTCCATGGATTTTTTTCTATGGGGTTATCTTAAAGAAAGAGTATACAGCACGACACCAAGAACTTTGGACCAGCTATCCGTGAAGAAATTTGGAATATCACTCCAGACCTCTGTCGGCGAGTAATTGCATATTTCCGGTTCTGTCTTGAGGAGGTGCAGCAGCGCGAAGGAAGACATCTTGACAATGCTATTTTCCATAAATAATTTTCCATTTTTTCGTTGTAAAATAAAATTTATTTCAAATGAATAACTTTTTTATTAGCCGAGTTATACCGTATTGAAAAGAGGAAAACATTTTAGGACACCCTGTATTATACTAAAAGTTTTATTGCGTTATTTTTTTATCATAGATTATTTAATGTAGCTTATAATAAATTATTTAGTTCAAGTCCAATTTGATGGGAACCCCGACAATTTAGTCCTTCCTAGATTCTTTAGAACTACTCAAACTTAATTCGGGTAATCATGTTAATAATGCTGCGGATTTCATAAAAACACGATTAACTGGTAAGGCGCGTGACTTAATCGATAATGAAAACACGGTAGATGCAATAATTCAAAAATTAAAAAACAGAGTCAAAGGCGACAGTTCTCGTATAGTCTCTGCTAAATTATCCCACTTAAGGCAAAATTACAAGGACGCCGGAAACTTCGCTAACGAAAATGGGTCGCTAGTAGTATACCAAGCGGGGTCCGAACTCAGATTGGAATGTGAGGAATGTTGCATCAGTCTTAACTCGTACCAAACCCAATTAAGGGTGTGCCTTTAATTTTATGCTTAATGACGAAGAATAAATTAGAATAAGTAATTGTTGCTTATTAGGCTAGGCTTTGGTGCGTCATGGCCTAGGTGTGGTTAGCTTTGCTTATGGTGTGACTTTAATTATATTGTTTTTTCAAAAAATAAATTCGCTACGTAATTGCCTATTAATATGCTTGATTGGGTGTGGTTTCCTTGAACAAACGCACATGCAAATAGTTTTGCAAAAACAAGTTCCCGCTAACCAGTGATCTAATGCTATTAAAGTTGCAATAGATATGTACATTAACTAAGAATATTTTTTCAGTATTGTTGTTACCAAGCTGAGGCCCCGCTTAGGTTTAAGAGATTGTGGATAAAATAGGTAAATAAAATATTTTTGTGTACATTTCATTTTTATTTTATTATATTTATTTTATTATATCCCACTGGAGCCATTCCTCTACTGGTGATGGTGGGAGAGGAGGACGAACTGGGGGTGGTGGTGGCTCGTAGGGCCTCCTCTCCAACTTGACCAGTTTATCACATCTTCCCGTCTCTTCATCCCAAGTATAGCACCAGTCCAAGTCCAAATCAGTAGCACAAGATGGCGACGGTGATGGTGAGAGTGACCACCTATCCGATGATGACTCGGAATCAGACGTATATCCGCCATCGTCGTCACCCTCATCCATCCACCGGGACCTTTTTTGGGCTGGTGGTTTTGGTAACGATGATGAAGACCTCTCACCGCCATCATCACTCCAATTGGTTGCTGGTCTTTTTGATGCCGTTTGATGACAGGTACGGGAAGCGTATGGGGAATGGCTGCCCAATTGCATCTCTTCAGGCTCACTCCTTTTCTGCTCCGCAGATCCCCACTGATACGGAGAGGAATCCTGAGAGTAAACCTCAACCTCCATTTCCTCTACCTAAAAAAATAAAAAAAACATTTAAAATAATATATAAGTATGTCATTAAAAAATTGTTTATATTTGTTTTACCTATTGAAGGTTAACAAAGCAGGTCAAAAGGATATAGATTAAAATAAAACAGAAGAGAACCTGTGTGTGATAAAATATTAGGGCATGTTTAATTCGGCACTTGTTGGCATTTTTTCGCAACAATATAACGAACTATTGCCTTGCTTAGTACGTCGGCTTTGACTCTTTTCCAGTTCATCTGCTAATCGATGTCTTGCTAGGGAATGCTTACAAAAACAAAAAATCATCATATATTTCCCACATGGTATAGTACCAAGAGATTTTATTTCTTGCTGTATAGCTCTCGGGTACTGATTGGAGAATTTTCTCTTAAAAAATAAATACATACATAAGATTAGATGTACCCCCAGGGCAACGTATCTGTCTTAATATAATTAACAATTCTTTTATCGTCATGAGGACTTAAAGCAACTTTCCTTTGTTCAACTGTATATACTTCGTGTTTTTTTGATTGAATTATACATTGATTAGTTTCCAAAATTGAATTATTGAACAAACAATTGTAATAATCATTAAAAGTGATACTTCTAAGCGATGCCGATTTGATTCCCTTTGCTTTCTTAATGACACCAAAATTATTTAAAATTTCCGTTACTTCCCCCTCAGAAAGACCTTTATTTTTAAGATTTTCTTTTTTAAATGATATTTCACTTTTATCTTTTAAAATCATTATAGAATACATTTTCGATCGTAGACCAATAAACTCTGTCATAATAGCACCATTATTTTCATCTTTCATCAGACCGATAACTTTTTTATTTTTCAAAGGAATCCCATAGATATTGTCAATGGGATAATCAGACGTATCAAATCTGTCAATATCCTCTCGAATGCCACTGTAAATGTCCTCTGTATAAATGTGATAAATAAGCGAATCGGTATCGGTATAGAGTAGCAGCGGATCCGAATTTTTGTTTCATATAATTGTAATGAAAGTCGTAAACAAAAATTTTTGCAAGATCTAAAACTGCGAATCCAGCAAATATTGGTTTGTTAAATTTTATATTTAATCTAGACATTTCTATAATAACCATGTCATTTGAGAAAATAGTTAAACTGTGAAAGTTTGGCTGTGAAATGTAATAGTTCGCCCCATACCGACCCGACCATTTCGTCACAATTTTTACATCTTTATATTTTCGAACATTTTCCATTGTTTTACCGAACACGGCATTATTCATAAGTTTGTACTGATTTTTTTCAAATTCATTTTTACTATTTTTACGCATTTCAGTGTTTAAATCAATATATTTTTTCAACCAACAAGATTGCTTAAACTTAAGCACCCTATGTATTTGTTTAATTTTTATTCCTAGTTGTAATGCTTGCTTAAGATTTCTATAGTGAATAATATATTTTTCTTTGTCATAAAATGTTGTTAACAGTTTTGGCATATGCGAACGTGAAAGTGGTGGTTTTCTATGTTCCGGACAGATTGGCAAATCTTTATGCAGTTCAAAGAGTTCTTTGGGATATGACAGATCTACTTCAAAAATGTAACCTATAGGATTATCGTCGGGAATCGTGTCAACCTGAATTCCTTCTTTATAAATATCGTCTACCCATGCAAAGTCGCTTTGAGGCAACGGCAAACTCATGGCAGCGCCATAAAGATTATTTACATCAAAATACATAAGGTTGGCTCGTCAGGTTTAAACTCATCACCCATATATTTATTGTTTGCTTTACCATAACGATTTGAACATTGAGAAAGACCCACCCTTATACCTCTTTCAATAAACATAATTTGATCGACATCTGTCAATAATTCTAATTCAACCTCAGAAAGTTTCATCATCGAGTCAAAAGCCAAACTAGGAGCAGTCACATAACAAAGGCTGTCAAGTTTATAAGTAGCTAAGCAAGTTTTTCGAAAATTTTCAAAATATCAGCCAATAAAAGCACATCTGTTTTAACATAAAGTTCTGCATATTCCTGCAGTGTTTTAACATTCAATCTATTCCAAACGTTACAGGCATGTTCGTAGTCACTGTCCGAAATGCCTGCTCGATTCAAAGAGCTGTAAAATTGATTTTTTGGCGGTAATTGAGGGTCTAATAATTTTTCCCAAGAATCGAGGTATTCATATGGAAACACTCCTTTACGCGTTAAAGCAGAAATTCCTCATTATTTGAACACTATTTTTTTGTTATTGTCTTTTGATTGTTATCTAGATATGACGATAATTTATCTATACTAGATGCCATAAATCGAAACGAATCCAAAAATCTTAAGCTAACATTTGTATTTTCAATGTATTTAGTAAACGATATATACCGCTACTTATTTACGGGAAGCAATTTAGTGTGACCACTGATCTCTGTACTTAAAGCTTTTATTATAAAATGACTGTCATATCCTGATAAATTATGAAAAACCACCGGAATAAAATGATCAGTGACATAATTTAGATTACAGCCATTATGACTAGGACCACGGAAATTGCCCGTGAGATGACAATGTTCGTAAATTCTTTTATCGTCTTTCTGAAAAGGCTTCTCACATATGTGACAAAATTTGGCTGTGTAAAAAGATATTTGTTCTTAGTAGAAGGCTCTACAGGGAAGCTGGACCAAAACCCTATGTTATTTCTTATGAAGGTTCAATCTGCATTTTTGGTGCCATTTTAGGGCGTGGTCACTTTTCCCTTAGGCAGAATTCGAGACAAAGGCAGGGTCGATCGACCTCGGGAAGAAGACTCGGCAGCAATCGGATGGGTAGGTTCAATGACCTAGATACATTAGCGTATGCATACGGGGATGGAGGATCTCAGAAGCCAGCCTCCATCAAGGGTATACCGGATCAAGCGTTCCAGCGGCATGACACAGCGAAATTTTTTCAATCTCGACGAGGCTATTTTACAACTGACTGTGGCCGAGGTCAAGATGGCTGCGTTTTACGGAACATCAGAGCATGCATGCTTAAGCGATCTCTAACAAGTTCGCCGTTTTTTGCCTACAAGGTTATTTACATTTTCGCGATATTAAGTTAAACATGTTTAATAACAGCCTGCATTTAAAAACCTGCAATGGAGGCTCGGGCAAAGCAAAGATGTAAATATAATATATAATAATAGCAATCATTCACATTCCGGCGCGACTCGAGGAAATAAAACACAGGTAGATGACACGATAAAATTGATTATTTACAGGGCTATTAAAAACTATAAATTGCAGCACTGTTTTGGGGTAAATTGACGACTTAAAGGGGGGCGAAAAATAATGGAATATATGTAACATATTCGCGGTGCACCTATTGGTGTAACGATAACTTTCACCAAAATTTTTTGGTGAAAATAGCTATGATTCAAATTACAGGTGTATTCGCTCATGGGGTTGTGTGGGTGAGAACGTTTACAGGTGGACGGACGGACGGACGGGCGACGGGCGGACGGGCGGACGGGCGGATGGACGGACGGGCGGATGGACGGATACATGGATGATCTTAACGATATGGATATCTGATGATTGTAATGATACTATAATAATTATAGTATAGAATCTGTTGTATTTAAATTTATTGCAAGTCATCTGCGTATATGCAATTACAAATTTGAAAAAATACCTTTCTTGTGTTTATGGTAAAAAAGGATACAAATTTTCTTGTGAGTTTGAGAGTTTGCAAGCACAAAATTTCTCCATGTTAAAATAAGGGCTGGTTTACCCCTTTCATCCCTCATACATATAAAGATTGCCCAAATTTAATCCTGTAGGATAAGTAGTCCCCTCCCCACAATTAAAATGGTTAAAATGGTTTAAAAACTAGGGGGCAACCCTATTAGTGTAACGATAACTGTCACCAAAAATTTTTAAAAAATAGCTATAATTCAAATTACAGGGTCCCTTCTCTCAATAATTGGTCGGTACAGGTTCATAGAAATCCTTAAAATTATAAAATATATAACTATTCAAACATACCTGCAACCTTAAACTGCAAATATTCTTGGTAACATCCCCAAAAAGGTGGCACTCCGTCATTGTTTTGCTGCATCTGTAGAACTTCTGAGAACTTAATACTAATAGTACAATGAACGCAATTTGTTGGTATTAGGAAGATATGTGTTTTATATGTGAATAGCATCCCCCTTTTTAATTTGAATATAAAGTTGTCTATATAAAAACGGGCATTTATGTTTTTTATAGAGAGAAATTTTTTGGAACCGTTTTTGACACCCAGTACAACGAAGATGCCTATGCCTACAATGTGATGTATAACCCGCGGGCGTAAACACTTTATAACACCAATAGCACACTATAACGCGTTGTGTTTTTACAAGGAGAAGTAAATCCATTATTACTGCCCAAACAAAAAAAGAAGTTTAGCACACCAGTTTAGAAAAAATATGCGTAAATAGAAAGCGCGTAATTTTTAGTTTTTAACTAGAGTCTATTATTACTGTTAACTGAACAAAGGATATTATTATATTGTAGTAGTAATTAGCTTTAAAACGTTAAGCTATTTCGCTAAAATATAGTGCCTGTTTAAAAAAGATAAATACAAAGTGCTTTCTTATCTGTTCCTGAATAATAGTAATGAGTGCAAAATATAAAACTAATAAGGCCATTTACAAAAATATTTAACTAAAAAGCTGAAAGGATAATTACCCTATAATTAGCAATATTTGAATACTTTGTTGTCGAGTACATGCCACATAAATCTATTAAATGTCATAAATTGGAATAATTATAGGTTTAATGCTGAAACAAAGAAGCACGTGTACCTAGTTAAATTTATTATTTTGCAAGTATATGCAATGACAATTTGAAAAATACATTTCTTTTTAGGGGAAAAAGGATACACATTTTTTACATGTTTAAGTTTGCAAGCACAAAATTTCTCCAGAGTTAAGCTCAAATTCCCCCATACATATATTTTGATTTTAAAATAGGGAGTAACCCTGCGATATTTGTTATTTCATACAATATCGCGGGGGCGCACCCTATTTAACTGCAACTTTATTCCCAAAGGAAAAGTATTTTCCCGCACGTTTTATCGCTAAAATGAATACTACATAGAAGCCCCTGAAAAGTAAAAAAAAGGTATAAAATATATGTGCAAACAATACGAAATACAAAATAAAGTTATAAGAATAGCGCGGAATTAATGTACATAGTATTATTCCCGTTCTTCTAGTAGAAATTTTTTATTGTGTTTTATAATTGATTTTAAGATCGACACAAGGGATGCAATATTTGCTAATAATACAATATTCTACTCAAGCATCGAGTTTTAAATCAATAAGGAATACGCACCTATTTTTTTTTTTACTACATAAATCGTTTAAGGAAGTCATTACAAACCCAAAAAAAAAAAAATATTTTGAAGAAAATTACTAGGATAATTTAGCTACAAAAATGTTTACTGTTCGGTATAATTTATTATAATTTAAAAAGTAACCACATTTGTTCTTGAAAAGTGACGTCAGGAGATCAGCAAAAATCTACATGTTAACGTAAAGCTTAACCTAAAGTCGAACAGGTTTGATTTTCTCGAAAACTGTCAGAGGGAGAGAAATAGAATTTTTTGGGTTGATAGAGGAATAGTTCAACTAGCTTCGGTAAAAAATTCAGTTATACAGGATGTTTCGTTTTGGAGCTATTAAACGTCAAAGTCGAAATTTCCTCGATTTCCGTTGAAATCGGAAACAGGTCGCAAATGTGAATTAAATCGATTTAAATTTTCGGAGGTTGTAGGGAACCCGGAGCTTTAGAACTCCACTGAAACTGGTGAGGATCAGAAAATGGCAAGTAATTCTTTTGAATTTTTTAGGTCGAAAAATGTCATTTCCAGACCCCTCTTTGGTATCTAATAACTCGAAAACAAAACGCCAGATCTAAAAACGGATTTACAAGGGAAACTTTAAAATCACAAATACTTTTTTGCAATACACATAAGTACCTAAGCCTAAAATCACAGGAAAATGGAAATATTTGAAAAAACTAGAAATTTAGATTTTTGACTCAAATATTTCGCGGTTTTTAATTTTTTTGTGGAGCCAAAATGAATCAAATTAAAATTCCATATACGTCATCGGAAAGACTTCGTTAATCCCTTCGTTATCCATATTTTTTAATTTCTTCATTCTCTATAGGAAGGGAGCAATCGCCGATTAAATGTCGATATTTTTACTTTTTGCGCCCTAGACATCGATACATTTGAATCACTCTGTATTTTTTCCTATCTATTTTTTCATCAATTTTTCAACACACTCTTATAAAGGGATAATCATACCGTAAAATGAATACCGAATGGATCATTCAGGAGCGTATTTAGGGGGTAAAAATCGGGTTTTCTTGATTTTGTCCGACAAATCATATTTTTAACCGACATTATTCTACACTATTTACCCTATTTAGTGATTCGTTATTTAGGTACTTGAAATTATTAAGATGATATGTCAAAAAAATGCCAATGTTCTTAAAACGACCCTCACCCTCAGGCTATAAATATATATAGAACTGATCAAGAATTCGGGGCTTTTCTTAATACGATTATTTTGAAAAAAGATGAAAAAGTTATGTGGTCGCTCCTAACATGTTATTATCAATAACATTTCCAAAAAAAGGTAGTACTGTTTTACTTCCTCCGTTGAAGTTTTAGAAACTTAAAGTAATCATAATATTACTCGTAAACGAATCTAAAATAAACGATTTGCCCTAAAAATTACCCTACCATAAACTCCCTAAAATAATAAAAACAGGTAAAAAGTTCAGAAAAAAAATGCTCTAGGAGTCCAAAAAAAAGTACTGGTCGTGAGCTGAAATGTAAACACAATTATAATGGTTCTGGAACATAGATGCTATGAAAAAAAAGCTTAAAGGTAAGTCATAGATTAGAAAAATTATTAATCGAACAGATCGCCTAAGAAAAAATACTCAGGTATATTTCAACACTTGTTTTTAATGAAGCATATTTGTAAAAATTGAATGCTCACTGACATCGCTATTATTATTATTTTGGGGGGTTGTTAGAGGCTGTAATCCCCTTAGCCACCCCCAAAACAGCTTAGTCACCTCGATATAGGCTGAAAACAATTAGTTACTAAAATTATGGGAATATACAAGAAAAACATTTATTATATTAACATTATTATGGCTATTACAAGCTTAAACGATTGCATTTTATCGATGATGTACCCTATCCTCCACTGCACCCTATAACATGCAGTGTTTTCAAAATGCTAAATAATGCCATTATTACTATGCAAGCAAAAAAAAGAAGTTTAGCATACTAGTTTAGGGAAAAATACGCATAAATAGAAAGGGCAGTGCGCATGATTTTTATTTTAATAGGGATATCAAATGACATTTTTACTATTAACTGAGCAAATGGTAGGTGGGGAAACTAAAAGATATTCAAACCTATAAAAAGCGACCAAATTAAAAAATTATTTTATTAGTTAAACAGTACAGTTCAAATAATATAATTACAATGACAGAGGGTAAGTTTTGCACAAGTTTTTGGTTTTTATTGGGTTATAATTAGTTTCTTATGTTATATAGCTTTACTTCCAAGAATAGTCGGGTTCATAGAGGATATTGTTGGGGACATATACCCAGGAGAATTTGTAAGTTGTAATCAACGTTTTGTACCCTCACCATATAATTCGATTTAATTTTATCTTTTCAGTATGCTCTCATGTTCTGTGAGAATTCTCCTCCAGAGACTAAACCACCGGAATTCCAAGTAATTTGGGATGACGAAATTTTTAATACGCGGGTTATTGCGTGGGCCGACGAAGAGGTCCACTTAGTATATATTTATATACTATAAAAATTTATTAAACTATAAGAAAAGAAAAATTTATTAATAACATTAAGTTTTTAATATTTTATTAAACTATAAGAAAAGAAAAATCCCTCCCCACCACCTGATAGCTCAGCTCAAACATTTCGTTTTAACCCCACCTGAACATCCGTTTGATGGTATAAATACAGCTAGATACAGCATAGCACTATAGTATTTTGATTGTAGTTTGAGTCAAATCATATTATAATAGTACTTGTTACTCTTACTTTTTCATTTGGTAAGATGCACATTATTTTGTTTAGATTGTAAAATTTATGGAATATTTTTTTTTACTTACGATTTATTGATGTATTTTAATTTCGGGGGTAGTTTAGCAATTGCTGAACCACTGGTAAGATATTGATTTTTCTGTTTACAAATTAAAAAATATATTTAAACGTTACTAGTGTAGTATAGAAAATTCTCCACCACCCGATACCTCTACCCAAACATTTCATTTTAACCTCATCTGCGCATCTGTTTGATGTATTTTAATTTCGGGGGTAGTTTAGCAATTGCTGAACCACTGGTAAGATATTGATTTTTCTGTTTACAAATAAAAATATATTTAAACGTTAGTAGTGTAGTATAGACAATTCCACACCACCGGATATCTCTGCTCAAACATTTCGTTTTAACCCCCACCTGAACATCCGTTTAATGGTATAAATACAGTTAGATACATCATAGCACTATAGTATTTTGATTGTAGTTTGAGTAAAATTAGATCGTAAAATTTAAAGAATTTTTTTTTTTGGCTTACGATTTACTGTTGTATTTTAATTTCGGGGGTAGTTTAGCAATTGCAGAACCGCTGGTAAAATTGATTTTTCTGTTCACAAATTAAAAAATATATTTTTAACAATGTTTAAGTGTTATATTTGCCAGTGTTTATATAGATTTAGAAATTTAAGTATATGCAAGCTGGCTTTTGAAGATTGGAAGCCCCTATGTAGATTTTACTATATATACAACGATTGTTTATTAACTGGTTTAAGTAAAAGAACATTGGGGTTGACTACTGATACTGTAGAAATATGCATACCTTTTATATCAAGCCTAAATATATCTTTGGAAAAAGTACTGATCGCAGGAATATTGCCCTATCAAGGACATGACGTTCATGTATGTATGAAATGTATTTCACTATTAACCAAACACATATAAAAATATACACTAACGTTCAGATTCAGATCTTCTAGTCGCTCAGGTTTTTGTCCTGTCACTGTTAATAAGTAATCATTAAAAACTTAGGAATTATTGGGATATTTCAGCGATTTGCTTGATTTCCAAATGATTTTCATCTTGGAACGGGTTGCTGTAATGAATTTAGTACCAATATTAGCGAAATTACTTGCTAAAAGTATCCTTTTTTTAAACAAATTTGCAAAAAAAAGGTCATATATAAACTCGCCGTATAAAACTTGACTTATTCTTACATTTACCAGTGTAAAACTTTTGATCATCAAATTAGCTCGGACTAGAGTTGGAGAATCTGGCTGTAAGAATTTAATGAAATATATAGGGCGAGTGGGTCAGTAGTAGGCCTTTTTTGATAAACGTAGACTTGTACAATAAATACCATAGGGGATGTTTCAAGTTATACTATTTTACCTTAGTGATCGTGAAGCATACATATTTAACAATGAACTGGGCAAGACAGAGAAAGCTTAACATTCTTCTTTATTCTTTTGAGAAAAGAGTATTTTCTAGTAGTCGGCCGCATATATTCTCATATTCGATCATGGAGTTATCGTCTAACCTCAATCAAGATTTTAATTGGTGGTTAAAGAATATTCCCAATGCCAAAAACTTTATCAAAATAGACTCTTATCAATTGGAAGTATTTTCTGATGCATCCAAAAATGGATGGGGCGCATTATCAGTTTTCTATCGTAGCAAATAGAGCTAATTTGTACCAGACCCGTATCTAAGCATTTTCTGTATCCTCTTGTTGTAGTTGTTTTTCTACAAAATGAATAATTAGGAGTAAAATAATAGTAAACAATATAAAATTGGTATAAAAATATATTTTTAAATCAAAAACATGTTCTTTAAAATAAACAATTTTTTGCATAGTTGGTATTAATTAGTGCTTTTTGATGGGAAATCCACATTTTGCTACCTGTATTATCCAATCAACTATCTTTTTTTTTTTCATTTTCCATGCTTAAATATGGATCTGGAGCCCATTTTTATAGCTATATCGACAACCTGTCTCTGGAGCCGGTCCTGCAAGGATGCACGAGGTATGTCGTAATTTCTGTGATATTGGGAAACGAAATATTAATATACATGTCTCATAAAGAAGGCAGATTGCTAATAATACAGAAAATTGCTCAAAATTATTATGAAATAAGTCGTTTGCACTCAACTAATGGGGCTGGCCGGCTTACTGGCGCACTCGCCCTAGTTACATATGATTTTTAGCTGGTTTTAAGTAAGAAACAAAAATATTTATATAGCTCAGAAAAGTACGTCCTCAGCCATTGTAATTATATTGCTGAACTGTATTGTTTAGTTAATAAAATAATTTTAATTGCTTTTATATGTTTGAATACCGTTTTAGTTTTCTCACTGAGCTTTTGTTCAATTAACGTGGCACTAGAAACCGCGGTGCGCACCTTTATATGTTAACAGCAGCTCATTGTCTGGTACTCAATAAAGATATTTAATTCTTTAAGCGCCATAAATAAAACGTAAACAGTACGGCGGTTCAGAATAATAAAAGCGAATAAGTACTAAATAAACATAAATAAACGCTGAAAAGACGCTAAAGAAAAGTAAACAGTAAACCTGTAAAACAACAGGTCACCCCCACAATCACTATTCAGCTGGCGGGATAGTGGCAAAAGTGTTAAAATACAACAAAGTATGGCTAATATACGGGGCCATAAAAAAGAACTTTTAATATTTGATATACCCCTGTATTCCGTTTCAGGTATTGCATTTTCATAATTTATTTAAGTTGCTTGAAACGGTTCCATATAGAGGGAGTGTTATATATTTATAACAAATAAAACACAAAAATATTTTAATAAAATTCTATTACGCCAAGCGTTTCAAGTTCTCTCAGTATAGTCATTATTGTTCTATGGTTATTATTGTTTTCTGTATTTTCTGCTTCTAGATATTTTAACTTATCAACTAACTCATTCACATCCTCATACTTTAGTATTTCTTCCTTCCATGGATATTCTTCTTTATTACTAAGTTCTCCAAGTAGAACCTTCTCTTTTGGCATTTTAGAGACTGTTGGTAAATTCTTCAAATTCAATGCAGGGCTTCTCTGAGGTGGAAATAGTTTTGATACAATGTGTTTATATTTCCAACTACCGCTTGAGCTGGTGTGTGCGTTTCGATGAAATCCGCGCCGATGGGCACTGGTCAGTAAGAGTAGTTCCTTATAATCCGCTAACTCGTTCTCCGTATATTCTTCAGGCTTCTTTTCGGTTAATAACTTTAACAGGCCATCTGATAGGAGATATTTTTCATTATCAATCAACAAAATGTTATCGTCAAATTCAACCGGTGTGCTCCCAATAAACCACTTTGACCCATCTGTACGAAAACCAAACACGTTTTCACCGGTCATTGCTGCTAGTTTTAATTTAATTTTACGGCTTGCCATCTTATCGCTAGGACGTATGCAGTACTAATGAGGTTGTTATCAGATGTTAATGCCTTTATTTGTACACAACCATAACACAAACGTCACACAAACGTCACACGAAAACCGCACGAACGTCACGTAAACGTTTCACAAACATCATACCTCCATAAATCAGCTAAGAATATGTAATATATTAGCGCAATGAGGCTGTAAACAAATGTTAATGCTAATGCCTTTTAATTTATAACGTCTACACAACAATAACACAAACGCCACACAAACGGCACGTAAACGTTGCACGACTGTCACACAAACATCACACATACATAAATCAATTAAAAATAACTAATATTAAGGTAATAGTAGATGAGAAAGTTAGGTTATGTTGATAAATACATTTTATTCTTCTGCGTGCTACTCATCCAAACCGCGTTCTTCCTAAACGTTTTTCAGAACGTATCCTACTTTTCCGATCTACCTCTTTTATAACGAACTGCGGTTATAAATAGGGGTGCATTACAACCCGGAGCTCATTATTCAATTAAACACTTAAGTGGAGTTAACGTTCTAGAATAAGTCCTTTTGTTACAGAGAAAAAATGGTTTTCGCAAGCGATTATGTCAAAGCAATTAAAGCTCAGGTGGAGAGCCCTAATTTAACGGTTGAGACCTGCGGTAAAATTTTAAAGGAATGTACTCTCGCAATTAGGAATTTAAATAAAAAACTGAAACATGTCAAATCTGTGTCTGAGAAGGCGCACATTTCAGCTTGTTTGGGGCAGATTAAGGGATTCCAACGGCGCTTAAAAGATAATAAGGTCGGGGGAGGGAGCGGTATTCGGAGGACTAAAACAGCAACCTCTCGAGTTCGGTGGGATGATGTTAATTCGGCCTTTCAATCTCGCATTAGAACGGGCGTAATCACTAATATGCGTCATACTGATATATCTCCGTTTTTAACCGACTGTTCATCCCTTTTTAAACGGAGGATACAGAACGCTCTGAAGAAGAACGTGGCTCTTAAAGTTAATGCTGTATTGTGTGGCGAGTTTAAAATTAGTAAGGCCAACGAGATCGTAACTGAAAATAAATACTTAAATACTGCCAATGCTCCGATTTACCATGATTCTAATTTGGATGCCTGGTTCAACGATAAAGTGATTCAGCCACTTTTAACTGATATGGATACGTTTAACGAGGGCCGTTCCGGCTGGGCGCTGAGCAGGATCGATAATTTAACGTTAAATATTAACAGCTATAACCCCCTACGTGCTGGTGGTCATATCGAGCTTCCAAAACCAATTGCTAACAAGCAGGCATGTATCAACGTCAAAAATGCTGATGACATGTGTTTTGCATGGGCGGCTGTAGCCGCCTTGTATCCTGTTGACAAGCATTCTGACAGGACGTCATCATACCCAAACCCAAAGGATGTGCTTAATTTAAAAGGTATCCAATTTCCAATGACAGTACGCCAGATTCCTAGGTTTGAAGCTCAAAACAGCCTCTCTATTAATGTATACCGGCTACAGAAATTTAAATATAATTTTCAGGTTTTTCCTTCATATTTAACCAAAAATAAACAAAATAAACACATCAACTTACTTCTCATTCAAGACACATACACTGATGACGCCGAGTTTGATGATTTGTCGCCAGTTAGATATCATTATGTATGGATTAAAAATCTATCGCACTTACTATCAAAACAGCTTAGTAAAGAAAAGATTCAAAAGTTCCTTTGTGATCGTTGCCTTCACTATTTTAGATCCAATGATAAATTGGGCATGCATGTGAGGGAGTGTATTAAAATAGACGATGGTTTAGTACCTCAAGTACCATCGAAAGATCGCTCAAGTATCAAATTTAAGAATTTTGAGTTTAAGGAAAAGGTGCCATTTGTTATATACGCCGATACGGAGTGTTTGCTGCAACCCGTACAGGACGATTTGAGCAAAAACACGCAAAAATTCCAAAAACATGTACCCTACTGTGCCGGGTATTACGTAAAATGTTGTTATGATGACACGCTTTCCTTTTATCGATCCTATACAGGGGTGGACTGTATGAAATGGTTTGTTAATGAACTATGTGATTTTGCCGAAAACGTCGAAACAGTATTTTTGTGTGATTTGCCTATGGAGAAGTTAACACCTGAACAAGAACATCAATTTATTAACGCAACAGTTATTTGCGAGGAACCTTTTTCTGAAGGAGATAAGCGCGTGCGAGACCATAATTATTTGGACTCTAAATTTAGAAATGCCGCACATGAATCTTGTAATCTAAATTATCAAGATTCTCGCATCGTTCCTGTTGTATTCCATAATCTTAGTTCCTATGACGGTCATCTGTTAATAAAGGCGTTGGCTACCGTAGACGGGCCAATCGAAGTTTTGCCAGTTAACAAGGAGAAATACATATCTTTCACGAAGCAGATTAAGGATAATATGGTTAAATTTCGCTTCATAGACAGCTTTAGATTTCTGGCTTCCAGCCTTGATAAGCTGGCTTCTTACCTAGAGAAGTATCCCATTCTAAAGTCTGAATTTAAAAACTGGTCCGAGGAACAGTATTCTTTACTTTCTAGAAAAGGCGTCTTTCCATACGACTTTATGGATGGCTGGGACAAGCTGAAAGAAAACAAACTACCCCCTAAATATAGTTTTTATAATAGTTTGGACGACACACTATTAAGTAACAAAGATTACGCCCATGCCCAACAGGTCTGGACTAGCTTCAACTGTCAGTCAATGCAAGATTATTCAGACTTGTACTTAAAGGCAGATGTTTTGCTGCTAGCTGACGTTTTTGAGGAGTTTCGCCACATTAGCATAAAAACATATAATCTAGATCCTGCGCATGCGTACACCCTACCGGGATATGCCTGGCAGTGCATGCTGTATATAACAAAACAGAAACTTGAGCTGCTTACGGACATAGATATGGTCTTATTTATTGAAAAGGGAATAAGAGGTGGTTTAAGCCAGTGCTGTAAAAGATACGCAGAAGCTAACAATAAATATATGAAAAATTATAATTCTAATAATAAACCAATTTTTTTAATATACAAGGATGTTAATAATCAATACGGATGGGCGATGTGTCAATATCTGCCTTAAGGGGGATTTTGTTGGCTTTCTAATGACGAAATTTCAACACTTGATGTATTGGAGATACCCGATAATTCTCCTACAGGGTACATTTTGGAAGTTGATCTAGAAATACCCGAAACGTTGCACGATAAATTTTCAGATTTACCTCCGTGCCCTGAACATTGTGAGCCCAAAGGCTCAAAAACTAAAAAACTTTTAACTACTCTACATAACAAGGAAAAATATGTAATCCATTACATGAACTTAAAGCAAGCTGTTAAACTCGGTGTTAAAATTACTAAGTTACATAGGGTTTTAGCATTTAAACAATCTGATTGGCTAAAGCAATATATTGATCTTAATACTCTTCTCCGACAACATGCAAAAAATGAGTTTGAAAAGAACTTTTTCAAATTGATGATTAATGCCGTTTTCGGTAAGACGATGGAGAATTTGCGTAAACACTCAAACGTTAAGCTAATAACCAAGTGGGATGGGCGATATGGCGCTGAAGCTCTTATTGCTAGACCCGAATTTAGGAGCGCTGTAATCATTGACGAAAACCTTGTGATAGTAGAACTTGCAAAAACTAATGTTTATTTTTCTAAGCCCATATACGTTGGTATGTGCATTTTAGACTTGGCTAAGACAACGATATATGATTTTCATTACAATTATATGAAAAGTCGTTTTGATGATTCCAATCTGTTATATACGGATACCGACAGCCTTATTTATGAAATTAAGAATCAGGATGTATATGAAATAATTAAACAAGATTGCGGGCAATATTTTGATACAAGCGACTATGCAGCCAATAATGTTTATAAAATCCCTAGAGTGAACAAAAAGGTCCTGGGTTTGATGAAAGATGAAAACAACGGCCGAATCATGACGCATTTTATTGGTTTACGGGCTAAAATGTATGCGATTAAAGTACAGTATACACCCGAAGAGCTTGAACAGGAGCGCATCAAACTAGAACAGGCTGCTACAGAATACGCTGAAATCGAGAGGGCGTTGTCGAACGTGGGGGTAACCAAAAAAATTAAGGGGGTTAAAAAGTCTGTTATTAAAAACACAATAACATTTGAGGACTATGTTGATTGCTTAGAAACTTTTACAGAGAAACATATCTCTCAAAATTTAATTCGGTCCCACAAGCATGAGCTACATACCATAAAACAAACCAAAATAGGCCTCAGCCCTTTTGACGACAAGCGTAAAATCACTAAAACATCACACCTAACCTTGCCTTGGGGACATTACACCCTAATGGATGAGGATTAGGTGTTGTGGTAATGTATGATTTTTTACGTATCTATTTAATTAACTTTCTTTTCAGAGTATCTTTAGAGTCATTATAGATTGTTGCTTTAAAGCGTTTTAAAAACAAGAATCTATTAATAAACACACCAAAATATTGCTGTATGACATAAAAGAAGCCATATACGTTATACAGGGTAAAAGAGCCAAACGTTATAGGTAAAAGAACAAAAAAAAAATATATAAAAAACATAAAAAACATTATTTTTATAGATTACTGCTTTAAAGCGTTTTAAAAACAGGAATCTATTATGAGTATGCCAAAATATTACTGTATAACATAAAAGAGCCATATACGTTATACAGGGTAAAAGAAGCCAACTGTTATAGTTAAAAGAATCAAAAATATAGATAAAACAAAAAAACCTAAAAAAGCCATTACAGACAGTACTTAAGTCATTAACAAGTACTATGAAAGATGCTAACATGGTTTTTGCTTTGAAAGTTCGTTTTCCATTCCAAAAAAAAATCGAATGGGGTGCGACTAAGGGCTCAGTTCACGCCTGGCAGCCCCGTTACGATTCTATTTATCTAATATTTTTGCTACCTCAGGAATTAAAATTTTTAAGACTACTTAGATAAGTAGGATTAACCGGATGCCCTTAATCATCAACAAATGCGTTCGTCTATTGTAAAAAGCTTATTATAGTCGTGCTAATAAATTCAAAAATTACCACTTTTACAATATGGCTAATGTTTTTGTTGCATATTCATTTGATATATTTTTAATAACTAATTGTTTTCAGACTATATCGAGATGACTAAGCTGTTTTATTTTTTGGCTAGGGGGTTTACAGCCTCTAACAAACCCCCCAAAATAATAATAGTGATGCCGGTGAGCACCCAATTTTTAAACACGCCTAATTAAAAACATGTGTTGAAATATACCTGAGTGTTTTTTCTTAGACTAAGCCCGATGGTATATTTTTCTAGAAGATTCTGGATAAATATACCTTAAAGTGTGAAGGAAAGTCTAGTATTTAGAGTATTCATTAAACATAATGTTGTAGGAGCAACCTGTAAAAATGTATATTTTCAGATATGTTTGATTATTAATTTTTCTAATCTATGACTTACCTTTAAGCTTTTTTTTCATAGCATCTATGTTCCAGAACCAGTCTAATTGTGTTTACATTTCAGCTCGCGACCAGTACTTTTTTGGACTTTTTGGTTTGAGATCATTCTGAATATTAATTCGTGTATTTAAAAACCGAAATTATATCCAATGATCATAAATTTATATGTCCAGCACTTCCTAGATCATTTTTTTCTGGACTTTTTACCTGTTTTTACCATTTTCAACAATTAGAGAGTTTAAGGTTTTCGATAATTTCTCTCTGAAGTGCATATTTGAAATTCACTCCAGGTTGTATTATCATTACTTTAAGTTCCTAAAACTTCAACAGGGATAGTAAAACAGTACTACTGCTATATGAATTCTAGGAGAAAGCAAAGTATAGCAAAGCAGAGACAAACCATACAAGGAAACCCCCGAATTCTTGGTACACAGAACCAGTTCTATAAAGTCCCCGCTACCCTCCTAATGGACTTTAAACGTGGTGCTTGAGTGCAATATTGTATTATTAACAAATATTGAACCCTTGTGTCGATCTTAAAATCAATTAATTAAACAAAAGCATTGCGATGGTCTTAACGTGATGTTGATGCAATGTGATTTCTACCCCAGTGCTCTAAAAACACAATAAAAATTTTCTAGAAGAACGGAAATAATACATATGTACATTAATTTCGCTCTATTCGTATAACTTTATTTTGATTTCCTATTGTTTACACATTTTCTAACATTTTTTACTTTTCAGGATAGGGTATTATCATATAGGTGTTGCGGATTTTCCCCAAAAAAAATCTGGGGTTAATCAGGGGACTTCTGGGTAGTGTTGACCGAAAAATTACATACTACTCACTTGTTCCCTATTTTAAACCCATTTTTACCATCAAAACGTGCGGGGAAATACTTTTCCTACAGGATTAAAGTTGGGGTTAAATAGGGTGCGCCTCAGCGATATTGTATGAAATATCAAATATCGCAGGGTTGCCACCTATTTTAAAACCATGTTAACATCAAAACGTGTGGAGAAACTACTTTTCCTACAGGATTAAAGTGGAGGTTAAATTGGTAGCGACTTTGGGATGTTTGATATCAAATATCTCACAGTTGCTCCTATTTTAAACCCCATTGTATCATCGCAGCGGGCAGGAACATACTTTTCCCACTGGATTCAAGTTGGAGTTAAATCAGGTACTCCTTGGTGATGTTATGTCAAATATCAAATATCACCGAGTTGTCCCTATTTTAAATCCATTTTAACATCAAAATATATGTGTGGTGGAATTTCAGCTTCAGGAGTTGATCCTATTTTAAAACCATTTTAACATCAAGACGTGAGGGGGTTCATACTTCCTCTACAGGATTAATGTTGAGGGGTTAAATTGGAAGTGACTTTGGGATGTTGTATTAAATAACAAATATCACAGAGTTCCTCCTAGTTTAAACCCATTTTAACATCAAACTATATCTATGGGGGAAACTTCAGCAAGTGGAAACTCATGCTACTAGTTGGACCTTAACTCCGGAGAAATTTTGTGCTTGCAAACTCTCAAACTCACAAGAAAATTTGTATCCTTTTTTACCATAAACACAAGAAAGGTATTTTTTCAAATTTGTAATTGCATATACGCAGATGACTTGCAATAAATTTAAATACAACAGATTCTATACTATAATTATTATAGTATCACTACAATCATCAGATATCCATATCGTTAAGATCATCCATGTATCCGTCCATCCGCCCGTCCGTCCGTCCGCCCGTCGCCCGTCCGCCCGTCCGCCCGTCGCCCGTCCGCCCGTCCGCCCGTCGCCCGTCCGTCCGTCCGTCCACCTGTAAACGTTCTCACCCACACAACCCCATGAGCGAATACACCTGTAATTTGAATCATAGCTATTTTCACCAAAAAATTTTGGTGAAAGTTATCGTTACACCAATAGGTGCACCGCGAATATGTTACATATATTCCATTATTTTTCGCCCCCCTTTAAGTCGTCAATTTACCCCAAAACAGTGCTGCAATTTATAGTTTTTAATAGCCCTGTAAATAATCAATTTTATCGTGTCATCTACCTGTGTTTTATTTCCTCGAGTCGCGCCGGAATGTGAATGATTGCTATTATTATATATTATATTTACATCTTTGCTTTGCCCGAGCCTCCATTGCAGGTTTTTAAATGCAGGCTGTTATTAAACATGTTTAACTTAATATCGCGAAAATGTAAATAACCTTGTAGGCAAAAAACGGCGAACTTGTTAGAGATCGCTTAAGCATGCATGCTCTGATGTTCCGTAAAACGCAGCCATCTTGACCTCGGCCACAGTCAGTTGTAAAATAGCCTCGTCGAGATTGAAAAAATTTCGCTGTATCATGCCGCTGGAACGCTTGATCCGGTATACCCTTGATGGAGGCTGGCTTCTGAGATCCTCCATCCCCGTATGCATACGCTAATGTATCTAGGTCATTGAACCTACCCATCCGATTGCTGCCGAGTCTTCTTCCCGAGGTCGATCGACCCTGCCTTTGTCTCGAATTCTGCCTAAGGGAAAAGTGACCACGCCCTAAAATGGCACCAAAAATGCAGATTGAACCTTCATAAGAAATAACATAGGGTTTTGGTCCAGCTTCCCTGTAGAGCCTTCTACTGTTCTTCAACAGATAACTTATTCATCGGTTTAACATTAGAAAAAATTGAGCAAATTTCTAATGCAATTTGCTTAAGTTGAAGTACAAACCATTTTATGCAATCTTTTCCCGTATATGAAGCGAATTTGGATAAAGAATCGTCATAAGAACAATGCAAATAATAAGTGGCATTAAATGGCACATGCACTTGACAAATCTTAGTTTTTAGGCTCGATTGATCATCAGATTTCTCTAATAAACATTCCAGATCGGCATAGACAACAAAAGGTATTTGTTCTTTATTTTTAAAGTTTTTAAATTTTAAAATTTTCTCAGATTTTTTCGGCAAAGTTACTCTTGTTGTATTCAAATTTTTACAATCTAAATAGTGTTTTTCCAAATAATCAGCTGAAGAAAAATGATTAAGACAGCGTTCACAAAACCATTTTTTATTTTTCACGTTCCCCACTTGTTTACACAGAAGTCTAGATAGATTTTTAATATATGCAAAATGATAAATGGGTTTATTTTTTAAAATTTTACTATTCATATCACAATGACCGTCATTGGGATCCTTAAAGTAATTAGTATCACATGACAACATCAACAAATTTATGTGGATGGGAAAATTATTTTTACTAAGTTTTAATGGTACCACACTTGCTTTATCGACTGTAAAAACATTGATTGACATACTATTTAAAATTTCAAATTTTGAAACGTCTTTAAGTCGCATAGGGAAATCAATTTTATCGTAATTTAAACCGATTTGACTAAAATGCGGATAGGAAGTCATACGGGTAGGATTTCGAGAAGTTTCTCGCAAAGCACAAACAATTGACCAAAGGAAACAATACTCGTCATTATTTTCAATATTTATAACTGCTTGGGGTTTTTTTAATGAATTCCGGTAATTTAACATAAGTTGATAAGCCACAACTAATAGGATTGAAAGTGTTAATATTAACTTTTAAATGCAAAATTTCATACAAACTCCAACCGGAATCTCTTTCTTGGAACGCTTCCAATTTAGTTAAAATTCTATTTTGAACGTGTTCCAAGTACCAGTCTTTTAATTTAGTATTTCGATCAATTACACTATTTTTTGTAGAAAATGTTTTAATGTCTGTCTGAGCACTTTGAGGTTTAATAAAATTAGCAGAAAATATAACGTTTACTTTAATTAGAGATTTTTTAAGTTCTTTTTTAATTTTTATCGAAGAACTTCTGAATGCTTTTTGTAAAAATATTTTGGGATCTTTGCATCTAAAATTTGCTCTTATTCCTGTTTTGATTCTATTATTGAAACACGACTCTACATCCTGCCAAGCAAGGCTTCTATTGAGATGCCTAGAGCGCCTATTAAATTTCGATCGCTTTTCCACCCTTAAATGTTGTCTGTAACGTTTTAAAAGTGCCAAATTTGCTTCAAAATTCGAAAAACTATTCACACAGTCCAATTTATTTTTAATACATTTCCTCACCAAGAAAATTACCTTTTTTAAATATTTTATCCACTTACTATAGTCCTCTTCTGTTTTAACTAATCTACATACCTTAACAATGTTGTTCACAGCATCTTGGACATTTTTCTCCATTACGATTGATTGATAGGACTGGTAAGACTGACTGATGACTGGTACTATTAAGCGATCAAACTTAATTGATTTCAATGTGTCCTGTAGCCGAGCTTAAATAGTAAACAGAGTGAACGGTCACACGACGGCTGATGCAACCTAACAGGTTGTTTGTTGCATTTTCTTACACACACCTTAGGCTGGTGCAATTTAAAATGCATATGCAGTATTCCGGCTGACGCAATGAGTTTAACCTTTTCAAATGCATATGTTGTATTCCGGCTGACGCAATGAGTTTAACCTTTTCAATAACACCTTTCCCTTGCATTCGCTCCCATGAGAATTACTAGAAAAATGCAATTAAGCGATGCATATAAATAGCCGAGTACATTGTTTGTGGAAATCAAAACAATTTAACAAGTCGTCGAGTTAAGAAGATAAAACAATAATGGCTACCATTCCAACAACTCTTATTGTCCAGTCAATGGATAAAGATAATTTTCCAGTAAATATGCTGTTAATAGTGACAAAGGAATTATTTAGGTAAGACATTTTTCATATTTATATAAATTTGATTGTATTTTTCATTTTATTGGTCATAAACAAGATTGCCGAAAGAGAGATCTGTTCTAAATAAGTTATTGTGGGTCTAAGACACTCCAAGAACGTTTTTCCATGAGGATGTCATTTTTCAAAATTTTGTGGTTAGACGTCAGTAGTAATAAGGTTAGTCGTGGGAAAATTTAAAATTTTTCTAATTTTTAATTTTTAGTTTTAAATCTTATTCTTAGTGGTCTTGGTGTTAGTTATGACGTTAAAAAGTATTTATGCCCTGGAGGTGACACAATGGGGGGTTCTAAAACAAAAAAAATTATTTTGTTTTTTAGTTTTAAATCGTATTCTTAGAGTGACCTTTGTTTTAGTTATGGTGTTAAAAAAATTATTTGCATCACAGGTGACTCAAGGGGAGGGTTCTAAAACAAAAAAATTATTTTGTTTTATAGTTTTAAACAAAAAAATTATTTTGTTTTTTAGTTTTAAATCGTATTCTTAGAGTGGCCTTTGTTTTAGTTATGGTGTTAAAAAAATTATTTGCATCATAGGTGACACATGGAGAGGGTTCTAAAACAAAAAAAATATTTTGTTTTTTAGTTTTAAATCGTATTCTTAGAGTGATCTTTGTTTCAGTTATGGTGTTAAAAAAGTTATTTACATCACAGGTGATGCAAGGGGAGGGTTCTAAAACAAAAAAACATTTTGTTTTTTAGTTTTAAATATTATTCATAGATTGGTCTTTTGTTTTAGTTATGGTGTAAAAAATATTTACGTCAACGGCGACAGAGTTTTCATTCAATTGAGCTATGCACCACGACATGCAACCCTGAAAAAGAAATTCGGCAATTTACCCGTTCAGTATATCCGAACTAAAATTGATAATGACGCCGACCTAGAAACGTTTCAACAAGCATGCAAACGATACCATTTTCAAATCAAAGATGACGACGACAAAGACGACGAAATCCTGCAAGAACAGACTAAAAAGAAGGTAAAATTTTTACACGACACGAGCACCACAACAGCCCCTTCAACATACATTTTTCCCGCAATTGAAGAATATACTGAAGAGTCACAACAATTTTGAAGTAATTCCTATTAATTTATCTATATTATCTTAAGTAAAATTACTGCATAAGTTTTATTAAATATTAAATTAAGGAAAAAATGTTAAGACGATTTTTTTCTTTTAAATAAAACACATTTATTTAATTTTTATTTTGATTTATTTTCATCCTCTCGTCAAAACGTTTACATTGTTCATATCTAGCTAAAAACCTATTTAATACGCATACATTTGTCATAGCACATCTAACAAAGAAAACATTAACATTTTTACTATGATTTTCACAAAATGAATCTTCTCCCTTCAGTTTTAAATCTTCCATTGCAGGGCATCCTAATTCGGTCAAATCTATAATGGGGTTCTTAATAAGTTCACTTAACCATCTCTTTTTCTCCAAGCCCTTAACATAAACCACTTCATGTTTGCCTCTAATAATTTTTCGTATAAACAAAGCAATGCTTTCTAAAGGTATATTTCGTGGACTAGTACTGTCCCAAACAAGTCCATGTAAATTATTTGTTGTCCATTCAATGTGTCTGATAATGGAATCCTTCAGCCAGCACAGCTTGTACGGGAAATTAACTTGACAATGAAACAGTTTTTCATTTCTTACATCTAGTATTGCTATTTCCTTACAAATAAATTTGTTGTCCTTGTACTGGAAACCTTGTACGTCTAAGATATACACTGTTGTTGATGTTGCTTTATATTAAAACACTTTAACGGTACTGGTGAGTGGATTGTATTTAACTAATCGATCGTGAAGTATTAAGCAGTAGGCTGCAGTATTGTCTGGCACAATTTTGCCTGTTTCAAATTCTATGCGAATATCTACGGCTCCACCTTTAAGAATGTCCTCACCTTGTCGCGAACAGTCAATAACTATCAGTGGAGCACGGGTTTCGAATTTTATAGGCGATAGACAAGGTTCACTGTTCTGTTTGTAGTAGTAGGATTTTTGAAACTGCGCATACATTTCGTACAAAATTGCATATTTACTATTATCATAGTCAACATTTAGATTATCATAGGGAAAAACTTCTGAATTTAAGTAGACTTTTAAGTTGTTCAAGTAACAGTGATCAAAATGACTCATATCTTGTGAAAGCTTGTTTTTCATGTTGGTCTGGAAGGATACTAGAATGAAGCGCGGCTTCTCAAGCTGATTTGTACTCTTCACAGCCCACGTGTGATTCTTGGATTGTTGGAGTTTGGGATATTCATGCAATTCCCAACCTCTAAACGCAATATTCAGATCCCTGTTACTTTCGAATTGTTTCAGCAGTCTCAATTTTTGCTGGTCGTTAACTGTAACATGAGGCATTTTCCATAAAATTTTACTCAGTGTAACTTTATAGGTATCTTTCTTATCATCAACGTAAGCAATTGCATTTAGGTCAGAGTTACTTCTTAGCAAGACCAATTCCTGTCGTGTATTCATTACTATTTTGTGAAAATCTTCTGCAAAACCCAGTAGCATTTTTAACGGTATACATACATTAAAATTTCCTTTGCCGTCCAGTAGGGGTGGATGTGATTCCGTAAGCCATCCGGCATTTTCCAAAGTGTCACATTCAGTTTTAGTAAATGAAGTCAAGCCTTTCATAGTTGAAGTTATACCGGGATTTCCAACTCGGTCGATTACCACTACCCCTAATTCATAACGAATTTCATCGAAAAGATATGCAATTCCATTGTTGACAAAATGTACATTAGCACTAAATGTGTTATCTTCTTTAGTCAATTTACCTTCAATGTAGAGAAAACGTTGACTTGGCGATGTGTACAGGTCCTGTGTCTGTATCGGAATTCGGATCTCATCATTATTATTAAGTGTTGTCGACGAGTACGGTTGATGGGTGTGATACTGATAACTCACTATGGAGTCGTCATGAAGCACACTTTCACTAACTTTCAATATGTTATAGCTCATTTTGTTCGTGAGAATATTTACATGAACATTTAATCAAGAACCAAATTCTTTAAATATTTCCGCGAATTTGAAGTTTAAAGTTATACCAAAATCTTTTTAGATTTTCACTTTTATTGTGTTTATGATTCAATTTAAAACCCAGTGATAGAAGGATCTTCTTATTTTTAGGTGTTAACTCTTTCAGCTGACTAGCACAACTGCCCCGTGATTTATCGGTATACTGTTTTTTATAGGTATTTCTTTGAAAAAAGTCAGTGGGCATATTAAAAGAATTATGGTTGTATAAAAATGTCATATTGTTATACAATACTTCAAGCTTTTTTTATTTTCTCAAATGTAAACGTGCTGTGACGAGCTCCTTTCGGAAATTGATCAATTTTCCACTCTGATCGGTTATTTTAAGTATTATTTCTTCAATGTAGCGCGTGCTTACTGGTAAATAAATTACGTTTGACGGTTTCTCCACTATTTTGTAGCCTGGCGGTACAGTAGGATAAAACATATGAATTATGTGTACAGGGTGTCCATTGTTATAGGAATTTGTTACTAAGTTACATTCAATACTTATTGAATTTATTTTAAATATATCTACAGGATTTTCAGATATATGCAAGTTATTGGGTTCGAGTTGCTTTTGATCGAAACCTAGTAAACTACCAATGGAATTTTTCTTTGTAAAATAAATTTTTTTATTACATTTAATTTCGCATTTTAAAGTATTACGATTTTCAATTATAGACAAATTGACTGATTTTAGCTGTTATCGAGTGACAAGATTTTTTGTCTGGTTGTTTGCCATATCATCTTGTTGTTTTTGTTCGCCTGTAACAGTAACAGGAATTTGAATAGGTTCCGGTTCGTCAACATTATGATATTCAAACATTGCGCCATCTTTAATGATAGTATTGGATGCGACATCAACAAAAACAGGTTTTCTTTTTTCAACTTCATCTAAATATTTCACTAAATAATCATTTATATCTTTAACTTCATAGGATCCTTCGGGTAGGGCAATTTCTTGTTCGTTGCTATAATAAAACATATTATTTGTGCTGTCAATATTGGGAATTGAATTGTAACTTTCAAAGTTTATAAGCCCCAAAACATAATCCTCGTTCTCATTCAACACAATAGGAGGATATATTTTAGCTGAAAGTATTGATTCATTCCCCGATAAAGTGAACGTGTAAGACATTTTTTTTTCTTTTGTCTAGTATAGTTACCAGGACAAACCACTTGGTTTAAATGATAAAAATTTATTTAAAACTATGTATTTATTACAATTGTATAGCATGATACAGGAATTTTATACATAAATGACCACAATTAACAGAATTAAATGATTGATATGTAGAATAATTATAAAATATATTACAAGTACCGTTAGAATTAAAATATATCTGAGTTTCTATAGGTGGAGCTAAATTACCAAAACTATCAAAATAGTAAATGTTCTGTTCGTATTTTCTGTATGCAGCCCAATGAGTCCCAGGTCCAGCAAAATTATCTAAATTAATGACACCACACTCAAATTTTCTAATTTTTTTCGGTAAACGATCTCGCATAAAGATGCCTCTAAAATGGGCTATTTTTAGTTTTTTTACATATTCTTCTATTTCCACATTTGTAAGAGCGTGTTTAGGTAGCACTATGGGTAATTTTTTAGCTTTGGACGATGGTTTAAAAAAAGCCCTAAACCAGTTTTATAAGGTCGCAGATAAAGTCCTTTTCCCATTGCGATTGTTTCCATAGTTCTATTATGACGTTGATTTTCCTGCAGTTGTTGTTTAGCAGCCCGAGCATCGTTAACAGCTTTTGCGATTCCTGCTGCACCCCCACTTAATGCCCCTAATGCCCTAAGACCGGCAAATATTGGTATTAAAGGTAATATTCCACCTGTTTTCGGAATTTGAATTACCCTCGGAGCTTTAACTTTACCACTTTCACTATCAATAGTTTTCAGAGCTATTTTAAGAGCACTGTCAATACTTTTGGGTTTTTGTTTCAACATATTTCGTTTAATTGCTTTAGTAATAACATTAAAGCTAGTTAATTGGGAACGTTTTTTATTTGCTCTTTTCTTAACATTGCTAGATCGTTTTTTCGTTGATAATTTTAATGAATTGTTTTTCTTATTTTGACGTTGACGCTTTGCAGAGCGAATTTTTTGTTTTTTTGTTTTACTTTTTCTTCTAACTGTTCGCTTGATTGCCATCGTGTGTGACGTTCCTTTTGAAATGTCTGTTATAAACTAAGCTTTTTGAAACAGAGTTATAAAATATATATATATATATATATATATATATATATATATATATATATATATATATATATATATATATATATATATATATATATATATATATATATATAATACTCTAGTTAGCTTTATGTTTTTTAATTAAGGAATTTTCATCATCATCATCATCATCATCAAGGTCTTCGAACACACTATGTTTTCTTTTATTAGATTGATTCTCGCATGATTCCAATTTAGATATTTTACTGTTTACTACATCATCCTCTTCATTAGTATCAGTGTTTAGTTTACGTTTTCTTGCTCCTCGTTTACCTCCCTTTGATGATGATGATCTAGATAATTCGTCTTCCATTTCCTTTTCCAACAGCTTATCATTGCAATTATTCTCGTCTGAATCTAATTTTCTCTTTTTTCCTCGAGAAGAGCTCACAGCAGCAGAATTAGAGATTTTTTGTTTGATTTTCTTTTCATGATAATTATCAACAGGCATTTCGTTACTATCATCTTGAGCTTTTCGCGATCTTTTAGGTTTTTTGGTCACTACTTGTTGTCCTCGCTTTTTCTTTGCATCATTTATTGTCATATTACTCAGTTGTCCAATCAGCGATTCCATTCTTTGCAAATAATCTTGCATAACTTTTGTGCTTGACGACATGATTTTTAAACTTTGTCCCACACGTCTCTGTTGCAGTACACTTAAACACTGACTCGTTTTGCTGTTACCGCTAAATTTATTACCAACTCCACTGCCCATACCAAGTTTAATTTTACCTTGCATCGCAGCGGATACACCCAAAGCGGCAAGTTTTTCCTTCCAAGGAGCATCCGAGGAACTTACTCTGCTTAAGGCGTTCCTGAGTAATACACTATCGGCCCTATGCCGTTCTGATAATTCTTTACTCTGCGAATAGGCTATGTCGTGTTGCTTGCATGCTTCGTCCAATTGATTAATTCCTCGATCGCCTCGTTCCAAACGTTTTTGCAACTTTGTTCCCGGTCCGCAGTAATTGTAACCAGGCAAGTGAAGCTCAAAGGGAAGTTTATTGATCAAAGAGTTTACAAGACCTTCTCCGTGTTTTTCCTCGGAACTTTGAGTATAGTAGTAGCGCATGTCGATATTACCGTTTGACAAGCTCAATGGAAACTGACTATATATTGCGGTGTTCGTTATGTTTATAATTATTCACAAAGTCATCCTCGTAGCAATAATATGAAAAAAATTGTAAAACAAAAAACCACACAACCCGTAGACAATCATGATATCGTTAAGTTTAAAGACTATAAACATGGTAAATTGTTACCCTCAACAATACGATGCATTATCACAGGTCCCTCGAACTGCGGCAAAACCAATGTCATGATAAGTCTACTTGAACACCTTAATGGCCTAAAGTTTGCCAATGTTTATGTGTATTCAAAATCCCTATATCAACCTAAATATGTGTATTTAGAGAAATTGCTAAAACCGTTAAAAGGTATTAGTTATTATGCGTTCAGTGACACTGAAACAATTATATCGCCATCTGAGGCAAAACCTAATTCAGTGTTCATTTTTGACGATGTGGCATGTGATAAACAAAATGTTATTCGTGAATATTTTAGCATGGGACGTCACAACAACATCGATTGTTTCTATCTTTGTCAGACATATGCTAAAATACCGAAACATTTAATACGGGATAACGCTAATGTGTTGATAGTTTTCAAGCAAGATGATTTGAATTTACGTCATATACATATATGCAGATCATGTTGGTACTGATATGTCATTTGAGAATTTAAAGGAATTGTGTTCGTATTGTTGGAGGGAATCGTATGGTTTTTTGTCAATTTTCAAAGATAATAAAATTGACGAGGGTCGTTACAGATACTGTTTCGATAATTATATATACGTTTAACCCATAGTTAAACCTTATTATGTATGTAGACACTGAGGGAGGAACAGTATGACTGCAAAAAAGAAATTAATCGAAAATGATAAAACAATTAAAAGGAAATTAATAAACAAACGAAAAGACATTAAGAAAAAATTGGATATTTTGAAATATGGTCAAATGGCACACGAAAATTTATTTCAAGCATTTGCAAAATATTGAAAGTAAATTACAAGTGCCTTCGTTGAGTAGGAACCGAAAAAATCCCAATATTCTCTCCGATGATCTGTTGAAAGTGGAAAAGTTAAAGGATAAGGAAAAACTTTCACTTACCAACATTGATGCCGATGATGATGATGATGATTATACTGAAGATGATTATATCAAAAATGAATATGGTGATGACGAAAAATCAGCAGCATCCGAACCAGCTATTCCTTCAACATCTATAGAGGTGGAGTTTCAGTCGACACCGAAAAGAACACATCGCACAGCCACTCCTAGAACGGCACCGAGAATGAGGAAACAATTGTTTACATCGAGTAGTAGAAAAAAACCGTATGATTTCGAAAACTTCTCTTGAAAGGAGTTGAGGAGGATCGACAACAAGACGAGTTTAATAAACAAAAAGAATATGAAGCTAAACTAAATAAGGCTCTCTTGAAAAAATCTTTTACCGACTATTACGATCAATACCATGCCCTTCCTTTAAAATATATTAAAAAATTTATAACTGATCCAAACAATCAAAAATCTGATGGAAAATTTAGAGTAAAATTTGAACCTGATATTGAAAGATTTTCCATAGGAAATAAGAGAATAGATTTTGATGGACCTGATCTGATAATTGTAGGTAAAAAATATAAAGGTACTCCGGGGCTTTACGGTTTGCTTTTTAATCTGACTCTTCCTGCTAAATATTCAGATGAAGATGCAAAAAATTATGCAAACATTTTACTGAAAACCAATGCAGTTAGAAAACGTTTCAATTCAAACCTAGGCTTTATTACGAGTAAGAATATGAAATTTAAAAAAATTATAGAGCCGATACTGGCCATGAACGATGATGATGATGACGAGTCAGATGAGTCATTTAAAGCAGGCGAAGAACTGTTTATGACAGTTTCGAAGAGACCATTCGAGTACGTACACTGGGATGATCCCAATGAGCTTGTAGAAAGGTTACAACTATTACTTGCGTCACAGAGTGCAGGCAACACGGGTCATACGAATGAAATCAATTCAATAATTGAAGAATTGAGGGAGGCAAATATTATTGAATAATTAATAGGATAAAATGACTAACTTTGTTACCGATGTTAAACGACAAATAGTTGAAGAACTCCACAAACCTGCAAGAATAAATTTTAAACGTCGAAAAGTTATAAAATCCCTTCTAGATCTGATGCAAGCCGATTTAGTTGATATGAAAGAATATGAGCAGGAAAATAATGGTTTCAAATATATTCTTGTTGTTATTAATTGTTTTTCAAAATATGTATGGGCACTTCCGCTTAAATCGAAAACTGCCAAAGATGTCGCTGTAGCACTGCAGCGTGTATTTCAAGTTCAGAAACCGATTCATCTTTGTACCGATGCTGGTGGCGAATTTCTAGGAAAAGAAGTACAAAATTTAGTGAAACAATACAAGATTATTCATTATGTAGTCTATAGTGAGAAAAAAGCTTCGATTGTTGAACGAGTTAATAGGACTCTTAAAGGTATGATGTGGAAGGAGTTCAGTGTTCAAGGATCATATCAATGGCTTGATATGTTAAAGAAAATTGTTACTACGTATAATAACAGAAAACATAGGACTACGGGTTTTAAACCGTCGGAAATAACTAAAAGACATGAAAAATTTCTACTAAAGAATGTTTATAATAGTATCAAAATGACATCCAAACCTAAATATAATGTAGGAGATCATGTTAGAATTTCAAAATATAGAAGTGTATTTGACAAACAATATAGACCTAACTGGTCTACGGAAATATTTACTGTAAAAAAGGTTCAATATACAAACCCCGTTACTTATTTACTTCAGGATGCAAATCAACAAGCTATTAAAGGAGGATTTTATGAACTTCAACTGCAAAAAGTTAAACATGTCGATATTTATCTTGTGGAAAAAGTGCTTAAACGCAAGGGTAATAAAGTGTTCGTAAAATGGTTGGGTTTTGACAATAAACATAACAGTTGGATAGATAAAAATAATGTTCAATAATTTTAAATTTTTGAAATAAAGCAATAAATTTCATAAGATAACTTTTTTTAATTATATTATAAAGCTATTACAGTTTACACACTTATTTTCAAGGTAGTCGAGTATTAACATGATTTATAATAAAAATTATAAAATAAATACCCATTCGAAAGTAAGTACCTACTATCTGGTTGCATTCATACGGTTTCTATCCCTTCCCCATGTGAATTTCAAGTGATGTGGGTTTGTCTATATAACGATATGTTGCTGTTACAATTCTTTTAAAATTGAAATAATAGTCATTAGCAAATATGGTTTCTCGTAGTATCCTTATTTATACCGAGTGTATTCGACGTGAAAATTGTGATCGAAGAGGCCGATGGAATTTACGAACGGAAAAAGTACATAGTTTTGATAAGTTGTTGCGAATCATGGCTGCAGTGCAACAAGTGGAAGGTGTTGAGTGTCCGTATTGTGGAATAAAAATGGCAATTTTTATGGCAAGTAAATGGCAAAAAAGTGGCGAAGAATGTCAATGGAACGTGTGAGTGAAGACGATATCAAAGAAATGAGCATTTTGACTAGTGAATGGATTTATGATTATGTTGTACAATTAGAAGCAGTTATAGAAGATTATGATATACTGAATCCGGAAATGATGGAAAATAAAGAAAATATAAGCTATGTAATACGTTAAAAATAGATTATTAATGTTTTCGAACGTTTCCTAAGTTAATAAATCATGCAATCCAAATCTTTTGTTTAATTTAACCCTTTTAGGTAAAAAAGAATGATTGATTAATTGTTATTGTTTTTAGAATTAAGTATAATTTTCATATCATTACACTATTAAAACTATAGTAAAACATTGCACAACTATGAGTCATATTCTTATAATCTAGAGTACAAAACAAAAACACATTGCATTGGTGTACAAACAGTTTTTATTATTATTTTCCTAAGCTTTGACATGTGTAATATTTTTTAAATGTAGTTACATCACAACAATTGGAACAATATTTTAACCACATATTAGTATTTTTCTTATACCAAACATTTGAAGACCTCTGTGTTGGTTGTGGCTGTGCGGAAGGAACAATTGTTTGAGTAACATCTTTTTTACATCTGGTACATTTTCTAATGATAACACTCGTTGGCTTAGGTGGAGAATCTAAATTTGTCCTATGTGATGACGACATGTTTTCTATCGACAGCGTTTAAATATCAACTGCTTGCACTCGAGAAAGTGAATGACTATTTGTAACTAGTATTTCCACCTTTGTACTTCATGACGCTCACGGTCAGATCTTGTTGGTAAAAAATTATAAAGGTAATCACATGTACTACAAAAAAGTTTACCATCCACATAGTTTGCTTCATATATTCCTTCACAATGTGCACGGTAAATAATAGGTCGTCTACATTTAAAACAAAAACTATGTCGAGCACAACATTTTTTTAAATCACACACAAACATAACTGGAAATATGCACCCACGTACGTAACATCTTTCTTCTTTAGTAATATTCGGTGATGATGGTGATGATGATGACATATTGACTATCGATGCTTGATTCTCCATTGCTTTTTAAATCGACTTTAATGTTAAATCTAGCTGAGCAGCGCTTTTATACAAAAAGGGCAGTTTTCTTGTGATGTGGGGGGTCCATCAAGGTGAGTTTCCCACTCGGTTCGATTGTAGTGAACAAAACACGGTAACTTGACCTGCAATTTAACATTATTTTGATATTCAGTTGGAAGTTTCCCCCAAATAAGCAAAAGCGTGTAACAATCGACAAACTGTAGAAAATATTCCAATGGTATACATTTTAATTCTTCCGAATCATAGTCGCTTATATTTTTAACAGCGGTTAATATTTTTAATAAATTAGTAGCCATGTTGAAAGCATACATGAAACTGTACACATTTTCTTAAAATACAATCCTTTTACTAAGCGAATAATCAACGTCATATTTCCCCTAAAACCGACTGACGTCAACACTTTCACGACTATAAAAACGCTCGGTGTCCTTAAATTCCTAACAGTAATAGATTGTTACAGCGCGAGAGAGAGTTGCACAACGCACACATAAACCAACAAAATGTCTGCTAAATATTTCATTCTAACCTATCTTGTATTCTCTTTAGACCTTGTCATTTCAGATGTGCTAAATGAAATAGCATGTAGTTCGTATAAGGAAAATTATGAATATTTACAAAGCAACTATGACACTTTATATGAAACAAGCTTGAGCTTGTATAGTGAATGTACTCAAAAACTTGATAACTATGTTGAACTATACGACAATGAACAACAGGTACACGATTTATGTATGGACAAGATTAAGGAGTGCGAAACCATGAAAACTGACTTAACCCGCACATTAACATACACACAACACATTCAATTGAAAAAAGAGAATATCGAATTAGAGTCGCAAGTGCAGTTACTTAAAAAACGTCTAGATATTTGCGAAGAAAAACATTCGGTAGGACTGTCATTAATAAACGACTATAAAGACGATATTTCAAAATCAAGAGATCATATTACTGACTTAACAAACGACATATACAAAATGGATGGTAATTTAAAACAATGCAATAATGACCTTACAGCACAAAAGAAAGAGTATAAAAAAATTTTCTCAAACCTTAACGATTGTTTGGAAAGAGAAGAACTTAATCAAGAGCAAAAAGATAAATATGTTGTTAGGTTAGGTACTTGTCGAAAAATAACCGAAAATTAAAAGAAAAGTGTTCCGAGTCTCAAACTAATAACTAATAAATTCGAAGTTTATGTTACTAGTTCTATCAGACCAGTACAACAAAATTTGTTCAGCAGCAGCAGCAGCAGTTCTTGTCAAAAGTGCCTGGAGGGATTTAAATTCAAATGTTGAAGAAGAATCGGAAGAAAATAACCGGTCTTTAGATCTTAGCTTAAGATAATTTTTTATAATAATAATTCTAACAAAATGAAAAATAAAATAATTATCTGTTGACAACAATTTTTTTAAACCTAAGCGGGGCCTCAGCTTGGCAACAACAATACTGAAAAAATATTCTTAGTTAATGTACATATCTATTGCAACTTTAATAGCATTAGATCACTGGTTAGCGGGAACTTGTTTTTGCAAAACTATTTGCATGTGCGTTTGTTCAAGGAAACCACACCTAATCAAGCATATTAATAGGCAATTACGTAGCGAATTTATTTTTTGAAAAAACAATATAATTAAAGTCACACCATAAGCAAAGCTAACCACACCTAGGCCATGACGCACCAAAGCCAAGCCTAATAAGCAACAATTACTTATTCTAATTTATTCTTCGTCATTAAGCATAAAATTAAAGGCACACCCTTAATTGGGTTTGGTAGGAGTTAAGACTGATGCAACATTCCTCACATTCCAATCTGAGTTCGGACCCCGCTTGGTATACTACTGTCGCTTGCTGATAGGTTACAAAAGGCATTTATTTCGGAAGGTGTACCCCATGAAGTTGCACAAAATTATACCGTTGAAGCTACCATACGAGCATTAAGTCAAAATGCCAATTCGGAAAAGGCTCGTTTGTTAGTGGAGGCTGGTATATTTACATCAGTGCAGGATGTAGTAGCAAAATTTGTAAACGTCACTACATCTCGAATGAGTCAAATATTTTTTATGTCAGGAACAACAGAAATTTGTTTAACAGGCGCAGTTTTCGGGGGCGAGGTCCGCAAAATTATGAAAATCGTGGACAATGGAACCGTGGAAGTTTCAATGCTTACAGAAATCGCGGACGATATAACAGGAGCTCTGTAAGATATTTTAAAACAGAACAAGACCCGGAAAACCAATCGGGCCCCCAGCAGGCTTGGTTGGGGGAAATCTAAACATCTATACATTAAATTTAACACTTTCAAATTTCGTATTTTTACATACTGCAATGACAGGATTAAGAAACACTTTAATAATCGATACGGGGGCTGATATATCAATCTTTAAAAGAACTAAAGTACATCAGGATCAAATCGTAGATATTTCAAAATATAGTAAAGTTAAGGGTGTCACAGATGGACTTGTAAATTCACTAGGTATCACAGAAACTACTATGAGGGTTGATAATTACGAATTATCTCACACCATTCACATAGTCGAGGATAGTTTTCCTATTCCAGGGGATGGTATTTTAGGTAGAGATTTTCTAGTAAAATATAAATGTTTAATACACTACAGTGACTGGACTATAACCCTTAGACTGCCCTATAATGATCTGGTGATTCCAATTTTTAATGTCCCTCCTAGATGCGAAGTGATTAGGCATATTAAATGTTTAAAAAACATCAAACAAGACTATTAGTAAACAAAGAACTACAGTCAGGTATTTATTTAGAATTTTAGCTAGAACTATAATATCTCAAGAAAGTCCATTTCTTAAAATTATTAATACAACGTTCCAAACTGTAGAACTGAAAATTTCTTCTTTAGAAACCGTTGTTCTTGATCAGTTTCACATATCTAACATTCATTCAGAATATCAAGAGCGTGAACACGAGTTAATGAAGGAGTTAAATCAAAACATACCTGAGTTTGTCAAAAAAGATATGTTTAATTTGTGTAACGAATTTGCTGACATTTTTGCTCTAAAAACAGACAAACTGACTGTCAACAATTTTTATACACAAAAATTAAATCTGTCAGATAACAAACCTAATATATCAGAAACTACAGAATGCCCAGAGTATTAAAGGAGGAAATTGATAAACAGGTCAACAAAATGTTAGATAACAACATTATCGAACCATCAGTTTCTGAGCACAATAGTCCGGTATTATTAGTGCCAAAAAAATCATCAAATGGCCAGAAAGCTTGGCGCATGTCCATAGATTTTAGAAATATTAATAAGGCCTTAGTTGCTGATAAATTCCCTTTACCCAGCATAGATGACATTCTGGATCTTACAGCCTCTTACAGATTTACCAGACTACCCTTCGGGTTGTCCGTTGGCCCCAATAGTTTTCAAAGAATGATGTCAATTGCTTTTGCAGGTTGTTCTGAAAAACATCACCTTTCTAATTTACAAAAAGTTTTTGAAACATGTCGAAAATACAATCTAAAGCTCAATCCGCAAAAGTGTAATTTTTTTAGAAAAGAGGTCACATATCTAGGTCATAAAATAAGAGAATACCAGATGATTCTAAATATCAAATTATAAAACAATACCCGACACCTCAATCTGCTGATGAGGTAAAAAGATTCGTAGCGTTCTGCAATTACTATTGACGATTCATACCGCATTTTGCATCAATGACTAATCCATTAAATAAATTAATACGCAAAAATGCTGAATTTACTGTATCCATCTCAAGTACTTGCAGTTACCCGATCCATGTCAAGGACATCAAAAGACAATAATATAGAAATCCCAATTACAGACATAATTTTACAACCCCAAGTTTATGAAGCTATAAATAACTATGAAGTATTAAAACTGCCCTTATTAAAATTTGAATTAAGTTGTACGTACGTAAAAATATCAATCATTAATAAAAGAAAAGTAATTAAAAAAGCTACACTATAAAAAAGCTACACTACCTCTCATTAACGATAATATTGCACTAGAGCGAATATTATCTAGGCTTGAAACTATGGCTGATGATTGTAAGTTTAGCAAATTAAGATTAAACTTAAATGATATAATCTTTAATCGGTGCATCGCGAATGAAGTTAAAAAAGTTGGGCAAGAAATATTTACAAAATTGAAAATTGTACTTTGTACTCTTACTTTCAGTAAGTATTTTATTTGTTAAAATATTTTATAAAATACAAGTAATATAGTTCCCAAAAAAGAGAATAATTTTTGAAATGTCAATGATTTGAGAGAAACAATAATTATTTTCTTAGTTTTTTAAAGTTTCGAGATTTGTTTATTTTATTTCTCAAAATTTTTGATTTTGGAATTTTCATAGTTAAATAAAAAATATAATTTTTAGTCTTATTTTAATACTCTTATAAAAAATTCTTACTTTTTATAATTATTTTCTTATGATTTTAAAAGTTTCGAGATTTGTTTATTTTTTTCCTCCAAGTTCTAGATTTTAGAATTTGAATAGTTAAATAAAAATATATTTTTTTAAATCTTATTTTAATAGTTTCATAAAAAAATTTATAATTATTTTTTGTTTTTTTAAGGTTTCGAGATTGGTTTATATTGTTTATCGAAATTTTGGATTTTGGAGTTTTTTAATAGTTTATATATGAAGGGCTTTTTGCAACATGAGGATAAGCCACATTTTTATAGAAAACTGTTTTATTACCTTATTGGGCTAAGCAAAACCATGACAAGCCACAATATGGATAGTTTGGCATTTCCCTAATATGTAGATGGCGCACTTAGTCACTAAATAATTTTGTTACATTTCATGTTTTCAGTCGGTTGTTCGTTAAAAACGTGATAAGCCACATCAAAATGGCTGCCAGTGCTGGTACAGTTGCTCTTAAAAACGCAAATATTCGTGAAAATATCAGCTCCAATGAAATTTTTTTTGATGATAGTGATGATAGCATAAAAGACAAGGATTTTGTGCCTAGTGACTCTGATGGATCGTCAGAGACAAGTGGGGTAGGTATTTTTTAAAATTTTTGTGGATTAGCATGTTTTTGAAAAAAAAAATAAATACCGAATCGTGTGGCAAAAAGATGATATGCCAGGTGGCTAATCATTTTCTTGTCGTTAACATTTTTAATTATTGTTTTGTATAAAATCTCAGTTTAAAGTAAAACATGATCCCCTTTTTGCCATTAAAATTTTGGAACGGTAAAAACATGTGCTTATGTCAATTTTTTTAGGATGAACGTCAAAGAGAAAGAAATCCTTCCAACTCCCAAGTAACAACGTCGAACGGTCTCCTGAAGAACGTATTCCGACCAGATGGAAACTTCGAAATGAGGAAAATTACGACCACGTAAAAAGAAAAAGAAGGCGCAATTCAGGAAATCAGTATACATCTAAAAGGGCCAAAAAAATCGTTGAAGCACGCAACATGGGGCCACCTTGTTTTTTCAAAGAAAAATGCAGAGAGAAACTTATAAATACCCATGAGACTATTTTCCATAAATTTTGGGACCTGGGATCCTTTGACCTTCAAAACAGCTATCTTTTTGGTTGTCTAAGAATAATGCCCAAGAAACGGTCGTATAAGAAGAAGCAAAAGCGCGAACAATCAAGAAGAAAATTCACTGTTCAGTACATGTTAAATGTTAATGGTGAAGCTGTACAAGTATGCAAGGTGGAATTTATGGACGTTCATGGTCTTCAGACTTCACCTTGTGAAAATGAAATCTAGAGGGGACGTTGTACCCGCTCAAGACGGGCGAGGTAAACATAAGACTACACCAAATAAGATTACTGATGAGCAGCTGCAATCAGTAAAAACACATATCGAAATGATTCCTAAATATCAAAGTCACTACAGTATGGCTAACAATATGAACAAGACCTGTTTAAACTGTGACATGACTATTTCTGGCTTATATAAAGACCATTATGTACCCTGGTGTGAAAAAGAAAATACACCACCTGTTAAAGAAAGCGCTTACAGAAAAATTTTTAGCACTAATTACAATATAGGGTTTAAGTTGCCCAAGTCAGACACATGCAAAACCTGTGATGAGATGAACATTAAAATAGATACAGAGAAGCAAAACAACAATGAAGAGCAAGTTCAAGAGCTAACAAATACATTAAATTTACACAAGATTAGAGCAACAGCAATGCAAGACTTGCTTAAATCTGAAACAGAAAATTCTAGGCGAGTTGCAAATAAGTTAGTGATTTCTTTTGATCTACAGCAAGCCATGCCCTTACCGAAGTTAACAACTGGACCAGCGTTCTATTCGCGTAAAATCTGGCTTTACAACCTTGGAGTCCATGACTGTACTAACGAAAAGGGTTACATGTATATGTGAACAGAGGACAATGCTAAGCGAGGAGCTGACGAAGTAACGTCGGTCGTCTTCAAATTTTTAGAAAATAAGTCAGACGTTCAGGAGCTTGTTGTTTTTACCGACAATTGTCCGGGGCAAAACAAGAACTGGCAGATGATGGTCTTTTGGTTGCAACTTGTAAAAGAGAACAGGTTTAAACGAATTACACATTATTTTCTTGTAAGTGGGCATACTCATTTGCCCTCTGACAGGGATTTCGTAAAGATTGAAAAGCGACAAAAAAGACATGCTCCTGTAATATACTCACCAGAAGGTTGGCATACGGTCATAAGAGAAGCCAACAAAAAGAATCCATTTATCGTTACAATTATGATTCAAGATGATTTTTTCTCTTTTGAGCCCTTGCTATATAATATTAATACAAATGCACGTTTCGATGACAAGAAAAATTTGAATTTCTCTGGGGTTTACGCTTTTCATTTTCAAGCAGAAAAAACCGGATCGTTTTTTATTAGGCACTCGATAAACGGACAGTATGACGAAATTTTAAAAAGAGGAAGACCAGCCAGTGTCAATTTAGCTCATATTAAAAAAAATACTCCGAGTCCCTGAAAATTGCAGCAAATAAGGTAAAGAATATTCAGACGTTATTGCCATATATACCGCCGATTCATCACTTCTTCTATACCTAGTTAAAAGCAGATGTTGATATGGAAAACCCCTGTGTAGATGTAGAAGTTTTAGCCGACTAAGACCCAAAAAATGAATTTTGGTATATTTTTTTAGAGTGAAGTACTGTTGTACAAACAATTTTTGTATCATCTTAATAAACATGGTTTATGTTTGCATTTAATCTTTCTTTCTCACCAAAAAAGGGATAAGTCACATTTTTCTTCAAAAAAAAATTATTTTTTGAAAAACTCTTTACTTTTTCTCCTCAATAACTTAAACATTATAAACAGAAAAAGCAACCAAACAAAATTTACATTAAATATGAATTAATATTACTGTCTTTTACATATTTTTTTAAAACTTCAAATCCCAATATCTCAAATTAATATTTTGTGGCTTATCATTATGTTGTAAAAACCCCTTCACATATATATATATATATATATATATATATATATATATATATATATATATATATATATATATATATATATATATATATATATATATATAGCAGCACACAACCAAGTTATTGGATGGGAAACTTGGAAGTTGAAGTTGAAGTTGTGTGCTGCTGATGAGTGCTAGTAGGCACGAGGCACGTGTCTAGCACTACCTTTCGGACAGTTTCCCCGTTGTTTTCTCCACTTTGTAAATTATATTGTCGTTATTTCCTTGCTTTATATATATATATATATATATATATATATATATATATATATATATATATATATATATACACGGTGTCCGTTTTAAGTGATACCACTATTGCTATCTTCGAAACGGTAAAAGCCACAAGATCGGTTAAATTAGTAAAAAGTTACATTTTTTATGCTCATTTAAAATCCGTACACAATGTTGTAAAATTTTTCTTTGTTTTCGAGATATAAGGAAAAATGCTCAAAATTTATTTAGCGAATATTTCACAAATGTTTAACTTTAGTAAAAAGTGTTAAATACGAAAGTTGTAAGATTTTTTCTTTACTACAAAATGACGTAATCAACATCGTCACATGACTTTTAGTTTTTGAGATATCTGTACCAACTTCATTTTTTTAAATACGGACCTGGATTTTTTATTTCACCTTTTGAAATGATTTGGTATTTCCTTCAAAAGAATTTGTAACTCAAACATGTTTTCCAACGTTTTGACACAAAACTAGTCATCATTAAAGTTTTTTCACTTAGTACGAACCTGATTTTCTTCCGTTTAGCTAAATTACGGCATTTTTAATGCAGTAGCTATATCTTTTAATTTTATTATTTATCCAAACTCAAATGCTAAATAATAAAATGCCGAATTTAGTTAGAACTAAGTGCAGTATTGTAGCTATTGGCATTACAATAATTATTAGGTTTGTTTTTAATTATTTGCCAAAGGTGGCTTTGAGTCCGAACAAATGACACGTCTTGTCATATTTATAAAACGTCAAATTATTTATTTTTGTAACAATCTTCATACGTGTAAATTGTGTTTTGCTTTAAAATGGAGTTTACCAATGAAGAAAGAGTATATATGACCTTTGTCTATGCAAGATGTATGCGCAGTTCGAATAACGCCGTTCAGTTATACGAAAATTTGCATCCTGCGAGAAGAGTTCCCAATGCTAGGTATTTCGCCAAACTGGAGAGAAAGTTGCGAGAGCATGGCTCGTTTAGTATACCCAAAAAACGAAGATACTGTAACTTCAGAAGGGGGTGAAAATGAAGTAAATGTGCCAGGTATGATTTTTTTATTCATGGTTTAACTTTAATTTATAATAAAATGAATTTTGTAGGCTACGGACATTACAAAAACAGCATTAATGAAGATGTTTCGTTACGCGAAATTGAAAGAGACAAATGTAAAAAAAAATAGTCAAAAAAAATTCTGCGTGGTCATAAATTTAGACCTTATCGTTGTCGAAAGGTTCAGCTTTTAAGACAAACAGATTTCCATAAATATTGTGGTCTGATGACAGCAGATTTTGTAACAACGGTTGGTTTAATCGCAATATCCATTATCGCTGGACCCACGGAAATCAACATTTTCATAGGGAAACAGCATTTCAGGAGAGGTTTGGAATTAATGTTTGGCTGGGAATCCTCGACTCTAAAGTAATTGGTCCCTTCTTTTTCGAAGAGCACTTAAGTGGTGAAATGTATTTGAACTTTTTAAGAAATGATTTTCAGAATATGTTAGATGATCTTCCTTTAATAGTAAATAGAAATTTTCAATATTTCCAACAAGATGGAGCTCCAGCACATCGTGATCGCCGATGTACCAAATTTCTAAATATCTTCGTACCCAATCGTTGGATTGGTAATAACGGTCCTATAAACTGGCCGCCCCGTTCACTCCACCTCACCCCCCTGGATTTTTCCATATGGGGTTACATAAAAAATCAAGTTTACAAAAGTAGTTGGCTTTCGTTCTTCGCAGACCAGGAAGCTCCAAAGGAGCTTCCAAATGAGCTTTCAAAACCATTCCTCCACCCACTCTTCACCCTACCAAATCCCCCTATTCCCTACCAATTCCTACCACTCTTAACACTACTTTATATAAACTCCTTAAAGTTATAATAAAACAAAAGTCACAACAATGCCTTTGACAGTACCTGTAGATCTCTCCTGGGACGCAGAACCCTGTGAAACTTACGATCCCGAAGAATATATAAAAAATAATTTAATTTTAAGAAAACCTCCACCTAATCTCTCCAAGAGTGCTAAAAAGAAATTTCGAGAAGCCGAGCGTAGAAGAATTCAAAAATTGGAAGCAGACTTAAACCAGAAAAATGACATGTGCAGCCGCCAATTTATTAATGGATATTATGAATGACAAACGATAACTTATTGAATTGATCTGGGAAGAACTGAAACTAATACCTTTGGAGTACCTTATTAGACATGCGAAACTTTTAGAATTACTTGAAATTTGGTCAAATTTACCTGAAACATATAAGATCAGCTTCAATTTACACATTAATTTACCATGCTTCCTACATTATAATCGTCCAGACTGGAAAACCCATTGGGATGGGCCTCCGTCATCTCAAAGACAATGTTATTTTTGTAACTTCTTAATTCAGTCTGTAAACATTTAATCTATAATAAAAATATTTATTTAAATAGATCCTGTATTATTTATATCTAGGTATAGCAACATCATTAAATTCAAGAATCCCTAAAAATGGCGTTCATGTAAAAACGTCACATTTGTAAAAAAATCATCAAGCTCAATAATAAAAAAATGTATATTCTATTTTGTTTTATTTTCTTACCCGGTATGTGAAAACACGAAGGTAATTTTTATACCTTGCATCTTAGTTCCCACATTCGCTTCTATTTTTATTTTAACCAATCCTGTATAATTTAAACCGTCTTTATCATAGCAGAATCTCATTAAAATAAATGGTTAATTTAAACGTACTACCTTAAAGTAATATTCTGCTCTGCAATTGACTAAGTGTATATTCTATTTTCTGTTTTATTTTCTTACCCGGTATGCGAAAACACGAAGCTAACTTTTATAACTTGCATCTTAGTTCCCACATTCGCTTCTATTTTTTATTTTAACCCATCCTGTATAATTTAAACCGTCTTGATCATAGCAGAATCTCATTAAAATAAATGACCAATTTAAACGTACTACCTTAAAGTGATATTCTGGTCTGCAATTGACTAAGATCGAAACATCATACTGGAATATAATTACTTCGAAGTCTTCGAACATCGACCGGTCATTCACAGAGTAGGTACTTGTTTTAAAAAATATGGATCTACTTTCCACAGAGACGAACTAGGGAAAATATTTCTTACTGAATAGTGAAGTCATAACGGAGTATGTAGATAATTTTAATCAATTAAGTATATATAAAAGTGTTTTTTACATTTAAATCAATTATTAAAATTGTTTTTGTACAATGTTGCCAATACCATTAAAAATATTATGCACCCATGCGTTGATATTTTAAATTCGCAAATACTCTCCTGTCTAGTTGGCTTCATTTTTACAAAATCTAGGTTCGTTCGCCGGTCAAGTTAGGACAGCAGGCTGCATTTTTACATTCTTAGATTCTAGTTCATTATCCGCTCATGTTAGGCCAACGGGATACATTTTTACAATCCTAGATGCTAGTTCATTATCCGGCCAACGAGTATATTTTTTCGACTTTGGTTTAATATAAATGCAACCAAGAACTGTCCTGAGACCATTAGCAATCTCTAGCTTGTATAGAGAGACGTATATTTATATATTTACAAGTTTTTAAAAATATCTGGCAAACCGAATATTAAAATTTTAAAACAAATAATAATTGACCAAGAAGCAATACAATTTGAAGGTGATGTGTCGAATTCACTAATGACTTTTTTTTTGATAAACCAACTTCTCCACAAGAATTCCAAACACCGCCATCTTCACCAACAGAGACCTATTTAGCTGCGAACAACAGTCAATAATACCTCAATGGAAATCTTCCTGAATGGGAAGAAGCAATGACAGAACTAGAGTTTCAACAAGAAGAACTAGACAACCAAGCAATCATTCCAATCACAGAACCTGAGTTTCAACAAGAAGCACTGACCAAACAAGCAATCATGCCAATCACAGAACTAGAGGTTCAACAAGAAGAACTGGCCAACCAAGCAATCATGCCAATCACAGAACGCGAGTTTCAATAAGAAGTCCAGGACAACCAAGAAGAACATTACGAACCAGAGCTCCGACAACAGAGATGGTTAAACCATTTAAAACAAATCAAAGAAATCAACACTGCAATTAGTGAAACAAAAATCAAGAAACTCAGTGCGGAACAACAAATTGAGGATTTCAAAGAACTACTGTTAGTTCTAGAGCAAAAAACAGAACTCTTGTTTTCATGTTTGCAAATATCAATAAGGAAGAAAACTTAAATGATCAGATTTCCAAGAGACAAAAATTATTTTAGATCCTGTATTATTTATATCTAGGTATAGCAACATCATTAAATTCAAGAATCCCTAAAAATGGCATTCATGAAAAAACGTCACATTTGTAAAAAAAATCATCAAGCTCAATAATAAAAAAATGTATATTCTATTTTCTGTTTTATTTTCTTACCCGGTATGTGAAAACACGAAGCTAATTTTTATACCTTGCATCTTAGTTCCCACATTCGCTTCTATTTTTATTTTAACCCATCCTGTATAATTTAAACCGTCTTTATCATAGCCGAATCTCATTAAAATAAATGGTTAATTTAAACGTACTACCTTAAAGTAATATTCTGCTCTGCAATTGACTAAGTGTATATTCTATTTTCTGTTTTATTTTCCTACCCGGTATGCGAAAACACGAAGCTAATTTTTATAACTTGCATCTTAGTTCCCACATTCGCTTCTATTTTTTTTATTTTAACCCATCCTGTATAATTTAAACCGTCTTTATCACAGCAGAATCTCATTAAAATAAATGACCAATTTAAACGTACTACCTTAAAGTGATATTCCGCTCTGCAATTGACTAAGATCGAAACATCATACTGGAATATAATTACTTCGAAGTCTTCGAACATCGACCGGTCATTCACAGAGTAGGTACTCGTTTTAAAAAATATGGATCTACTTTCCACAGAGACGAACTAGGGAAAATATTCTTAGTGAATAGTGAAGTCATAACGGAGTATGTAGATAATTTTAATCAATTAGTAAGTGTTTTTTACATTTAAATCAATTATTAAAATTGTTTTTGTACAATGTTGCCAATACCATTAAAAATATTATGCACCCATGCGTTGATATTTTAAATTCGCAAATACTCTCCTGTCTAGTTGGCTTCATTTTTACAAAATCTAGGTTCGTTCGCCGGTCAAGTTAGGACAGCAGTCTGCATTTTTACATTCTTAGATTCTAGTTCATTATCCGCTCATGTTAGGCCAACGGGATACATTTTTACAATCCTAGATGCTAGTTCATTATCCGGCCAACGAGTACATTTTTTCGACTTTGGTTTAATATAAATGCAACCTGTGTCCAACCATGTCCTGAGACCATTCGCAATCTCTAGCTTGTATAGAGAGACGTATATTTATATATTTACAAGTTTTTAAAAATGTCTGGCGAATCAAATATTAAAATTTTAAAACAAATAATAATTGACCAAGAAGCAATACAATTTGAAGGTGATGTGCCGAATTCACTAATGAATTTTTTTTTGATAAACCAACTTCACAAGAATTCCAAACACCGCCATCTTCACCAACAGAGACCTATTTAGCTGCGAACAACATTCAAGAATACCTCAATGGAAATCGTCCTGAATGGGAAGAAGCAATGACAGAACATGAGTTTCAACAAGAAACACTAGACAACCAAGCAATCATTCCAATGACAGAACTAGAGTTTCAACAAGAAGCACTGGACAACCAAGCAATCATGCCAATGACAGAACCTGAGTTTCAACAAGAAGCGCTCTACAACCAAGCAATCATGCCAATGACAGAACTAGAGTTTCAACAAGAAGAACTAGACAACCAAGCAATCATTCCAATCACAGAACCTGAGTTTCAACAAGAAGCACTGACCAACCAAGCAATCATGCCAATCACAGAACTAGAGGTTCAACAAGAAGAACTGGCCAACCAAGCAATCATGCCAATCACAGAACGTGAGTTTCAACAAGAAGCCCAGGACAACCAAGAAGAACATTACGAACCAGAGCTCCGACAACAGAAATGGTTAAACGATTTAAAACAAATCAAAGAAATCAACACTGCAATTAGTGAAACAAAAATCAAGAAACCCAGTGCGGAACAACAAATTGAGGATTTCAAAGAACTACTGTTAGTTCCAGAGCAAAAAACAGAACTCTTGTTTTGATGTTTGCAAATACCAATAAGGAAGAAAAGTTAAATGATCAGATTTCCAAGAGACAAAAATTATTTTAAAAAATTATGTTTTGAAACTTGTAAATATATAAATATACACCTCTCCATATAACCCTAGAGATTACGAAACATTCTATATTGTTTTATTTACTTAGGCTAGTAAAACCCCAATTACTTGCATATAACTTAGAATGATTTGTAGGGAAATAATAGAATTTGATAATTAGTACTTAAATCGACCATTTTATCTCAAGTAAAAAACTGACAGTGATATTCTCCAACGCTAGTCCGGTCTAATTTGACAAGCAAAACTTTTAAACTGACAAGTGTAAGAATAAGACAACTAAGTTTTATACTATTAATGTATTTCTGAGCTTTTTCGCAAATTTACAAAGAACAGGACAATTTTAGTACGTACTTTCAACAATAATGAAACTAAATTTATTACAGCAACTGGTTCCAACACAAAAATCATTTGGAAACCAACTAAATCGCTGAAATATCACAATAATTCATAAGTTTTTAATGACGACTTATTAACAATGACAGGACAAAAACCTGTCAAAACATAGCTGATCAACTATAAGATCTTAATTTAAGAAAGTACTAAATTTTAAACCTTCTTAGGCAATCTGAGCGTAAAAATCTTTAAAATTACATTGAATTAAAACAGGCTTACCATCGAATTTTATAGAATAAAACCATTAGACTTCAAAAATAAACAGTATCTACAGGCTTAGCATCGAATTTTATACAATTAAAACAATTCCACTTCACAAATAAATAGTATCTAAAACTAATAACAACTTTTAAATCGCATCGCAAAGAAACTTATTTAGGTTAGTATTTTACACGCGCTTCACTTTCCAACTGTCTTTGTTTCGATATTCGTATAACAGTACCGGTGGACTTGTCGAGGCCATGAAAAATCAGATGTTGCCAAGTTTATATTTACAATTTCCTAAAGTTTTATGTGGATAAAGATTCACGATGAATTTAATTTTTTGCACAAAAATATTCACTTCAGTGTCCGTGTGTCACAGGCGATTTTGATTAATTTTGTATGTGATATTTTGGGAAAATCCCTTAAAATATGCTATCACCAGAAGGATTACTCAGAAAAATCTGAAAAATTCACGAACATTAAGAATTAGGTGTAGATTGAAGGAAAATTATAACCATTGAAAAATTCTGGCGCGATCAATTGTTATAAGCAATGAAATTGTTTATTTTCCTATAACTGTTAAAACATTGGTTTAGAGAAAAATTTTCTTAACAAAAAATAGTTCGTACGATATGAGAAACAACTTTTATCCTTTCACATTTAAAAAAAAATAATTTAGCTCCGCGCATACGCGATGTGATACAGCATTGGTGTTGGCGGCGGGTAGCGCTGCAGATGGGGTGAGATCTGGTGGTCGAGGTTTGCTCAGGTGTGTGGGGCCGATGGCATGGGACACTAGGACTGAACTTTTTTGCATCTAAAATAATTTTTACAGAGTTGTCAACTAATATAACAATTTTTTTCGCGCATGTGCAGTTAATCACAGTTTTTTGTTGATTTGAACTGGTTTAAGCTACAAGAATGAGTATATATACATTGCAACAATTTGACAACTACAGTTCCGATTAAAATATGAAAGCTGTAACATTTAACGAAAATATGAATAAAATCCATATGATATTTGCATGGAAGTTTGCTTACAAAGAAGCACGGAAAATGATTATGGGCATTATGTATTGAATCCTACCGCTTTCAAAATAGACTTCAATATGCTGAGAACCTCCTAAAGGATGTTTTGGAGGAAAAACATAGAAATCAAATTTACAATGAACGTTTTAAATAATTTTTGGTTTATTAGTAGTTAAGCTACCGCGATACTACGACCAATTCAAGCTCATATCCTCCCACCTCACCCATGTGGGCTTGACTTGCAGTACTGAGTGGGGAATATCCTCCCACCTCACCCATGCGAGCTTGACTTGCAGTACTGAGTGGGGAATATCTATAAATTTATACGCACACGGTTTCAAAAACATTATTTGCTAGAAATAATACATAAATATGATTCAAAAACGAAAGCTGGTTGGTTGCAGAAAATCGGTGAAAAAACTTAAACAAGAAGACAGAAGCAGATGCCCTGTTTGTTTATATTCCATGAGACGAGAAGAAATTTGCACACCCAATTCGTGCACACACAAATTTTGTATAAAGTGTTTAACAGAGTGGTCGAAAACAAACGCACATTGTCCTCTTTGCAGAAGATTCTATTTGCCAACAAAAAGAATCCATTTATCGTTACAATTATGACTCAAGATGATTTTTTCTCTTTTGAGCCCTTGCTATATAATATTAATAAAGATGCACGTTTCGATGACAAGAAAAATTTGAATTTCTCTGGGGTTTACGCTTTCCATTTTCAAGCAGAAAAAACCGGATCGTTTTTTATTAGGCACTCCATAACCGGACAGTATGACGAAATTTTAAAAAGAGGAAGACCAGCCAGTGTCAATTTAGCTCATCTTAAAAAAAAATACTCCGAGCCCCTGAAAATTGCAGCAAATAAGGTTTTTTTATCTTCTGACAGCCCACGAAGACCGAAGTCTAAGTACTATGTACCGTGGGTGTACTGGGGGGTCGACTCACACATCCAGAGCTGGAAACATCCGTAGGGATTTCACCAGCCCTTTAAGAGGATGTGTGGGGTGGTACCACCTCGGTCGAGGAAGAATTCCTCTACCACCTTCCTTATTTAGTGCGAGACACGGCATTCCCAGGCGGTGACCCATCCAAGCAATAACCGTGCCGAGCGTAGTTTAACTTCGGTGATCGAACGCAGTGGCTCGACCACCAAAGTTAAACGTCGCCTAGGTAAAGAATATTCAGACGTTATTGCCATATATACCGCCGATTCATCACTTTTTCTATACCCAGTTAAAAGCAGATGTGTAGATGTAGAAGTTTTAGCCGACTAAGACCCAAAAAATGAATTTTGGTATATTTTTTAGAGTTAAGTACTGTTGTACAAACAATTTTTGTATCATCTTAATAAACATGGTTTATTTTTGCATTTAATCTTTCTTTCTCACCAAAAAAGGGATAAGCCACATTTTTCTTCAAAAAAAAAATATTTTTTGAAAAACTCTTTACTTTTTCTCCTCAATATTAAGCTTAAACATTATAAACAGAAAAAGCAACCAAACAAAATTTACATTAAATATGAATTAATATTACTTTCTTTTACATATTTTTTTAAAACTTCAAATCCCAATATCTCAAATTAATATTTTTATGGCTTATCATTATGTTGTAAAAACCCCTTCATATATATATGTATATATATATATATATATATATATATATATATATATATATATATATATATATATATATATATATATATATATATATATATATATATATATATTCGTATTTCGCACTTTCAAATAACACAATGTGGGTAAATAAATATTTGTATTTTATTTTCACATCGAATCCTAATTTTATTTCCAACTAGGTTAGAGCCGTCTCTGGATTTATCCCCGTTGGCAAAGCTTTAATGATGACAGGGTCGGTTCGGTTTTTCACGTGTCATTTTTTTAGCCACTGGCGTGTTCGATTGACAAAATCGGATTGATCCGGATCAGTTGACGAACTTTAAGGGAATGGCAGTGCAAAGAGATAAAATAGCATTGAAGTGACGTAAAGTGATCCTGATTGATCCAATTATTGGTAATCGAACACGCAGGTGTTTGCAGCGGTGGCAACGTTGCTTCTTCAGTGTGACGGTCGCTTTATCTGGTGTGGTTGGGTTTGATAAGTTTGATTTTGTTGTTTGTCTTCGATTATATCGTATTTTGTTAATAATCCTTTTTATTAAACAGTAGATAATGTTAAAAAACTAACCTACAGATATTATCTTATGCCAGTGTAAAAGAATTCTCCAGCTAATGACTTGGAAAACTTCATTTTCTCGTGTCCAAAAGAGCCGGTGCTGGAAGAAAGTATACGTACTGCAAAATTAATCAAAAATTTTACATAAAGCGGTATCTATAAAGGTCAGTATCGCCAAATTCAAGTAAGCATATGTGACTGTAAATTTATTTTCATAGTATAATAAATAATAAGTATTGGTAACGAAATTCTTAAGGCAAAAAAGGAACCCTCTCTAAAGGGCATCAACTTCCAGCAAATTATCCGATTTTCTTTGCACGCACTCCGTTTTGGTCATTTCTAAACAATTTTTTTAATCAAATAAAAGGTTTTCTATCAACTAAATGTACTAATCTTCGGGAAACAATCAAGAAAATGAATTAATACTGAAATTTACATTACACTAGGCATTATAAAACGTTTACGTCATAAAAAAAAGTGACGTCACAAACAAAAGAAGTGCGTTTTACAAGTTCCGAAATTCGCGCGAAAATTTGCAGTTTTAAATCTTTTTTTTTGCTAATAAAACCCAAAATAAATGGAAAACAACAACCGCCATAATCATTTAATTTATATAGAGAATACAATAAAAAATTTTTCGGGTCGATTTGAATTTCATGCATATTCCCTATTATCTTTTATGGACTTACATTATTCTGCTTGTACGCCCATGATATGCACAACGGAAAGTTAAAACAAACTGGACACTCTTCAAAGCTGTTTAGGGGTGTAAAGGTCAACTTCATACAAGTGAGTTCCCACATTTTTGCATGCAGTATTGATTTTGATAAATAGTATTAAAGAGAAAGCAGGTATTATAAAATATACAAGAAACAACAAATTCATATGGATTATACCAGCATAAAATATGTTATCAATTATTATCATTCTTGATGTGATACTATGTCAGATTGAAGTAAAAACTTATGTGGTGAATATTGTTAAGCGTTACTTTTTCACATGTCACTTATATGGACGGTTCTAAAAACTGTAGAAGTTTAGATAATGTTTTATAAACTAACATTTTATATAAAACGATTTTCCTGTGTCCTGTACTAAACTTTAATTCGTCAAAAAAATTCGTATTTTACATGCGAGTTTGAATACAGACTTATTCGAATTAGGTTTGTCAGGAGATGCACCAATGGAAAATTTTTAGTAAACTTCGAATTTTCGCGACAACTGAAGCAGAAAGTGTCAGATATAGGTTTAACTTAAAAAAACGATGATGGGATGTATTTTTTGAGGCCTACAACAATTGGCTAACAACTGAAGTTATTTATAACCTTAAAGATCCTGAATAGGGGCCATCTACGTCCGCTGGATCACGTAGACGTCCAAAAACGTCATTTTTACAATCCAGCTTACGAACAAAGCAAAGAAAATTAAATGCTCTTGTAACTGGTGTCGACTCCGACGCTTACAGACGCGGCAGCAAGTTCTGTTCGGGCCAGTGCTAAGCGAGCTGCAGCTCCCATTATGACAGAAGTTTCTAAGCCCCCCCCCCCCCCACGACAATCTGTGACATACAAAAAACTTCATGAGTTGTCCAAACACCAGCCCTCTACACAGAAACCCTACACGACAGATGATGCTTTAGTTCTGTTTATTGCTAATAGGCTTAAAGTGACTCGGCATAAAAATCTACATTCGGAAGCCAGTCAACGGGGTTATAACATATACCCATCCTATTTTAAACTAGCTAAATAAAAAAAAATTGTTTGCCCCCTGAAGAAGACATACTTGTCATCGAGACTTCTGCAGAAGTTAGACTGCAATCTCTTTTAGATCGGCAAGAAGGTTATGTATAATAGAGAGAAGTACCCAACCCAACCGGAGCGATTTCAAGGTCAAACCTTTACGCTTCATTGTAAATGGAGTTGTGATGGGTCATCAGGACGTTCTACTGATAAACAAAAATTTTCGGTTGCAACTGATGCTGACAAGAATATGTCTATATTATCACTTGTACCTCTTAGAATAACGGTTAATAATGGAGACCAAACTCTAAGCAGAACTCTTGTCAGTAAGCTATTGTCATCCTATTAAATTTGCTTATAAAAAGGAAACAGATGAACTAATTCAAATTGAATGTGATTTAGTGAGACAACAAATTTTAAAGTTAACGCCCACAATCAGCAATGTTTTCAATTATGTTATAGAAATTAGGCACAATTTACAATTAACCATGGTTATATAGAGTCGTTATATATATATATATATATATATATATATATATATATATATATATATATATATATATATATATATATATATATATATATATATAGCCTTCATGCATGGATTCGTTCATTTAAATGTCTCTTTCATAGTTTATATCGGTTGTTAGTAAAAAAATGGCAAATTAAATCCCCCGGGAGACAAAAAAATAATTGCCGAACGTAAAATCTTCTGGTCAAATTTAAAAGCGAAATGGGCTTATATGTAGATATTCCGAAGCCTAGAGCTGGAAATACTAACGACGGTAATACGGCAAGAATTTTTTTTTATAATGCTATCAAGAGTTCTTCCATTACTGGTATTGATTGAAGTCTTTAATTGGACATATTTGTGTTATTCTAAAGGCGGCTACAGACGGCATGGCAAGCTTTGGCCAATGCCCGCTCGTTCCAACGTTGGCACATGGTGTGGACGCAAAACTTATGGCAAAGCAAAGCCAACGTTGGCGCTGGCCAGGGTTCGCCTAGTAAGCGGTAATTTCGACACACATCAAAGGGACTTATTGAAACTTTCAGATAAAACATGTCGTGTGTACGGTCGTCGGTGCGCGAATATCAAGCAAAGACCAACGTTTCTACAAACGCTGATTGAAACGCTGGCCAAGGCTTGCCATGCCGTCTGTAGCCGCCTTAAGAAGAGCTTTGTCGTCAGGATTTCAGATAGATGTAGAAAAATTTTCTTCCTATTTAGAAACTACCACAGTATATATATATATATATATATATATATATATATATATATATATATATATATATATATATATATATATATATATATATATATATATATATATATATATATATATATACCGGGTGTCCGCGGAAGCAGGCTCGCCCCTATAACTTTTTTGTTTTTAAAGATAATGGAATGAAATTTGGAGGATTTGTATACGACATAAAACTGCATTTTTTGACGGGTGACTCAACTTTATGGCACTTCCGGTTTAACCGGAAGTGACATAAACTTTCGGGTTTTAAATGGGACACCTGGTATATTTTTACTTTTTTTCACTCCGTATGACATTCTAAAAACAACCATGTGCTACTTGTCACTTTTGGTCGCCAACATTTTTTTTTTGAAATTTATTTTTTTTTTACCTAGAGGGCTATGAATACGCTATTATAACTATCTACATATCTATTCGTTTTTAGGGTTCCAGATGCTCAAAATGACCTCCATCTTGTTGCTGACAAAACCGTACTTTTTCTATTGTTGCTGTTATAACGTTTCTTAACTGTCGTGGTGTAATTCTATGAATAGCTGCTATTACTTTGTCCTCTAATTCATTCCGTGTGGCAGGAGGTACATCATAAACCTCGTTTTTAATAGTACCCCATAAAAAAAAATCTAGAGGCGTAAGGTCGGGTGACCTGAAAAGTTTGAAAAAGGAATAAATAAAGGTATGAATTAAAAACAATTTTGTTTTACCTTGCCGGCCAACTAACCGGACCCCTATTTCCAGTCCAATTTTCGTTGTATAATTCATTCAAATATTCCGTAACTGCCCTCATGTTGTGTGGAGGAGCACCATCTTGTTGATAAAATAGTCCCACTCGATTTATTAACGGTATCTCATCCAAGAACTGCTCAATTTCTTCTGTGAGAAACCCTAGATATCTCGCTCCGGTTAGCGGACCGTCAAAAATTATAGGGCCTAAAATTCTGTCCCCTAAAATCCCAACCCAACAATTAAAACCAAACCGTTCTTGAAAATTTCCTTCCTGCATCAAGTGTAAATTTTCTTGGGACCAATATCGCTTGATATTTCTGTTGAAATGACCCAAATTAGTGAAACGGCTTTCGTCAGTGTAAAGAATTTTATATGGAAATATGTTATCCTCCAAATATTTTCCTAAGAACCAATTACAATACTCAAGTCTCCTTTCACTATCGTCTTGGTACAGGTGCTGGTGTAGTTGATATTTATAAGAGTGGTATTTATGTTTATTTAGAATTTTACCTGCAGAAGACTTACAAATGTCACATTCTAGCGCAATCTCCCTGAGTGACGCATTGATATCCACTTGTATGTATGCTAGAACATCTATTTCTTTTTCTTCACTTACAACAAATTTATTGTTTTCATTATTATCAGGCTCATTTCGCATTTTCTGAACCAGTTTTGGATAATAGTGCCGGGTTGGGTGACGTCGATCAGGATATCTCTGTGCGTAACGACGTGCAGCATCGGTTGAGTTTTGCCTACACTCTCCAAAAACTAATAACATATCAACTTTTTCACTCCTCGTATAAATATTATTATTTTCCATGTTTTTTAAACAATAACCTACACAGTAATTACCAAATTTACTTTTGCAGAAGCGAGGTACAATACGATGTCGACACGTCAATTCTTTTCAAGTGTTTTTGTTCCATCAGTTTTGTTGGTCATAGGCTACTCGATGCATTTAAATCTTATTTCATCCTCAAAAGATGCTTGATTTTAGGAAAGTTCTAACGTTATATTTTTAGAGTTTTTTGTTTCAAACCTTATAGTGTGCGGTATCAAATTAATCGTAATAAAATGCTCTTTTTTCCTAACCCGACGAGCCACCATGTTGCCATTTGAAAAAAATGAATAATACAAATTTAAAAATTAAATTTTACACGGCAAGTAGGTTTTGATCGAAAACAGTAAAGTTGTATTTTTCCCAAGATTTTAGGACTGAAATTAGTGGTTTGAAGGTATTCATAGCCCTGTAGATGAAAAAAAAAAATTTCAAAAAAAATTTTTTTTTGGTGGCCAAAAGTGACAAGTGACACATGGTTGTATTTAGAATGTCATATGGAGTCAAAAAGAGTAAAAATATACCAGGTGTCCCATTTAAAAATCTGAAGTTTAAGTCACTTCCGGTTAAAGCGGAAGTTCTATAAAGTTGAGACACTTGTCAAAAAATGCAGTTTTATGTCGTATACAAATCCCTCAAATTTCATTTCATTATCTTTAAAAACAAAAAAGTTATAGGGGCGAGCCACCTTCCGCGGACACCCGGTATATATATATATATATATATATATATATATATATATATATATATATATATATATATATATATATATATATATATATATGTATATATATATAATATATGTCCGATTGGAACCATGTCTGAAGAAGCACAGGAGACCAGAAACAAAGATGTTAGAAATGTAAGACATTGGCACAGCAGAAAAACATCAAGAGAAGATACCAACGACGATGTGTTTAATTACCTCATCTCTTCAGACCCAATCATAAGCAGCAAACATAAACCAAAGTCAATTAACAAAAGACGCCTTACAATTATTAAAAAGTTATTCGATTTTTTAGGTGTAGCATTATTTAGAATAGTAACTTTGTAGTCCTTAAAAGCACTACCTGAGAGACAAATTCTTGCATACTACACTCGGGGGTATTCATACTCATTTTCTGCTACAGTATTATCTATCAAATGAATAATAAGGCCTAAACCTTAAATAGGTTTATTAGTAACATATATATCAATTATATCAAATTACAATATAATATAGTTGTGTCAATTTTTACCCGACACTGTTCAAAGCAATATAACAACGCTTGCGGTTAATCATTATGTTATGACTTCTCCCTTTTGGCATTTCGCATTACCTCAGTATCTAGGAAAATTATAAAAAGCTTAAAACGTAATAAAATCTGTATTTACTTCTAGACAAAGTAAACAGTATTACTTGTTTAACTGACCGTTTGTGTATGTATATCTTTTTTTGCAAATCAAATTTGTGTTAACCAAGCTTTCTGGCGTTTCCCTTTATCCATTATTTCTTATATCCTTCAACACAAGCATAAATAAAGATGTTTCAAACATAAAAGTAGAAACAATAAGGTTAAAATGCAGAATTGACACACTGTGCAGCGTGTTGGCCGCTATGCGGCATCGATTTTCCATCCTCATTTTTGTAGGAGGTCTCTGGGGCTTATCATACAATGAGGATTTCCGATCATGTTGCGAAACGGGATAACTCTGCAGAAATAAATTAATTACATTTTGGGGAACAAACGATGCATTTTTCAAATCCAGCACGTAGTAGATAGTAGTAGTAAATTAACCCAGACTTTTCTCTTGCAAGAAAAAATAATAAATTTAAATCCAGTCTCTTTTATCCATAAAGTAATAAATAATTGTCAAATGTAAATTAAAGAATCTATGCAAAACGAAAAGTTAAAATAAATAGCTTAGACACTCTTCAAAGTACACACCAAATCTGTTTAGGGCTGCAATAGCCGACTTTATACGAATGAGTTATCACATTTTTGCATACATTATTCCTTTTGATGATAAAGCATATATTTTGATATAACAAACAATAAATTCACACGGATTATCCCAGCATAAAATATATTTTCAATCCTTATGCGATATTATGTCAGACTGATGTTTAAACTTATGTGGTGAATATTGTTAAGCGTAACTTTTTCACGTCACTTATATGGACGGTTCTAAAAACTGTAAAAATTGAGAAATGTTTTATAAACTAACATTTTATATAACGATTTTCCTGTGTCCTGTTTGAAATTTTAATTATAAAAAATTCTCATATGTCTGAATAGACATATTCGAATGGGGTTTGTCAGGAGATGTACCAATGGGCTATTCTTAGGAATTTACTATTTTGATAGGTGGTCTTTATTCAGGCTTGTCTACTAATGAACAGCTGATTGGTCTATTGACTGGTTCTTGATCTACCCAGATGACGTCTTGACTCCTTAGATCAGCGGTTATCGGCCGCTATGCGGCATCGACTTTCCATCCTGATCTTTGCAGGAGGTCACCGGGGCTTATCCTACAATGAGGATCTCCGATCATGCTGTCATTAGGTTTTTTAAAAAACTCCATAAATAAATTCCGGAAATAAATTAGACTTACGTTTTGAGGAACAAGCGATGCATTTTTTAAATCAAACATGTAGTTAGTAGTAGTAGATTAATCAAGAGATAAATAATGATGCCAAAGGTAAATTCAAGAACACAGGCACAACGGAAAGTTAAAATAAATAACTTGAACACTCTTCAAAGTACACAACAAATCTGTTTAGAGATATAATAGCCAAGTTTGAATACAGACATATTCGAATAGGGTTTGTCAGATGTACCAAGCGGCTATTCTTAGTAATTTACTATTTTGATTGGTGGTTTTTATTCAAGCTTGTTTACTAACAAACAGCTGATCAATCTGTTGACTAGTTCTTGAGCTATCCAGATGACGTCTTGATCCTTAGACCAGCGGTTGTCGGCCGCTATGAGGCATTGGTTTTACATCCTGATCTTTGTAGGTCACAGGTGCTTCTCCTACAATGAGGATCTTCGATCATGCTGTCATTAAGTTAAAAAAAAGCCGCAAAAATAAATTTGATACATTTCGAGGAAGAAACCATGCATTTTTTAAAATCCACCATGTAGTTAGTAACCCAGTAACCCAGACTTTCTCCTTGAAAGAAAAAACAATAAATATAAATCTACAGTTTCTTTTATGCATAAAGTAATAAATATATGGCAATTCAAATAAATAAAAGTTCACAACAAATATGTTTAGGGATGTAATAGTTAACTTCATACGAATCAGTTCCCACATTTTAGAATACAGTATTGTTTTTGATAAATATTATAAAAGATAACGCAGATATTATAAAAATATATAATAAACAACAACTACACACGAATTACACCAGCATAAAATATGTTATCATTCTTATGTCAGATCGATCATTAGAACTTATGTAGTGAATATGATTAAGCATAACTTTTTCACATGTCACTTATAGGTTTTCCTGTGTCATGTTTTAAACTTTAATTCGTCATAAAAGAATATAATATTTTAGAAGTAAATTCGAATAGAGACATATTCGAATAGGGTTTGTCAGAAGTTGAATCAATGGGATATGCTTAGTAATTTACTATTTTGACTGGTGGTCTTTACTCAGGCTTGACTAGCGAACAGTTGAACGATCTGTTGACTGGTTCTTGATCTACCCAGATGACATCTTGATTCCTTAGAGCAGCGGCTGTCAGCCGTTATGTGGCATCGGTTTGGTTGGGTAGAGAGGTAGAGGTCACCGGGGTTTATCCTACAGAGAGGATCTCCGATCATGCTGTCAGTGGATTTGAAAAAACTGCAGAAACAAATTTTGGAAGATTCGCTCCAAAGTGGCGGTGGACTTCAGATGTTAAGCCGTCAGTAATTTTCGGTAGGTTTCCATCTGTGCAGATTTACTAATAATATACAAAAATATTGTTTCAACATTTTGGTTTTAGATTAAGTGAATTGGGCCAACGTTCTTAGCACAGCAAATCAGATAAAATACCAGAACTCAAACAAAAACCTTACACGTCTTGTAACAATATGTACTTATTTTTTTCTCTTAAATATATCGAAAATATTGTTGGAAACGCCGAAAAAGAAATACTGGTAAAGTTTGAGCTCTTAATATTAATTTTAAGGGGTGCCGCATCGCAAATTTCAATTTCCCATTTGATTAACATGGGAAAATTTTGTTTTCAAACTTTGGAATTTTCTAGCTCGTTAACGGCTCGTCATATTTGTATGCCCATAACATATTTTTGTAGAGAATTTAATGCTCTACAAAAAAGGCCCTGAGCAATGTTTTGATAAACTCACTCCTACAAAAGTAATTCAAGGTTATAGTTGAATTCATAATAATTTTGTACAATTTTCAATTTTACGACAAAATTATCGACTTTTTTGAAAAATGTTATCATACCTTTTTTGTAGATCTTTTCATTTTCTACAAATTATCTTTCATAAATTTTCAAAAATTTCGTAAGCTTTGCGAGTTATCTCCAAAAACTGAATAATTTTAATTTTATATTCTAATTATTCCGAGAATTTATATTATAGTGGAGATAACTCGCAAAGCTTACGAAATTTTTGAAAATTTATAAAAGATAATTTGTAGAAAACGAAAAGATCTACAAAAAAGTTATGATATTTTTGGAAAAAGTCGATAATTCTGTCGTAAAATTGAAAAATTGTAAAAAAATATTATGAATTCAACTGTAACCTTGAATTACTTTTGTAGGAGTTTATCAAAAAAGTGCTTAGGGCCTTTTTTGTAGAGAATTAAATTCTCTACACAAATATGTTATGGGCACACAAATATGACGAGCCGTTAACGAGCTAGAAAATTGAAAAGTTTGAAAACAAAATTTTCCCATGTTAATCAAATGGGAAATTGAAATTTGCGATGCGGCACCCCTTAAAATTAATACTAAGAGCTCAAACTTTACCAGTATTTCATTTTCGGCGTTTCCAACAATATTTTCAATATATTTAAGAGAAAAAAAATAGTCCATTTTTTTGAAACAGTAATATATATATATATATATATATATATATATATATATATATATATATATATATATATATATATATATATATATATATATATATATATATATATATATATATATAATGCAACATTTCTTGTTCATTCGTTATACTCCTACTTAGGAAGTTAGGAAGATTTAATATTAATATAAATCTTGTGCCGTGTATTCATAATACTCAATTTAGTCAATAAAAATAAAAGGTATCGACACTATAACATACAGAAATAGTCCAATAAGCCAAAAATTCATAATGGTCCAAACATTCATTAGGGCTGAATGAATATTTAAAAAATTGTAATTTGTATAAAATAAAACACGCTCAGTTTATAATTCTTTACTTGCTCAGCTTAGTTCATAGTATTTACTAGACTTATGTACATAAAAATGAAGTTATCACATAACTTCATCCGCTATCACATGATAAAATAATATATACATGCCCTTTTAAAGGGCGGATCACAACAAAGATTAAAAATAAATCTTTTCATTAGTAAAGTAGTATTGGGCTTTCCAGTTAACAATAAAGTGATGTTTTTTTACAGTATTGTGAACTAGTTTTTTAAAGTTATGTAAACTAAGACGGTCGCTCCTTGAAAAAGAAAAGTGTCAAATACTGATTGCATAGTTTCAAAGAAAAGTTAAAATGATAAAAATGATTAATATGAAGAAATGTCTTAATTTGTATATCAATAAGATATGACATTACCTCGTGACACTACAGTCTAGGGCTTCTCCATCTTAAAAAGAGTGTTTTTTTTTTTAAATTTTCAATTATATTATGGCAGAAAAGCGTTACTAAAAATATAAAAAGGCTAGCATTAGCATTTATTGGGAATAAAAGTTATTTGATTTGCTTTGGACAAATGCGACACAATAAAATATGAATTTGATAACTAAACAATTTTCTACAACCTTTATTCTGATCGTCCGCTTAAATCTTCAGGCAAATTTGAACGAGATGATTCGGTGCATTGCGGTTTGAAACTGTTTGCCGAAACCAACTCTTTTAGATATTATGAATGTCTTTCAAGAGGAAGATTAGGGTAAAAGTTATAGCATATTATTGCAAATGATAAAAAAGAAAGCCAAGAGTTCAGTACAACTCTACAAAAAAAATAGATACCAAGAATTCTTAAGTGGATTATTTAATTATTTTGGTGGGTTTTTCTATTTTGTTTATTTAACGTAATACCTAGTAAAAGTTTAATTAGAACGGAGTCCACTAAAACGGTAATGAATTTTAAAAAAATATCACTTCAAATATAATCAAAGATTCTACCCAACACATTTAAGGTTATGGAACTAAAAATCCTTTAAATGCGGTAAAACAGTCATAGAGGTATTCTTTTGAAATTACTGATTTTAAGTCAGCTGATAATCAGAAATTTCTTTACTAAACTTCAAAACTTGGGTGTACCAAGCTAACATCAAAGTTAGGCGTTAGTTATATAAACAGTATCTTTGTAGAAAATATATCTATATGTAATTCTTAGACATTATTAATACAGGAAACCTACACAAGATGTTTAGCAAAGAACGCAAGTAAGCTTAAGTATGGCAAATACATTTAAAAATTTCCTGAAGCCACGGAGTAAACTTGAATTAGCTCTCTACACCCAGGCACTGAAGATTAAAAAGATTTTAATAAGAACCTTCAGGACCACTTCCTATAATTGGAACTGCTCTGTGGCGGCTTATTATTATTATTATTAATACTAATTATAAAACATTACAATTCTTTGACATTAATTATACCAAGAAAATTTTTTAATGCAAATCCTTGTATCTTATTTAATGTTTTGCTTGAGCTTAGTAAAAACCTAGATACTTTAATAAAGTATTAAAAAACTCAGTTTGATTAATAACTAAGATAAAGGATGTTCCATTAAAAAATTGTGGTAAGTTATCATTCTTGAACATGAATTATTCAGATTTTTATCTGCAATCTCTTGTTGTTCTGGCAATCGTGTAAGATTTATTGTAGGTCATAAAAGTTGTTGATCCTTTCAATCCACTATAAAACGCCAGTCTAAATATAAGAAACGGCCCTATTTTTTATTTATTTCTTGAGATTCGTCTTATAAAAGCAAAAAATTGATTAAAAATCCTTTTTAATAAATTTCAAATATCCTGTACACTAATAATGGACCTCAGTATATCCCATTTATTTCACAAAATACACAAAACTTTTGAATATAAATGTGTCTGGTTTTCAGTGATTTCTTTTTAGGACATTTAAAGAACCAACGAGTATAATATGTGTTTGCCATATGACAAAAATGCCAATTCTTTAAATGGAACATCTTATATATTAATTGATATGTGAGAACTGCAAACAGTAAAAGTTATGTAAGCTAGGAGGTTTGCCCTTTCAAAAGAGAAAAGTGCCAGATATTAATTGCCGAGATTAAAAGAAAAGTTAAAAGGATAAAAATGATCAATATGAAGAAATGTTGTCTTATTTGAGAAATACCAAATTTTTCTGATTTCTGAAATAGCTGTTCTCAAAAATTGTTGAAAAATGACGTTTTATGATTAAACTATTTCAAACCATAGAAATTGAACATTGTCAGTGGTAGTTATAGCGTTACTTGAAAAAAGTAAGTATCGCTGAAATGGCGAAACCCAATAATAGAAACAAAATATTCCATTTTTGAGAGAAATGTGGTCTTTTCGAATAACAATTATTAATATACAGGATGAAGACGGATGACGGACCTTTAAAAACCTTACTTAATATCACACAACAAAAACGTGATTCTTAATTATTTTTTTGAATTAAAAAAAAATGCGTTAAGAATCGTACAACTAATATTGAATCCAAATTTTTGTATATCTTGTAAAAAAAATGACAGGGAGTCCATTTAAATTAATAAGTCAAATAATGCGATTAAAAATATTCCAGATGGTTCTTGTCAAATACGAAAAACAAATTTTAAAAAATATAGGAAAAAAATTCTAGACTAAAAATACAATTAGCATTAAAAAATCTAAAATGATGTAAAATAAATGTAAAAAATAAAAATATAAATTTCAAAACTTCCTTACTTAATTAACTGTTTTAAAAATTAACCCAAGACATGTATTTGTTGTAGTTTTGCTTTTACAACATGATTCAAGGCTTATCTTGTTCTCAAATTTTTCAAGAACGGTAGATTTAAGTTATAAAATCGTCCAAAGGGAAAAAATTTGGTCGAAGTGAACAGTGAGATAAAAAGGACTGAATGAACTCATATCTTAAACAATTAAATAAATTAAACGTCACTTGTCATGACATATTGTAACAAGTGACTTTCTGAATGTGTTTGTCTGGTCTGCTCTTTTTGCTGTAAGTTAAAATAAAAAATTTATTTCGGGATATCTTTATTGTGTAACTTTAGTTCTTGAATTAGTAAATGCTCTTCTAGGCACTAAAAATAATAAAAAATTAACTATTAAGCAAATTGGTACTGAAGAAAGCGGAGCAAAACAGCTTACAACAGACAAACGAACACCCTTTAATGAACATTTAACTGTCACCAGGCATGATATCAAATATGATTACTTGGTTTTGTAATTACTAAAACGGTTTTCAATTAAAAATAAACTAGTTATTAAGTCTTATTTCATACAACTCTTGATGTACACTACATCACCACATATAGAAAAAATTTAACCAAGAGCGTGACAAAACCTAAAACCAACTATAATTTCACAACAAAAATTATAATTCTAATTTTTTAAAATGTAAATGCTTTAAAATATCTACCTTTTTAAATAAAACAAGATATTTAGATTTCATCTGAAATGTATATAATGTGTATACCCAAAATTTCCAACAGTTTTACGTTAAAAGATAGGCTTTGTCACATACTCCTGAAATACAAAACATTTTTTCTGGTAAACTAAAATGAGAATGTCAAGAGGCTTTTATCGGCTTCAAGATGGTGCCATTTCGTTTAAATGCAATTTGGAAATTTAGCTTCTACCCTTTTTATAATATCAGATAGTAAAATATAGACATTTAAAAACATAAGTGTTATCAAAAAACGCATGTGGGATTTTTTTATAGTATTGAAGGGCATTGTAAATAAAAATCTACTTAATTTTTTTACAATACAGTATATTTCGACTTTTGACTTTAAAATGTTTAGCCTAAAACTGGCCAACTTTACTTTTAAAAATAATTTAGAATAACTTTAAAGAAGGTATTCTATTCGTGAATGATCAATCTGTCGAATTTGATTGACATTGTTGCCAAAACAGATTTTTCATTGTTTTCTTTTTGTATAAACAAATATTTCATTTTCAGTTTTATTCCCTTATCGTCAGTAAAACCTAATTTTTTCTTTTGATTTTAACTTAAAGCCTAACTAAAACTTGTTTCAGTACATTCGTCTTAAGAGTTGGAATATGGTATACATTTGAAAAATGAAACAAATCTTTAACATTATCGTAAATTATGGGAAAAGTTTTTCAGTATTTTGTAAAAACAACTGATAAAGGAACAAATGGGATTACGTTTGCGAATGAATTATTTTTAGGCAAAAACTCTCAGTCAAAATAAACTTTCAAAAAATCAACTTAACTTTTCGACTTAGGGGCCGGTCTTTTGGTGATGGCAAAAATTAACTTTCAAACTTTAAAACATCCTTTAGGCTTTTAAGCATCCTTGAAAAAACGAAAACGGAAAGAGTCTTGAATCTTACTACCTTCAGATAATGCTGAAGGCCTCTGGATTGTTAAACACTTTGATTCTTTTTTTAGTACCAAGCACTAAAGTGTTTGAATTGCCAGAACTGTTTGAACTGCCAGGCCCCAATTATACTTGAAAGACCTAGTGTAAAGCTCCAACATGTTCAAAGCACCGAAATAGTTCAAGGGCTTTATATTACTCAAACAATAACTATTTAACTTACTAAAGCACCACTTTGAAGTCACAGATAAATGTGCTCCAACCCAACACTCTCCATATAAACAGAACTAAAAAAGGTCCTTTAAATGCTAGGAAACGGTCATACATGATATCAGTTGCTGGCACAATTGATTATAAACCAAATGATCGCCGGAAATACGTCTCATTTTTAAACCTTTAGAGTCTCGTGGTTTGTCTATAATTTTTAATTCAATTTGAATACCTCCTTCATACTCCAAACTTAGCCTATCACTTACGTCATTCGAACTTACAAGTTGTTTTGGTGGAATTTGATCGTTTATAGTCTTTTTTACAATTTCGAGGATGTCGTTCGACTGTAGTTTTGAACAAACATCGCTGAGTTCGAATTCGAAAGAGCCGGAGTTTTTGTGAAGGTTCGATTGCATGCTTGGACAATCGGATGACGGGAACCGTATCGAGTCATTCAGATCCAGTTTTAGGTTCTGAAATATTTGAAAGTTCTCAGCTTTTCCACCTAAAACAAAACAAATGTGCATAAGATTCTCAATCGGATTGAGATCGGGTGACTGCGGTGGAGTATTTAACAATTTTGATACATTTTATGCAACAACCACAGCTTCATCGTATATGTGGTGTGTTTAGGATCGATGGTCTTAAATTTTCTTTTAGAATATCCAAGTACATATTTTTACCTATTAATTCTTTGATTTTCATTTTAATTTCCAACATCGTTACTCCCATAGCACCCCATACTAATATGGAACCTCCACGATTTTTAACAGTTTTTACGGTATTTTGAGCTGGAAGCTCGGTATTTTTTCCGCCAAACAATTTAACCAAACCTGAGCAAACCTGAACAGATTGTTTGGCGAACAAAAAATACCGAGCTTCAAACTAAAGATACTGTAAAAACTGTTAAATACGGTGGAGGTTCCATATTACTATGGGGTGCTATGGGAGCTAACGGTGTTGAAAATTTACATGAAATCCAAGGTATAAAGGATGAAAATATGTACTAGATATTCTCAAAAAAAATTTGAGACCATCTGCCGAAAAATTAAATATCACGTGTATATTTTATTTCCAGCAGGACAACGATCCTAAACACACCGCATATACGGTGAAGCTGTGGCTGTTGCATAATGTACCAAAATTGTTAAATACTCCACCGCAGTCACCCGATCTCAATCCGATTCAGAATCTGTGGGAAATTAAAAAAAATACCTTTAAAGTTGCAACCCTAGTAACCGTAAAGAGTTCAGAAACACTATTATTTCTATTTGGCCAAATATATCGTCGAACATTATCAGAAAGTTTGTGGAATCCATGCCACGTCGTTTAAGGGCCGTAATTAAAGCTAGAGGAGGTGCCACTAAATATTAGTTTTTTTAAAAATAAATATAAAATAGATTTAAGAATTCATTTTTGCCTTGTATGGTTAATTTTGTTTATATCTTTACACTTGATATGTTGAATGTTTCATTTATTTTAAAATTTTTTTCTTCAAAAATAAATTGTTTTTTTTGGCTTTTGTTACGTTTCTTATAGTTCTATAGTTCTTTTTCTGTTTGCTGTCATTTTTTGTTAAAATAAAGAAAGAATCATATGATAGAGTTAGACATTTTCGATTATTATGTACGGTCAGTGATGTGAGTCGGTCATATGACCGCGTCATTTTGTGCGGTCATGACGTCATGACCGTCACGTCACATTAATAAATGACCATCAGGTCATTTAACCTAACCTTAAATTTCATGTTTCGACGCAAGAGTAAAAATTAAGCAACAAAAAGTCACGAGCGTCATAGAAATGAAGACATCGCGCGTTCTAGAATATTCCTGGCTTAATTCTAAAACGAGACAAAAACGAAATAAGTGACGAATTTGCACATGACGCTGAAGAACATGATGAAACTTAAGAACATGCTTTTCTTTTTTAAATTTTGTAAGAATTTTCTTTTTTAACTACAAAGTATTTTTTAAACTTTTAGTTTTATGACTAATTTAAATTAAGGGTATTTTTTATAAATGACCTATGACCGTCATTTCACATCACTGTGTACGGTCAATTCTGTGAGCAATATACATATATTATATATATATATATATATATATATATATATATATATATATATATATATATATATATATATATATATATATATATATATATATATATATATAACTATATTAGTGTGCTTCGTTTTAGACGACTATTTTTTTTTTTTTGGTCCATTGACGGAATAATGTTATAAACATATAAAAAAAAATTCTCACCAAAGATGAGTTCTTAATTTTAATTGTAAGTACTCGCCCAATGAATTTGAAAATTTCCCATTTAATTAACATGTAAATTTTATTTATTTTTTTCAATTATCTATAGCTTTGCGACATTTCGTGATATTTAATTGGCAATAGGTGGAAATTACAGAGGAATCTTTCCTCTTTAAAAGTGCCTGTAGCCAATTTATGTTTTGTAACCGACCTCGCCATTGAAGCCAATTTTTTCTAGAATTTCATGGTTTTTTTATTTTTCTCGTAGATCACTAACTTTACAACAAAATTGTATGGAAGTTTTTTATAGGGAATTTAATTTCCCACAAAAAGTTATGTAAGCCATAACCGTAGAGCTGGTAGTTTTCGAGATAAATCCAATTAAACATCTCAAAATTTGAAAAATCGCTGTTTTATCCAAGATTTTAGTACTTTGTAATGAAACCATTGCTGAAAAAATACATAATGTATAAGAATGAAATATAAAAATACATATTACACATTGGTAAGTAATCACCAAAAATATTTCGTATAATATGAAGCCGTTTCTTATTATCGTATGCTAGATTTCAATACTAAATATTATGGCTGAAGAAATATATAATATATACTGGTAAATACATATTTACCAGTAATACGGTAATAAGAAACGGCTTCATATTACACGAAATATTTTTGGTGATTACTTACCAATGTGTAATATATATTTTTATATTTAATTCTTATACATTATATATTTTTTCAGCACTGATTTCATTAAAAAGTACTAAAATGTTGGATAAAACAGCGATTTTTCAAATTTTGAGATGTTTAATTGAATTTATCTCGAGAACTACTAGCTCTACGGTTATGGCTCACATAACTTTGTTTGAAGGAAATTAAATTCCCTATACAAAACTCACATACAATTTTTTGTAAAGTTAGTGGTTTACGAGAAAAATAAAAAAACCATGAAATTCGAGAAAAAATTGGCTTCAATGGTGAGGTCGGTTACAAAACATAAATTGGCTACAGGCACTTTTAAAGAGGAAAGATTCCTCTGTGAGTTCTACCTATTGCCAATTAAATATCATGAAATGTCGCAAAGCTATAGATAATTGAAAAAAAAATAAATAAAATTTACATGTTTAATTAAATGGGAAATTTTCAAATTCATTGGGCGAGTACTTACAATTAAAATTAAGAGCTCATCTTTGGTGAGAATTTTTTTTTATATGTTTATAACATTATTCCGTCAATGGACCAAAAAAAAAATAGTCGTCTAAAACGAAGCACCCTAATATATATATATATATAATCTAACAACAGTCGTCGCAACTCGCCACGTAGAATTTGACGCGCGTTGTGTTTAATCCTAATGTAGGGCGAGCATAAGTAAGACGTCTTTCAGACAATAAGCAACGGTACAGGCATTAGTTCTTGGCAAAATATTAGCTGCTCACCTTGTACATATTTAACTAAAATTTGTATAGCCTTGTATATACCTATTTTATCAAAACTGCATTAGGTTTCAAGTCAAAACAAAGCCTAGTCTAAACACAAACTATTTTTTTCTGTTAAATAGTTTTAAAGTTTTCACGCCAAAAAAAAACAATGAACCTGAAAAGATAATTATCTAACGATTGTAATACTTCCATTTAACAAGAAAACTAAAAAATCAAAATACTGCAAAAGATTTTATATGTACAATATAAATTCTCTTGCCATATGGAAAACTTTTTTTATTATTGGCTTTTCAATTTCAGAAAAGTTTTGCTTCATCCAAAACCCCAATGCCAACATTAAAACTAACTTACAGGGTGAAAAAAACACTGCCGTTAATATCACAGGACCACAAATCTGCCGTCATAACGAAGAGGGCAGTAAGCATATATGGGAACCCATATATACTTACTGCCATCTTCGTTATGACGGCAGAAATGGGGACCGAAAAAGTCCTTTGGCGAGATTGATATCCTATATGTATTTTGGTGCGCTGATTACGAATCCGAGGTCCATATAACCCCAGCACGTCACGTTCAAGGTCATTTGAAGGTCAAATGCATATATTACGGAAAAACAGAAAATCTGACCACGGATTCGGAAAGAGCGGGAAATTTTACGTCCAAATATGTAATTTTTAGTTTTTCCAACATGACCCTCCAAGGTCATCTGGGGGTGAAATGACTCACCGATAGACCAAATTCTTATTTCCCATATACATCATCACAACCACAGACTTTTACGTACAACCTAGTCAGGTACCTTTAGGTTTTTTGACGCGCTGATTACGAATCTGAGGTCCATATAATCCCAGCACGTCACTTACAAGGTCATTTGAAGGTCAAATGCATTTATTAAGGAAAAACAGAACATCTGACCACGGATTCGGAAAGAGCGGGAAATGTTACGTCCAAATATGTATTTTTTATTTGTTCCAACATGACCCTCCAAGGTCATCTGGGGGGTGAAATGACTCACCGATAGACCAAATTCATATTTCCCATATACATCATTACAATACAGACTTTTACGTACAACTTAACAATACAACTTGATTCTTCCATTTGCATTTCTGTTCTCAGCGCCTACACTGGTCTAAATGACAGGTTCTTTAGGAGCCAAAGTGGCGAGAACATTGTGTTCGTGTGCCGAAACCCAGGGCACCTCCTCGTGGTGGCGGCGGACAACGGTTTTTGTTTGTCTTTTTTGTTTTCCGGCAAAGCCCTGGAGTGAAGGCATTATGCCGTCATGGTCGGCACACGAGCGAGTACGGTGCAGGGTATCGGATGCCCAGTATCGGCGGTTGGTCGGGGTGAGCAAGCGGGCCCGCAAGCGTCGTCATCATGCGACCGCAGTTCTACACTGGTGGATAACTTGGCCTGTGTAGGATCTACTGCTACAAGAATAGAATTGGCACCGTGCAAAACGCGAATTGAAAACTTTTGTGTTATGAATTTGGTCTATCGGTGAGTCATTTCCCCCCAGATGACCTTGGAGGGTCATGTTGGACAAAATAAAAAATACATATTTGGACGTAAAATGTCCCACTCTTTCCGAATCCGTGGTCAGATTTTCTGTTTTTCCGTAATACACGCATTTCACCTTCAAATGACCTTGAAAGTGACGTGCTGGGATTATATGGACCTCGGATTCGTAATCAGCGGGTCAAAAAACCTAAAGATGCCTGACTAAGTTGTACGTAACAGTCTGTCGTTGTGATGATGTATACGGGAAATAAGAATTTGGTCTATCGGTGAGTCATTTCACCCCCAGATGACCTTGGTGGGTCATGTTGGAAAAATACATATCTGGACGTAAAATTTCCCGCTCTTTCCGAATACGTGGTCAGATTTTCTGTTTTTCCGTAATACATGCATTTGACCTTCAAATGGCCTTGAACGTGACGTGCTGGGGTTATATGGACCTAGGATTCGTAATCAGCGTACCAAAATACATATTGGATATCAATCTCACCAAAGGACTTTTTCGGTTCCCATTTGTGGTCCTGTGTATTTAATGTTCGCAGTTCTTCTTTTGATTTTGCGTTCTTTGAGCAACATTTACTGTTCTCATACCAACTAAACATAACCTAGCTTTTTAAATAAACGCTAAAAACAAGTACTAAAAAAATAAAGATATAAAATAACTACTATTAAATATTTCTTGGCTGACTTCAAATAATCTGGTAGATAGTATGATTAGTTCAAAAAAATAGTTATGACGTGTTATCAAGGTTTCATACAGAGCACCATTTTTAATTTTTAATAAACCACCCTGAACGTGTATGAATTTAATTTAACGTTATTTTTTTCGGGTAAAAATTTGGGAAGCTACTTATGCTTTATTACTTGTTTTTGTTACTAGCAGATAATTATTGTTTCCGTAATTTAAAAAAATAAAATATTTAACTAGGTTTATTTTAGTAACTTAATCACTGGTATTATCACTCTTTATTTGATAGGATTTTTTTAATTCTTAATATTAACGAAAAAGTTAAAGCAAATTTAAATATTTTTAAAATTTTTCACCCTGATGAACTACATGAAAATTCTAAATTAACAAAATTGAGAGCTTCAGTTACATCCAAATGGGTATGTTGTATGAAATTTAATTTAACCCTCCTTTGCCCGGGTGGGTCAATTGTTACGTGGATGCACGGGTGAGGCCTGTGAGGACCAAATCTATTATAACACTTTTTTGATTCCCAGTTCAGATTTTTTAAAAATTTGTGACGGGTTGTTGCTTAGTGCTATTCTTTCTTTTAATATATATTTTAAAACAAATTTAATTCAACAGATTCGCCAAAAATGAACAAAAAGGAAAAATCTGTCATTTTGTGACGTTTCCGATTAAGTCAGAAATAACAAAAAACTATATGTATATAAACATTATAGAACTTTTTTTACAAAAGAAAAGGGTATACAGGTTTAAATAAAACATTAGTAAGCAATGGAAAAAATCTGAACAAAAAATGCAGCGTTTTGAATTGAAGCAATAAAATTTAGGAGTTTTTGTTTCGATGTCACTGGGAACAATATAGAGATACGTTAATCGCTCAACCTCCTATTCACAGGGACCCATTGTATAATTTAAAGATAGGTTTTGTACACAACTCACAAATACAATACTAAAAATCAAATCTAGTAAAATTATCCAAAATAAACCGTTCGATTCACTTAAGTACATAAGCAAAACTAATAAAAATGAACCAAAATTTAATTTATCGCATTGCGGGGAAACCCCATAGATGTAATGTCTATGGGAAACCCTGATACCTACTATGTGAATTCGGGGAATTACCGAAGCCTTAAATCGGCAGGTTTAGCAAAAATGGCGATAGCGCGGTGAAAAATCGCTACAAATAAAAATTACACATTCGGACGGGTGAGGTCTGTGAGTGCAAACACTGCTATAACTAAAAAACGGTTTAAGCTTTTACAACACAAAATAAGTCAGTAATGCCTTTTTGCAAGTGTGAAAGGTACCTCGGGTTTCGGGATTATAACTTAAAAAATTTAAAAGTTATCATCACATTTCATATTGGCCTGGACTGACAGGCCTCACCCGTGCAAAGGAGGGTTAATTGTATTTCATTTTTTTTGATTAACTCTAATTTAATAAATAATAACAACACAAATAGTACCTTAAATACAGCAAAAAACCGACAAAAGTTTTTCTCAAAATGCACCGGTCTTAAAAGAAATTGCAAATTCCACCAAAAACAATATCATCATTTCAGATTCGACGATGTGTAATTCTTGTATTTCTTTTTATAAATGTTCGTATACTTTAAGGGGCTCACAGACTACGGTAATTTTGTACGGTTTAGAACGAAATAGTCGACACGTTCGTTTAAAATCGATATTGCATGTGCGCGTTCGGTCCAGTTATTTGTGTTGGCTCCAGATCTGTCGCTAACACAAATTTTACACGTACGGTTATACCCGTTTATTCCTAAACCGAAGTGTCTGGGCGTAGCACGACGGTTTTTTACTAGTCAGCTGCGCGGCGTTGGAATTTGGAAGGTAATAAAGCCGATATTTATATTATAAAAGTAAATAAGTATTTATTTTTTGCTAAATAATGAACAATGACATCTAATAAAAAAAAATTATCACAGAATTTATGGAGTTATACATGGGAAAATTGGCTCTCATAAATGAATAATCTGCTTCACAATTTTTGGGGTAACCAAAAACACGTAGTGTGTGCAAGTTGCAACGTGCCAGTTCAAAATCATTCGGTTTTAACTGTTTGTTCAAAACAGTGCAAAATAACTAAGTCTGTGGCCTCCTTTGCATGTATTCTGTTATATACATACCCGCATTACTGAGTTCCCTGTTGATTTGCATGGTGTCAATAGCCCTAGTTCTAAAGTCGCCCTCAAAGGCATGGCTCGACTGTGTGTTGGAACTACTGCTCGGGCTCTGATTCCCTATGCTCAGACTATCGTTCGACAGCGAGTCGTCTGAATAACAGGAACTTTTATCGGAGTTTCGCCTCAGAAAAAACTCGTCGGAATGTTGTGGTTGGGATTCGTCTATGGCAGGCTTATTTTCATTCTCCTGGCTGGTTTTCCTTCCGATGCCTCTAGTGATACTCGGAGTGTTTTCTGAAGGCTCGGAAATTATGAAGGATGGAATTTTCGAGATCTTGTGGTTGTCCAAGCTATCCATGGAGTCTTCTGAAGTGTCCGAGCCTGCGACCAAGGTAACCTCACTTCCTGTAAAGAAAAAAAAACAGTGTTATTTTATTGCGTTTCAGTTTAACTCTTTGTCTGAAATAGATGGAAAACTGTCACTATGCATTTGTGTATCAAGGACTTTTTAACCCGAAGGCAGTAAACAAATGGAAACATTTAATACTTCCTGTAGCCACCAATTTTGAACTAAAAATTAAAAAACTATAGTAGAGTAATCAAGGCCGATTGTGCGGCAGAAACCCATGTTATTTCTTATGGAGGTTCGATTTTCATTTTTTGGTGCCACATTTATTAGCAGTTAAAATAGCTAAAATAGTAGATAAACGGTCTACAGGTAGTATAGTTTAATAAAATATTTATGGCAAAATATCGGCATACAGGGTAGTAAAGTTTAAAATATTTATGTCAAAATATCGAGGGGAAAAAGTCATCATGAATATTCGGCGGCAGTCGGAAGGGCGCCAAAGAAAAAAGGGGTGATATATAATAATATCAAATTTCCATTTACAATGTATTTAAAGGTCATCAAACAATCCTGTTGAAAACAGACCCCTGTTTTAGGAAACAGCTAAAACAGCTAGAAAACAGCTAAAAACGAATATAGAATCAGTTTCATACTACTAGGGTTTTAATTATCAAATTATCACTAACAGTTCTCTCACTAGAGATCACATTGCTGAACCCTTTTACAGATGCATAGAAACCACTAAATATAAAATATATAACTATTTAAGATTAAAAAGAACTGACAAATTACCTAATAATAATATTTTTATATCGCAGTAGTAATCAACTTTAAAACGTTAGGCTATTTCACCAAAATAAAGTGCCTGTTTAAAAAAGAACGCTAGAACAATAAAAAAACAAAAATACAGTGTAGTAGATAACAAGGAAATAGATAAATGTAAAGTGCTTTCTTATCTGTTTCTGAATAATAATAATGAGCGCAAAATGCAAAACTAATAGTAGCCATTTACAAAGTACAACTAAAAAGCGATAATGATAATTACCCCATAATTAAGCATGAACAATTCATTTGAATACTTTGTTGTCGAACACATAAATCTATTAAATGTCATAAATTGATATAAGTATAATTATTCACTGTATCAAAAACCCTAAACTCTCTAATTGCTGAAAATGGTACTTCAAAACAGGTAAAAAGTTCAGAAAAAAATGTTATGTATAGTGGGTCAGGCTTTCAGGTACACATTTTGATATTTCAATTAATAGCAACGCGACATTATTTAAATTTAGAGGTTGCGTAAAGATGACAAAATTTAAGCTACATGAAACTTTAATTATCTCATTGATGTAGGCTTTCTGGGAAAAAATGGGGCAAGTTTCTGAAAGAAACCTATTAGGGTTTTTGATTGATTAAAAGGGCTTAGCAGGTTCAGGTTTCTACATTCTTTTCACTGCAGCCAATAAGGATTTTTTATCTCTGTTGTACTTAAAACGGTTCGTCACCTTTATCAGGTTAGGCAATCCTTTCACTAGCTGTCTCATGAAGGTTGTTTCCAGAGTAACGACTTCCCGCTGTGGTTTGTTAATCTCAATTGGCGTGCTGTTTCACCGGATAAAATTGCGTCAGTTACTGAGAAAAACATATTAGAGCTTAATTTTAATAAACAATTAGATCACCCCCACGAACGCGCAAAAGTGCCCTATCCGAAATTTTAGCAAAATGCCTTAAAAAAAAGTGTTGCAAAATGTAACATGCATACAGGATTTGGAAAAAGCCCAATGATACAGGATCCGCTTAAGATTTCCAAATTTTTAAACGAACCCCGTACCCCAGACTTGTTGAAAATCCTTTGTGTTATTAATATTTTGCATTATTTTAAACTCCTCTGCCTAGTATAAATGTGAAATAAAATATGCTACTATACTTTTTCAGTCATATATTATAAAACTTGAAATTTTTAAACAGACCTCAAAGCTTCTGATTTTTGTCGAATCCTTTATATATGTTGTACGTTGCCTTACTCTAAACCTCTTCACCAGGTATAACATGCAACTGAAATATGCTTGTAATTTTAAGAGGTCATAAATTATGCAATTTTGATTTTTTTAGGTGACCCTGTAGGTTTCCATTTTTCTTCATCATTAATAATCTTCATAATTTAGACATTTTCAAACCTTTCCACCAAGTGCTTATAATTTATTTTTCCATTAAAACGCAAAATCGATTTATGGAGTGAAGATACCCAGGGTTCTTAGTAATTTTCAATTTTAATATTCCCCGACTTCTCCAGGTTTTCGATGACTTTATTTATTTCTAAATTCCAGGTCTGATTTTTTTCTATAGCACTTATGTACATATATTATCCAGACACCAGTGGAGCAAACCAAACTAGATCTCTAGTTTTTAGAACTCAACGATCTGTTTAGGTAGTAGGTTTTTTCATGAAAATGTATATCCAAGAGGTAGTGTTTCACAATCTTGAACCCTTAGCTACGCCTTAGCAACTAAACAGCACCTTTCCGACGATTCTTAGGATATAAACATTGCCAACACTTTTTCAACTTTAAAAACTTTGTTTCAATCGGTAGGTAACAATAAAAACATACTTTTTTAGTAAAAGTATTAAAATATACAGTATGTCCACGGATGGATTTGACAAGATGGATGAACCAAATTTTCAAATATACGAAACAAAGCTATTCGTATTACAAATTTTTGCTTATGGCAAGATTAAGAATTAAGATTAACAATGAGAAAATTTCTGTGCTTAAAAATACAAAGACATGGAATTGTGTCAAGAATAAATTTAACCTTTTTGAGGGGTCAATTTTTAATATTTTGCAATTAATTAAAATTCAAAATTGGAAGAAAAAATTTAAACTTGGAAGTATGAATTAAATCGTATTATTTTTATAAGTAAGCTGTATTTCAGAATAAGGGTGCTTTAATTCGTAATTCACAAAATTTAAATTTTCACTTACTTAAATGCAAAATAACGTTTTTAACATTCTGGGGTACAATAAAAAATAACGCAACTTAGCACAATTTATTATTCTTGTATTTTTCGAGCACCCTGTACAGAATATAAAAATTTTCTCAACGTAGATCTTATTTTTGTGACAAGCAAAAACTTTTATTATGAATCTTTTTGTATTTTAACGAATTTGGTCCATTTCTTCTCTTGTCAACCGCATCCGTGGACATTCTGGATATTAAAAACATTTTTTTTACTAGCGCTTATAAGGAGCTGAAAAATATAATTTATTATATGTATGATAGGTATGACAGGTACAAATGTTTTTCTTTTTACTAAGTGGAAAACAGAGAAACAAATTTTCGTATCTACTGGCTATAAGATCACAATAAGTTTTTTTTTTAATTTTTAATAACGTTCGACGCACAGTCAAGGTTTAATAGAAATGGGAGAACGGTGAAATACAATGTACGGTAACATGAGCCAGTCAAAATATAACGTGAATTTTTGTTAGTGTCTTTCTTCGAACAACTTTTTCCACGTTAAATGGCAATATTCCCTGTCTTTTAGGCCATTCCTTGATTGTCCTCCGACCTGAGTTCACTGATAATTCCAGGTATTCCCGTTTGTTGCGAACCCAGATGCCTCGTGCAATCCAAGGCGAAACACTGAATATCATTTATCTCGCCGAGTAGACATCCTTGAAGATGTCTAGTGCAATTAAATATGAAACGTCAGAAAGTTATTCCACTTTGAAACGGTCTAATCCGAAGAACTATGGCTTTCTAAATAACTCACGCATTCTAGTATTTAAGATATTTTAATAAAATTTATGACTGGGCGATTTGGTATAATTATTGTTTATATTAAGCCCTACTATGTGTCGACTCGGTTCTTAGCCTTAGTTCTTAGGAATGAGGAAATTAATTTTTATGTAGCCCATATCCTTTATTTCTGCAACACAACCCTTAAATTTACATAAAATCGCATAAAAACCAAGGTATTGAACGAAAACAATGAACATTACGTTACATGTCAGATTTAATAACAAGTCAAATTGTAGTAAAAATAAGTACTATTTTTCATTTATTTTTCACCTTGTATAAAAATTTCATTTTCTGTAGTTAAAATTATCGAAAATCCTTTCTGAAGATTTGTTGTTGTATTGATTTCTTGCCTCGGTAAAAATTTGTCGATTTTCGGGTGTAGTATTTTAAAGATACCTTTTGTGAGCTTAGACTTTTTTGAGCCTGGCTTTATCACAGGCCTTGGAGAACCATGGCTTTTGATGGTGGAGTTTAGGTTTCTTGCGGGTATGTGGAATGAAACTTGAATGATAACTGTGATATGAGAGCATATTTCGGAGGGTCGGGAGTGGAAAAACAGACAGGGTTCCAAGGGAAAGCAGAGAAGAAGTTTCGAAGACCATCCCTGTCGGCAGAATTGTTGTGCCAGATCGTGCGTTCTGGCATGATTTCAACGAACCCGGGATGTATGGGACAAGAGACGGTAATGAGGCCATGATCTGAACGACCAAGGGGAGCGCATACAGATGTTAAGTATGGCACAGGATGGGTAGTAAGAAAAAGATCTAAAGTCTATTTATTTCTAAGATAGACCGAATATAAACAGATGCATGACGCTGCTTCCAAGTGATCGGTTCAAACGGTGAAATTGAACAGGGCCGCATTGAGAATGTACAGTGTTATATTATAGAAAATTGTAAAGTGGTGAACAAACAAAATTGTTTACAACTAAATAAAAACTAAAATAATTGCCAGTCTTGACAACCGAACAAACAAAACAGCGATTAAAAAATCAACGCAAAAAATTAAAACTACAAAACAAGTCAAAACTGAACACCGAAACGCTTAAAAAGTCAGTTGTTATGAGCGGAGTTTTAATTTAGTGTAACAAAAATGTAAACAAAATCTAATATCTTTATCACGAGTTGAATACCACATTTATGCAAATGTTTCATGAAAACTCCAATAAAAATTATAACGAAAACCCCTAAAAAGTTTGCTAGGTAAAAATATTATATACAATTTGTTTATTTAAAAGCACTTTCGCACATTTTTCAGTTTCTATAGAGCTTAATCCAACACAAGTTTTTTGTTATATACGTTATATATATTTTTTGCGCTGGCCTTACAAACTGGTAGGGTTTTTTAGTTTTAAACACGCAATAGTTTTCTAATATTTTTGTTCTATGCACTCAATTTGTTTTTACCTGTGCACATCCCACATCGGCACCGAGCCTAAGTACCAATGTACCGCGGGTGTACATATAAGGAAAAACCGACACGCCTACCCTGTGCTGGGTGCTATGAGGATTTCACCAACCCTTTAAAGAGGTGTGTGTGATGCCTCATCGATCCAGGAAAATTAATTTGTTACCACCAAACAATTTAAAAATATTCGTCTTTATCTAGCGTCCTTAACTACTACATTATATACTGTGACCGGTAAAAAGTTGGTCACGTATCGTGATCGTGATGATTTTTTTTTCTAGGATATCGAGAAAGCTTTTGTAGCGATCATCTTTGCATGCCCGATATCCTAAAAATCGCTTTTAACATTTGTCACGTGACCGCCGGTTTGGCGTTCAAAACAATGGAATTAAATTGTCAAAAAGTGAAGTTAGTTGGCAATATATCGCAAAAGTTATTTGAAAAAAATGTTTACCAGTCAGTTTTTCTTAAAGTTCGTGGCAACTATTTGGAAAAAATAAAAAACAAAAAGTTTCTTATTCATTTAAGTAGGTTAACAGTCTCAAACTTACGCTATATTTGGTAATATTTTTTGTTTCTCTTCTACATTTATATGGCTTAAGGGCATGATATTTTTTTAATGCTAAAAACACTATCAACTTTTTTAATTCATTTTTTCAATAAAAACAGAAAGATCATAACTATGAACATTTGATGTCCGTACAGAGATAAACATTTACTACATTCAAAAGTTCTATTTATTTTTAAATTCGATAGTAACAGACCTTTTAGCAAGGGGGTAAACATTCACGTTGGATTTCGCGTCATAGAATTTGTACTCTGCCCTGTAATATAGCTTTCTAAATCTTGGAGTCAAACTTAATTTTCTTTAGTTAGAATTTTTTCTTTAAAAGTTGAAAAGCTTATGAAGTGAACCAAATCGTTTAGATTTTCTCGATCAGAAAGAACACCTATTGTCAAGGGCGTAGCCAGGATTTTGAGCAGGGGGGGGGGGGGCAGAATTAGGTGACCGGGAGGGCAGATTTTCTGGATCACAAGGACGCAACCCGCAGTTGTCGTGATTAGCGCTGCAGACGATTTTTTTTTTTAATTTGGGATGCTCGGACACCCAGAAGCACACCCTGAGGTAACCACTGACTGTAATACTGATGCGTATAAAGTATAACATATAAATGAAGATGATTTGAGCATTGAAAATGAAACATAGGCGTGTTTAGGATTTTTTCGTGTGGGTGCCGAGGCCGTACGCGAGCGCCCTCCTCTATAAATTTAGCCATTGATATACGTATTATGATTACAAATTAGAAACTCGAATCAGTTAAAAAAGAAAATAATGAATACCTGCTAAAACAGAACATCGCTTAACAAAAAGAATGTATAAAATTTATCTACATTTTATTTTTGCGAAACATTTTATGAAAACAAATTATTTTGCAAAAAAACAAAAAATTGTTTTCATAATAAGCCGGTAAAAGTTTGCGGTTTTATTTAAAATAAATTCAAATAAATTTGAAATTATGCTAAAATTGTCGATTATGGTGCAGGTATAGTATAGGATATTGTTAGGCCAATTTTGTAAGAAAAATTATATTACAATTTGATAATTATTTTACATCTGTGATCTGCGTGAAAACAAACAGAGTGGACAGGAACAGCGCACGGCAGCCACGTGATGCACGCTGCAATTAACAGAAAAAGCTTTCTTACCACTTCACACGTTTGCGCCACATGCAGCAGTGCTGCCATTTCGGGGTACAATTGTACTGAATTCAGTACAAAGTGGCCAAATTCAGTACGTCAGTACTGATCTTGGAAAAACCACTAATTTTAGTACGAACTTTCAAAACGAAACTAAAACCAAATAAGCACAAAAAATTTTGAAAAATTATTGTGACTGAAAATATATTATGAATTATGTTTAGTGGCGTTTTCAATTGATGAAATTAGTGTGATACGAGTACTACTCTTTCTTGTACTTTGTGTCGTTAAAGAAAATATAAATTGCCTGAATATAACTACGATGCAGTACTGTAAACAAATATTAAAAAACAATACTTGTTTTTCATTGGAGGCTGCCGATGAATTGATCGATTGGAAAAAAAAATCTGAGGAAATAAACTGATGGTAATACATAAAACTACTGATTTTTTAAAATTTGTAATTAAGTAGTATACAAGTACCGATTGTACCTGTCTATTGGTATAAATTAAAACTTTTTATATAATGTTCTGTTGGAATCATTTAATACTATTTTTTATTTTTGAAAAAAAAAACAGGGTTTTATTTAACCACCCTCAATGATTTTAAACTGCAGAGAAAGCTATTTTAAATGTTTTAAATTCTTAAACGTTTCGATTTTTGAATTTTCTGCCCTACATTCAGTACGCTTTGAAAATCAGCTGCGACAGCACTGACCGGCAGGCGCCGCAGCTGACTGCTGAGTTAGGAATAAGACGTACGGGAAATTTGAATGGCACATTGGTAAATCTTGGCTTTTTGCTCGTGCCAGGGGGGGGGGGGGCACGTGCCCCCCCCCTGCCCTCCCCTGGCTACGCCCTTGCCTATTGTGTAGATTGTTTCACTGTTAGATTACCAGCTGTTAATTTTGGCATTACAGAGCTATAAACAATTTAGTTTGACTATTCCTCATCAGGGCGGGTAGCGGTTTTTGGGTTTATAGTTTTACCAGAGAAAATCCAAGACAGAGAGAAGAATATCTCGTACTGATTTCATTCATTAATACGATCTGCTTTCTATGACCTCCAAAGCGGCCTGACGCACTCACTTATTATATAAAAAAAAAATGCTGCAAAATAAGAAACACATATGAAAACAACAATCAAAAGTTTAAAAGATTCTCCAAAAATGTAGCCACGCGTTAAAAACAGAATAGCCCATCCGTATAAACGGCATAAAGCAGAGTGTGAGGGAGCCTTGAGACTCGCCGCGTCGCAGAAAACTCGCTCTGCTTGCCGTGTTGCTACCGCACTGGCTATGTCGGGCTGTATTGTGAGAATCCCACGCGCCAATCTCAGGGTGTTGCCGTTCGAAGGCCATGGCGTTGTCGAGGTGGCGGGAAGAAGAGATATTCTTCTCTCTGTCTTGGTTTTTCTCTGGTTTTACAATCCACTATCCCAAAAATCCGATGACTCAATAAAATGTGTGCTTATTCAACATAACATTCACGAAAGACAATATCGCCGTCGAGTCATAGAGGATTCAGGATCAGGATCAGGTACGAAGGTAGGAATTATAAGTTTAGTTTAACATTAAAATAGCCAAAATTTGAATGCTTAATGCCCCGGTGTCTCTTCATTCTTTTGGTACGGAATATGAAACAGTTGTCAGCCATGTTCGACTTACACATTCCGTATTTTCATTTAGATTGGCAAACGGGTGAAATTTAAAAACTTTCTCTTGGTTGTTTGATAATAGTTTAACGATTATATAAGTGAAAATTTCAAAAGGAAATATTAATAATTGCCAGAGATATTGCGAGTTGAGCCTGAAAAAGTATTAAAAATAAAATGAATGAAAATTGAGAATTTTTTTTTGCATTATTCACTTTGACGCCATTTTATGCAATGTTCCTCAATTTATAGGTAAAAAATAACTACATATTCGTATTCAGCGACCTCGAAAACATAAGGAAAACCTAAAACTAGACATTAGTACATACTGCTATTTCTAAGCGACTTTTTGGGGGTGCCCCGCTAATAGCCGTTGATGCTTCTTTGAACAACCAGCGCGGCGGCGGCGGCATTACAAAGAGTTTGGCTGTAAATGTTTGTACATGTTTTTATTGTAGTATTTTAGGAGTTAAGTTCGGGTTAAGATATTAAAATTGTGAAAAATCCTTAGTTTAAAATACGTTTTCTAGCAGGTTGGTAGTGTGTTTTTGGAGTGTCTTTCCAATAAAAGATTTTTTTTTTGGCTTTTTATCTTTGGATATCTTGTGCTAGTGGTAGTGAGTATTGTGTTTTACGTGGTAAGTATTTACCTTTTCATCTAATGCAATATAAAAAAATCTTTAAGAATGTAGGTTTAATTTGTAAGAGAATCAAATAATTTACTGCAGCTATCAATAAGCCGTGGGGCGTTTTTTTTTTTTTTATTTCCTAACACACATTTGTCTCAATTACACAGGGTTTAGAGATGATGTGATGATGTATTTTTTATATATTAAAAATAAAAAATGTTTTATTAAATTTAAAGCTGAAACATTGTATGCAAAATCCAAAATTGTGCTTGTTAAGTCAAGGTTACAAAGTGTTATTTTATAAAACATGTCATTCTTGACGCAAATATAGATGAAAATTAACGGCCAGTTTGTCCAATGCTAGAATGGTCTAATTTGGCAACCATAAGTTTTAAACTGACAAGTGTGTATATAAGACAACTAAGTTTTATACTACGAACTTGATTCTTGTTTTTGCGCAAACCTATAAAGAAAAGGACAATTTTCATATTTGCATGCCCCTAATAATATAACTAAATTCATTCTAGAACAGGTTTGAATATAAAAATATTTTTGAAACCAAGCAAATCGCTTAAATATTATAACTCATCAGTTTTTAATGACGACTTATTAACAATGACAGGACAAAACCCTGTCAAAACCTAACTGACCCACTAGAAGATCTTAATTTAAACCAGTACTAAATCTGTTAGTGACTCTAGGCGTAATTGTTTTAAGTTACTCACTCTGTATACATCCGCTAAATAAGAACTATTTTTCTGTTACATAGTTTTTGAGTTTTCGCGTCAATAGATAGACAAACTGACCGCGACAGAAATGATTTTTCTGTAACCTTGGGATCCCAAATCGTAAAGATCTGAACAAACCTCAAGACGAAACTTTTAATCGATTACAATACCTACTTCTTGCTAGCCAGTAAAGAAAAACATAATACATATTATGTAGATTACATAAACCAGCAATATTTTACTACTCAAAATTGTTTGGAAAGAGCAAGTGTTGTTATTTGTTATATTATATACTAGAGACCACTATAACCTACCATAACTATATATATATATATATATATATATATATATATATATATATATATATATATATATATATATATATATATATATATATATATATATATATATATATATATATATATATATATATATATATATATATATATATATATATATATATATATATATATATATATATATATTGGTGGGCCTCAAAATGGCTTATCCCGAACATGGCTTTAACAAAGCTCACCATGTCCGACCCTCCACCGGGGACCTTCGTGTGTTGATGTGGAGAGAGGGCTCGAATATTTCTCAAGACTTCCGTACAGATGTCGGGCGATCAGCGTCCCCCTTTCAGGGGCGCTCACGCGCTCCTGATGAGTCCCAGATAGGACGAAACATCTTTGGACATGGAATGGCTCCACCTTTGGTGGAACATCACACTTGGGGAACGGATTAAATCCAATAACCCTCCGACCCGGTTGTTAGGCCGAGGTGTGTGATGTATGGACGATTGGGCTTCACTAGTTGTTTGCCCATGACGCCGGAGTATTCAGGGAGTCCCCTTTTGCGGGTCCCCACTTCTCGCTTCCATTTCCTCAGATGTTCCGTTTTCCTGTCCTGGTCTCTCTGTACAAGACGTTTGTGGTGTCTTCCAGCCACTTACGTGACCTGGCAAGTCTTTCGTTCGTGAGAAGTATCACAGTCTACGTTGACATATATATATATATATATATATATATATATATATATATATATATATATATATATATATATATATATATATATATCCAGCACATAATTAGTACCTATATGAATATATTATGAATATATTTTCTGGTCTTTTCTAATTTTGCACGGTATTAATAGAACTGCCCATGTAATAATACATACTGTAAATAATGTAAATAATTTTAATAAAGTTTTAATAAACAGTCATGCACTTTTTATATTACCCTCGTGATACTGGGGTCTAAAGGCGGGTTCAAACAGCAATTTAATTTAATTTTAGTCTAAGGTAATTTAAGGCGGGTTCATACAGCGATTTAATTTAATTTAATATTTAATTTAGCGTAACTTAAAAAGTTGGTTAGATGGCAAGCCATAATAGCGTTCATACAGTTGATGTAATTTAAGACTTAATTTAAAAGTTGACCAACTTTTATCTTTTAGAATTAAATTAAATTAAATGAGGGTTAACGCGCAAACTCAATGAGATGACGCAGTTGGCATTGACACTATTGACAGTTTTGAAAGAAAAATATTCATAAAATGTAAACAAAAGCTTTTCATTTTTGTGTATTTCCCATTCCTTGTGTTAGCTTGTTTAATGTAAATTATTTAAAGTGAGTTTGTTTTTGCAAAACTAAAAATCACCCACACCCACACTTGAAAATCGCAATGGCGCAGGCGCAGCACGATGTATTTCATTGGCTGAAAATTAAATCTTAGGTGGCTTAAATTTCTGGATGAACACCATAAATTAAAATTAAATAAACTCTTAAATTACCTTAGGCTAAAATTAAATTAAATTGCTGTTTGAACCCGCCTTTAAGAGTTTATTTAATTTTAATTTATGGTGTTCATCCAGAAATTTAAGCCACCTAAGATTTAATTTTCAGCCAATGAAATACATCGTGCTGCGCCTGCGCCATTGCGATTTTCAAGTGTGGGTGTGGGTTATTTTTAGTTTTGCAAAAACAAACTCACTTTAAATAATTTACATTAAACAAGCTAACACAAGGAATGGGAAATACACAAAAATGAAAAGCTTTTGTTTACATTTTATGAATATTTGTCTTTCAAAACTGTCAATAGTGTCAATGCCAACTGCGTCATCTCATTGAGTTTGCGCGTTAACCCTCATTTAATTTAATTTAATTCTAAAAGATAAAAGTTGGTCAACTTTTAAATTAAGTCTTAAATTACATCAACTGTATGAACGCTATTATGACTTGCCATCTAACCAACTTTTTAAGTTACGCTAAATTAAATATTAAATTAAATTAAATCGCTGTATGAACCCGCCTTAACTAAGAAAACAGAAAGATTGAAATAATGTAATTCCGGCGAACATGGACTGCTTGACATGCGAGGTGAAGTGAAGTAAGTAAGAATGCGTTTCGTGTTATCGGTAAATTAAGAGATTGGTGGTTGCCTGTTTATAGGGATTATCGTATTTTAGGATTTTGTAGTCTGCAAGCACAAGGCGCACGGTGCCCTCTTGATAGGAATAGAGCAACATAGGGTTTGTTTCGGCAGCAGTTTCAAATCAATCAGAGCCAATGAGATTGCCCGGTTTCGATCAGCAAACTGTTTTCCTTGAAGATGATTGGTTCTGACTGGTTTCAAGCTGCTGCAGAAACAAACCTATAATTCAACTTCAAATTTGGTTTGAATATATTATCATTTTCTCATTTAAGACATCGAGGCGATATCTGACGGAAAACCTCAACTATCCGTTTAGATATTCTCCCGTTAATCTTAAAAATTATTGGTTTCCGGTAAACAACTAGGTCCGGTCAGACTTTATTTCGTACAAATATTTTAAAAGAACTATTAATATTAAATAAGAATTAATGAAATTAGACTTTTTAAAGCAAAACGTGCTTGCAGGAATTTTAAAATTCCACTATTACTGTGAAATAAAGCCTGGCCACCCCCAGTTGCTTAACGAAAAGAAATTTTCGAAATTAATAGATTTAAAACTAAAAAAAATATTACTAATTATAGCATAATTGGGTCAAATTAAGAGCTGTTCAGCCATCTAAATGAAATTTTAAATTTATAAAGAATTTGTTTCACCAATTTTGATTTTTTTTCGAATTTTTTGAAAATCGGCTGAAAACTGAATTATGAACATTTTTTCCAAATATCTTTATTTCATATCTTGCCAACTAACCTCACTTCTTGATACTTTGATTCAATTTTTTTTTTAATTTCCAGTCAAATCAGCGGTCACGTGATAAATGTTAAAATCAATTTTTAGGTTATCAAACATGCAGGAAAGATCGCTTGAAAAAGTTTTCTTGATATCCTGATAATAAAAAATTTTCCCCTATGTGGCCAACTTTTTGCCAGTCACTGTATAAAATAAGGCCTAGGTACATACACTCATGTGATCGCATTAGAAATATATAAACACTTGAAAGGTAGGTCGCTTTGAGATGTTTAGACTACAATGACTAAAAACTCAATATAAGCTTTTAATTTCTGTTATCAATAGAAAAATAATAGTTTTTGTGGATGCCCGAAATTCTTTTTGTGCGGAAATAAATTTTAGGAAAAGTAAAGAGCAATGAATAATATTTATTGTTATAACTTTGAACACATTTTGGGTGATACTAAATCCTTAGAATTTTATTTAAATCCGAAAAAAACATAGTTTATAAACGGTCACAATTTGTCAATGGGTCCTAGCAATGTGTAGTCTGATTTTTTTGGTTTTTGAATTTGTTCCAAAATGATTTGCCTGTGTGTAGGCATTAGATAGTTTACATAAAATTGCAAGTCTTGGCACGGAAAAATATCCCTTAATTTATATCAACGGTAAGCACCTTAGCTGGGTTGAGTCGTATTTAAATTAAAGCAACCAAAATAGAAATTAAGTATGTTTTGGTTTTCCTGACCTTTTTATACAATTAGTGTTGTTTTTTCCTGGGTTTTCGGTTACTTTTTGAAAGAAAAGATTTTTATTTACTTGTTAACGCTTCGGTTTCTATTGAATATCCATCTTCAGAACTACAATGAATTTTATGTTTGTAATATAAAGAAAAAAAACAAAAAGGGAAATACTAACTATTATACAGTATTATAATATGTTTTCCTATTTGTTTTTTATAATAATGTATAATAGTTAGTATTTCCCTTTTTTATCTTTATATTACAAACATAAAATTCATTGCTGTTCTGAAGATGGTTATTCAATAGAAACCGAAACGTTAACAAGTAAATAAAAATCTTTTGTTTCAAAAAGTGACCGAAAACCCAGGAAAAAACAACACTAATAGAAATTAAGTTTTTAAGGTCCTGACCCTGTAAGTTGCCAGAAAAAAAAGTTCAACCAAGATAAAGCCTGGCGGGACACTGTATGGAAAATTTTATTTTTTTGTCCGGTAGTTTTTAAGTTTTCGTGCCAACAGTCAAACAGGCCGATGGAAATGCGAATTATGTTTTTCGTGAGACCCCAAAGCCTGAAGCTATGGAAAAATCGCAAGAGTTGATATTTTTACGAATACAATAATACCTCCTTCCTTTAGCGAGAGAAGTAAAAAAATACTATTTGATTATTTTGTGAAGGTAAAAATAAAATTTGTGTCCGGTTTTGTAAATGAAAAAACTACTCACACAAAATTCCACTAACATCAAACACCCTTTATAAAAAATTAGAAGTTTAGTTCCCACATAAAATGGCCAGCTGTGTAGATAAGCAAATATAACGCAGCAATAAAAAAATACTACTACACACACACCCTCTATGGAGGCGCACCTATTTTTATAAAAAATAATAACTTACTGGCGTTAAATACAACCAGTACATGAGTAATATTTGTCTCAGATAAATAGCTCTTTTAAGCCGTCCGCCCTGTACCTGGGGGACCAAAACGGCCTTTATTTATATCACCGCTAAATGCCTTGGTAATCTACAAATATACAATAATTTTTGTAAAATGAAGCGTTTTCGAAACAAAAGAGCGACAAAATATAGAAATAATTTTTTTAAAACTGTTTGTCCTGTGTATATTTCAGCCGAAATAGAGAAAAAAGTTTCAAGCCAAGGTAAAGCCTAATTTATAAAATGCAAAATCTTATTTTATATTTGATCTTATAATTTTAAAGTTTTTGCGCCAACAGACAGACCCAAGGAAGTGAGGATCTAAACAATCGAGAGGGGAATTTTCCACAAAAACAATCAATACTTGATTTTTAAACAATTATTTTATACGCCTCTGAACTGGATCGAGAGAGAACGCGGCCAAATGCTTCAATGCATTAAACAGACCAGAGGCGGACCGTGACTTTTGGTTTGGGGGGGGGGAGTTTGTAGGTCACTTTTGGTTTGGGGGGGTTTTGGTAGACAAAACCCTTGTTTTTATATAAATATGTATTTACTACTAATGTTTATAATAACTACTATAAGAGATCAAAGAGGGGGGGGGGGTTAACCCCCCCCCCCCCCACAACGGTACGCCTCTGAAACAGACTTGCAATGGACTCGACGCAGGTTGAAAATCTTGCCGAAATTAGCGTCCGCACGACGCGTCTGCACGTCGCGTCCGCTAAAAGGCAGAATATTATAAAATTACCGACCGGAATTTTAAATTAATTACTGGCACTACCGTCTTAAGCAATTTCACTTATAACATTGATCCAAAACAAAATCGCGACATTGTTACAACGACAAACTTTCATTAGGACTCAAAAACTTTTCTAGAAAAATTATATACTTATGGTATTGGCGGCAGGCCACTCAAATTAAGGAAGCCAGCTGCAATCAGCCTATTTTTAAAGGTGAAGAAGAGCTCACTTGACAATAAAATTGACAAAGATGTCAAGTAACACGATAATGAAGACAAAGACGCAACCAAAAAAATTTCCCGTTATAGTAGTTGAACTGGGTTGTGTTCGAAAACTACACCGTGCGACGCACCGGTGTGACCATCACGTGACTCAGTATTTAAATTGCTCCTTTATAGTCATGTGACGATTACACTGGGGCGTCGTACAGTGTAGTTTTCGAACACGACCCTACTATAACGGTAAATTTTTTTGGTTGCGTCTGTTATAGCAAATCGGCTGAAGAGAGCGCCACTTTCTTAATTTAAGTCGCCAATTCTATATGAATAAATATAAATAATAATATGAAGTACAAAACTCGTTATATTCTAAAATGTATAGCAAAATTCAAGAATATACTAGGTAATTTTTAAAAACTCCTGGAATATTCGGGAACATATGGGAAAGTCATGACCAAATTAAAAATGTTAAAAATATCCCTATTGAATAAACATGTTTCTAATAAAAAATAAATCTATTGTTATGGGCAAAACTCACCATCAGATTTACTTGACAAACGGATAAAAACTTTGGCATTTTAACAATTTTATATTCCACGCCCTATAAAAAACAAATTCTAGGTGCACCTACTCAGCACGACTTGGAAAAGCGAAATAATTGAGGAATAAAAAGCTGAAAGTTGCACGCAAGCAAGTAATTGAAATAATGCAGTTCCGTGAGAGGGGCAAAGCTATGTTGCCAAGTCACCTTAGGTATTCTTCTTGGTTTATTTCCTCGATATAAGATGTCAGTTTTTGATGTAAACTGTAAAAGTAGTTTAAAACTTTTTTAAAAATATTTATTAGTTTTAAAAAATCATATTTCCCTTCGTTTAAGATTATGAGGATACTAAAAAAAAATTTAAATTAATTTTTAAATGTTTTTTTTTAAATATAAAACTATTTTTTTTAAGTTTGCTTGGGTAGGTTTTAAGCATGCCTTTATTTAAAAATTCTGATTTCAACGAGTACTTTCAATTACTCCAATTTTCGCCAACAACGACCAATTTATAACACTGACCTATTAATAAATCGCATGAAAAAAATTAAAATTAAATCAACTTTACCGCAAATAAATGACTGATAGTAATCCTAATCATTCTTGACGAATTTTAAGTTCAAACAGATTTTTTTAATATACACACACATATATGAAATGTATACAGAGAGTTGAAATATTTAGAAGTTATTTATGGGCGAAAAAAATAAAAGTCTCAGAAATTAAGGGGTGACAAAAAGGCGGACGGGTAGCGGCCACCTAAAGGTGCTCCAGGACAATAAGATTTCGGGCTGGATATTGGCACCATTTAGAAAAAAAATCTGCAAAAGTTTTTGCAGATTTGTTTATTGTTTCTAAGATTTGAAAATGCATACTATTTCGTCATTCGTATAAACACGTCAGTTGCTTTAACTAGTCAGTTCTCATAACAAGTAGTTCAACATATCATAGTAAAAATAGACATTTTTTTTATATTTCTCGATCCTTTATAAAAATTTAATTTTAACGTAAAATCCTCGACTCGTATAGAATATTATTTATTTTAAGCTAATGTTCTAGAATTGTAACCAAATTAAATACGTTTTTTATTATTATTACACCTGGTATTGTATGGGAAATTGTAACTGAAAGCTTTAGGTAGTTGTGGTAAAAAAATCGTACATCTAATTCACAGTCTCAATTTTTCGTAATGAGCTTTCTTAGGGCACTTACACTGTGACATAGACGATTTCTTTGTCCATCGATGTATATCGAAATACTTTTTTCAAACATTCACGATTTACAGCAAAAATTAAAAAAAAAACATACTTGTAGAAAATATAACTACGGAATAAGTAATGTTTTAATTAGTCAATTAGGGCAAAAACCGACATAATTTAACTTTTGATGTAACCGACCCACTGGGTTATCAAAATTTAGAACTTCATTTTCCACATAAATGTTCGCTGTATAAAATATTATTTCTTTTACGCTAATGTTCTAGAGTAAAACTAAACACAAATTTTTGTTTATTTTTTACCCTGTATTGAACGAAAAATCTCTATTTTAACTGAACGCTTTTGGTTCATCCAAGTTCTTTTGAACTGCAGCAATAAAAAAACACTATTTATAATTGCATTAAATCAAATAAAAACAGCTGCGGACCTAATTTTATAAAAAAAAATAATACCAACCTATTGATGTAAACTACAACTACTGAATCAATACCATTGGTCTCAGATTAATAGTACTTTGATTAGATCAAAAATAGATATCGTCAATTAATTAGTGATTTTTTCTTAAATGTTTCCAAAGAATTAGTTAATTAAAATTTCTTTCTTTATTTTATCGGCGATAGTTGTGTTTCAGAATGGTAATGATAAAAATTTTTATTTAAGAAATCAATAAGCATTGTTTTAACCCTCCGTTTTTATGAAAACTAGAAACTTTTCTTACCAGCTGCCTCAGGAAAAAAACAGAAAAATAAAAATTTTACCATCTCCTATCTCGGAAACAAAACGTTTCCAGATAGTTTAGAAGAAGTATTTTCGTTCATCGGTTTCGGTTTTTTATTGTTCATAAATTTCTAGTACATTGTACACTATAACTAGTGTAATTTAATTAAGTTATTTCTGTAGTATTTTCCTTTACACGCGGCAACGATGTGGCGGACAACTTTCCCGTGACCGGCCAGTGACTTCCTATGGAAAAAATGCCTGTTCGAGGTCACCCGCCTTTCTATCTACGCAAATGCACGAACAGCATTTTCAAGGACTATCATTATAAAATAAAATAACATTGCAATTGCATACAACATTACAACATACAAGGCTTTAGAAACAGACTACGCTACTAAAACTAAGCAGGACATTATCAGTTATCACAAGAATAAATAAATTAATTCTTGTGAAATTATTATCGGGGAGATATTTTGTGGTTTATAAATAAATGCATTTATTACAAAGAAATCAAATAAGTTTCTGCAAGGTTTGATGCTTAGATTTTGATGCATATTAAATTTTTTAAAATGTAACGGAATGTGGCCTCTTTACCAATCTTTTTAGCCGTTATATAATAAAATAATGTCTTTTTCTCGTTATTTTCGGAGTATTTTTTAAAGAAACTGGGTCTCCTAGCAATATGCTGTTTAGGGCCGGTCCTAACGGGGGTAAGATAGTGCACAGTACAAGGACGGCCAACTAACCTAATTAGGACATCATCTGCGTCTATAACTTTTAATTGGAATATCAAATAAGTTTTAAAAAAACTGTTAACTGCAAGCTATACTTGCACAATTAGTGTTCCGTGCCATCACCCCCAGGGGCGCGCCAACGAAATTTGCCGCCCGGGTGCAAGATATTATTTGCCGCCCCTATGTATGTCGACAATAAAATTTTATAATGTATTTAAATATGTCATATTTTTAAATCCATTTCCGCGATATTTCACGAACTGTGATTTTTCCACTGATATCAAAATATGATAAATGTTTTTTTATGACAATTCCACTCATGTATAAATAATCCTATTAGAAAACACAAAAATAGTAGTTTGCTATCGGCTAAAAAGGAAGGAACAGAAATGCAACTGGATAAAAAAATCGGATAAATTTCAACTAGGTACCTACATCACCATGGTAACAATTGCAACTTATTTGTTAAAGCGTCCGGTACGTCAGATTGAAAAATGACGTTGTCAGGAATAGTTTTTTTATTATACTTCTTTGAAAACACCTTATTTTCATCTGTTTTAGTAATAATGTAAGATGGGCTTTTTCGGGCTAGCGCACGGAAAGAGCGCACGGAAAAAATTTTCCTGGTCTCCAGTTCTTTCAGTGTGCTGAATGAAGATACCGACTATTTTTTGGCTTTAAAATAGAAATATAGGTATAGGAAAATAAACTAAACTTAAGAAAGTCTATATGCTATCTAATATTTAATATGTACCTATTTTGTATTTTATTTCGTAAATATTTGAATATTTAGATGAATTTCTGAAATATTTTTTGACGTTTTGTCAATCTTATCTGACATAGACAAATTTAAATCACCTTTTAAATGATTTGAAAGTTACCATGAAAACGCATCATACCTGCCAAAGACCATATTGTCAGCGTTGTTAATTTTCTGTCAATTAAATTCATTCTAATAAAATGTTCTCTCAACCTGAAAAAGTGGCATCTTTCATTATTAATAGTTAATTTTTAATTACTCTAGTAGTTTTTTTTTTAAATTCCGATAACAGTTGTGAAAATAAAAATATTCCAAGTTTATTTTGTATGTATGTATTTTTTTATGTTATATTTTGTTTTATGTTATCGTTTTCAAAGAAGTATAATAAAAAATATCGTTCATTACACGTCCAGAAATGGATTTTCCGTGCTTGCTTGACTTCCCGTGTTCGGCTGCGCCTCACACGAGAATTTGTCAAGCGCGCACAGAAAAATCCTTTTTTCCGGACTGGTAATGAAATATACTATATCATGTCCCGATACGGAAACACCTGCGACGCAGAGATAGAAAGAGAAATAGAAAATTGTATTCCTAAAAATACAAAGAAAAGTCAGTCATCAATTTGGAACCAATTATCCATGGAATTGTCATACCAAATACCATTCGAGCTCAGATTTTGAGCCTGATATTTTTTTGCTTGTTTTCTCATACTTACTTTCAGGCAATTTAACTCGATCTGTTCGACAAAGTCACTCGAGCTTCGCTCTCGTGATTTTGTCGAAGCAGCTCTCGTTAAATTTCCAGAAAGTAAGTATTCTAAAAGAATCATAAAAAATATCCGGCTAAATCTGAGCTCTTATCGTATTACCCCCGATTATTATTATTATTATTATTATTATCTTGAAAAAACGAGGCGGCTTTTTGCCGCCCGTGTGCGCTGCACTCCTTGCACCCTCGGGTTGGCGCGCCCCTGATCACCCCCCATTTAAATTATTAATAGCAATGTACTCGCGTCTCGACAGAGCCAAATTAAAAATTTTGAAAAACTTGCAAGGACAAAAGTTGTTCCTTACATCGTGAGAAATATTTTTTGTCGAAAAACTTTTTTTCTTAAACCAATGGCTCAGCTGTTATAAGGAAATAAACGATTAAATTGTTTATAACAATTGATAGCGCTAGAACTTTTCAATTCTGACAATTTTGGCTCAATCTAGACCTAATTCTCAATGTTCATGAATTTTTTCAAATTTTTCTGAGCGATCCTTTTGGTGATAAGGGCGGGGATAGCAATTTTTAAACATCTTTCCCCACAAATGTTAAAAAATGCATACAAAATACATGATATACAGTGTGTCTACTTAAGTTGGCGACATGTTTGAAACTTTTTTATTTTTAGTTTTAGGGAAAAAAGTTACTCTTCGTAAAAAGTTCTGCATGGTCTAAAACCTAAAATGAAACAATACAATTTTAAAACTTCTCAGTCGTATACCGGATTTGTCAATAAATATGAATTTGGTACAAGAGTAAAGTACCTTTATATTGTGACAATATCGAAAACTGTAATTATGAAAAGTTGTTCGGCATTACTATGTTCTAATATGCAATTACGCCCATCTACACCGAAAAATAAATATATTTTTTTATTTTTACAAATTTTACTCAAATTATCGATTCCGAACATTTATCTTTACTGACACTTCACTGACAAGAATTGTTTAGATAGACGCTTTGAATTCTGTTGTGATATCCAAGGAAAGTTAGAAGATAACCCATTTATGGCAACACATTATTTTTTCGGATGCAGCAACATTTACATCTCTCATTACAGTCTCTACCCAAAATTGTCGTTGGTGAAGTGATACGAATCCTAATTTTACAATCAAAACACGGGATCAGTATGGATTCATAACAAATGTGTGGTGTGGAACTTATAAAAATAAAATAATTGGTCTTTTTTTTTCATGTATCTTTATTTGCTCTTTTTGGAGAATGAATTAGATGATTTTTTTGATGACCTTCCCCTCCTTGAACGTCAACAGATATGGTTTGAACAGGATGGTGCCCCATGCCACAGTAGGTTGGATGTAAGGCAATACTTTGAAAATCTTTTTAATGGAAGCGTTATACATCGGATTTCGGAAATTTGTTGGCCACCTCGGTCTCCAGATTTGACCCCACTCGATTTTTTCTTGTGGGGTTACTTAAAACAAAAGATATATCTTCAAAGGCCATTTACAGATGTTGCCCATTTAGAAAGAATCATTACAGAAACGGTTTAGAGTATTACTCCGGTTATGGTTAGAAACGTATGAAAAAATTTTCTGATAGACCAATTACCTGTATGGACAGAGAAGGCGGAATATGTTGAGGCATTAGCGAAGCTAATAATGTTCGTTAAAACTTATTACAACAAAATACATTATTATGGTATTATTCATTTAAATGCATCGCTAAATCGCTAAAATGTTACAAAACAGAGATTAATAAATTGAAAGGTTATCAAGCGTTCAATAAAAATAAGAGATTACTGTTTAAAATTAATTTTTAATAAAAATTTCACTAGAAATGCTAAGAAATATTTTATGGACAATTCTTGTCAGTGCATCCTAAATTAAATGTATCATTTAGTTTGTAAACTATAATTATTGTTAATAGCTCTGTTCGTAGAGAAATCACAAACCGATCAGCGCCAATCAAATTTTAGATATTTGGTAAGGTGACAGTTTGCGGACTGGTTTCCAGTAATTTCATTGGCTCTGACTGGTTTGAGACTGTTCTGCGAACAGGGCTATTATAAGTTTCAAAGGAGTAAAAAAAAGTTGACGTAGATGGATATGATTACATTGCATTTGAACGTATTTTTATTAAATGGTGTATTATTTACATAAAATTCGGTTGGTTTGGGTTGGGGTGGATTTTTGTAATAAAAAAAATATTTTTTCGTGTAGATGGACGTAACTGCATATTAGAACATAGTTTTTAATGCCGAACAATTTTTCATAATTACAATTTTCGATATTGTCACAAATAAAGGTACTTTACTCTTGTACCAAATTCATATTTATTGACAAACCCCGTAGACGACTGATAAATTTTAAAAGTTTATTGTTTCATTCTAGGATTTAGACTATGCAGAATTTTTTATAAATAATAACTTTTTTCCCTAAAACTAAAAATAAAAAAGTTTCCCATATGTATGTCGCCAACTTAAGTAGACACACTGTATATTGTAGAATTCGTGCTTTAATAAGCTTTCATTTGACACTAAACACGATGCCCTTGAATTTTTTTTCCATTTCCCAATTTACCCCCTGAAATTAACCCCCAGAACCAAAATTCAAGTTTTTGATAATTTTCGCTCAATCTACACCTGATTCTCAATATTCATGATTTTTTGAGCGATACTTTTGGTGATAACAATTTTTAAGCGTTTTTCCCTAAAAAAATACTTCATATATATGTATATATATATATATATATATATATATATATATATATATATATATATATATATATATATATATATACATATATATATATATATATATATATATATATATATATATATATATATATATATATATATATATATATATATATATCGTTGAATTCTTGCTTGGGTACACCCTACACGATGCCCTTGAAAATTTTTTTTTCATTTCCCAATTTACCTTCTGAAATTACCCCTCAGAAGCAAAATTCAACTTTTTATACTTCACGTCTATAATTAATATTAATTACTAATTAATGTAATCTATGTGCTAAATTTCAAATTTTTACGTCGGATAGTTTCAAAGAAAATATCCTGGACAGACACACGGGAGGACACCGAAGTGATTCCATAAACATTCCGTTTCACGGAACACTAAAAAGAATTCGACTATGCAACATAACAACCGAAAAGTTAGAAACAATAGTTGTTTGTCTGCAAACGGGTTTATATTCATAGTTGTATTACAAATTTTTAGATAATACAAAATGTCTGTCATATTTATTCATGAGAAAGAAGAGGTTTTTAACATCTACGTTTTATTTTTTTTGCGGATGATCTTAGCTGGAAGGTATTATTTAACTTTTACTAAAAAAATACTAAATACATATGAAGACTACACGGGAAAAACCGGTTATGTCACATTTTCATAAAAAATGAGATTTCGGTGCCATTTTGTAAAGAAATGTTTGTAGTACATTATGATCAGGCGAACAAGGCAAAAACCCGAATAGTCACAGAGATATTTAAGATAATAATAGCACAGCACACGGGAAAAATCAGAGTTGTCCACGCGTAACCGGGAAAAATCAGATATGTCCATCAGCGGTTGCCGACGAGCACGTGTGTTTCTCCGTTTTTCAGTTCAAAGTAAACAGTCGAAGCTAACGTTTATTGTTTAATGCGGATTAATTTGTAAGGACTTTATTAAAATTATTCAGTTAAAAGTATTTTAAAGTGTTAGTTAAAAATTAAACTCGTAGTAGTGATACTTAAAAATGAATACTGACATGGAACAATCGTCTCCTGAGGAGTTTACTATGAAAAGAAAAGGCTTAGGTCGTTTGAGAGATGTACAAAAAAAACTTAAAGTGCAATCGCACGAACCTGGCCAGGATTGTAAGTGCAAGCGACTCCAGTGTTTTCAAAATATTTCAGAACTTGAAAGAAACTTAATTATACGAGATTTTAATCAAATGGCTGACAGAAATGAGCAGAACAGTTATTTGGCATCCCTTATCACAGTTCATAAAATTCGTAGGAGAAGATCTAGGCGTGATGAAGAATATGCTTCACTTCATGATTGTTCCTTTGGCTTTCGGGTACGTGTTATAAGAGAAGGGGTAGCACAAGAGGTTCCAGTTTGCGTTAAAGCTTTTGGTGCTATACACGGCATCACTCGGTCAAAAATTGAGTATATTCAAAAGTCTTTAAAATTTATGGGCGTATCTCCAAAAGATAAACGTGGCACACACAGTAATAGGCCGCATAAGATTCCACAATTTACAAAAGCAAAAATTGATGCCCATATTAAATCCTTTAAGGGCAGGAAAAGCCACTACAGTTTAAATAAATCAAAAAAAATATATTTACCAGAAGATTTGAATATAAAGAAAATGTTTACAATGTTTAAAGAGAAATACCCCAATGTTAATATTGCCTACGAGACCTACCGAAAAAACTTTAAAAAATATAAAATATCCTTTGGTTACCCCCGATCGGATACCTGTAGTGCCTGTGACAAGTATTTAGCTGAAATGCAAGCATTGGAGCACAGCACAGATTCTTTTGCTGAATCAAGAAGGAAGAAACTAACAAATCTGAATAACCAACATAAAGCCAAAGCTCAAACATTCTATGCAAAGAAAAGAGCTGCCAAAAACTTTTCCAAGACAGATTTCAGTTTTGAAGCAATAGCTTTAGATTATCAAAAGAATGTGTCTCTACCTAATGTTACAACTAATGAGGTCTATTACAATCGGCAGCTGTCTATGTATAGTTTCAATATACACATTTTATCCTCTGGGAAATCAGTGTTCTACACATATCCAGAAACTGTAGGCAAAAAAGGATCAAACGAAGTTATTTCGTTTCCTTATAATTTTGTATTTAATATCTTAGATAACAGAGTAACAACACTGGAGATTTTCTGTGATTCAGCAGGTGGCCAGAACAAAAATCAGTCAGTTTTCAAATTCATTCATTATTTGGTTCACTACAGACGAAGATTCACTTCAGTAAAAATCACGTTTCCTATTAGAGGCCATGCATATCTAGAATGTGATAAGAATTTTGGTCTTGTAAATCTCAAAACAAAAATGGAGATTCCAGTAGACTGGTATGATTTATTAAAGAAGTCCCGAGTAAAACCCGAGCCATTTATTGTTAAGGTTGTTGAGCAAAATATGATAAGAAATTGGTCTTCTTTGTTGTCATCTATTCGATATGTCAATAAGTTGCCTTTTAAAATACAAGAATTGAGAGAAATTGAAGCAAAAATTGAAAATCCAAGGTTACTTTTCCACCGTTCATCTTATAATGGACACATAGAAACAAGTATAGTCACCACGAAAATGAAGCAAAATGAAAGATATCAACTGCTGCGGCCAAGGGAATTTTTTTACCCAGATCCAGCATATACAGGTAAACCCGCTAAGTAACTTGTTTTTCTTTCTCTAATAAGTTTTTTGTTTTAGATTTAATCCCTCTAAATAAGAAAAAATATGAAAATTTGAAAGTTTTGTCGCAGTACTGTGGACCACGAGGGCGCAAGTTTTTTGAAGATTTACCGTTTCAGTAACCATTGTCTAACATAAAATATTACATAGTTCTGTATCGTCTATAATATCGTTTATGATGTACTTAATAAACATTTAAAAAAACATTTTTGTTACTGTCTTTTTTGTAACAAAGATAAAGCAAGTTCCTTGTACCCTATATTATTCTGGACATAGCTGCTTATTCCCCTGTTATTTTTTACATTTTTATATATATTTTTTAATATGACATATCAAAAGGATTTTTTTTAATTAAAAAAATAAAATATATATTGCCAAAAGAACAGTCTTGTGTGATCAACTAGGAAAAACAAAATATTTATATAAGTACACTTCATAGATAAGATTTTAACCTTAAAATGCGTTTTTCTCAGTTCTAATTAAAATGGACAAAGCGGTTTTTTCCCGTGTAGTCTTCATATATAAATATTACAAAAAAAAGAAAATTCCATTTTGTTAGTATTGGAAGAACTGTATTTGTTCTTATACAATACTGTAAACATTAATTGCTCATTCATTAGCAGGGTTTGTAAACAAGGTGCCTGACCATGAGCGGCGGGACCGTAAATAAACTGTTTAAAAGTAATTATTTAAAAATTACTAAAAACACTTCCCAGTAAATACCCTGCGATAGCGAGTGACTTCTAAGAACGTTTGGTAATCTGGTCCTACCGCAAAGCATGTCAATGTATTGATACGGTAGCTATAATTCCGGCGCCTATGGTCCGGCACTCTGAGTTACGAACCCTACTCATTGGAGACAAAATTTTTACAAATATCTAGACAAATCTAAACTTATAATAGAAATTATATTAGCTATTAAAAACAAGAAAAATTAAATCTTTCAAAGGTAACATAAAAATAAAGTCATTGTAAAATGATTTAAAAATTTACTTACAGCTTCACCCTTTTGACAATATTATTATTTTGTTTCAAATAATTTTTTTTTCTTGTTACATGAGTAGCTTATGCTTATGAATCCATTTCTGTTATAAGTTTATAACGTTTTAACAATCCCTTATCTTTAGCCACTAGAAGTTTTACATAATAAACCACGAATGAAAAAAATGTTTCCCTAATTTGTTAGTTATTGTTAGAATATTGTTATATTTTCGTATTTCTTCCAAACTTTCATACATTTTATTATACTAGTTATTGTTATTATATTATTTACTTAACTTCGCAAACCATTCTAAGTGCTACAACTGCATATCGTTGACCTTGCGATTATTTTATGAATCCTGACCAGTTTCTACTGTTTTTATGAACTGTTATTGACAAGGGCGTAGCCAGGATTTTGAGCAGGGGGGGCAGAATTAGGTGACCGGGAGGGCAGATTTTCTGGACCCCAAGGACGCAACGTAGTAGTACGTAGTCTAGTTTTTTTAGTTTTTTTGTAAAGAGATATAAAAAAAAACATTATTTAAAAAATATATATATTCATAGATAATGTATAGTATATAATACATACGTATTATTATTGCAAATTAGAAACTCGAATCAGTTAAAAAAGAATATAATGAATACCTGCTAAAACAGAACATCGCTTAACAAAAAGAATGTATAAAATTTATCTACATTTTATTTTTGCGAAACATTTTATGAAAACAAATTATTTTGCAAAAAAAAACAATAAATTGTTTTCATAATAAGCCGGTAAAATAAATTGAAATAAATTTAAAAAATTTGAAATTATGCTAAAATTGTCGATTATGGTGCAGGTATAGTATAGGATATTGTTAGGCCAATTTTGTAAGAAAAATTATATTACAATTTGATAATTATTTTATATCTGAGATCTGCGTGAACACAAACAGAGTGAACAGGAACAGCGCACGGCAGCCACCTTTAATTAAGTTATATAAATTTTAAATATATATATAAAGTTATTGCTATTGTACTTGCTATTACAATTCTTTATTATTGTACTTTTATGTTTCTTTGGCACAAATAAATATATTTATTATTATTATTATTAATTAACAGCAAAAGCTTTCTTACCACTTCACACGTTTGCGCCACATGCAGCAGTGCTGCCATTTCGGTACAATTGTACTGAATTCAGTACAAAGTGGCCAAATTCAGTACGTCAGTACTGATCTTGGAAAAACCACTAATATTAGTACGAACTTTCAAAACGAAACTAAAACCAAATAAGCACAAAAAATTTTGAAAAATTATTGTGACTGAAAATATATTATGAATTAAGTTTAGTGGCTTTTGGATTGATGAAATTAGTGTGATACGAGTACTACTCTTTCTTGTACTTTGTGTCGTTAAAGAAAATATAAATTGCCTGAATATAACTACGATGGAGTACTGTAAACAAATATTAAAAAACAATACTTGTTTTTCATTGGAGGCTGCCGATGAATGATCGATTGAAAAAAAAATCTGAGGAAATAAACTGATGGTAATACATAAAACTACTGATTTTTTAAAATTTGTAATTAAGTAGTATACAAGTACCGATTGTACCTGTCTATTGGTATAAATGAAAACTTTTTATATAATGTTAATAATTTAATACTATTTTTTATTTTTGAAAAAAAAACAGTGTTTTATTTAACCACCCTCAATGATTTTAAACTGCAGAGAAAGCTATTTTAAATGTTTTAAATTCTTAAACGTTTCGATTTTTGAATCTTCTGCCCTACATTCAGTACGCTTTGAAAATCAGCTGCGACAGCACTGACCGGCAGGGCCGCAGCTGACTGCTGATTTAGGAATAAGACGTACGGGAAATTTGAATGGCACATTGGTAAATATTGGCTTTTTGCTCGTGCCAGGGGGGGGCACGTGCCCCCCCCCCCCCTGGCTACGCCCTTGGTTATTGACAATTTTATATAAATAACAGGTCATCGGGATCAGTGGCGTAGCCAGAGTTTGTTCATGGTGGGGGGATATAAAAACATCAAACCAGTATACAGCAACGTAGCAAGGGGGCGGGGGGCTGTCGTCCCGGGTACCAAACCCAGGGGGGTGAAATCATTAGGCGTAAGCTCGTGCCTAGGGCACAATGCCAAATGTAGTCATAAAAATCAGTAAAAAAAAACAAATAAATTTATAAAATTAAAAATACCCACGTCCCCTATTGAGAAAAGTTCTTTTTTCTCATTTTCATAATCTGAAACAAAGCTAATCTGTATTTAAACAAATAACATGACAAAATAGCAATCTTTTTCTTTTAACTAATATGATTCTTTATTCCATATCGCAAAAGGGAAGCATTTTTAAACTTCTGTAAACAAACCTCGGCTGCCTTTTTATCTTTTAAACCGCGTCTTGTCTGTTAAGTTCATGTAGTGAATGATTTATCCTTAAAAAAATTAAACCATTCACAGCTTACTTTTGCAATAATTGAAATTTGGGTTAGTCCCAACAACGGGCAAGTTCGCGTGAGACATTATTTTTTTATTGTTTAGGGTTATAAGAAATAAACACTGTTTTATAATGGATGAAAAATCTAAACCGGTTCTGCGAAAACCGAACGGTTGGTCATCTTAACCTAAAAATATTCTAGCATTTTTTTATTCATACATTTTGCCCATAATAATAGTTATTCAAAAACTGGGGGTGTGTTCCAATTTTTTTTTTGGAAATTAGCCATTGAAATCCTTTTTGTACAAGGCTCTAGGATGGGGGCTGCGCCCCCTTAAACGTCCCTGGAAAGAAAAACTCCATTCAACATATTTTTCAGGAGAAGCAATTGAAAATTAAGCCAGTATTGCATTGGTTACTGCACCTTCTTCTGTTCTAATTTACAGTACATTTATATAAGTTGTTTAGTAGACTAAGTAGTTTATGCTAAATGTTATAAATATGACCTTGGGGGTAGGTATGGTGGCCATAACTCGAAATTCCGGTTTTCGGAGTTACGCTCCTTTGGCTGAAACCCAACCTGATTTCCGCCCCGGATGACTTTGCTTGCTACGCTACTGCCAGTATATACTCTTAAAACATATATTTATCTATCACAAGAACGAAAAATGGCAACGACACGTATGCAGCGCATACGTTACGTTACAAGCCTAAAATTTGAAACAATCTAATACAGGGGTTAATAAAAAATAAGTAATTTTATATTTTCAGAATAATAATTATTTTAATTAAACTTTAAAATAAATTCTGTATGTTGCGATTTCGTCTTTCAAAAATGTTATTTTTCATTATGTATGAGGGGATATATCCCCTATATTCCCCCCGTGGCTACGCGACTGATCGGGATACAATATACAAAGGTATCCGTGGTAGTGCATCCGTAGTTGCTTATCCCTATCGGAAACCAGTATACGGATACTTTAGTGCCATTTGGCACCATGAGCGTCAGATAAGTCAGTATCTACGTATCTACCCCAATGCCATGTGAGAAGATAGCCCAACAATCAATAATCTTGGCTGTATATATATTTGTAAGTTAAGGTCTCTAAATATTGTGACATTAATACTAAGTTTGTAACAACCCCATCGGTGACATTTGGTAGATACGCCATATCTTCAGGCGTACACGTGACACCTTGGTGGGGGCGCCTGGTTCGTTCCTCCCAACTTACCAAGGGCTTTGTGTTGTTATTATAATTTATTACTGTTCTTTTTAGGTCATTTTAACAGTGTTTTTTCAGGGTATTTTTACAGTGTATTTTACTGCTATGACTTTTTTTCTTCAGGGTATTTTTACAGTGTTTTTTTCGTTTATATACTTTTCCTCCCCTTGTCACCCATAAAACGCTTGCCATAGTTTTGTCTCGTGACAGTTCGTGACAGGGTTGGCAAAAATCATGATTTTAAAAAAAAAATCAAAAAAACAGATTTTTTTGATTTAAATCAGATTTTTTTGATTTTTTTGATTTAAGTCTGAATTTAGGGTTGTATTATTTTATTATTGTTTGTTCAGATGTAACACAGTTACAATGGTAAATAATTACAATGCAGTAAATATTAAAATAATGGAGTAGAAAATATAAATTTAATTAATAATATTAATATTAATTGAAACTTCAGCAAACGAAACAGAAAACGGTAATTTTAAAAGCACAAACAAAACACATTAGGTACATATTATATAGCTACCTATACCCTATACCAGTGGTTCCCAAATGGTGGTCCGCGGACCCCTAGGGGTCCACAGGTTATTTTGCGGGGGTCTGACAACCTTTGCTTTGAAACACTTGATGCCCTTTTGTACGACGTATGTGTGAACAAACTTTCTCTGAATACATTCTGTTAAAATCCAAAAAAGAAATCGGCTGGATGTTGCTTCAGATCTAAGATTAAAAATTTCCGTTCAGATTTACTAAGAAGGTTTAAGATTTAGTACTGATTTAAATTGAAATCTTCTAGTTGGTCAGTTATGTTTTGACAGGTTTTTGTCCTGTCATTGTTAGTAAGTCGTTATTAAAAACTTATGAATTATTCTGATATTTCAGCGATTTGCTTGGTTTCCAAATCATTTTCATCTTGGAACGAGTTGCTGTAATGAAGTTAGTTCCATTTTTGTCAAAAGTACTTACTAAAATTGCCCCTTTCTTTACAAATTTGTGAGAAAGCTCAAAAATAAGTTCATAGCATAAAACTTAATTGTCTTACACTTGTCAGTTTAAAACTTTTGGTTGTCAAATTAGACCGCACTACGTTGGAGAATCTGGCTGTTCAAATCTTAGACCAGATTTAGAAAGAACTATGACAGGAAAAACAGTATTTCATTCTTCTCATTAAAATCCAAAACTGATGATTGATATATTATATTTTTTCTGCTAGAAAAGAGAATATATTTTGTTCAGTTTAGTTCAGTTTTTCAGTTACTTTTATAGGATGCCGTTGTTATTTATAAATAGCATGTCTGCCTTTTGGTGCAAATTGCCAAGCCATATTAAAGGCATTGAATAAATCGGCACTTTTGAAATAAATATTTTTTTAACAAAGGTTGTTTCTTTTATTATTTTTGAAGCTAAACTGTTCATGGGGGTCCGCATGTTACTAATTTCTAATTTTGGGGGTCCAGAATTTCGAGACATTTGGGAACCACTTCCCTATACCTATTATAATGGTAGATAATAAAATCAAGTCGAGTTAACATAAAATAATCATTCTCGTAATTATTATGTAATAATAAAATATCATTATGAAGAAAAATGATTTAAATCATTGATTTTTTTGAAAAAAATCACTTGATTTAAATCACGATTTAAATCATGATTTAAATCAAGCCAACCCTGGTTCGCGATGACGAGATTAAAATTATCCAAACAGACAACAGGGCGATCTAGGAGGACGTGTCCAATTCAAGTATAATTAACGATTAAACGACGAATTAAGGAAGTTCAATCCTAATTATACGAGATGGGACAGGTCCTCCTAGATCACCCTGTAGTAATACCTTTTAAAATGTATTACTACAGGGTGATCTAGGAGGACGTGTCCAATTCAAGTAAACGGCTTACCTGTAAGGAAGTTCAATCCTAATTATACGAGATGGGACAGGTCCTCCTAGATTACCCTGTCCTGTAGTAATACCTTTTAAAAGGTACTACAGGGTGATCTAGGAGGACGTGTCCAATTGAAGTATAATAACAAAAATAAGGTTTAAAGTTTGAACAAATTCAAAACGTTCAGTTTCCCGTCTGACGGCATCCTACGAAAAACAGTTAATTAAACGTAGTGGGCAATGTGGTGAATCAAATTAGGGATGCCGCAAAACCGTCACGCGCCACTTTACCGTTTTAGTACTAACAGAGAATGTTTAAATATTTTGCGTAGCATTTTTTAATCATTTAGTTTTAGATTGATAGTTTTTTCGAAGTGCTTACGTGTATTTAAATAACATGATAAGCTACAACAGAAATAATAGTAAAACTCAAACGTCGGCGTAAAATAGTTTTTTGCTTCTGTCATTTGGTGAATAATGAAACTGCTTGATATTCATGCATAAATATCTTTTTTAACCGATTTCACGAGGAGGCTATCATCAATTCGACCCGTATGTGTCATTATTAACCGACTTCACGAGGAGGATATAAATTCGACCCGTATGTGTGTGATTATTATTATCATTATTTTTTTATGTATGTTCACGCATAATTCTTGAACGGATTAACCGATTTCGATAATTTTTTTTGTTTTGTAGACGAGTTCTCCCGAATGGTTTCATTTTAGGTTTTTTTTTGCTGAAGTAAGTGGAGAACTAAAAAAAAATGCGAAAAACTAAAAAAAAACTCTTGAAATTGACAATTTTTGCGTGTCTACTTCGGAATGGTAGCACGGATCTCAAAAAAAAAATCCGTTGTGTTTACCATGTCGGTCCGGTGGTCCTGTTGGTATTTGACTTTAAATAAAAGGTTGTGAAAAATACTTTTTAAAAACAACCTTTTATTATTTAGATGTACTAAAACGAAAAAAATAAGTATATTGATGAAACCGGTAATCCGCCATCTAGTAGCGTCCGCCATATTGGGTTCCCAATGACGTCACAGCTTATCGTATTCTACTCGTCAAACCCTTTTATTTGATACAAATGTCAAGGGGATTGTGAAGAAAACCGCCATCTTGTGGCGTCCGCCATATTGGGTTTAGAATGACGCCACAGCTTATCGTATTCTACTGGTTAAACCCTTTCATTTGATGCCCATTTCAAGGGGGTTGTGAAGAAAAAGGCAATCCGCCATCTTGTGGCGTCCGCCATGTTGGGTTAAGAATGACGTCACTTACCTTATCGTATTCTACTCGTGAAACCCTTTTATGTATTTGATACCCATGTCAAGGGGATTGTAAAGAAAAAGGGAATCCGCCATCCGCCAAGAAGAAACTAGGGAAATGTCCAAAAAATGTTAACTAGTATGTATATCATTTTCGGGGTTATTGAGGTCAGAAAATCTAATTTTGTCTAACAGATGTTAAAAAAATTAACGGGGGGAGGGATAAAAAGGAGCGATTGGCAATTTATCAAAAAATGTTAACTAACATGTCATTTTAAGGGTTATTGAGGTCAGAAAATTTAATTTTGTGTATCCGATGTTAAAAAAATGAGGGGGGGGCGGCAAAGAGGAGCGACTGCTTTTTTCTCCAAAAATGTTAACTAATGGGTCATTTTCGAGATTATTGGTGTCAGAAAAGCTGTATGTAAACAAAAGTATGGCGGGAAAGGGGGGCGAAAGGAGGGGGTGGAATTTTTTTTAAATGTTAACTACTTATGTCATTTTCGAGGCTACTGAGGTCTGAAAATCCAAATTTTACATGGACATTACGAATCTAAAAAGGAAGCGATAAGATGAAGGGAAAGGAAGAATAGGTGAGCTAAAAAGAAAACATTAAATTTTTGCAAAATATGAACCGACTTCACAAAAGCAAAAGCACTAAAAAGTATGAAATAATATTTTTACGTATCTATTGTAGTTAATGGTAAAGTTAATTTTGTTCGAAGTTAGGTAACTTGTACACCGAAGTTCTGATCAATGATAATGATAATTCATAAACAATTAATAGGAAGTTGCGCTTACTTTAAAGTTCAGAAATTTTTCGTAAAAATTACTAAAAGTCGAACGCAATTAGGCCGACCATTAGGCTTAGTAATAAATAACTAAAAATATTACTCTTTATTATCAATAACTTATTAACGTATTATCATTAAGGATTCCTATCATCAGCGCCGGCCTTAGGGGGGTACTAACTGCACCCGGCGGCAAAATTTGAGAGGCGGTAAATTTGAGAGTAGACCCAAAAACAAATCATTAAATAAATCTTTATAAAAACTAATTTAGAAAAACCCATATGAAAAATGTGTGATAAATTATTAATGACTATTACAGTTTACCCACTGATCCACAGTAGCTCCTCCCTTGTTTATGATCTGATTAATTAGACAACGGCCGCGACTTCGTCCGCGGTATATCACTTTTATTGCATCCGGCGGTAAATCAGGTGAGGCTGGCACTGCCTATCATATTTTGCACCGACTTCAAAGTTTAGACGCGTCGGTGTACAAGTTACCTAACTTGGAACAAAATTAAGTTTACCATTAACCACAGTTAGAAATACGTATAAATATTATTTCATACTTTTTAGTGCTTTTGCTTTTGTGAAGTCTGTTATTTTATTTGAAAAAAATAATATTACGTTGTAACATATTATGCGTTCCTCAGTTCTCCTAATATTTCTGTGTAACAGATTAGTATACATTTCAAATATTAAGTTTTCAAAAGCTTTTATAGTTAGTTTGTTATTTCTAGTATGTTTAGGTCAAATATTGCAATAAAAATAGACTAGTTCTAATTAAGCTAAAGCTTTGAAATTTTTCAAACGAGTATAAGTCACGTGACAATGCAATATAGTATATCTAATATTGTTCTAAATAGAATATGGCGGACACCCCATGATGGGGATTACCTTTTTCTTCACAGTCCCCTTGATATGGGTGTCCAATAAAAGGGTCCGCCGAGTAGAATACGATAAACTATTTGACGTCATTCTAAACCCAATATGGCGGACGCCACAAGATGGCAGATTCCCTTTTTCATAACCCTCTTAACATGGGTATAAAATTAAAGGGTTTGACGATTAGAATCCGATAAGCTACGTGACGTCATTCTAAACCCAATATGGCGGACGTCACAAGATGGCGGATTATATTTTTTACAACCCTCTTGACATGAGTATCAAATCAAAGGGTTTGACGACTAGAATACGATAAGCTATGTGACGTCATTCTAAAGCCAACATGGCGGACGCCACAAGATGGCGGATTATCTTTTTTACAACCCTCTTGACATGGGTATCAAATCCAAGGGTTTGACGACTAGAATGCGATAAGCTATGTGATGTCATTCTAAACCCAATATGGCGGACGCCACAAGATGGCGGATTACCTTTTTCACAACTCTCTTGACATGGGTATCAAATTAAAGGGTTTGACGACTAGAATACGATAAGCTATGTGACGTCATTCTAAAGCCAACATGGCGGACGCCACAAGATGGCGGATTACCATTTTCTTTACAATCCCATTGACCTGGGTATCAAATGAAAGAGTTTGAAGTGTGGAATATGATAACAGGTAAAAGGCTTTGTAATAATGATGCATAGGTTAAGACGTATATAAAAATTTGAAAATAAAATTTTATCTAAATAACTCTTTTCTAAAAACACGCTTTTATTATTTAGATGTACTAAAACGAAAACAATAAGTATAGTTTTTTCATTGGAGCAATGCTAAATGCTATTTATAATGCTAATAAAAGTAGTGTCAAAGTTATCACTAAAACAGATATAATATATTGTTAAATTTATTGTCTTAAAAGCTTGTCGCGTAAATAGAAAAGAAAAAAATGCATACTGAGGTACTTACAATTTCTGACAAACAAAATTAATGCCTGCATGCATTTTTTGCGCGCAAGCTTTAAAGACAATAAATTTAAGATAATATATTAATATCTGTTTTAGTGATAACTTTGACACTACTTTTATTAGGATCTACCCACGCGAACTACCTCCACTTATAAAGAGCATTTAGCATTGCCCCAATGAAAAAACTATACTTATTCTTTTCGTTTTATTACATCTAAATAATAAAAGATTGTTTTTAAAAAGGATTTTTTACAGTTTGATAATATAACCTTGATTATCAACCCGCAAAATTTTTGCAGCGGTCCCAACGCGTAAATTATTTCCTAAATTTGGGTTGCCCATCGTGCGACTACGTCACCAGAGGCCATCTCCCTGTTCTATAATGAGCAATGTTGAACCGCTATCTTGAGGGCGAATTTGTTCACAAAAAGTTTTAATTTTTAAGGGATAAGCTATTCGAATGGAGTACTTTTGTATTATGAAATAAAAAAAAAAACGTCGGATAAGCCCATTTGGCAATAATATCTACTGAAAGTGTCATTGGTGAAAATATATATATATATATATATATATATATATATATATATATATATATATATATATATATATATATATATATATATATTTCGGATATAAAACACGAATTCTCTTCAAAAAAGGACGTGCCAAATTTTACTATAGACTTTTTTTCTTTAAGATAATCTTAGTTCTAAGTTTTTTATTAGTTAAAAGTTCTGTACAAAAAGCTACCACATATTTATGAACCTAAAATAGAACAATTATTTAACTCAACTGGCCTTAGTCCAAAAGTGCTTCGTTAGGCAGCTATGAATTTTTTTTTAAATTCCCAATTGTTTTAAATAAAAAAGGTTGCTGCTTGCTACAGGGGTGAAATTTGGTATGTGAATTGGTACTATAAAAAGGCGTTTTTTACATACTTGTCTTGCTCTTTTATGTATTATTGATGATTGATTATCTATGTATAAAAAAGCTTATATTTTTAAAAATTTAAGTCAACTGCCTCAAGATTTTTTTTCGAATAGAGCAACTTATTGAAAAAAGTTTTGGTCTCTTATTTAATTTCGCTACACTTTAGGCAGAAAAATAAATTGTTTTGATGCATGTTAAGAACTGCAGTCAGGCTGTAACAAATGTAAAGGTGGTATTGAAAAATAGTCAATAATACAAAACTTTAAACAAAATTTAATTGGCATTGTATTAATTGTTCCAAAACACTAGAATCAAATGCATACAAACATTATTGCGACGTAGAAAACTAAGTTTCCGCATCATTTCCGCATCTTTATTTAAAATGTTTATCGTATTTTGAATTCGTCGCCACATTCCTCTTCGGTATTTCTAGGTCTTGAATACAAAATGCATTTTAGGGTTCCCTATAAATAATAATCCATTGGCATTAAATCCGGCGAGCGTGGCGGCCAGTTTGCAGGAGCATCGTTTTCTCTACCGATCCATCTGTTCGTGTATTCTTGGTTTAAATGGTTGCGGACATTTAAAGCAGTGGCGCACCGAAGGAGGCGGCGCTGCTGAGCTGTAGCCCCCCCTCCCCGCCATATGTATATATGACAAAAATAATGTTTACTAAGTATTCTATTACTTAACTAAGTAAATATTTCTAACGGTAATTTTCATGATATTAATAATATTATTGTTTTATTTTAATTAACACTTTTTCATTTTTCTAAAATTAATAATTATTATTTTAGAACAGAATGACTGGCGTTCGCGAAAGGATACGGAGTCCCGTTCTACTCCTGAGCGCCTAACCCGAAAGGCCGTCACACACGGTTTTGCATAAGGCTTTTTTTTTATCTTCCGACAGTCCACGAAGACCGAAGTCTCAGTACTATGTATCGTGGGTGTACTGCGGAAATCCGACTCACACATCCTGAGCTGGAAACATCCGTAGGGATTTCACCGGCCCTGTAAGAGGATGTGGGGGGTGGTACCACCTCGGTCGAGGAAGAATTCGTCTACTACCTTCCATAATTATATAATTGCATATGCATAAGATGTTTCGGAGTTTTCGAGTATACGTTTTTTCCTAAAAATTAGATTTAAATAATATCAAAAAACAAGCTAGATTATTGACTTTCGTATAATGTCTTTGACAAAATAACGAATGCGATAATCACATTCATTGCTTCAAATTTTCGCCTGCGGCGCATTTTTGACGGTATAAATATTTTGGGCATGGCACTCGAAAAAAAAATTTGCGCCGTTGGCGATTTGCCTGCGGCGCTAGATTGTCCTTTCACTTTATGTTCGACAGTTGGTAACCCTATCTAGTCACCCCCCCCCCCTCGTCGCCGTATTAACCATGTATCGCGGTGAAAGGCTAAAGGCAGATCATCCAATAAAGTTGGCAACGTTCTTGGGCGAAGTTCCAAATAATTTTTATCATTTAATCGAAGCGGTAAAATGACGGGACCAACAATAAAATTGTCTATGATTCTTGCCCACATATGTATATGTATGTATATGTAAAATATGTTTATTCTGTATAGCATTTATTCATTTATTTTATAGTAAAACTGGCCACATTTTTTAAATTTTCCACTGTATGAAGATTTAGAAGCTCACTGTCCACGTAACATCGATAGCTGTATATAAAATATTATTCCTTTTAAGCTAGTATTTTTGATTTAAAGGTGCGTATACATACAGCAAACAAATGCTAACGAACGAATTCGTTTGGTTAAGATATACGCCGTTAAAACACCTTTAAATGAAATGTCTACAAAATTCTAGAATCGCTGTCAAGGGGTTGTTATATTTAAATTCTATTCCGTGATCATGGATTGAAAAAAATCCGTTCATTATAATTATTCCATTGTAAGGAACATGATTGCCTTTGAAACCCTACCTACGATTATTATACAAGGTTTTTTTGCTAAGGTCTTCCAGAGAGTTTAAAACACCTGTGAAAATAAGCAACTACATAATACAAGTAATCAATTCGATAAATGTTAAACATATTCGGTATAACTTGTCAGACTTCGCTCGCTGTATATATACGCACCTTTAGTGGAATTTGTGTATGTAACTTTTTTGTTTGCAGAACCAGGTGCACATCTTATACACAAATATTAGTGCGAAAAAAATGAAATTTTTGTAAAAGTTTACCTACTGTTCCTATGACGGTGTTTGATTTATTGTAATAGTATCTAGATATGCTACAATCTGAGTTGTTATTATAACTGACTAGTGCAAGAACTTTTGCAGATTTTGCAAAAGTGAGGCAGGTACACCATAAAATAACTTTTGTAATGTACGAGTATATATGCATGCATTATTTCAGAAACTGAAAAGTTCATCAATATATTCTAAACAAAACTTACCCAAGACGTCTGTAACAGAAATCTGTGGATGACCCTGTCCCTCTCCTTTACCCTGGAATGGCGCTAACTGCTGGGACGCTTCTTCTTGTATCATATCCAGGCCTGGACTTCCTGGATTACTAATCGGTGAATTAGTCAGACTTCTATGGCTATGTACATTCAGCACGTGCATATGGTGAGGCACCTGTAAATAAAACATGACTTTGCTAAAAAAAAATCAACATTATCAAAGATTCGTTTCGCGGTTTCTTTTTAAAATTTAATTAAAAAATAAATTTTGAGCTTATTTCGTAAATATTTTATTACTTTTAACAATATGTTAAATGATTAGAGTTTCATATTGTAGCACATTACTTACCTGATGTAGGAATGGTTGACCGGTCGGCATATAAGACGACATAGGAAGGGGGCTCGTGTCCATTTTGTTATCGTCAATGGAAGAACCCATTTGTAAATTGACTGAGGGAGTGCCTTGGGTGATGGAACCACTTCCTGTAGTATTTAGGCCACTTAAACCTGAAACAACAGAAAATTTGTCTAGTTATCACAAGAATGGTACTTAATTATTCCGTTACACTGATACACTTGGCTCATTATAATGTCAAAATTTGACAGGTGAAGTTTATCTCTGTGTGCAAATGTCAATTTTGATAATTGGACACAGTAGGTTCTGATAAATTTAATACTTTTTATAAACTACATGATCACTTTGTATTAAAAATTATTTATATGTATTTATTTATTAATAAACACACTTGAATCGATAACAATTACTTGTCAAAGAAATACGTCAAATATCTAGACTTAGTTTTATCGAGAAAAGGGCCCATTGCAGACTATAAATCCTTGTCGGTGTCTATAGGCACATGTTTTTAGCACTTCTACATTATATTGATTAAGATCCAAAATGTATCATACTAAAAAATTGAGGTGCAAAAAATGTGCTGATATACACTGACAAGAATTTTCAAATGTCCCTGCAATGCAGACCTTTTTTCAATAAAATAGTCTGTTTTTTTATGTTCTGATAGCCCACGAAAACCGAAGTCTAAGTACTATGTACCGTGGGTGTCCTGGGGAAATCCGACTCACACATCCAGAGCTGGAAACATCCGTACGGACTTCACCAGCCCTTTAAGAGGATGTGTCGGGTGGTACCACCTCGGTCAAGGAAGAAATCCTCTACCACCTTCCAACAATCACAAAATATCCATGGTCGAAGCGGGATTCGAACCCGCGCCTCACGGTTGTGAAGCTGGCGCCGTTCCAACTCGGCCACCGGAGACCCAAATGTTTAGATGTTACTAAGGATTTCTTTGACAAGTAATTGTTATTAATTCAAGTGCAAGTTTATATTTCTTATAAAAAGGGTCACACAGTTTTATTATCACAAGGGTCCGATAATCGTGATGTTTGGGTCTGTTTTTGAAAGGAAATATCAACCCCTCCTTTCCGCTATATTGCATCTGCTCCTTACTTGGAGAGCGGAAAGCTTACGACGCCGACAGCCCATGCTAATATTCTTTTTTAGTATTATCGCTCTTATGGAAAAATTCAGAATATATAAAATCATGTAGTTTTTCACAACATCACAAAATAACAATTAACAAACACTCCGTTTTTTTCCGTAAATAAAGAAACTCGTCGTTAATAATGAAATCATTACCATATGGTACCAATATCTATACAAAACCAGATAGACAAAATTTTGAAAGCTGTAGCTGTAGCAGATTGTATAAATTCCTATAAAGAAACAATCTTCTGAGGAATGCCCAACATGGTTTTAGGAGGGAACGATCCACTATATCGGCAGTTAATACCTGTATATCATTTATTATTAATGGTCTGAACAGAAAAAGGTCTCCAATAGGAGTTTTTTTTTTTACTCAAGTAGAGCCTGTGATATGGTGGACCATAACTTAACAATCTTAAAACAAACTTCATTCATTTTTGCCCAAAGAATTCCTCGGTAGAGGCAAGTCAGTTATTAAAACTAAACGAAAAATCTATTGCACGACTGTATAAAAAAAATTTTCTTGGGATTCATGTTGACTACAAACTAACATGGTCCGAACACAGTAATTTCATCTGTAAAGAGATTAGTTAGGTCTGCTTCCTTTTTCGACAGTTGCACAGTACTGTTAATCTCAATATTTTACTGCTTATGTACAATTAGAGATTAAAGTGCGGTAACGTTACAGCGGTAACGGTAATTCTGGCACGATAATTTTACCACGCAAATTTCTTTACCGGTAAGTTTCAAAAATATTTTCTGAAAAAAATCAGGCTTAGGCGACCATATTTTGCATGCATTATTCGCCACTTAACACTTAATTAGGAGGATACATTTCTGTTTTATTTTTGTTTGGGTGAATATTATTTTTTGGTCATTTTAAGAATTTTTATTATTTGTTAAAATATTCTTTATAATGTTACAATTTACAGTGTTACATAACATAACATAATAAAATGGACTGTTTAGGTAAAAAACACATAATAATGACCCTGGCGATACTAAGAACAAGTGTTTTTAAAATTTAAAAAAAGCATAAAAATATTATATTATTATAATAATATTATGTCCATTATGTCCTAAATGTTTGTTATCTAAAATATGCCAAAAAGTTACCGAAAAATTACTGGTAAATTACCACTGAGAAAAATCAAATGAAAATTACCGGTAAACTTCAATCACTATGTACAATGGCATGTTTTTTTTATCTAGACATCTCACGTAGGCTGCAAGCCTAAGCACTGACGTACCGTGGGCGTCTGAAGAGAAGGGAAATGTAGTCTATTGCCACGGGATTTAAAGAATTGGAGGTTTGGACGAAAAGGGAAAACATCTGCAGGCAATTTGTTCCATAATCTGGAGACCCTAGGTACGAATGAGCGAGAGAAGTGGTCTGTTCTAGGCTTTTGTAGCTGGACAGTAAAGGGATGCATACGTAACGCGCCTCTTGTTGTTCTGTTAGGAACAGTCGAGGGGGGAATACTACCGGCTAGTTCTTCAGAGCAAAATCCGTGGAAGTACCGGTGGAAAAGGGATAAATCCTTAACAGCACGGCGATGAGCGAGAGAAGGGAGTTTTCTTGTAAGGACTGGGTCATTGATGAGTCGAATGGTTCTCTTTTGGACAGAATCAAGGATGTTAAGTATCGAAGGTGATGCCGCTCCCCAGATGTGGGATCAGTCCTCTAGGTTAGGTCTTATTTTGGAAACATAGAGAGTGTATAACTTGGGAGATTTAGTTGGTTAGAGCCGTGTAAGGGAGCCTTTGTTAATCTAAAGATATTAACTCTTCCCAGTCTCTATATATTTACCCTTTTACAACATGTAAAAAATACCAAAACTCCTTTAGTCAAAGACATAAACTGCACTCCTACCTAACACGCAATAATCTTTTGGAACCTTACAATCGACTCACTGTTGGTCAGATGTCATTTGAGTACTTCCGAATAAAATGTTTTAATCGTTTACCCTACCCACCAAAATAAATAAAATCATATGAATTAAACTGGTCAACAAAAAAATCGGCAAAAGCGATTTTTACCCGACTTTTCAAACTGCTATAATTTTTTAAAAACTTAACGTTTTTGAGAGCGGTTTTCGGATATTGATAGCTCGTCTTTCCCAAATTAAGCATCAAGAAGTGATTTTGCAATGGAAGTGACATTTTCATGCTATACAGGGTAATTAATAAGGTAATGTAAAACTACTAAAAGTTTAGGTGTGTGCCATATTGCCAATAATTTTTTTTGGTCGTTCCGACATAGCACGTTAGTAAGCTGGTATCAATATCTCCAGACGTATTCGCCGGAATTTCGATTAATGGTCTCTGGCGAAAAATACAGGAGAAAACAAAAAAAGCATACAAATTTTGGTAGCGTCATTTATAAAACGCTGTAGCTGGAAAATGGATTAATAGACTTTGTCAGGCTTTTTGGGAATTGAAAGCCCTTTTTGTGTAGAGTTTTACCTAATAAACTGATTTTTGTTCAATGTCAAAATGTTTGCATTGTATCGGGGTGAACTAAAAAATAAATGAAAAGTGTTGTTAAAAATAAGTTTTCTTTTAATTTGTGCAAACTGAGCAATATGCGTTTTTTTCTTCCAGAACTAGGGCGTTTTGCTCAAATTTCGATTAGTTATACAGTGTGTCCAGAAACCATGTAAACAAATGCGAAACTTTTTTTATTTTTGACTTTACAAAAAAGGTAATCCCTCATACAAATCGTGAGAAAATAGCATAGCCATTCAAAGATTTGATCTAAGACATACAGGTTGACTCAAAAATGTAGAAGTCCTAATCCATGCGAAGCTAAAAAGACACAAAATCGTTATTTAAGGGTAAACTGCCACTGCAAATGTACTAGTGTACTTTTTATGTTAGTGAATTAGGTTTGGAATATACAGGAGGTCCCAAAAATAAAAATAATTTTTTATTATCGACTTTACGAAAAAGTACCTATATCTTTATGAAAAGTTATATTGTGAAAAAAGGACATGATGAATCAAAAATTTGATCTAGGATATATAGGGTGGCTAAAAATTTAAAACTTTGAAATGGCCTTTACAACAAGGGTAAGCTAAATTTCAATTCAACCACTATGGTATTTGTACAAGGTTACTAATTAAGTTATAAGTAAGCACTTAAACTTAAAATGAGACGTACAGGGTGATTAAAGCTTTATTTTTATTTAACATAATTTTAATAACAAATTAAAGGTTCGTTTTTATTTAACATAATTTTAATAACAAATGAAATATTAGGGTAAAAACATATTGAACATGACTAAATAACTAAATAAATTTAAACCTCCACGCAACCTCCGTCCTTTTTCATACAGTTTATCTTTAAATAAAGATTTGGTGTCTCTTTAACTTTACGTAAATTGAGACTTTCGGTTTTTTAAGCCACTCTGTATTGTCCTATATGATGTTTTTGAATAATTATGCTCTTTTTTCACAATGTTGACCTTTTATGAAGATACTTTTTTGTAAAGTCAATAATTAAAAATTTATTTTATTTTTGGGACCTCTTGTATGTTCCAAACCTAATTCACAAACATAAAAGTTACCTCTACTATATTTACAGTGGCAGTTTACCTTTAAATAACGATTTGTGTCTGTTTAGCTTCACGTGGATTAGGACTTTTACCTTTTTGAGCCACCCTGTATGTCTTAAATCAAATTTTTGAATTGCAATGTCATTTTCTCACGATGCAGAACTTTTTATAAAGAATAACTCTTTTTCCATAGAGTAAAAAATAAAATATTTCCGATTTGTTAAGATGGTTTCTGGACACGCTGTATAACTAACCGAGAGGTGGACAAAATGCCCTCGTTTTGGAAGAAAAGAAACACATACTGCTCAATTTTCACAAATTAAAAAAAAACATTTTTAATAATGGCTTTCATTTACTTTTTAGTTCACCCCTATACAACGCAAACATTTTGAACTTGAAAAAAAGCAGTTTATTAGATAAAACGCCACACGAAATGACTTTCAATACCTAAAAAGAGATATACAGCGTTTTAAAAATGACGCTACCAAAATTTGTGTGCTTTTTTTGTTGCCTCCTGTATTTTCCGTCAAAGACCATTAATCGAAATTTCGGCGAACACGTCTGGAGATATTGATATCGGCTTACTAATGTGCTGTGTAGGAATGACCAAAAAAAATTATTGGCAATATGGCACACACCTAAACTTTTAGCAGTTTTACATTACCTTGTTAATCACCCTGTATAGCATGAAAATGTCGTTTCCATTGCCAAATCACTACTTGATACTTAATTTGGGCAAGACGGGCTATCGGTATCCGAAAGCCGCTCTCAAAAAAGTTAAGTTTTTAAAAAGTTATAGCAGTTCGAAAAGTCGAGTTTAAATCGCTTTTGCCGATTTTTTTGTTGACCAGTTTATTTCCTGCCAAGATCAAAGAACTATTAGTCAGTAATGCACACTATTCTGTAGATGAATATTTTTTAGATGAGCTGGAACGTTGGCTCAGTTAAGCTTATATGAATGTAACTTATGTGTCTTGTTGCCGAGATTGTTGCTATCTTTACTTTATATTGTAAGCGGAATATTTGTATTATGTAATTTAATATTTCAGGTAATCTTAGTTCCTTTGACGTGTTTGGCATGTTGTAAGATTTTTTTAAAAATGTAATTCAATATGGTAATATACAGGGTGTTTCAAAAAACATGTGCCATCGCTTAAAGGGAGATTCTTTGAAAGAAATTAAGGCAAAAAGTTCTTATGAATATGGGTCCGCAGATGCTTTGTTTCAAAGATACAGGACGTTAAATTTTTAAATGGTCTTTACATGTTAAAACCGATGTTTGCGAAAACTCAACCAGTAAGACGGTTAATAAAATTACATTTATCTCCTAAACGAAATGAAAATTGAAAAAATATGAAGAGATAGGTTTTGTTAAGAATTTAACATACTATTTGACCAATATACGAAAATGTGAAAAAATCAGTGGCGTACATGTTTTTATTGGAAAAATATTGTACCGTCTTCTCATATGTACCCCCTGGAGGACCTGTCAAAGTGTTTTCATGGTCAGAATTATGCCTAATTTAAGTACTTTACACAACGTAAATTTCATCAAAATTGATGAAGCCATTTGGAAAATATTTTGGAAAAACTGAAAAAAATTAAGAAATTTAACACCCTGTATCTTTGGAACGAAGCATCTGCGGACCCATGTTTATATAAACTTTCTGCCTTAGTATGTTACAACGAATCTCCTCTTAAGAGATGGCACATGTTTTTTGAAACACCCTGTATATTCATTTCATTTAATTGTTACTGCACATGTTCGAAATGACAATGACAATGAAAATAGACTCCAATAAGAGTTCCAAAATATCTAATAATGTTACCTTGTGTAATTGACGACACGCTACTACCACCGCCTGTTGGCGTGGAATACCCAGCAAAGACAGGCGAAGCACTTGAACTTAGAAGAGGATTCAGTATAGGCGTTGCGCCACCCGAAAACATACTTAGTCCAGGCACCTGAAAGTAGAAGTAAAGTGTGAGACGAAGAATATCTAGAAGAAATAGTAATAATAAATATTTATATATATGTCAGTACAGTTACAAACATGGAAAATCGAACGCTAATCTTGTATGCCAAATTACCTTCACTTCTACCTTTTTACTTTTTAATAAAAAATCTGTATCTCAATATTAATACCTGTTACTCTAGCACATGAAAATAAATATTGTATATGTAACTTGATAACAATTTTATTATAAAGTTGCGTTGACCGGGTTTAGTGAAAGAAAACCCTAAGAGTAGCTAGGATTCTGGTTAAGAGTCAGACCGGCTGGTGAGCTGACCAACCTGTCCCATAGACGAGGCCCAATAATAACAGGATGAGTAGTATTAGAAAAAAACCCAAAGAAATAAAAACTACTTGTGCGACAAAAAATATGTAACGGTATTTGTTATGTTTTAAGTTTCTCGACATATTTTCAAAGTTCTAGTTATTTCTAAATAACCAGCTGCATACCTATTTTTACGTACCTATTTTTCTAAATACTCGTTGTAAATATAAATTTGCTATAGAATAAGATCTGTGCTTTATAGTACAGTAATATTTTTATAATATACAATCTTAGTATTTTTATGAAAAAATGTCGAAAAATTCATAAACAGCGTAAAACATCAAATATCCGGCCCTTAACAATTTTACTTAACATACGGTGCAAGCAAAACAAACAACATGCTGTCCATTATCCTAAACAGCCGAAATTAATTTTAAAAGCACTGAGTCACTAAAGCGAAAAACCAACTTCAACTTGTGCCCCACACTTCTTTCAGCACTGTTGATCGTGCTTTGTGGCGCTTGAAATTTAAGAGCCGCTTTTTCTTGCTAGCTCTGGCCATTTTGATTCTTTCTTACTTTTCTTGTATCATCTGAATACGACAATATTTTTCGCAAATTTATGAGATAACAACTTCGGTACGTTTATCAAAATGTCACTAGAATCCAGGCGAGTTGTAGGTAAAGTTTATTAATGAAGTCAATTAAGGTAACCCAAAAATTGGGGTATGATGAATTTACCACGTCGCGCAATGAAATAAATAGAAACAATTTTAATTGATTGCTCCTGGTATGCGATCGAAGGGAATCAACGTATACTTGATGTGTCTGTGAGTGAAAATTGTAGGCGGAGTATAAATCCAGCGCATCTTATGGGTTATTTCCGAATTTTTATTGGTCAGATGTTTTGACGTCATATCTAGATGCGTTTCTTTGTAATGCATGCACCATCGATTTGTTCCGAACACAAAGAGTGCGGTAGCAAGCAAATTTCGAAATAGTTTTTTATTTATTCTTGTTTTTAGTGTTTAATTTGGATTTTATTAACTTTTGTTTTTGTGTACTGTGTGGTAGGTGTAGTGAGTATTTTCTTTTTAGTTTTAGTTTATAATTAGACAATTAAGATGTCTATATGCAAAAATTGAGAATAAATTCTCTAACCACCTGAAAATTCCTTATACAATAAGGATTTCAACAAATAATGGTAAAACAGCTATTCTCCGGGCTATATGCCCCTCCGAGCGCTGAATTACATACCAAAATTTGCCGTATTTTCTTCTAACACAGTTAGATAATAAAATACTTGTTGATGTCTTTTTGGCGGCCATTTGATACTAACGATAAAGAGACGGACGATTTTGGTGTTTTCTAATTTTTATTGTGGACGCACTAAATAATAGGCACCGTATATAAACAAGTATGTACAGGGTGATATTTTTTAAATGTTACCCCCCTTCCTTAACTTTTTTTTGTGGTTTTTATCTATATTTTTCAAAACAATTGTTTCCAGGAAGCTGGGACGATTCAAAGTTGTATTTTAGGGTTCCATGTAAAAAAATATGAAAACGGAACCCTTATGAAATCACTCCGTTGTCCGTCTATCTGTCACAGCCAGTTATCTCCGAAACGGTTTAAGATATCAAAATGAAATTTGGCACACGTGCAAAAGTCCATAAAAGCCACAAACTTCAATCAGTTTTCAAAAAAAGGATTTAATTTTGTTTTTATTAACAGTAAGTTGGGACTTCCAAATTTAAAAATTTTTCTTTATGATCGAGTGGGATACCGTTAAAAAGGTCTTGAATAGTAAGTAGATATTAAAAATAATTTTATAAAATATGCGAAAAATCTCCGAAGATATTTTATCAAAAATTTTGACAAAAAGCATGGAAACAGAGTAAGTCCTAAAGATTACAGGAATAATAACCAAATGTTTAACTTTCTTATATAACGAAAATACAAAATAAGTGTATAAAAATTTTGTCAAAGAAAAAATACTGTGTTGTAGCACCAATTGACCCGATCATTATAAACCCGAAAGAACGACTCAAGTTCTGAAAATACTGATGGTGATGAATAGGTAAGCGACAATTTTCAATTTAAGAAAATCTTGTGTCGCCATACTTGTATTGCTACAAGTAGATATTTAATAAAATACCTACATACATACCTTACTCCACTACCCGATCTATTTAACTATTTTATTTCAATACGTAGGTAGGATTTTTTTTAAAAAAAACCCAAATGTTCTAAAAAATTAACAAATGCACTGGGTAACTAAAAAAAATATATAAATAATAAACAAAATATTTAGACTAAAAATTAACTAATTAAATAAAACTGTTTTAATAAACTACATATAACGCCGCTCATGTTTTACAAAGCAAACGCCTACTGCCGTCCGCGATTTACTTTTTATGCTGTCTCACTTGGCCGTATAAAGTTTACAGGAGGTGATGTTAAAGTAAGCCAATAAAATGCTGCTCGATTTTTTATGACCGTATCCCCTTTAAATTTGCCTCGATACCGTGTATAAAAAAGATTTATGTTTAAACCTACCTGGCTGAACACTTGCCCTGTAGCAGCCCCATAAGGTGAAGCTCCGGTAGCAGCCCCATAAGGTGAAGCTCCGGTAGCAGCTCCATAAGGTGAAGCTCCGGTAGCAGCCCCATAAGGTGAAGCTCCGGTAGCAGCCCCATAAGGTGAAGCTCCGGTAGCAGCCCCATAAGGTGAAGCTCCGGGGCCATGTAAAGGGCTCCTGTCGTATCCACCTAAAGCCCCTGGAACAAAGTTCTCCGGGGGCAAACCGAGTGTAGGATCTCGGATCGCGGAATACTTGCTGTAGTCTTGTAAGTTTGCTTGTTCAGGGGATGGGTTAGTATAAAACTGATGTATGGGAGATGCTCCCTCGGACTGTAATTGGTGACGGAGCGATTGATCTGATACCATTTGATGGATGGGAGAACCTAGAAACAAAATGATTGTGCAAGGCCTGATTATTACGTATGTGAATGATACACAGAATCAAAATTGTTTGTGTAAGTTGGCCTTGACATAGACAAAGAGCCACTGTTATTGTAAGGCTACTTTAGCCGGATCATAAATCTTGACGTCATCTCCGGTTACATTTTTGACAGTCTTCTTACAGCATGGACCATACGAATGAAATTGACGTCAAAATGTTGGTCTCAAAGAGTACTATGATAATATATTCTTAGTAGCCCCTTGCTTTATAATGTGCTGACAGTGAAGGTCAAGGGACCGCGATAGAGTGAGGTCTGGCATTTTATGATCATATCATAATACTCTTTGCGATCGACATTTTACATAAAAAAGACGGAATCCGAGGTGACGTAAAAATTTTATTTTTCCACGGCCATTCGGCCTCAAAAATGTTGTGTGTTTTTTGTATATTATAGGAAATTTGACGGTCGGCTCGCCAACTACTATAGTCAGAGACCGGAATTATTGTGACTCAGCCCTTGAGGGTGTGTGGACATTGGGGATCTTTGGATTGGTGTGAATTGTAAAGTATACAAAATAACTTAAACTTATTATATACAACACTGACTGCTGAGATTGGGGCGTGCTTTGCGCTTTACACGTGTTTATACGGGATGATTCACTGACAATAATTCTTGTCTCTAGATTATTGTTCTAGTATTCGAAATGTGAGGTTAAAATATTTTACTAAATATAAAGGGTGGTCCTTAAAGATATAATATGTATACAGGGTGGGTTTTTACGAGGCGATATCTCGAAAACAGTTTAAAATATTTTCATGAAGTTTTGGTGAGTTAATAGGGACATGAGGGAACTTAATAGGGAGTTAACAGGGACACGATGTACTTTTGTTTATAAAATTCGAATTTACGTAAAAAAATCTAAGTAAAAAACTACATATGTGTAAATTTTTTTTTAATTTGCTCTTTTGGTTCCGGAATTATGGATAACTAAATTTTGATTGAACTTAAAAAATAAATAATTTTTACCAATAAATCAAGCTTACTTATTTCAGGATTATTATTCGCTTCCATAGAAATTCGTTATTTTTAGTCAGTTGAGAATTTTGACATATTAACGATTACTTCTCAGTTTATTGCTCAATTAAACATGGAAGCGAATTTTAATGTGCAAGTTGATATGTAGTTAATTTTGGTGGAGTGCAAAAAAAAACTACAGAGAAGCTGCATTAGTGTGGGTGGAGAGGTTTCCTAATAACCCGAAATCTCACAATGCATTTAAAAGGCAGGAAACCAGAAGTCGTACTACTGGCAGTCTGAAGACGAAACAACGATTTCGTAAGCGAACTAAAACGGGCGAAAATAGGGCAGTTGCCATTTCAGGAGAGGTAGCTATTGACTCGCATGTAAGTACCAGACGGCTTGCTAGAGATGCTGGAATGAGTCAAAAATCAGTTGTGCCCATATTGCACAATTTTCATCCATACCACATTACACTCCACCAAGAGCTATATAGCCAAGACTTTGAAAATCGCGTTGCATTTTGCAATTGGGTCACAAGACAAATGCAAGGAAATAACAGATTCCTAATGAATGTTATTTTTCTGACGAAGCTACTTTCCATACCGTGGGTAGGTGGGATTTTAAGTTATCCCTTATTGGTAGAAATTTAATTTCTTTTTTTTGTTTGGTTGTTTTCTTTGGGTAAATAGACACAATATGCACTACGGGTCGTCGGAAAATCCCCAGTGGATAAGAACTCTGTCAAATCAACATCCCTAGTCAATCAATGTCTGGTGTGGTATAAACGTGATAGAGTTATTGGTCTGCATTTCTTTGAAGGACATTTACACAGATTTTTTAAGAAACTCCAATTATTAAACCAAAACATAAATCCTAACATGCGTTTTGAACAGGACGGAGATCCACCCCATCATGCAATATAAGCCAGTAATCATCGTTTGGTCAGGTTTCCTTAGGTGTGCCACGTTACATTTATTTTTTAGAAAAATGGATATTTGGGAACTGTTTTTCGAAATAATTTACTGTTGAAAAAATGTTTTTTTCGGAAAATTGGTTTTTAAAAAATTGTATTTTTTAAGAATTCTATTTTCTAACAAAGATAAAATCATCTTTTAGATAAGTATCTACTTTGTTTTTCGAAAAATATATTTCTTTGAATAGCCTTTTTTTTAAATATGCTTATTCGAAAACAAATCGCCGAATGTTTTTCGATCACCAAATTTTTTTTCACATATGCTTTTTCAAAATTTTTTTTTCGAGAACTTCAAACCAACTAATCATTTGAATGAAATATTTGAAAACAGGTGGATTGGACGACCTGGTCTGGTCAACTGGCCTGCTAGGTCCCCGGATTTGACCTTCCTTGACTATTTCTTGTGGGGTTTTATAAAGGACAAAGACTGCACCTACAACTTTAGATAATATATGAAAGATCGAATCAGCTGTGCCTGCTTATTGGTGAAGAGTGAGACAGTATTTGGAAGTTGAAGAGGGACATTTCGAACAACTTCTCAAGCATGACAGACGTTAAATAAGTTGAAGTTAAATGGTAAATAATTTTTTGTTTTATAACCTAATAAATCATAATTCCGTAACCGAAAGAGTAAATCACAAAAAATGTTTGTACACATAAGTAGTTTTTTACGTAGATTCAAATTTTATAAAAAAAGTATATCGTCCCATTTAAAATTTCAAAGTTACCTCCCACCCCTCAAAATAGAGAGAGGGGTAAATGTTAAAAATATGTTTAAATATTTCCCTATTAAGTCACAAAAATTTCATTCATAGCCAGACTATTCTGAGAATAAATCATGAACGATTTTTCAATTTCTTTTACAATTTTCTCGTACACCACATACATATACATATATATATATATATATATATATATATATATATATATATATATATATATATATATATATATATATATATATATATATAATAGAATATAATATATAATATATATATATAAGAATAAAATAGTTTTGGTAAAAATCAAATCTGACATAATTTTTTTAAAATTATAAATATACTCCCGTTGTCCTTATACATATTGTAAAACAGATCCAGTCATCAACATAATCATCTAAAATCTAACAAAAATTTTTTTAATGCAAACCATCTAGACAGCTGGGAATTTCTTATCTTATAAGTCATTCATTTGATAACACTTAACAAGTATGTATTTATTTTATGATCTTACCTGGAATAGACCTTGGGGGACTTGACCTGTTTTGAAGACCTCTCTGAAGCCTCTGACATTCTTGTTGCGGTGTGGACGGGCTTAATGTTCTAGAACCGCCAGCAGATCCTTCGCTGCCTCTTCTTACTGGAGAAAACCTTTCTATTGATTTTTGTTCTCGTCCTAAAATTACGTTTTAAACTAGCGTCTTCTTACTATGTAAAATAGAGTACTAATTAGAGCCAATAACAAAATCTGACCTGATTAACAGAATTAAGTTTTTTAGATTATTTGTTTTTTCGTAATATTATAAGTTGGCTTAATAATTATAAAAATAATATTGAGAATTCTACTATTGTCTATATCTTCTTTTCGTTTTGGCTGGCCTTACACACGAGTATATTTGTTACATTGCCTAAAATTATAAACACATATTATGGTCTTTACAGTTTTTAAGAAGTTTATAGATAATTATATTATTATATCCAGACTTGAACAAGCTGTGAACCAAATTCTAAACTTAGAATTTAATAAAAAATATACAATAGACAATAACTAAAATTAACGGGAATTTTTATGTCTAAAGCTATATCATCACTACAAACTGCAATGAATTCAACATTCTAACTTAAAATATTTATTAATAAAGATATACAGCTAAAACGTACGCAAAAATTTACAAAAACTAGCAAAGTGCACAAATCAGGGTTTTCAGTAACATAGAAATCCTAAAGTAGAATTTTAAACGTTTTATTGGTTGGCAGGTTGTGTATAACAGAAAGAAATTTATCATGCAAATTTATGAGAATACCTTAGCAACACTTCGACACATACAAAATTTGATGAGATGAAGGAAAACCAAATTATTCTTCGGCGTGAGTTTTAAATATCTCTCTCCTTTTATTTCCTGAACCAATTAAAAAAATTAAAACTCGGCCCACCTTAAAAATCATATTACTGTGAATACTATCACAAAGAAATTGGCAGAATAAGCAATGAAAAAGTGCTCCAGTAAGTATTCAAATCAAAAGGTGGCCAATTGATGTATTTTAGGTAGATTAACACATATGAAAAGTTTAAGCTCCTTAAAACGGGGTAAAAAAAGGTAACTTACCCTTAACTGTGTCATCGTTTTTTTTTCAGCTTATATACATGCAATCGACTTGAATTTTGGTGGAAATAATAGTTCTATTAAAAGTACCTCTAAATAAGCCCTTTCTACGCGGATTGCAAACAAAAAAAATATTTTCGACGGCCGAGGGAATAAATACCCTACTTGGTGCAATCCCCATACTTTTATAAAATATGATCTAGTATATCACATATAATATACTAAAATTTCGTTTCTTTGCTGTGGTAGAACAGAGTAAAATAAATCAAATGTTATGTTGACAATTTAATTTAATATCTACTATTGTTGTGGAAAGTGGACTGTATCAATAGTTTTATTACGATGTTGATATTTTTTGATTCACTAAATAAATATTTAGAAGTAAAATAAGAAAAATATCTCTATTATGTCATGTCTCGGGCTTTTATCGTCAAATTATTAAGTCTCGAATATTTTAGAAGCATGTTTCGAAAAACCACCTACGCGAAATTTACCCGTTAAAATTCAAAGCTCTCGTGATTTAATCTACGATAAAAGTATTTTATTTTAAATAAAAATTTAGGTTTTTGGCCCTACCCCATCTTAAACTCTTAATATACTCCAGCAAAAAAAAAAACGAAATTTTAATGTTATATGTGATATACTAGAGCACATTATATGAAAGTATAGTGCTTGTAGCATAAAGGGTAGTTACCCCTTTGGCTGTGGGCAAAATATATTTCTCTTAACTGTTTTGCGATCAGCGTGGACATTATGGAGGGCATTATCCTATGACATAAACATTTTTATTAGGAATATTATTTCCGAAAATCTACGGAACAGCTATCGCTTTTTGCCCTGTTAGGTCAGTAGGGGGCTAAAACCTTCCGTATGTGTTAATTTACCTAAAATGCATCATTGACCATCTTTTTATTTCAATACACGTAGGAGCAATTTTTTACAGCTTATTTTGCTATACTCTTTAAATAATTTTACTAAAGATACCTCATCACCTAAAAAATTTTAAAGAAAATTTGTACACGTTTTCGTTATAAGTAAATAAAACAAAATTGTGTAACCGACCCATAATCTTTGTACCAAAATATTAAAGCTATAAGCGTATTCACGATTAGATCTTGAATCTTAATCGGTTCAAAAAATAAAGGGAGTCTGACCATTAAAGATCCATAATGTATTTTTATCTTTAACATCATTTCGTTGTCCCAATTTTGATTTTTCTATGTTACTAGATGCCCTAAAACTGCTTTACCTACCTAATTCCTGTACTGTAGGCAACTGCGGTTTAACATGCCTGTTATGCTTGCGTTGTGACATAATGTTGGGCATATAATTGCGTTTCATACGTGCCTCGACCTCCATCACGATTTCAGGTGGAATTACTAAGTACAACAAAGTGCATGCAAAAATAAAATAAAAAACAACAAAAAATAAAAACAAGCAACAATACTAGTAATTCATTTGGATTTGTAGAGTTCGATCCGTAATCAATATCGATGATTGATAAATACAGCTTAATGGGTCCATTACGGTATTTAAGAATTTTTTAAAAATTGTAATTGACAACGGCCCAATATATACAGAGTGCAGAAAATTTAACACCCCATATTTCATTCGTAAACGGTAAGAGATACAGCTAAGTTTAAACTATCGCAAAGTTGTACAGTCATGGCCAAAATAAAGTTTCACTTTTAAAATTTTTTAAAATGCCGAATACTTCCGGAAATATGAGGCTCTATTATTGATAAGAAAAAAAAAGCAAAAAGCACTTTCTAGAATCGCCGTTTTAATTTTTATCTAAAAGTATTCCACTTTTATATGCAAAGTTTCTGTTTTCCTAAACGGTCACCAAGTCAGTTTTTTTAATACGGATCTGTATCTTTTTTGCCTTTTTCGTTAAAGTTTACGCAGAAAGGTAAAATTTGGCAATACGAATTGATTGTGGGTTATTTTGTCGTATAGTCTGTTCGAAAAATTAAAAACACTTTGATCCAAAATGCATTACCATGAAGTACAGGAATATTTCTCATTAGTCTGTAATTTTTGAAGTTGCCTTATGTAGAGCTAGATAAATTTACCACATCAAACTCCGTCTAGATATAAGACATTAACTATATATTTATTTAAAACTTTATGACGATTTTCAAACAAATATTCATATTTGACTGTTTTATTTCTTTTAATACACTAAGAACAGATTTAATTTCTTGCCTACTTTTGGGCTTATATTCAAATCCCGATGTTTTGAAGGTATCAGAAAAAGAGCGTCTAGCAGTAATTGAAACAAAAACATACAATATATTGGTTGAAGAAAATATTTTCCTTAACAGTAATAATATTCTAAAAGTTTGTTAGTCAAATAATAAAAAATTAGAATAAAAGTGTCAAAAATCGCCAAGATAAATTAAATACTAGATGCAGAGAAAAATAAGATAGAGAGAATAATATCTCGTACGGAGTTCATTCATAAATACGATTTGCTTTCTATGACCTCCAAACCGACGTCGAAATAAGTTGACATGGGCGTGCACTGCAGATTTTGGGTTATTATAAAGCACAGTGCGAGCGAGTATTGAGACGCGCCGCAGAAAACTCTCTCTGCTTGCCGTGTTGCTGCCGCACTGACTAATGTCGGGGTGTATTGTGAGAATCGTATTGGCTAATCTCGGGGTGTTGCCGTTTGAAGGTCATAGCGTGGTCGAGCTGGCGGGAAGACGAGATATTATTCTCTCTATCTTATTTTTCTCTGCTAGATGTTTACTAATGAATGAGTTATAAAAGGAAATGTTCCTATACTTGGAATTGCCAATGTATCGTTTTAATAAAATATTTAATTAAAAGCATAAAGGTGCAAAATATTTTGTGTAACACAATAGCATACAAAACACTCTAACAACCTAACTTGGGAGGTAAATAACATTTAAATTCGGAACTAATGTAGAATTTTCCGTATCAAATGAATAGTTTTTGGATTAGTACCTTTGTTTTTTTTTTAATTTGGTAGATCATGATGGAGTAGACTATTCCACTCAAGAGATTGCCTAAGTACTTGTGTCATAATGAAACTTTAAAAATGCTCAGGAAGTGTTTCTAACATAAATATTGTTATACAGGGTGTTGGAAATTTTGTGGCTTTAGGTAAACCTTTTAAAGAAGCTCGGACCTGTATACGTTTGTTCCCGGTGGGGGTGGGGTGGGGGTTGTCACATTTTTCTATTATTTTCGTCGGTGTAACCTGAACACACAAGCGGAGGTGGCTTCTAGCCTAAAATTTTTAAATGGCAAATTGCGTTATATTTTAAAAGGCATAAAATTCCCTGTAAAATGAGGCTTTGTTTGGTGGATTTGAGCCACTGGTTGCCAAGCGATTTCGTTTTAAAATAAATCAAACAAAGTGGTTAGCACTTGCGTGTAAGTTTATTATTAAATGCTGAAAATGCCCGCCATTCACCTCCATACAGTAAAACAACAGCTGTTCAAAGTGTTCTCGGACGTTACGAAGAATATTAAAATTTTGGGCTAATCTGGTGGCATTCATAAATGATGCGGTTACGTAAATCTTCTAAAGATGCAGGCTGGGTCGCATAAATTTTCGATTTCAAATGTTCACACGGAAAAAATCAACGGACATAAGTCGAGCGAACTTGCGGGCCATTCGATAACTGCCCCTTCTATCCGTCTACCAGCAATGAGTAGATGAGGAAGAGGAGCTTCGTCTTGCTGGAATATCACGTTGGTTGGTCGTTCTCCATAATTTCTATTAATGTTGGATTAACAGCAATCTTTAACAAGTCTAGGTACATTTAAATTTCCTGGTAACAAAATGGCCCAATTAAGCGATTCACAAAAATACCCGCCCAAATAATTAATTTTGGGGATGTTGGGTATGTACTTCGAGATAGATCCTAGGATTAAAGGACAGGTATGCGGATTGAAGGTATCACTGAGAAAAAATTAACACCCATCGGAGGAACAAACGTAAAAAAAAATAATTTAGATTATTTATTTGTTCGCTTGTTACTTCACAAAATTTTAAACGACGGCATTATCTTGCAATATTCCTGAAGTAATTGAATTTTGTCGGGATGAAATTTCTAATGTTTTATAATTCCCTCTATAATGGTATGCAAATTCCCGTTACATCAGACTCTTTTTAGTACTTAATGTAGACTCTATGGCAATTTGACCCACGACAGCTACTGCTACCTCTTCATTTTCCATCGGATTCTGAATATTCCTTTTTTCATTTGCCACTGAACCAGTCTTCCGAAATTTTGCCAGTAATCCCAAAGTGTAAATATGAAAAACGCGTCTTTCATTAAACAAATCTGCTGTTTTAGCACATCCACTGTTTTGAAAATAAAGTGAAATCATTTCCACAACAGAATAAACTATTTTAGAACTACTTCGATTGATCAAAAATTAAATAACAAATGTATCCGCGAAATATCCTGATCAACTGAAGATGATAGTGAAATTTTAAACTGCTATTTATCATTTTAAAAATACTTCTTGAATACAAAACTTTTTATGGCTATGTCACAGATTACTCCTACCAGATGCGAATCTTACGCTTTCGACGGTGGCCCAATTTAGAGAAATTATAAATTGGCGATGCACCCTATTTAGTCTGTCGCCGAACGGTGAATTCCTCGCTGTTAGCGTGTGCGAGCGTCTCGGTGGAATAGATAGCAGGCTAATGTTATTACATCAGTTTTGTTGCGTTGATTTTATGGTTTAAATTGTGGCTGTACTAGGTTGTAGTGTAATTTTAATAAACGATATACGTTTTTGTATTTGTTAATGATATAATTTTATATAAAATGAAACACAATATCATGATTTAATATTTTAAAATATAATCCATAATTTCTCTGAATTACAGTCTACCAAACGCGTGGAAAATTCCATTCACGGCATCGACGCTCGAAGCGACCGACCGGCCGCTCTGTCCGTATCGCCAAGACCGCGGAATCTTGATATAGGAAATTTATTAAGAGATTCGCATCTGGTAGGAGTAATCTGTGGCTAGTGGCTATGTTTATCAGATATCCAGTAAAATGTTTCAAATACATTTGTTCAGCAACCAGTGGCTCCAATCTAATAAATAAAGTGTCATTTCACAGGGAATTTTATGCCCTCTAAAATAGTGTATCGCAACATACCCCTTGTCAGTAAAAATTTTAGGGTAGAAGCCACCCCCGCTTGGGGGGTTAAAGTTACACTGAAGAAAATAAAGAGAAATGTGTCCCCCTGAAAACAAACGTATGTGTCCGAGCGTTTTTAAAAATTTTTACCTAAAAAGTCATAAACCATGGTGACTGTTTTCGGTGGGCCACCATTTATTATGGAATGTAAGCACTATTTTTGCGTGTTGTTTAGATTTTTTACCTAATGGCAAACATACAATGTGAGTATTTAACAAATATGTACGACCAAGAATGCCAATATTTTAGAAGAACAAAAGCATTAAAAAATTTAATGGCAAATTAAAACACAGTTTTAGCAAGTACTTAAGCACACTTTTAAAATGCTAGGATACATAAGTAATACAAAGTATCAAACCACACAGGTAAATAACACTACCATTGCTTCATCCCACTGCACTAAGAGCCCTTGTACATGGATACATTTTGTATCGATACAGTCGCGAAACAATCGCAAAACAATAGCGATGCAAACGCGAAACTGTCGTAATCCACCGACACACAGTTTTTACATACCCGCTTTTGGGGCAGCATAGATAGCGATGTAAACGCGATTAAGTCGCGCGACTTCACCGATGCAAAAAGTATTCGTGTGCATTCAGCCTAAGGGCAAAACGACAGACTCACCTGGCGGTCGTTCCATCACCGTCAAGAGACCCGTCCTCCGCGTACGGCCACCAGAACTGGAACTAGATTGTAAGGAATGTACGTCTTCTGGATTGGCCATAGTATGGCGTTTTGTGTTACCTCTACCTTGCAGGTATCTTTAACAAAGGAAACGGAAGTTGTCTTAACACGAGAATAAAAATTGAAGTTCGAGGCAGCATTATCAAAATTTCTCGCATAAAAAACGCTTAATATCTTAAATACGGAATAACATAAGTGTTTTGTAATAATAACACTTATTCTAAGTTGTCAAATATTTCTTATCATAGGAATAAAAGTAAAAATCTAGTTACATTTCAAACCATGGTATTATGCTTGGAACATGGCATTGGTACTGAACACTTGACAAAATGTATTGAAGGTATATTTATAATGTGATATTAGTATTTAAAGTAATATATTTTCTTGTATAAAAATATTTTGTAGTACGAACTGAACAAAATACAGGATTTCCATTTGTCTGGTTCTCGAAAGAACAATACTAAAGAAACGCAATGGAAAATAAACCCCAATATAATGCAATTTTCTTTTATTTGCGTAATTTTTTTAGACTCAGTCTGTCTTAACACTAGCTTACTGCAAAAGGCCAAAGATAAAAAACTTACCTTGCGGCAGCCAAATCATCAAATTGCTGACTGGGATCTAAAGGTTGTGTACCGGTACCGCTGCTTAAACTACTTGGATTACCACTAGAGCTTGTAGACATCATAGAAAGCTGTTCATGAGATCCTGGTGGACCCCAAGCCATATGTAAATTAGCACCACCGTCTAAAAATTTTAAATACAAACTTTATGCGCGCTATTTTAAAGGGGAGAATGGGTAGAAACCTGAACCAAATACCACATTTATTTTAAACTCAGAAGTCCCGAAAATCCTCCTATTCATGTTTTATCAAAATATGTTAAAATCTGTTGAGGGAGCAAAGTTCAAAAATTTAAGGTTTGGAACATAAAACCAAATAACTCAAAATCCATCCAATTAAGAAAAAACAATAATTAATCACTTTTTTGGCTTAGAATAAGGTATATTATTAGTCCTTTATGTTCAAAACGTCAGAGCAACAATAACTTTTATTCCTAAAGCAAGATTTAAATTTTTACATTCAATAATCAAGCCCTTGGTGGCCTACTACATAGATTTACATCTATTTCTTGACTATTCTTTACTCGATCTTGTATCAGAAAACAGGAGTGCATGTCATATAATCTATCAAAGTCAAATCAGTTTTTCTGGAACTCTTACGACTCCATATTGAATTACGACTCCATATTGAAAATTTATTTAAGAAATTAAAAACCCGCTATATCTTATACCAATGAAACAATAAACTGATTTGGACTGTTGTAAATCACCTACGTTACAATTGGGAAAGTACATATTCGCAAAACACACAATATTCTTTAAGCACTTTTTAAAATTTTAAAGTATTTAATAGTTTAGGGATAAGCATTTTTCCTATGTAGTAAATGAGAAGTATGAGGACCTTTATTTCACTATGTTAACTGGTTAAAAATGCGTTTCGGCTGAATATATAAACTAGGGAATCAAAAAAATGCAATAAAATGTGTGGACAGAGTGAAAAGGTAGATTATTTACCTGACGCTCTCCTTCCAAAACCGCCAGCGATACTTAGTACCGTTGGTGGTTTTAATAAATGAGGATCCTTTCCACCGAAAAAGTGAGGATTCTGTTGTCCGAGCATGGGCAAGTGTAAATTGGTACTCGGCAGCATTCTAGTTCCATTGGCTGCGTCTTGAGGAGGAATTTGTCCCATGTAATGTTTTTCAAGAACCTAAAAATTTTAGTATACCGATAAGCTTGGGTTTTAATGAATCCCTGATATATTTATTTTTAATTCCTGTAACAATGCCTGCCACATTAATTTTTTCCAATTTTTCAGAACAAACAATATCTTACCTGTTCATGTGCAGAATCACCAGGACCAACAGTATGCCTCCTAACTGTTAAATATTTATCACCAGACGAAGAACAGCTGCTATAACCAGTGGAAGAAGAAGGTACGGCCAAAGAACAGGTATCATCGCTTTGGTCCAAATCCATCTCTCCAAACTGAAAATGCGATGTAGTAATTTCTGAATAACTTGTGGTTCCGGTGAATTATTATCTGCGGCAGTTAATTAAATTTCCTTGGTAATTTCTCTATATTACTTAAGATAAGTTCCATTCAACCTGTTTAGTGAACCGATTGGGAAACAGTGGTTTCCTGGATACAAAAAAACGAGTATTTACGAAACACGCATCCTCAGATTAAATATCTGTAATCTAGATATATAATACAAATGAAGAAAACATCTGTGAAATGAAATGGAAACATTATACTATCCCACGATAATCAATTGGTTGAACTTCCTAGAATGACCTAGTAGCAATCTGAAGGTTTCCGATGAGGTTGCGTAATGTGCCGAACGATCATTACTGTTTTTGATTAACAACGATTTTCGTACATTTACTGCAACACCTTCCCCCGCGAACTTTTGTTTATTCTAGGAAGAAACAATTACTAGGCTTTTGAGATTGGCATCACCTATAATCGTTACAAATGTTTAATCTGAGTCCGCTGCACGGTTAGATTTTTACTAATTAGGGAATTATTGAGAATAATGCCATTCTATTCTGAAAGCTACGCATTAGTGGTCGTTCGGTATTCCCTATCCAACTATTGCTTGTGAAGGCAAACTTGCTTTAAAGATGCTGCGCCAATGTCAAAAACTATATACAAAAATAACAAATATAACCTTCAGTTTTGCATACTCCGATACAAATGTATCGGAGTATGCACTTAGTTAATATTGATAAATTAAATGCCCATCTGCAGTATAGAAGTTTATAATCTTAATTTCACATATTAAAGAAACAATTTTTCTTTCCATTTTTTGTATTTGAATGCAAAATTTTGCCAAATTAACTAATACTTTATCAACAATTTTACCACAGACAAATTTAATTCCAGTATGTTGTGGAATTCGATTAATAATTCAAAGTTAAGTCCTCTCTGTGTTAAAAGCAAATGAAAAGATAAAAATCTCCAAGTGTTTTGCAGAGGTCATTATTACTATTAAATTATGGAATTTTAGGTTGGGGAGGAATAAATAGAATTTTAGTAAAAAAAATAGAAGTATTACAAAAAAGATTTCTAAAAATTATATTTAATAAAGACTATTTTTATCCTTCAAAGAAATTATATTCAGAAACCAAAAAAATGGACATTAGGCAAATATATATTTATAATATTTTAATATACGTTTTTAAAAATAAAAATCTAATAAAATTTAAAAAACATAACCACGACACGCGTCATAAAAATGAAATTTCAATTAAACCAAAAATACATAAGTTTGTAGCACAAAAAAGCTATAAATATTTATGTTTTTATTTAAACGATTATTTACCAATAAATGTTAAACAAATTGTATCATTGAAAAAATTTAAAATTGAAATAAAAACTTGGATATTAACAACAAATGTTTTAGATAAATTTTTGGAATTACTCTAATAATGTTTTGTATAGTTAAAAATATTTATTATTTTAATCTTTCTATAAAGAACTAAAAAGAAATTATATGTATGTGTGTGTGTGTGTATGTAATGTATGTATGTGTGTATGTATATATGTAAGTATATGTGTATGTATGTATATGTATGTATATGTATATATGTATGTATGTATATATATATATATATATATATATATATATATATATATATATATATATATATATATATATATATATATATATATATATATATATGTGTATATTTGGATTGAATAATTTATATAATAAAATAATATAATGCTGAATATAAAATTTACCCCCAACAAGCACGTCTTCGGGGGTTTTACCAAGTTTATTTATAATATACATATGTAAAATGATGTTTAAATTGTAATTAATTTTAAATAAACTTTATTATTATTATTATTATTATTACTTATAATCTTCCAAGTGCTTGAAAAATTTCCTGCAATTAATTTAAGCACGCAGGGGATTCAGGAAGAGTATTTCACATATCACAGTAGATACCTATATAGTTTGCAGGATATCTACATATGTATATGCAGTGTTAAGAAAAATCTTTCCATTCGTTTCAGTTGCAAAAAACTACTTATAAGGGGTTAATATAAATATACTGCAATGTTTTATATTTTGTCTTCTTCACTAAAATGGGTGAAATTCTGTTTTTCTTATATTTTCAAATGTTACAACAGTTTGGGTGAATCGGAATACAATATATATATATATATATATATATATATATATATATATATATATATATATATATATATATATATATATATATATATACAAAAATATAATAGATAAATAATATCCTTTAAAGCCTCACTAATTTCAAAAAATTACTGAAAACTGTTTAAGACAACTCTATTTGTGTTAGGAAATACGTTTTGTTCATTAAAATAGGTGGAACATTGTTTTATACACATGGTATAGCGTAGTGCGTTTCAGCGCGTTATAACTTAACCGATGGCTTTGAAACAATACGTCATTAGATATTTATCATTATTTCTATTGATGAAGTTGTTTTCAACGTTTTTAAAGAATAAGATTATAGAGAATGGAAAAAGAACAGAAATATCATTATACATATATTGCGAACAACTTTGTGAAGCTAAAAAAGCCACCCAAAATTGAAATACTTACCATACCTGATTGAGAAGTGTAATATGGGGAAAAACCAAAATAAGAAGTTATTTAAAATATTATATTTATCTTGTAAAGCATAGACATCTAATTAATATAAATTCTTCATCGATGTATTCACCATTAAATCGCGAGGAGTTATCAAAATATTTTGAAACACATTTGAAATATTTAGGTTATGATTATAATTAAACACGAAATAAAATGTTGTTTCACAAGCCCAATGATTTTTTTTTAATTATCACGTTTAATATGACAAATAAAACTGCATTTGTGTATAAAAACAAAGTGTCAATAGTGTTTTTTTTACCACGCTTACATATCACTTACCTTTTCCAAGGGTTGCCCTTCCCCATCTGCAGCCAAATATACTGCAGGGATGGCGGGCATAGACACGAACGGAGATCCCGCGTCTTCTCCCTCCTGCAGCGATCTTCTCCTTTCCGCGTCAGAAACGTAACCTGTGGCTGCTCCACCTCCGCCTCCTCCTCCGCCGCCACCCGCGAAGTCTCCTCTTAAATAGTTCTCGTTGAAACTCTCACGGCGCCAGTTAAATGGAGTTGGGTCATTGCGGAGGTACGATTCATTGAAACTGAAATAAGATGTTATAAATGGTTAACAATAAGAAAAAAGCTGTTTTAATAGTTTTCGTGGACAGGCTTTGGTTACATTTCGCCAAATACTTCGAGATCAGTTGGTGTAGTTAAGCTATATTTTTTTAGGTCTCACTACAAATGTGTGCCCTCGGCCTGGCCCTGTACTGTAATTCCTGTATGATATGAAAGTGTTAAGATATTTACCTCTCTCGTCTCCAGTTATTTTGCAAAGACTGATCCTCAGGGTGGAAGCACAGTCTTTCCTCGGTGGAAACTGGGGTGTTGGCAGTACTAGTACCTAACGGCGATGTTAATTGTTCATTAAATGAGTCACTACGTTCGGTATATTTGGGATTTCGTGCTTGGAGGTAACCCTCTGAATCGTCTGGAGTCTAAAACAAAATTGAAATAAATATACCAACATTTCCATTGTTTTTGTTCATGAGTGTACATATGTATGTATATTATTATGTCAATGTGTGTTTGGTTATGGTTATAAATATAAATTGTAAACTAAACCCAGCTACAATGTACAACAATTCGTCTTAAAATAAAGTAAAACAAGCGTTTAATACTTATTACTTGTAGGACGTTCATAATTATAAATACCTTTTGTTCTTGTGTTTCCATCACCCTTCGCCTTTGCCTGGCGGCTACTTTACTTTGGAAATTCAGCGTCCTTCGCTTTAATTTGTCTAAAAGTAGATGGTAAATGGCGTAAATGTGGTCAAAAGAATTGACTTCTAAAGATCTGGCGATAGCTGCTCGGTCTAGACCGGGAAGCTAAAACAAGTACTTGAAATAAATACACTCTAATAACTGATATTCGTAATTAATTATGATATATCACTTTTCAAAATACAGAAACGCATTTGGTTTAACCATAAACTAATAAAACGAAAGACGTTTATTCCAACGTAACAATTTTGCCGCTTTTAAATTTGAACGGCGCGCGGCGTGAACAGATTTTAATAAGTTACGACAAACGATTCCCACAATAATAATTTCGTGAATTCAGACGCTAAGCTTCGTTATTTTCAGTGTGTCTGTTGTTTTATTTGTCCATGAATTAACATATTACAAAAATGTGTCGAATTTTTTATAACTTGAGTTGATGGAGGTAATACAAGAAGATACATCATAGGTCAGAATAAGGAAAACATAAAGCCCGCCCTGTAACAACTTTTTACTATCTTCGCTAGAAAGAAGGTACATGATTTTATTCCCCAATCAAAAGTTATGACAACAAACTTAATTTGCATGTTCAAAAATAGGGTTATTCAGTTTCCATGCGAAAATCGTCATTTTTGTATACAACCTGGTTTTCTCTATTATAGTCAATACAACAACAACTTTGTATGTAAATAAGTAGGAATGTTTAGTTTTTATGTTCGAATTATTAGGTACGTTTCTTGTAGTTTAAATAGTACCAGATCAATTTTATATAAAATTTAGGTCGTTAATAGAAAAATAAAAAAAATATATTTTGCAAAAAACTCTGACAAAAAAAATTTGCCAGTAGCTCCTGATAATAATTTATACTGGTTCAATATTATTAACTGGTAAGCAGATCTGAATAGTACCTTCATCTTTTGGAAATATGTCTCCTTAACTTATATTTTTTTGCTCGGTTTCTGGCCTTACAGACTGAGTGTTCTAGGTACCAAGTAAGAAATATAGAGTAAATAGTTGAACTTATTATAATACCCCAGTAATACCTTAACATTACAACTTGTCAAGAAGATAAAATTAGGAAATTTTTATAAAAAGAATTGGGAATTATTAGCCTTCCACCCCAACATTTGTTTATTACTGTTAAAAGCTACATTCTTAACGTTACTAAAAGTTAAATTTTACCTGAAGCATGTGTTCTATTACAGTGTTATTTAACCTCTGGTCCTCTTCCACGTCAACTTGCAATGGCGGTTCTGCGTCACTTAACCATTTATGTTTTACAACTTGTGATATAGTTAGACGTTTGTCTGGATCTACAACTAACATGTGCCGAATCAAGTGTTCACAGTCTAGAAAAGAAAGTAAAGTTTATTTACTTAAAAATTACATAAATTGCTAATTAAATTATATTAAAAAAAAACTTATCGATAAACTCTATTTCCGAAAAGAGGCATGAAAAGAATATTCATTTCCTGTGAAACGTCCAATTCGAAAAATGTGACAAGTTTCTCATTATGCATATTGACCTTTAATACTTTACGGGAAAAATTCTTTGGTTTGTGTATGTACGAACGGTCGTGGCCAAAATAAAGTTTCATTTTTAATGGTTTCTTTATGGAAAATTATATTTTGCCAAGAATGTACATCAATTTACTAGTTGTACCTCGAGTTTTACTTTAAGTTTAAAATGTTCAATGTAAATACGGAACCTTAGACGTTCAAGTCCAAATAGCACTTGACCGTTTTTCTGAATTTTTATAAGGGATATTCTTACCTTGTGACATAAAATACGGTATCCTAAACTTGCCTTCTATTACAACGTTTCTAAGTGCTTGCAAAGTTGGACCATCGAACGGTAAGGAGCCGCATACTAAAACGTATATGACCACTCCTAAACTCTGAAAACAAAATTCCTTATTTATAATATGGCTGATTTATTGAACTGAAAAAGGTCTAGTCATTTAAGAAAAAATTTCGGTCAGATTCACTATGGCTAAGACCAGTATAACAAGTGCAAGAATAAGACAACTACATTTCTTATTATGAATTTATTTTTGATTTTATACGCAAATTTAAAAAAAAAGTCCAATCTAAGTATGTAGGTAGTTACCACAATAGAACTAAACTCTTTTCTGTAACACGTTCCAATACAAAAATTATTTGGAAGCCAAGCAAATTATATAACTAACAAAATAACTGAAATTTTAAATGCCGATTATTAACAATGACAGGACATAAAAATCTTACTGATAAATTAGGAGATCCTAATTTCAACCAATTCTAAACTTTTGAATCCCGAGGTTAATTTTAATTATGCTACATTTGGGTAGTTTCTGTGTATTTCTTAAGTTCAGGATTGGGACATGAAATTCCCCAATTTGACAGATAACCTAATAATATTAAGCACTCACATTGACGGCCTAAAATGAATGAAAAAATACACGAAAAAATACTCGAATGTGATTTTACATTCGAGTCTAAAGTCGGTTTTGACTTTAGAAAGTTTCTCTGGCCATGTACATATGTACATGCCGCGCCCAACTAAAATATATTTCTACATGATTTACGTTGTTTAGCGTTGTTTATTTATTCTATTCTTGCGGCAGTAGCAGCTAATTTAAGTGACGTCACATAAACCCAGAAAAATCTGATATTTTTATAACATTTATAAACAAGTTACTGTTCATCCTGTATTAGTCAATCAAAATATTAATTTCTTAAAGAGCTTGTAGGCTATTTCTAAATGAAGTCAAATTTGTTAATCAGTACGTCAAAAAATTCTCTTTATCAGAATACGGTTTCAATAACTAAATATTTTTCAATTTCCTTTTTTAAAAAGAAGCTCATAAAGAAAATACCAATTTTACCTCGAATTTTGTTTACTGATGTGTTCGACATATTTCTAAATGTAGCTGTTTATTCTGTAGTAATCACATTCACATTTGATTTTACAATCCCAATATTCATTTGATATTCATATATATATATATATATATATATATATATATATATATATATATATATATATATATATATATATATATATATATATATATATCTGCACAGCTTAATTACGGCACAACACAAAATTTTTGAAAATCCGTTTTCTTCTGAACCTTATGATTTTTCAAAACTGTTGCCTGTAATCAAAATTTTGGAAATTCTTGAGGAATGGCATAATAAAAGGAAATTACTAAAACTCTTTCTTTTAAGAGACATTTATTGACTATTATTTCAACTCGTGAATGCGACGAGCCATGGGAGTGACATGTTACGGTTAATGTGTTTAAAACAGCGGTTTAAAGTAGTAAAAGTAATAATAAACTTGCTTAAGTAAATCCCACATATTATAGTATCCTAACCACCACCAATTTGATTAATTAAATCTTTTCATTCTTTTCTAAACAAGAAAATAAGATGACTCGCTTTGTAGGCTACCCATAGAGGATTTTATAGGGAGTAACTTTTTGATCTAGCCCTTCCTCCAAAAAAGTTAGGACAACTAACGTAACCATTCACTATTTCGTAAAGCGTACATAAACTACATAAAAACGCACTGATTTTGTGTATCATCAATATAAAAGATTTTTTTTCAATAGTTATAAATCCAACCAAATTTACCACAAAATATGTCAACATTTTGTGGCAAATCAACAGGATGTATGCGGTAAAACCCGTAAAACCAATGAAGGCTAGAAAATGGGATCACAATCACGACTTCCGCTAATGCAGTCCATTTTAAGGAATTTCATATATTTTTATAATTTCTAAACATTTGATCTCGTAATTTATGAAAAAGTAGATTACTGAAGACTCGAAAAGGAAAAAATCCTCAAAACCCCTTTTAATTTCGATTTATTACATAAACAATCAGAGCTGGGCAAATATTTCTAAAAAGAATTTATGTTAAATACTTTTTCTAAAATAAAAATATTAAAATTAAGTAAATCCTTTTTTGGCACAAAAAGGATTTAAATATACTTTTAAAGTATTTAAATACTTTTACAGCATTTAACAAATTTTAAGACAAATTATACCTTCAATAAAATAAGATACAATATTTTTAAACTAACGACAGGTAAGTACTAAATAATAACAAATTTAAGCACTAACCTCGGGCCCTACACGAGTATACTTTATTTTATTTTAAGTTGTCGATAACGTTTCATTAGTAATGTTTTTTTATGGAAGATGAAACTTTACTTTCTCCCTGTTTGTACATGTCCAAGAATTACTTCAATCGTTGTAGATGCAGATTTTATAATTTTGATGTGGTATATTGGACAAACTTTAACCGCGAAGCACAGAAGCCTTTTTTATAGCACAAAAACAAAGCACCACCTGCGTCAACCAGCGAGCGTCAACACCTCAGGGTAAAATGCCACTCCAGATGTGTAACTCTTGCGCTTTCATTTCAGGAGTTTTCGAGATTTAACATGTTAAAAATATATCTTAGGTAGTAAATATTTGAATTGTACCCATTTCAAAAGTATTTAATTATTCTAAATGTATTTAAATATTTGGAAAATATTTAAACACATTCAAAAATGTATTTAAATGGAAAGTATTGGAATCTACAAATACCTCTAGTAAAAAAAGTATTTCAATACTGAAAAATATTTAAATAAAAAAGTATTTACAAATATCGCAGAGCTCTGTAAACAATTAAACCATAAAAAACCTACCAACAGGGACTCAACCGGAACCTCCAATAGACAATGCCAATAAATCATTGCCCATTTTCGATGACAAAACGCTAAATCATTGAACTGTTTTGGCCACACTCTGTCTGCCTGCCCACAGCGTGATGTTGATGTCATACGGAACTTTTGCTTTTAAAGGACTAAAGCAATGTTTTAACTATAAACAATCTTATAACCTTTATTTCAGCTATTCATAATAATCAAATAAATGTTTTTGGCTTTAGTTCTGTAGTTTTCCATATAGTATAGTAGGTATGTATGTAAGTTAAAAAGTTACCGAGCATACGCATATTAACTCACTTTCGAGGTGTCTTTCATATGATAATATGCAATTACTGCTATTTATTATGAAAGGTTTGGAGGTAAACAAAATCGTAAAAATAAAATAAGTAACAAAAGCTATTGTATGAATGTCGGAATATATTACTTTCAATACAAATTTTAATATATTTGCATATGAATTTTAACCTACCTTTGGGTGTTTTATGTTTAACCTGCTTGATAACATCATATTTTCAAATAGACCAATCTCAGTCACAGTACAAAAATAGATACTATTTTTGCTCTCCATATTTTGCGAAGCAAGATTTTTCAACCATCGGAGCATTTGTAAACTCACCATATTGTTTCAAATGTGTTAATTTTGTAAAATATATAGTATACTCGTATTATGCAAAATATAAGTCCTGTGTGCAACATATTAGGTATTTTTTAAGTAACTTATTTAACTTACCCATATGTCTGCTTTTGTTCCATCATACTTCAGACCCAGGAACAATTCTGGGGCCGCATAGGGAGGAGACCCGCAAAATGTGGACAGCAAATTGCCCTCTGTGAATTGGTTGCTAAACCCAAAGTCAGCAAGCTACAAAAAAAAAAAATTTAGCAATTAAGAATAAAGTTTACACTTCTTGCTATATTATACTAGGGCTTAGGTTTTATACTTTTACCTAATCATGAAAAAAAAATCACCTCCCAAGATTTAAGCGCAAGTTTTAGGGTCACTTTCACAAAGTGGGCTTAACTATAAACCACAGGTTAATCCTTAAATTTTGAAACACGATGATACCATTATTTATGATTTAAAGCAGCGGTTTCCAAACTTTCAGGTGACCCATTACATAGAAACTTCGAGATACATATTACACTCGAGATAACCCGCTGTAAACATATATTATTTCAGTTCAGTTGACATCTCGTTATCCTTTTCTGAAACAATATATTTTAACAGCGGATGTCTCAGCTTTGGATTTAGCTTTGGGTACACATGACTATCAATATTTAATATTTTCCTAAAAGATTTAGTCAAGTTGGGTGGGAAAGGAAACACCTTTATTAAACATATTATCAAAAATGCATTGTAATAAACATAAATAAAAAATACATCAAGACTAATCAAAAACAAATGTAAATGGGACGGATGTGCCTGTTGATCACTTTACATTTTTTAAAATCTCGGTATTAAATTTAACACAGCCACCCTCATTCCCTTTTCGACGTTTATTTTTGCTCGGCATTTGCTTTTAATCATAGCAACCCAGCTTCAAACAAGTAAGAGGCGGAAAATGGTATTAAGATCTTCTGTACTTTTCTACTTAAAAGAGGATATTCATCATTTATTAAAATCCAAAATTCAGTTAATTCCATGCTGGTAAATTTGCCATCCAGGGTCTTGTCAAAAAAGAGCTCAATGAGATTTTCCTCTTGTGCCAGTAAACTCGGAGGGGACACTAGTGCAAAATGGATCTCGAATCCATGCAAACTTATCGATTTTTTCATTTTTAAAATCTGTCAAAACGCGAATTAAGCTGTTAGAAGTGTTTTTCAAAGACTGATTTTATATTTTGCAGTAATGGAGAACAAGCTTTGCCTCTGTCTCCATTCATTTTCCTTCTCCATAGTTCTAGTGTTTTTTTGCAAAAGCTTAAATTTTTTGAATGTACTCTAAAATGTTCATGTTTTTTCCCTGCACTGAGGGATTTAAAACATTCGGCTATTCAAAAATATCACACAAGTAGGTTAGCTTTATCAAAAAGTCTATGGCGACAAATTTTTCTGCATGCCTGTATTCCTCTTCATTAAGAAAATTATAAAGTTCCTGCCGCAGTTCGAACATACGTGACAAAACCTTTCCACGAGAGAGCCATCCCGCACTGCTGTAATATAATAAAGATGTGTATTCTGCTCCCATATCCTCATAGTCTTTTAAAAAACCTTGCCTTTAACGGCCGACTTTATATTAAGTTTGCTACATTCATCACACATTATAGAACTTCGTTCAGTGTAGGACTCAGATCCTCCGCCGCAAGTGCTTCTCTTTGAATAATACAATGGGTCCAAAGTGTATCAGGGGCTTTGCTTCAAATAAGAGGCTGCAATCCTCCATAACAGCCAGACATGAAAGGCGCAGTCAGTACAGACACCAACGCACCCATCTAAATTATTTTCGGGCATAAAAGTATTAAGGATCTCGAAAAAATCTGCAGTGATATTCTACAATGATATTCCCATATACAAAACGTACATAGCAAATAAAATGGGCGTCTTTATTATCTGCGGCCTCATTGAGTTGCAGCTCAAATTCTCAGTCAGTTGATCATTAAGGTCCTCTGAGATATGCTGTATTCTGCGACTGACGGTGTTATTGGACAGAGGAACTTTTGACAAAAGTTTGCCAGCAAACTCACCGACCATAATGTTTACTATACCTATAGCAGCCAGATGAATAAATTCTTAAGCGGTGGTATGAGGTTTCTTACACTTTGCGATTCTATATGCCACCTTGTAAGATGCTAGCAAATCATTGTTTGGAATCGATGCCTGCTAAAATTCTAAAAGAGGAAATAATTATTGATGGTTTTCCAAGATTTTTGTTGATGCATTATATTTTGCTGGTAATTGGGGTAAAGGTCCACCTACCTATTCCGGGAATTTCAGGTCAGGATATCATTATATTTGTGCCGGCTACAGAGCCCTAAACTTGCCGTAGTTTAGTCTTATATTTGATTGTGTGTGAAGCGCTGTTCCGGTGCCTATTTAGTGATCGAACTGTGTTTTATTAAAATGACTTTACTTACTTTGTTTCTTTTCCAGAATTATCTCCAGGGTAAGTACTTTACATTTAAACCATTTGGATCGTTGCACCTTTTTGCAATTAAAATTTAGGAAATTTTGTAAACATAGGTGTATCGTATATTGCTTTGTTTAATTTTTGGTGAAACTTTACGTAGAGTTACAAGAAAAGCCCCACGAGACCCCCTCGCGAAATATTTTTAGAAAAGTAACTTAGGATATAATTTAATACAACAAAAAATAAATTGCACCCTCTTGCGCCTTTGGCAGATACAACATTTTAAGTAAATTAGCGCTTACTGGCAGAGCAAGTAAAGTTTAGTTCATCAATTAGATAATGATTTCGAATATGTATTTATACAAATTTAAATATGAATAGCAATAAATGAATTAAAGCTTTGTTACAATTGTGCAAAAACCTTAATATTTTTTCCTACTCAGTCAGTGGCGTAACAATGAATTTTATAAAAAATATTTTATTTCAAAGCAAATTATTTTATACTTCAATTATTTTTCAGATTGTGTAGAGCTATGGCCACATTGATCAGAAGGCAGCTGTTTGATGTTCTTTGCGAAAAGATTCATGAGGGACGAGCATCTCAATCCGCGCATTTAATGAAGATTTTAATACAACCATTTTAAATACAAGAGAATGATGCTGAGATACAACGCCTTACGAAAATGTGTAGACGTTTGTTCAAGTATTCAAGAAAATTAAACAGATTTTTGAGCAAAAACAGCGTGCATTTTGAATACAAGGCCCCTGTAAAAGATAAAGATGAATTTCAAGAACCCGAAGCGATTCCAAGCACATCTTCCAGAATTTATGTGGGTCGTCCTAGACGGCTTTTTTCGATATCGGCTCCAGAGCTAAGAGAATACGAGCGAAAAACCTTATGCATGGCCACGACGCAGAAGAACTTTGTTTTGCTGCAAAAAAAGCCCCGCGAGAAGTAGGCAAACATGATGCATCACAGATATTAGCAGAGGCCGTTTTTTCGACTCCCACAAGAGCTTCTAAAATAGCTAGAGCGTGGAAAGCATCCAAGAAAAATAAAGAGGTGGTGCCATATCCAGAAGAAGAAGCCGTTTCGCTAATTGCTGAGGCAGGGTTAAGCAACCATCAATATTTGTTTATTAGGAACGCGGCCCTAAAATTGTACTTGCATTTTACCATCTAAGTAGAAGACCCGAAGACAGTTCTCTTAGATAAATCTGTATTGTATGTGTCATTTTGTGATTGTAGATGTATGCACAGTCGTGGACAAAATCAAACGGTTTCTATTCGAAAACGAAACTTTATTTTAGCCACAACTGTTCTATATTTCATGTTTCTACTTTTAACACATACGGTTATCCCTGTAAAAATTAATCCCATTAGATTAAACAGCATTCTTACCCTAACGAGCATTAGGATTTTTTCAATCAATTCAATATCACGCAAGTAAATCTCTTGATATACTCTCATATTTTTGTTTTATCAAGTGCAAACATTATCTACTTTAAAAAAGTATTTAAGTGTTATCGAACTATTAAGATATTCGTTTAATTCGCGTACATTAATAACTCGTAAAGATACATATTTTGATACTTTAATAATACCAAAGTTGACTCTTAGATAAGGCCTAACATAATAAAACTTTAATGGTTTGGTCGTCATTGGCAATTTTTTTATTGTAAAATATGCTAGAGTAGACAGTATCATAAATATTCGAATTATGGGTAAGGAATGATTTTTACATAACAATATTAATATACTTCAAAAGTTACATATCTCTAAAAAAGCCATAGGGACACCCTAGGCATACCGCAAGAGATTTGAGACAACATGGGTATTTCAACATGGTACGACCTATTGTAGAAATTTGACCAGCCGCAGCTCTGGTTAAATTTATTTCCATTGCACTAATGTGAAAATAGGAAGATGTTAGGTGCCTTGAAAGATACTTGGATACAAAAACTCAGTGGGGAGAACTGACTACTTAGTCAAAGTCAACTCAAAATTATTTTGTTAATACAAACAGAGGCTGTGAACACACCCTTGCTATATGCCTAACGCTGTTTTGAAGTGATTATATTAATCCATCAGAGCGTAAGGAATGAACAGTTTGAACAAGACTTATGTACACATGCAATGATGGATCAAGTAGACTTTTAAAGTCTCTAGGCAAAACTTTGTTCATCTTTAATATTTAAGCAAAAATGTATGCGATAGGTTTGTGCGCTACTGAATTTGTCAGAAAAGGTCTACTGAGTGCAAAAAATTGCTAACTAGCTAGAGAAGGTGCACAAATCCACAAATGTCATTTTATGAACCGGAATTTTCCTACAGCACAGCATTAGTAAAGGTCATATTAAGGATGAACCTAAGGGCATTTTTTCTTGATGAAACTGTTTTGAAACGTTTCGTCGTCGTTTTGAAACATCGGAAGTTAAATGGTCAATCTTATGTCAGTTGCGTCAACATGACATAGCGTTTTGAAACAGTTCGACACAAAAAAAACGCTTCATTTTAAGGGGAAATAGAAAAAGGGATCAACATAAATGAGAAATGAATGAAAGATATGAAAGAAATGAGCAAAAAGATAATCCCATACTTGCCTAAATACACTAAAATGTTTTTTGACCTTAAGAAAAACGAACTAAAATTAGCAATCCACTTCCTAATAGGATATAAAAAAATGAAAAAAAAAAACTTAAAACGAGCGGTAAAGGTTTGATTGAATGAATAATTGTATAGCAAAATTTGACTTTCAAAATATTTGAAGCATCACACTATGGTTTCTAGGACCTGATTTTTTGGCCAAAATTATTTAAAGCATTATATTAAGAAACAAGTATTTTTTATAGTGACGAAACGACAAATTGCAACAAAATTAGAGCTATTAAGTAATTTTTTGTATTTAAAACATACAGGGTGTAAATAAAAGCTAATCACCGGCGATATTGAAGCAAATATAACACCCAGAGCTTCCGGATATTTTTTATTACTAAAGTGGTCATAAGAAATTTCTGGAAATTATTTGTAAGCTTTAAATTTGACCGCTAGAGGGCGTAGCTGATAGCGTCAATAATAAAAGTCCGAATGTCTTGACTAATTTCAGGCCAATCTATTTTTTATTTGTTTAAACCTAATAGACAATGGTATCATGCTTTCCCTGATAACGCGCAGACATTACACGCAGTTTGTACAATCAAAGAGGATTCATGCCCTTGTTCGTAGGATAATTGCGAGGCTTCCCTCCTTTTTGATTGGTTAGATTTTTCGGAAAAGGGAAGGCTTGGCCGACCGGAAAAGGTGGATGGCAAAGGTTCGTCCGTTTCGATTACAAAGTACATTTGTAACCAAGCAGAATTTTTCTTTTGAAAATGTTCCTTTACTCTACGTGATTGATACCTTCTTTCATGAAAATTACGACACAGACGGTGAATTTTGTCCTTAATCGTAAGATCACTGCTTGGGTTTATAGTTTATCCAATCTTTCTAGTGACATAAATAAGAATAGTGAGAAATTTTTGATCTTTGTCTCCTTTGTGCAGCCACAGTTCAAAAAGGTCTTCATTCTTAATGCATCACTAGAAAAAAATTCAAATATTTTAAAATGTAGCAAGTAATAGCAGCCAAACTCTTTGAGAATGTAATTACAGAAGAAGACTAAATACTTTTAAGTAAGACTTATCGTCGCCAAACACCGCCTTTTTTTTTATAAGTCTACTACAATTTGAAACACAATACTTCATAAGACAAATATACATATGTACATAAACGTAAGATTCATATAAATAATGATATGAGCAAAATTAAATATTCCTGTAACAACACAAGAAAGTACATACATACCTTGAAGATAGTAATCCAATTTACCCCGTAAAAAAATACTGAAACACATACTACCAGCGCAATCATCAAATTGCGCTGTGGTCGGCGACGTAATCACACTAACGAACTCCTCTGTCGAATGTGACTTAAACATAATATTAAGATAATTATTATTTGGGGAATTTACTTACAATATAAATTTAAAAATTTAATTTTGGCCAAATAATCGCTTCTCAGAAACCATAGTTCATCGTAAAAAGCTTGAAATTATAAACAGGATATAAACAAACCTAGGATATAAACAAAAATTTTTTAGGTCGAAGTGTATAGAAATGCTATAAAAGTCGAAAGTCATATCTTCTATTCACTACTTGAAGATACACAGAAAAATAACAACATTTATATGGAAATTTATGATTTTATTATTAATTTTTTGCTAATTGCTTTAAGAAAGGATATTATTATTTCCACCAAAATTGGCCATTTTCTTACCTTAATGTTAAGATTGTGATCTAACAGCAAATTTTCAGCCTTTAAGTCTCTGTGCACCACCCCCTGTGAATGGCAATAGCTGACCGCCGAGACGATCTGACTAAATATTCTTTTCGCTTCTGGCTCTGACATACGTCCTTTTGCTACTAAATGATCTAAAATAAAGGTTGTTTTATTAAATTTTGGTTATTAATGATTTTTTTTTAAATGAGGATATGCATTGCATTAGATTTTTGTAAAGAAAAATCTTTAAAGTATATTTTCTTGATAGTCATTTTAACTTCCGTCTCCGTTTCTGTTATATAACATTTTTAATATCCATTTCCATTGGAACACTTCTCTTACACCACTACTAAAAATAGTATAATTTTTACCATAAATGAGTTTCACAATTTTAAATAGGGGTTTGCAATAATAAAAGTAAAATCTATGAAAAATAAAATTAATTTACTAAAAGAGTTCATTGAACTATCACCTACAAAAAGAGGTGGGCAATTTTTTACCACTAAGCACCCCTAAACACATTACATGTAAACTTCTCAAAATAAATTAGGAGTCAATTGTAAAAAGTCAAATACTTTTACTGGGTAATACTTTTATAAAAAGCGATTGTTTCTCTTTTCTTTGTCAATGGCTACCCTTAAAGTTATAACTATCTTATACCTATATGATCAGTTATCTAGGTATAAACAAGTGACCCTTTTTTCGTTTTGAGTGGTTTATATTAAAAGCTTTAAAAATAAAATTAGACTTGGACCCACCTAAAAATATCTACAAATGAAGGATAGCTTTTATGTATGTATTTTTACTATATTCTGTAGACTAGGTTACCTATTGGAAACACTTTCTATATAATATATCCTCTCATTTCAGTAAATGTAAACCTAAGTTAATGGTCAAAACAAACCTGACGAATTTTGACAGCCCTTAAAAAAATCGCCACCCCCCTGGTCACTCATAGTTATAGAGACTTAACGTGTTCGCTCCGCAGCGACCGGGGGGGGGGGGGGGGGGGGGCGATAATCGCACCAGTATTTCCTTAAACCCACAGTATGCAGCAAAATTTTTCTGGTCATATTTTATTCGACCTTGTATATAGTACAGACAACATAAATGTAATAATTTATCAGGTTCTGACCTTCACAAAAATTTGTATATCTGAGAAAGTATGATCGACAATGAGAGCCTTTTTCATTAGTAGTGGGAATGTTTTAAAAGTTAGATTATACGAATTGTTTTCTTAATCGAATCGTAGCTGAAATTATACCAGAGCAAAATCCAAGATAGGGAGAAGAATATCTCGTACTGATTTCATTCATAAATACGATTTGCTTTCTATGACCTCCAAAGCGGCTTAACGCACTCGACTACCGACGTTTAAATAAAGCTGCCACGGGCGTGCGTTGAAGATTTTGGGTTATTATAAAACATGCTGCAAAATAAAAAACACATGAAAAACAACAATCAAAAGTTTAAAAGATTCTCCAAAAATGTAGCCATAGTGGCACAGTGAGAGCGAGTATTGAGACAACCGCAAATATGTATCCTGCGTCACAATACTATGTTTTCTTTCATTCAACTCCAAAAGTATCTCATGAGATGGAGTCACCCTACCTACCGAAAAGAAAAGTAAAGTCAGTCATAAATCCTGAAACCTTTTTATGAATAGTGATTATTTTGATTTTTGTAGTACTTTTTTATCTTCTGACAGCCCACGAAGACCGAAGCCTCAAGCCAAGTACCGTGGGTGTGCTGGGGAAATCCGACTCATATAGCCAGAGCTGAAACATCCGTAGCCCTTTAAGTGGATGTGTGGGGTAGTACCACCTCGGCCAAGGAAGAATTCCTCTACCACCTTCAATTATTATATAATATTATATAATATATATATATATATATATATATATATATATATATATATATATATATATTAGCACGTAGAGATAAAACATTTGTCCAAATATATTCCCCACAATTATTATTTACGAAGAATCTACTATAGATTGCCTCCCTAGAAAAAAAACTACTTTGAAATCTAACCACTTACGATGAGTCCGAGAAAAAATATCAACAACTGATGCTAACATTACAGTAAATGGCGGCAAAATGAGGGTCACACAAGAATGAGCCAGTCAATCGGCTGAGCTTTCATGAAGGAGCAGACGATAGCCATCGCTCATTTGCAATGTAAGATGTAAGTATCCGATATCATTTCCAGTTTTTAAATCCAATTATTAGATCATTATTTCTGGATTAAAAAATTACGAAATTCCTCAGGAATCTTTTGATTATATCGTTAAGCACAAATAACATACCCCGATTTAAATATTAATATTAAAATTATGGAATTCAGGTTTAGCGCAAGAGCGCATTAAACATGTCTGGGTTTGCTCAGGTTTGTTGTTGATCACATCAGATTATTGACGAAAAAACTTAATGAATGTGGGGGGGGGGCTACACATTATTTAAAAACTAGGTAACTATAATAAAATAAATGAAATATTTTTTAGGTTCTCTCTAAAATCACAAAAATTACGAAAACTACTAGAATGAAATGATATAAAAATCCATAACCATAACACAACTTTATAATGTTGTTTACATGACAACGTATTTAAAATGTTAATTTTTAATTATTATCTCTGTCACATGGGAAGTAGAACTGGAATGACGTTATCAGTGGTTTTTTAAATTTTAAACTGACTGGGTCAAGTAATGTACTAATGTGTTAATTTATTCATGATAAATTATTTATATAAAAAATATAGTAATAGTATTTGTTAACAAGCTAATAAGGAAATTAAAAAATACAGAAAAACGGCTAAATGCGCGGTAAAATTCAATATAGGGTGTGTCCTAAGTTGTTTAAAGAAGGTAACGATACAGTCATGGGCGCTCATAGAGTTAATTTCAGGGGGGGGGGGGGCAACCAGCCAAAAAACCGCACGAAGGCAATTTTAGGAATAAAAATTTACTTTTTGCCAAATCGGCCGATACCAATACTCCAAGTGCATACGTGCCAATCCCAATATAAAGTGGCAGTTCTTTTCAATAAATATATTCATCTTATTTTTAATCTATAGAGATAAAACATTTACGAAATAACGATATGGCTTACATTTCGTTTGAATAAGACTGCTGGCCGGTGAGACTAAAGATGTTAAATTCCCGACAATTTAAAATCACTGTCAAATACTGGCAAAAATTCGCAAACATTTGTTTTTACAATAAACAAAATAGAAACCTGTTAGCGACGATTGTTTTTCGAGAATCTTTAGCAAACAAGTTTCTTGCCATGTGGCCCGAAAAAAAATCGCAAATTTTTTCTTGCACGAAACTGCTGTCAGACATTAATCAGATCAGCTAAGAGCAGTAGATTTCGCTGTGTGAACATTCGCAACGATTAAGCGAATTTTCCCCAATTTTCGCGAACACTTGCATTCTGCGCTTGGAAATATTCACGACTCACATGGATGCTAATATACACTGTGTTCTATTTTTCATCTAGACATTCTTATTTCTAATTATTAAGTAGCAATATGATTTTGTTTAAATTCTGAGGAATAGCAGATATTAAAGTGAAAAAATTTACATAATTTGAAAATTTAATTTTATCTATATTTCGCTTTTTCAAAGTGCAAAAAGTGGATCGAGGTTTCAAAAAATACAACGTAGAGTTTACTTTGGACAATTTATTTCAGTTTGTCGCCAGTATCAGCAAAAAAATAAAAAATGAGATTCCTTATTCCAACAATGAACTTAATATTCGTGATCAGATTATTCATCTAGGAGATATGTGGTTTAGGTTTCCAATTTTTTAAATTAAAATTCATATGTTTTTTAATATACTTAGGAATATTAAAATGATAAGATACGATAAAAATTTGAGCAAATATAAACAATCATAAAGTAATCCATAGGTACTTATGTATGTGCTGTTTGTCCAGCGAACAGATAGATAAAAGTAACGCTTATGTCTTACTTAACAGTATGCATCTAAAAAAGACGAAAATCTGCAAGTAGGTCCTACAGTTTAACGCGGGTAATGAACTGCGGGCGCCAACCAAGCCTTACCAATCTTGTTACGGACTTACAAACAGGATAAAAATCTGAGTATAAACTCGCGGAAATATCACCTCAACCAATATGGGGGACAAAAACCTGAGTAAACTCGTAGGAGTCTCACTTCTCCCCGGATATCCACGGTGTCCCCGAAGATTATGTATATACATTATGTATATGCATATATGAAATAACCCCCCCCCCCCCCCCGAAATTATCAAATCTCCTCCAGGATAAACATGTCTGGATTCAACAGTGGCTTCAACCAATATGGGGGACGACGAACGGTGCAGGTTCTGTTATGACGCGGAACAGTGAAATAATACTTTGGGAAAGCAAAGCGACCTGAACCGTAGCCGTCCGAGCCTGAACCCAACGGCTAAATTGTGTTTCATATAAACGCGAACCGCGAATATTTTTCTAATTGGGCAGATTCTAATTTTAATGTGAAGTTGACCAATGAGAACAAAATTCGCAATTTTCATTTCGCGATTCGCGTTTAAATGAAACAAGACTTACTTATTTTGCATAGGAGTAGTAAATATATAATTGTGTCGGTCCATCTTCGGTGACTTTTTATAAGAAGGCTTTGTATGTTTTTTATTTCCTCAAAATACTTCACAAAATCAAAAAGGAAGAACGTCGAAAATTATATTTCTCCCTGCTTTATAAAATGGTAGCAAAACCAAAATTTAGTACAAGAGCCCATTGAAAAAATGCACCTGTGTGTTAACAAGTCGAAATGCTGAATTAATGTTTGTAAAAGTTTAGAGACTACTCCAAATTAAGTGTAAATACGTCTAAAAAAACATCAGGAAAACGCCGAGTCTTGATAGTCCTTACCAAATATCTCTCCATTACTAGCATACTCTGTAACCATGTAGATGGTTTGTTTTGTTTCCATAAGCTGGTACAGCCTGGTTACATGGGGGTGCCGAAGTTTCTTTAAAATAGCAGTCTCTCGAAATATCTTAGTTAGGTTTTCTTCATCTAGGACAGTCTTATCTATTATTTTTATGGCCACCTGGAACAAAAATGTCAAAATTAAAAATAAACAGACGAATTAGTCCGTGCGCGACAACTATCAATGGAAATTATCAATCGCAATCACTAAAATGGAATAATATTCCGCAGTAACATGCTCGTATAAAGTGAAATCATAGCATTAAAGCTTATTGATTACCAAAGTGATCCACGGGTAAACAAATTTGCTTTTTTTCCTTTTCTAATATTTCTTTACTAAAATAAAAATGTATTACATGTTCAGCTGCGACACAAGTGTAGTAAAGTATGGTAGGTTAAATTGGGGGGGGGGGGGGGGGGCATGTAAGGTTGCTCCCTATCACATAAAAAAACCAGCAACACTCATCCCATTTACGTGAATATGGATGGGATGGGAGCTCTACAGAAGAAAGAATCGTGCGACCTTATGGGCGTCGCTTACGAACATTATCTTCGAACACAAACATATTTCAATAAGTACATCAGCTGCTAACAATGGTTTCCTTTTCCGATCCTGAAACTTTTTCTCCTCTCCCAACCTGTATACTCTGGATTTTTTCCAAGTAAAACTTAAACTAGCATATTGTTCTCCCATTCTGGGAGCGCCATCACACTTTTACACTTATCAGCTTTGATTCTATACAAAAGAGAATCATTCAACTCTTCAATGATCCAGTTCCAACAAAAAAACTATATTCTGTGGCTCACCGCTGCACTGTGGGTAGTGGGGGATCCATCCCCTTTCTACAGATATTTTCACGGATTCTGCTTGGAAGAATTAGCTTGTCATTTTCCCTGACTATTCCCAACAGAACAAGAAGCGCGTCATATATGCATTCCTCTGGTGTCTACCAGAACATCCTGCTTTGAATCTGGTATCAGTAAATTGCATCTCCTCATCTAATGTTAATTACTTTCTTGACCTTCACGTATTGGATATGTCGCAGACAAGACTTATTAGCAGTTAAGGCTTATTTAGCAGAAAGCTTCTTCTCAAATTTTGAAGATCATCTTTTAGAATAATTTTCAACAAGTGTCGCTACAAATTTTAATTTATTTTTTGTTTTTTTCTTAACAAATGATTCTTAAAATTAAAAATAAAAGGTATAAATTAAATATTTTGCCAGTGCACTTTTGTAGATAATATTTACAATTACAAATAACAGTTCACTTTCTTTTTCCAAACTCTTAAAATATAACGTCAAAAAATTGACAAATAAATTGTCATATGCATCTGTTTTCAGTTCGAGTGATTCACATAAGTCATGTTGTGTTTTCCCAACGATGTCGTGTCTAGCATTATCGAGTGGCGCTCAACTGCTAAACAAGCCTCAAGGAATGTATTGCAAACTGCCTCAGAAGCATGCTCAGATGAACTAATTGTGTGTTGTTCCCAAGATGGATATACCCATTTATTATTATCTGCATTACAGAGCAATCAGGGATTCCCAAGTTATTTATAATCCAGCCAACTATGTGGCTCCGTCGGCAACGACAACGTCGCTTCACGTAGTATCGTCTGGTTCACTGATGAATCTCATGATTTAAAGGCGTAATTTTGTGTGTGTACATTCCAGACAGGTCGAACTATACGTGTGTAGTGAAATCTTCAGTGATTTTTGGTTTTCTTAAAAAAGACTTTGTCCATAAAATTTGAAAAATTGTGCCAATGCCTAACGTGTGTAAAAATGGATTCTTTTCATCCAGAACTGTCTTTTAGGAGGTTTGCTGGGTGGAATACAGAATACAGGAGAGCCCCTACGGTAGCGCATGGATGCGAAATTATAGCGGTCGTTCTTTGTCTTACACATGCACAATGTATGAAACAAAAGGCCAGTTGATGAACAGTTGCGTCTCCTCTTGCTGAAGGGCAATGGTTATACCCATTATTAAGGTTTCAAGGACATTCTGTGTTTCGTTTGACTTCAAAATGTAATACATTATTTACATACCAGCATGGTTAAAAATTAAAAACTCAAAAAAAAACCGTAGAGGTAAAAAATGTTGATAAAGGTTTATCAATAGACAGTGGCAATGAAACAATGACGTTGATAATTCATAAGCGATTTAGTTGGCAGCCAGAAAAAAAGTGTTATATGTTATTTGTAACTCAGGTAGTACTTATGGGTGCTTAATCACCTACGCAATTCTTGATATGTTCAGAAAATCCTTTTGTGATCACGTTCGTTTTTTTTGGATCCGTTATCGTTAACAGTGATGTTCTGAGCAGCCTCATGATGAGACACAAAATTGAATACACGGCGACAAGGCTGTCAATTCTCTGCTTTTAAGATACAAATTGCCTCTACTAAATTTTGATCATTAAATCACATACTTGCTTAATAATAAATATATAGCGTAATTACGAATAACGTCTATTTTTCATAGTCACTTCAAGTTGCGTTTCCGCTTGCACTATAACATTTTTAATATTCGTTTCTCTTTCTATTTCCGTTACAACATTTCTGTTATATACATACATCACTACTTTCTATATGCGATTTAATTGCATATTTGTTTTCAGTAAATTTTTACGAATTCTATTTGCTACGTGTACCAACTATTAAAAAACTAGGTTGCTACTCAGACAAATCCTATTTTTTTTTCTGTAAACTGTTTTAAATTTGTTTGGGACAAAAAAAATTGGGTCAAAGCTTCCAAAAAATATTGACAAAAAGGGAGGATTTTCACCGAAAAATCTATGTCAAATGCCGAGGCTGCTCATCAAGTATTGTGTACATCAGACGCTTTTTCAATTAATTTGAAAGGCTGGCTGACATCTGAAATAATATTATGGGCACGCAAGGCAAGAACATTTTATGTAGCGAAATTTCTATTCTGTAAAACAGAATATTAATCAATAACAGGTTACATTGAGAAAAAAAGTTGTTTTGAAGTTTTTGAAGAATCCTTTAAGGATTAATGACAAAAAAAATATTTTAGGCAAATTGTTTCATATTGCCTAAATTTGCCAAAGTAACTGAAAATTATTACTGACTACATAAAGGCCTTTTCCCACACCTTGTATTTTTAAACAATAAATAGTTTCATCAACTATTTAATACATTTATTTATTTTCATGTTCACGCGCCTAGCATGTTAGCAGACACTGTATAATTAGACTATATTGTATAAATACACAGTTTTAAACATTTTCCGTTTGGTGTGCGTAAATATTTCATTAGCCACCGAAATCCCATTAATAATGATCATATTAATTATTAGCTGATAAGCCTTTTAATTCCTGAATACCTTGATGGCAGTTTTGGATTTGTGCAGCCAAAGGATTTATTCGGAATTTACAATCAAAAATATCATCCAAATATCTGAAAAAAAAACGTACAGTTGTCAAAATACTTTCTACTTATTTAACTTCCAAATATTTGGAAAACAAACTGATAAGAAAAGTATCCCAGGGTGTTCCTGACCAATATTTCATTCCGTGATGTTATATTACATCAAGAAATATTGGACTCGGATTTCTTTACGTGCTAATTCCCCAAAATAAGGAAAAAAATCACTCCCGAAGGTTCACACCCAAAAACGGATTTTTTCTACGTCATGAAATCCCGATCCTATGGAACCCAGTCATTTACCTTCAGCAAGAGGGGACTCTGCATATATGTAACTGAAGTAAATTTGAAATATTTTTTTATATTCTCTACATAAATTAAATGCTTATGGCGGTTGCTGTTATCCATTTATTTTGGTCTCTATTAAAAAAAAGGTATTTTCTATTGCAAATTATCGCGCGAAATTCGGAACTTGTAAAACGTGATCCCATTGACTGTGTTGCCAAAAGTGTTTTTACGACTCATAGTGAGCACACGGCGAAATTCAGTGTTGTAGGGTCATCGAAAAATCCATAAAAATGTCATTTAATGCGTAACTCATCCGATGAAATATCCCTTCCTAAAATATTCATGTATATTTCAAGCCGATATTGGTCCAGGAACCTTTCAATTTTGCAACAAAAACAGGCATTTTTGCGAAATTTTGACATCATATCTTAATAATTTCGAGTAAATAAATTGCAATTCTAATGCAATCTTCTAAAATTCGAAAATTCAAAAATTTTCAAATTTTGCACGTCCCCGATGCAAATAAACCTATTTATTTATAACTTTAACCAAAAAATAAGCGATTTAAATTAGTAAGAGATATTCTTAGATACCTAATTAACGGATAAAATAAACCCAAAAATAATCACTAAATAAGGAAAACAGTGCGGAATAACGTCGGTTAAAAATAGTATTTGTCGGAAAAAATCAAGAAAATTGTTTTTACCCCGTAAATACGCTCCTGGATGAGCCATTCGGTATTCATTTTAAAATGTGATTATTCCTTTATAAGATACTGTTGAAAAATTGAAAAAAAATTACGTAGGAAAAATACAGAGTGATTTAAATGTACCGATGTCGAGAGCAAAAAGTCAAAAAATCGAAATTTATTCGGCGATTGCTCCCTTCCTATAAAGAATGAAGAAACTAAAAAATAGATTTCATGTATTTCGACGAGCTCATTCCGATGACGTATATGGAATTTTAATTTGAACCATTTTATCCCATAAAAATTAAAAACTGTGAAATATTTTTGTCAAAAATCGAAATTTCCAGTTTTTTCCTAAATAATATTTTTATTTTCCAGTGATTTTAGGATTAGGTAAATGTACTGCAAAAAAAGTATTTGAGATTTTAAAGTTTCACTTATGAATCCGTTTTTCGATCCGACGTTTTGTTTTCGCGAATTTGAGTTAGGCGTTTAATAGCTCCGAAAGGAAACATCTTGTATAACTGAATTTTTTTACCGAAGCTGGTTGAACTATTCCTCTATTAACCCAAAAAATTCGATTGCTCCCCCTCTGACTGTTTTCGAGAAAAACAAACCTGTTCGACTTTAGGTTAAGCATTACGTTAACATGTAGATTGACACTTATTTTTGCTGATCTGACGTTATTATTCACCGAGGACAAATGGCTGCTTTTTAAATTGTAATAAATTATACCGAAAAGTAAAAATTTTTTGTAGCTAAATTATCCTAGTCATTTTCTTCAAAATAATTTTTTTGAGTTTGAAATGACTTCCTTAAACGATTTATGCAATAAAAAAATATGTGCATATTCCTTATTGCCAGTTTTTTTTTGTTTCATACATTGTGCGTGTGTATGACAAAGGAAGAGGAAGAGAGAAGGCTACACATCCGACATCGCTATGGCTTTCCGAGACGTCTGTATTCCACAGAGCAAACCTTTGAAAAGACAGATTAGGATGAAAATAATCCATTTTTCCATACACTTGGCACTGACTAGGGCTTGCAATCCCGGGCTCCCGAAATCTCGGGATCCCGTTAATAAAATCCCGGGATTTGACACTTAAATCCCGGAATAAATTAATTATTTGTATAAAATATCCAATGATGTATTATGTAAATTATATAAAAAAACCTAAGTAAATTACCGCTTCAAGCATAATCGCAGTATTTTTCCTAAAAATGATGTTTAACGCGATAATATGGCAACCCTGGAAGATTCATTCAAGTATTTATGTAGAAGAATTCAAATTAATTTTACTTCTTATACTTTTATGTGCCCTCTGCTTACACTTTGTTTCGTTTTTATTTTAAAATTACTATATAGGGTGTTAATAAAGTATGTGGCCAAACTTCAGGGTATTATTCCTTACCTACTAAATTTTAAGACAAAAAGTTCATATAAACATGGGTCCTAAACGACTTTGTTTTAATACACAGGGTGTTGAATTTTTTTAAAAAGGTTTTTCCTAAATAACTAGAAGACACAAATTAGTATCAAGTTGAAACTTGGTGACAATTTTGCTAGTTGTCAAATTTGTTTAAAGAAGTGTTTTTGTTTCCATGGCTCTCTTACTTTTTTGTCATTTTCAAGTAATTACACTAATAAATAATGTTATGCATACCTTTACATTTTTTCGTTTTTATGGAAAACGGCTAATCTAAGCGAAAAAAATGAGATGATTTTTGTGTAGTTTTATTTGCCAAATCATAAATCCTATCAGACTGAAAAAAAAGTGGCGTACTTATACTCGTATATATTTTTAAAATTAAACCTTCGCGTGTTACCCCTGTGCACGCCACTGGTAAAATCAGAAAAACAGTTTTTTGCTTAAAAGACTCCTCTTTATGCATTAAAAATTATCACTAAGTTTCAACTTGATACTAATTTGCGTCTTCTAGATATTTAGGAAAAACCTATTAAAAAAAATTTCAAGACCATGTGTATTAAAAACAACGTCGTTTAGGACCTATGTTTATATGAACTTTTTGTCTTAAAATTAAGTAAGGAATAATACCCCGAAGTTTGGCCACATCTTTATTAACACCCTGTATTATAAATAAAAATAATTTACCTTTATTAATGTTACAATTCTTTGGTATCAATCACGGGATCTCGAGAATTGTTCTTCGATCCCGAAAATTCCGGGATCCAAATATACGTCCGGGATTGCAAGCCCTAACATTGACGTACTATTTTTAAAAGTTTACTGATAAGGTCCTTTTAAGAAAACCCAAAAGTCACTTTAAATTTCACAACACGTGTATTCCGACCCGCCAAAAACGTTACACACAAAATACTACACCTCGACAACTGTTTAAGCCATGAATGAACGAGTCTTACCTTCCTCTCAAACTATGTACCTGGATCGGTAGTTTTCTCTCTAATCGGCGCATATCTGCCGTGGTGGGCGGTAACTCATCTAACTTCCATCCTATCAATGGTGGCGTGCCCCACGGTACAGGCCTAGCTCCAAACCTATTTCTTCTTCACATTAATGACCTGCTTCCTTCAACTACTAATCCCATCCACAGTTACGCTGACGATAGTACTCATCAATCCAACATTCATTTTTCCTGTACCTGTCCCTTTCTAAGATCTTCAATTAATCTTAAACTGGGGTGTTAAAACCTTGTTCAGTTCAACGCCTCCAAAACCTAGTCTTGGTCCCTGTCACGCAAAAAATCCGGAACAATGACACGTTCGATCTTGTTAGCATAGCTTTAAAACACGATCTCAGCTGACACAAACACATTACTTCAATAGTCCCTTCCAACTTACACACTCTATGTTTCCCAAATAAGACCTAATCTAGAGTACTGCTCACACATCTGGGGAGCGGCATCACCTTCGACACTTAAAATCCTTCATTCATTTCATATTTAATGGGTATAACATTATGTTATTGCTCCGGGCCTTCGCTCCTCTAAAACTTAGATACTGACGCTGGTTAACTCGCTTAATTTAAGTCTCTGTCACTGCATCACTGTAAAGGGCATATTTTATTTGTACAGACAATTTTTCTATTTACCCTGTATAAAATGATGTAAAAATTACAGGTGCAAAAATATTAACCTAACTACATATTTTGTTTACATATTTCGCACCTGCTGAACCGCAAAAACATATTTCACAACGCATTGGATTTGGTAGGTAACGGCAAATTAATCATGTGCTCTTTGTTTGGTGTTTATTTTCCCATAAAATCAGGTTGCATTTTGAATTGAAAACTAGTTGCCTTTTGTTTGGGAGGATTTTAGAATTATACTAAATTTATGGAAAGGAATTAACAAAAAAATTAATTTTATTGATGCAGAGGCGTATTAACCCATACAGGCGCCCTAAGCCCACCCAAAATTTTGCACCCCATTCAGCAGATTGTACTGATCTTTTGATATCCTTGTTTGTAAATCTATTGCACTAATAGTGAATTATGGAATTTGGCTAAATAGCTATAAGATAATAGAAATAGAAAATAGCTACACATAAGACAATTTATTAATTTTCCCTCTACAAAGCGACACCATAGTGTCAATAAGATTTTGTTAACATTGTTTGAGTTTACCCTTGACGCTCAATGTCAAGTGACTAGAGAGGACGAATCAATACCAAATAAGGATTATTGAGTGATAGATATGTTACGCTCAATAGTCGAATTCGGGCAATGCCCGAAAAAAATATGCAAAACTAATTTTGAGCAACGAATATTTCCCAAACCCGAAATTTTATTTTTATACGGTTATTGAGCGCATTACAAAATAAGCGCAATTTGAAACGTACAAAACTAGTTCTGTACATTTCTGAATGGCCAGCACTAGTTATGTTTGTTTTACAGCCTCCCAAACCCAAATAAAGAGTAGGGTCATGTTGTTGTTTTAGAAATATCACTTAGAACTGCATCCTCCGATATTTCTGGATATACACAAGGTTTTATTTCATGTGTGCAATAAAAAGTGTATTAGCAGAGCATGTTCTTGTCGAAAAAAGAACGTCATCTGCAATTCTAAGTGCCATCGTTCAAGCTCTTGTTCAAATAAATAATTTTTTAAAATTAACTGAATATTTGTCTAAGAATAAAGTTTTAATTGTTATTGTATTTGTCAGTATTTAAATAAAATATATTATTTAAATCACATTTCCACTTTATTTTATTCGGACGCTCCGCGCTGATTAAATGAAAAAAGCATAACTAGTGCTGGCCATTCAGAAATGTACAGAACTATTTTAGGTTTGTATATTTAAAATTGCGCAAAACTAGTTCTGCTTATTTTGTAATGCCCAATAACCGTATAAAAATAAAATTTCGGGTTTGGGAAATATTCGTTGCTCAAAATTAGTTTTGCATATTTTTTTCGGGCATTGCCCGAATTCGACTATTGAGCGTAACAGATACAACAAATAGATATGTTCCCTTTTCAACCGAAAATTAACTCGGTTCACTGCAATCTCTTGGTCCACTGTTCCCACATTGACCCTACTGTGAGATTTGTACGTGTTCCGCCAACAACTCCTACAGTACCAGTACATAGCGATATTTAATTGATGTGATTTTAGATTTTTATAGAAAACTAAATTTTCAGTGGTAATATTTGAATAAAATAAAATGTATGTGTTTGATTTTATTTTAACTAGGTAACCCTATATTCCCTTTGCAAAATATAAGTATAATATTGCACAAAATTAACTTTCAAATAAAAAATACACAAATACAGAAAAAATAAACTTTACTTAAGGGAAAGGTTCAGTTTCGGCCGAAACTCCGACAAAAGCCGAAATTCGGTTTCGGCTGCAAAACCTGGTTTCGGTTGGACACTAACCCAATGTAAAATTCTGGTTTTCAACTTAGGCGCGAAATAACTAATAAGTTCTAATAACAGAAAATTTGTAGGATACAAATATTTCTGAACTGAATAAATATATTGTTAATGGACGGAATTTCTTATTGAAATTAGGATACCTATTACTAAACAGGGTTAAAGTTTTTTATATTTCTAAAGAAGGCCATTTTCCCAATTCTAGGGCCATGAAATTTTCATTGAAGAATAAATTTAATATCAATGATTACCATTATATCGCGGCAACTCAATTCGCTTGAAAGAGTATTGAGTAATGTTCTGTCCAAAGAAAATTATAGCAACGCATGCGTAGTTTGGTTCTGTCTCTTTCTATTCCAATGATTAAAGTTATTTTATGCAATTACTTTCATATTAAGTAATACATTTAAGTTGATTAAGTCGGTACATAACAAAAAATGCAGAACTTACAGAACAAAAAGTAAATACCAAGCGATAAAATTTGGAGAAGTTTCACTTACTTGTGTAGTAAACATAATCAAAAATGGAAACCTTGGACTCGAACTAACATTAAGATGCAGAGTTGCAAAGTTTCTACGCAGTAACCTCTTCTATTATTCAAGCAGATCTACATGCCATAGATTTGTGTGCCACAGAATGTGCCAATAAAGGCCCTAAAAAACCAAAATGGAATACCAATTCTATCGGATAGTCAGGTACTTATTAGATACTAGTCTTATCTATTTACCACTTACAGCTGGCCTGGGAGTGCCGATAGTTTTTCTATCAATTGGCAAAAATGAGGGTGTGTACCGTGTGGAACATAATAAAATTGCTGACATAAGCCCTTTTGTAGCACTACTAGAGGTCATCTTTTAGAAGATCTTAGATAATGCGAAAACAACAGAAAATTACTCACTGAAAGAACATTGGAGAACCAAAAAAAGGCAAACAGAGTTATTGCTTACTTGCCTGACTAAACCAAAAGGCTTTGAGAGCTTTAAAAGGTAAATTAATACACCCTTACTGGTTACTTGCTTCTTACAGGAGGGATCACATCAAAAAATGGGACATATGAACACTGCAGATTATATCACAAGACTGATGAATGATACTTATTCTGTATGTGCAAAGTTATAACGCGTCAACGGCTGTAATAACTTGAGTGAGTTTTCTGATATAATAAAGAGCGCCCCTAAAGACTAAACTTCGCGAAATGAGGGGCAAATATATACCTACTGGGCTTGTTCAGTCATTTCGCATTTTCAATAAATATGTTAATATTATTGCAGAGTCAATCGAAACACGCACACACAAAATTACGTCGGTTGGACGGATAATAACATAAATATTAAGGTTTAAAATTGGATCAAATTCAGTTTGCCGCCTGACGTCATCCTGCGGAGAACAACTGAACATAGTGGGCAATGTGGAGAATCAAATAAAGGATTCGGCAACATCACCACCCTTCGGCAGTTTTAGTACTAACAGCGAATATTTATATTTTGCGTAATTTTTCTAGCATTTTTTACTCTTCCAATTTAATTTTACTCTGAAACTTTTTTCTGAGCGCTTAATTGTCTATAACGATGTCACAACGATGCACTAGGTACAATAGAAATAATAGTAAAAGCCACAACCTCAGTGTGTAGTAGTTTTTAGCCCCAATCATTCGGTAAATTATGGTTAGTTTTTCTTTGATGTTCATTTGTAAATATCCTTTTTAGTTTATAAAAGATTATGCGATGACAGTTTTGTCAGTTATTCTATAATTAGCTTGATAACATAAGCTCGATGACCAATTCGCAAAATGTTCTTAAATTTGTGTCGCCCATCGTGATACTCCGTCACCAGAGGCCTCATCTTATAATGAGCGATGTTTGATTGCTATTTTGAGGGAATTGAATTTGATGAGAAAAAATCTGGGGATAAGCTTTTTAATTTCGTATTAAATAAAAAAAATTGCTGGATGATAAGCCCACTGCAAGATATTTACAAAAGATTTTAGTTCAAAGTGTAGAGCTAACCGGAGCCAAACGACCCCATTCAATATGCAACACAATGGCTAACTAAGTCTGTAAATTTTCTAAAAATCTTTTGGCTCAGAATTTTTGACAGACGCATGACCTACGGTTGCAAATAATATGACTGAGTGATCACGTGTCTGTTAAAAATGCAGAGCAATAAGATAAAAAAGATTGAATCTTCAAACCTAGCCAACACGAATATCAATTGAGAAAAATCTGCATTTTTCTAAATTCTGGGGTGTGCCATGACTTTTTAAAAGAGAAATGAAAACCTATAAAAACTCAATTGAATTAAAAAAATTTAGAAAACGACCTCGATTTTCCATTGACAATGAGGGACCACATAAAAAAAGGGTTTGTTATGAGTTATGAGCAACGACTTGCATCTGCTTTGTCACGGCGCAGGGTTGCCAGATAAATAATGACACAAGTCGCAGAGCGCAGCTGCTGAAGTAGCCCAAAGTTGCAGATGTTGCCAAATCTTGAAGTAGTCTGATGTTGCTTACAAGTGCAGGCTGAATTGGAACTGAAGTCCAGAACACTCTCCCGGACGGAGTACCCCGCTAAATGCTAGGAATGTACCGTTAGATTTAAAATGCATGTCACCTTGGATAATTTGTGATCATGTTTTGATTGCTGGGATTGCGTGATTTATATCGCCCAAAATATTTAAACGAAACTGTGTAAATAGCCCAATCTGCAACTGGTTGCAGAAACGTAAAACGTGTCACAAATTATTTTCTGAAGTAGTCCAATCTGCGACAAATCTCCTAATCTGGCAACCCACGGGAGGACAGCCGATTGGCTAGAGCATTCGTGCGGGATCGGCATTTTGCGGCCACGGCTGTAATAGGCGGTTCTAGATCTCAATTTGGGGGGGGGGGGCTTAAGCCCCTGGTTTATATTTTGGGGGGCTGAAGCCCCGGTTTATATATAGGCGGTTAGGCTTTTCAGTTGGATTTGGGGGGCTAATTGGAGATTTGGGGGCTTAGGTCCCCAAGCCCCCACCTAAGAACGCCTATGACGGCTGTCAAGGTAGCGTACGTAGCCAAATTTACTGAAAGGACCCATTGAAAAAATTTGTATTCTGTATTTAATTTTATAAGGTTACAGCAACATCAGAATGTGACAATAAGCTAGCATGTCAAATGAACACACCTATAAAACCTGCAAAATTTCATGTTTTTTAAATACGTAATTTTATTGTGATGTAAACCCACAAGAATAAATTATTTATTCTTGTGGTAAAATCTATTTTTCTACGAATGTTAATAAAAACCTTTATTGTATGTTCAATAGTAATTTCGGAACATAGTGCATTGTATGTTACACATTTTCATTGTGGTTCAATCACCATGGTGATTCAACTACAAAGTTCCCATTGTGCACGGGTATATTTTTACAAAGGTGGCGTTGACCGTCGCCGCGTCAAAATCTTTATAATTCGATTGACATTTTTTGACATCTTAAAAAGAAAAATATTACTAATCCCATTTTATTAACAGTAATATTCGTAGAAAAAGTATAGTGTAAAACTCGCATGGAATGACCATTTCGTACTCGTATGATTTGCAGCACTCGTGCTGCAAACGTCATACTCGTAGGAAATGCATGTCATTCCATGCTCGTTGTACAATATACTATTTTGGTTTTGCATAACCACAGGCAATATAATATTGCCTGTGGCATAACTAAATGTTATGTACTCATGTAGGTAGCTCGCTTCACCATCTCTGCAAATCCTTAACCAAGGAAATGCAAGTAGAAAACTTTGATTGAACAAAACTAGAGAAAAAAACAATCCCGACATATTTAAAAACCCATTCGGTTTTTTATTTGCATTCGTTTTATTTTAAAAATAAACAAAACCAGCCCGCTGTACAAACAAAACGCAGGTTGTAAGCCGGATCGTTAATTACATTGGCACTTTTGCCGCACTATTTACCTTAGCAAGCTTTTTGACGCAAATTTTGATCTTGATATTTTAATTTCAAATGCAGTAAAATTCTTTTTACTTGACTACGCAAGAAAGAGAACATTGTGATTGCGTTTAGGTGGTATGTTCAGGCGCGGGCGGTGAGTTTTTTTACTGGTGGGGCAAAATTTTGTGGGCAACTAGTGATATCAACGCAACAAGCAAAATACACTTTTTTAATTAAGGAACGTTTTTTTAATAATGTGCCTAGTTTTGCCTAGAAATTATTTACCTACAAATAAACCCCGCAAAAATCATAAACTGTATATTGAATATTGCTACTCTAGAATATGTTTCTGACTTTTTTCTGTGTTTTAGTACTCTAGATTGTTAGCGGCTTCCCGTTTTGATACGTTTAGCGTCTCCTCAATAGAGGTCGCGCCGTGTACTAAAGGCCCAGAAAAAATGGTGGTGTTTATTCTGAGCTGAAAGTATGATTATTCGTAAAATAAAATTAGGAATGCTGCCGAAACTCCGTTTTCTTTAATAAATACAATACTTGCGACTAGACATAGTAATACGATCTTTATCTGCGCACGTGTAGGCTATGAGATTGCCAATAATTTTTAAAATATTTTACCGAGGAACAAGTGCTAACTTGTTGCCAGTACACCTTTTAGAGCCGATCTAATTTTTTCAGTAACAAAAACTAAAAAAAAGTCTACCCTAACGCAGCCTCGAACCCACGACCTCTTGTTCAACTCGCTGAGATTCTACCTCTGGACTACGCTAGTAATGTAAGAAAACGGGTCCGATTCCGTTATATTAGATGACTAGCGCTGGCGTGGCTGAGATCGTATTTATAAATATTTATGTTTAACCGCTAATTAATAATACATTAATACAATGCGCATATTAGCTACCTAATTAGTTTTTCTTTTTCCAAACCAAATGTTTTGAAAGAGTATATTTTACTAGTCGTTTTCGTTTGAGTGTATTTCCATAGTGGGAGTGGCCCGATATTATTGGTGGGCCGTCGACAAATTGTGTCCCTTTTTAACTCCTAAAGCGCGTATGTCTGCTTCTCTCTTAGTTTTAATGAATTTATATTGCCCATTTAAACCTATGAGCCTAATTTAAAATACGACCCAGCCCGGAGCAAGCTTGGATATCTTTCGACAATGGCTTGGCTTGATTCTTTCTTTGGGAGTTTTGGCATGGAACTTGCACTTTTTTGAAAGAAAAGTTTGGTTTTAAAAAATAAATTATTAGGTGGATCATTGAAAATAAAGTTAGGTGGGTCATTGACCAAATGACCTTATGCACGGGCCGCGCCTGGGTATGTTTTGTTCCTTCATTCAGGGGCGGATTTTTAAAACTTTGTAGGGATTTTAATAGCTAATAATATAATAGAAATAAATATTGATTCAAAATGTTAACCATTCCTACATAGTATACAAAATATTATACACAAAAACAAATATTTGGTTTCTATGTAAGGTCTTTTGAAATAAATTATAACACAAAAATAGAAATACTATATCTATAATATGTGTATGAAAAATTAAACCTTTTTTAGCATCTGATTTACATGCTCTTGGGTTGTTTCTGAAAACTTTCCTTACACATCTCATCTTATCGAAATTTGCGCTAGATTCTTGACTTCTAAAGGAAACAAATAACCGAATAGATTTTTTTTAAAACATCTTTTTCGAAAGCAAATTTTTTCGATAGATGCTTTTTCGAAAACGGTCTACGAAATTGTTGGAAAATGCTTTTTCGAAAACACATACCTATTTAGAAAGTACATTGTTTCAAAAATACCTATATTTTGTAGAAAACAGTATTTCGAAAATTAAATTATAAAATACTAGCTTGGAGAATGTTAATGAAAAAAGACAGAAAAATATCCTGAACAAACCTTAACCAACCTTTTTTGGGTTTGATCAGTTGTCCTTAGGTATTCTCTGTCGTAAATTAATTTCGAAAAAGCGCTTCTTTAAAAATTAATATTCGAAGATTATTTTCGAAAAAAATTTAATTTAAAAAAAATGTACTTTCGAAAAAGAGTGCTTTAAAAAATGCTTTAAAAAGTTTTGAACAACTGTAAAGGTATGTATTTTTGAAAAATTTTATTTTCAAAAAACTGTACCCGAGTTGATGTTGCGCTCCCTTTAGACGAAATTCTAGAACAGCCTCTACGCGTTCGTTCGTCTGTCCGTTTGTACTCTTGTAACTTCACAACGGCTGGACCATTTTCAAAAATTAGGCAACAAAATTTTCGTTTCAATTCCGCGAGTAACATAGGCTTTATTAAATTTCAATAAAAGGCAAATGGCGGACACTAGACGCCATAATGTTTAAACCGAAAAACTAACATTTCTTAGAATTTGTCGGGTGAGGTATCAAAATCAAAGGCGCGAAAAAATCATAAAAAAGGCTCCAATAAACAAACCTCGAAAAATCCGTTGTTTGGGATATACTGGGTGGTAAAGGAAATTCTTGGGTCTTAGTTTTTATTTATTTCTTGACCTATTAAGGCTAAAATAAAACGAAGAACAAATTTTTATTGCAACTTTTAATGGTTTTAACAAGGTGTTTTCCTTTTTTTAATCTGATAAGAAGTGGGAGTATTTTAGATGTTTGTTGTTCTATTAAAGAATGTATAGAAACCCACATTCTGATAGGATATTTTAGCTTTTTGCGCTGGCCCTAAAAATATTGACAATTAAACAATAACATTTTTTTGTAATTTGATAGCCTTGTAGCTTGCAGATCCTTACCTCCTTACCTACAGTCTAAATGCGAAAATCTGTTGTTTGTTACTCAATTAAGTCTCAACCGAGCAACGGAAAGTAAAGAATATAGGCTACCTTTTATTCTGACTGGATAGGTAGTTCATCCAGCGTATACACACTGAGATTAAACGTGGCGCATTCACCAAATGTCACGAAATTCTGCCTCGGATTAACCATTCAGAAACTTCAATTCTTTCAGATTCTGTCAACCTTTTCTTAAAGTTTTCAGGAAGACCTCGACAGATTTGTGTCTTGGTGTTCTCGTAATCACTTAAAAATTATTATTCCCAAATGCAAATCCATTAGTTTCTATAAGTGTAAAAATCCAATCGTTCGCTTCTATACAATAAACAATTAACCCATCACGGCAGTAGACTCAATCAACGATTTGGGAGAAATTTTCCAGACAGACCTAAGTTTTAATTTACACATTGAAAATATTGCGATCAAGGGCCTCAAAATTCTTGGTTTCATAAAAAGAAATTCCAGGCATATGATGGATATTAAAGTACTAAAATGTCTGTATAACTCACTTGTGCGCAGTATATTGGAATACTGCTCAATCATCTGGACTCCCAAATACATGGTCCACATAAGCAGATTGGAGACAGTCCAGAATAAATTTGCAAATTACCTCTTATATAAGCACCATTTTCCTTCCGACGGTCTCACTTATGAAACAAGACTGATACTTTGTGGTATAAAAAATCTCCTTATTAGGCACGGTATATCTGAGAGTCCCTTTGAGACGCACGAGGCTGCCACCGCTTTTTCACGAAGGACAACATCGAACCAAGTATGGTCAAACTGCTTTTGTCAGTAAAATGATGGTAAAGTATACCAGCTTTTATTCCGTCTGTGATATTTTTAACGACTCATCACCAAAATTAACAGAATGATTATTTTTATTATCTTTTTATCTTTTACTTTTTTTGGCTTGTTAGTACGTTTTTCGATTGTATTTAGTATTGTTTTGTATTTTGTAATTTTGTAGTTTTGGTCAGGTTTTGTTCATGTTTAAGTTTAAAAAACAAATGCTCGATAAGCCCATTGTTGATATGCTGTTCCCAAATCATCTTTTGGTCTATGGTAATGCCCAAAAACTTGGTGTTAGCTGCCTGGGCAATAATCAGATTGTCAACGCGAACTAAGAGCCCGCGCAGACAGAGGGCGGTCGGGCGTTCCGAGTTCCGCGTTCCGAGTTCAGCGTTCTTTGTAATGTATGGAGTTCCTAGCAATAACACACACTACAGGCGGTCAGACCGTGGCGGTCAGTGGGAACGCGCGCGTCCTGACGTTCTATTCGCAAAAAGACAAATAACGCGGGAACTCCGAGATGTCGCAAACAGAAAAATTAATCGAATTACTTCGAGAAAGGCATTTGTTATATGATTGAAGTAATAATGATTATAAAAATCGTGACAAGAAAGCGGAATTTTGGCTTCAAATTGCAAGTGAAATGTGAACGGAGGACGGTAAATGAAAAAATGTGTTTTGTTTTTACTTTTTTTTTATTAATTTAATATTAATTTATCTATGAATTTAATATTACTTTTTTAAAAGTTTCCTTAAAAATACTGCCAGTCTTTCTTTTGCAGAGATAGCCTTCCTCCAGTTGGTATCTTGTTTTTTGTATGTCATGTTTTACTAAATTATACAATTCATTGAAGCTGTTTATTGACATACGAAAGTAAATAAAAAATCGTTCTTCATCTTCAGGCAATTCAGCAAAAAGATTAAATTCTTGTTATTCTCGGTTTGTATTAATTGGGTGCACCCAGTTTTTCCTTTTTCTCTTAGACGCCTCTAGGCTCCACAAAAATAATGCTTCATCTTCGGAAGACGAAGTGTTTGACATGTTTCACGCACAACGTTTGGAACAAAAATGGACCGCCTGGTAGTTGACCGTCGCTTGTGTGTTTTCGGAACTCTTATGAACGCGGAACGGTCAACCGTCCGTGGAACGCGGAACGCCTGACCGCCCTCTGTCTGCGCGGGCTCTAAATAACTCTGATCAATCATGGCATTTTTTGAAGCTCATAAAAAGGGTTTGTGTTGTGTTTAAAACCAACCCATTGTTGGTACACCAGTCACTGAATTTAGCCACCGATCGATTTGCTCTTTCAATAGCACTCAGAACTTGGCTGTCAAAAATAAGAAAAATTTTGTCGTCGGCATAATCGACAGCCGCATCTGGAGACGGACAAGCAAAATGCATGTCATTGATAAATACAATGAAAAGAAGTATATCTTTACTAGTTCTGGGGATATCCTTACCACTCACAATAAACAATTCTGTGAACTATATCAAAATAATATAGCTATACCTAGTGTTTAATTGAAAAAAAATCATGTTATTTAATTACAAAGACATAATGCCCGGTTTTGTTCCTTTTAAATCCATAAAAAAAAATTACTAGGAACCCTACAACTCACGTATTTAACTTTTTTATGTATTTCCTCCAAGAAATAAGATAGATCCATGTATTGCAGATTCAATTTGAATCAACAAAATTTCAATAAGGATTAGAAACTACGGTAATTATTCGGATTACCGGAAACAGCGAATTTTTTCATGAAATTTTGCACAGACCCTAATTTTGGGTCGTAGAACACGAATCCGAAGTCAGCTTTTGGCGGTCTCGAACGGTTTCTCAAAAAAAAAAAAATTTAACTTTTAAGTAAAGTTTTTCAATGAATTTCTTTAAATTTCGGCACTTTTACTTAAACACATCTATACAAGTCATTACACACTATTTTTCTGAACCATATTTAGGCAAACGTATGTAAAAACACATTAAAAAAACAAAGAAAATATCAAAAAACTGAAAGAAAATAAACACGCAAACCGTGGTATACATTCTCGAAATTTCTGATTGAAAGACGCGATGTTGCCAAATTTACAAATCGCTTTTCCCACAAATTTTAACAGTTGGACAAAATCTGTGCAAAAAGTTGTATACACCCAAGCAAACCTGAGCAAAAAGGTGGTCAGGTTTGCTCAGTTTTGATTGATATAGATACATATATATCTATATCAATGAAAACTGACAAAACCTGACCCCCTTTTGGCTCACCCAACCTGAGCAAACAGGTGGTCAGGCTTGCTCAGTTTTCATTGATATATATATATATATATATATATATATATATATATATATATATATATATATATATATATATATATAATCAATCAAAACTGAGCAAACCTGACCACCTTTTTGCTCAGGTTTGCTTGGGTTGGGTATACACCTTTTTGTTAGCTTTTTTATTATTCCTAATTTACAACTTTTTCATGAAAAATAAGTAAACCTGGCAACGCCGGACACTTGACAGCTGGGAAAATAACGGCGGTTGGTAGCGCGTAAAATGGAACTTTCTATAGGAAAAAGTAATTTTCTTAGCTATTTTTGCCTAAATGTGGTGTTTTGTGTGACGAAATAAAATAAAAATTATAAGTTTACAGATATGTTTAAGTGAAAGTGTCGAAACTTAAAGGAATCTATAAAAAAAAAGGTAACTTCCTAAAAGTTTTCCAAAAAAATTTTTTTTTTGGAAAAACCATACGAGACCGCCAAAAGCTGACTTCGGATTCGTGTTCTACGACCCAAAATTAGGGCCTGTGCAAAATTTCATGAAAAAATTCTCTGTTTCCGGTAATCTGAAACTACTACTGCCTTTGGTGCCAATAAAAATAATATCTTAGGTATAAGGATTGTATTTGAACACGTAAGTACCTATATTTTATTAAAGCGGCTTGTATCCACAACAGTAACTCTGTAGTTAGAGCTACAGAACTAGCTTTAACAGGATGCAACAAGCTATAACACAGTTGTCTTCATTAGAGATGTTATTTACTTAATTAAGTCTATTAGACTTTTATTGCAAAATCTGTTACCTCTCTTCTCTGTTACTTCTGTTACTATCTGTTACCTACCATATCCCCCATCAAAGCTTATATGATTAGTCATTTGCTGCTGCGATACAACGGCTTTTGTATTCTTGGACAATTAAAAATTACCTATGGAAGCTTTTACCATACTATTTCTTGATCTATAAAATTTAGTCTTTAAGTATCTACTTAAATAGGTATAAGTACTCAAAAAATTTAATTTTTAATTTTAAAACCTGCCTAATAGTAAATTTATTCGATACGAAACATTTAAAACTAGATAGAAATGTAAGAAGGAAACACCTAAGTTCCATATTAAGTATATTTTTTTGGGGTTTTCCTCAAATTTATAAAAAAAAATGTTAAAGAATACACTTCAAGGGAAAATTAATTAATTAATTTCTTACTGTAATTTTCAATCACCTTGTAATAAGGTGCTTACATATTCCAATTTCTGTACTTGCCAATCAATGGAATATTTGTTATAGGTATCTATGAATTGAAAATGTGTTATGATTTGAAACTTCACGACAACTAAACAAAGATAAAATTAAATTTAGTAAGGCTAAAAACACTAAAATTCAATGATCATTTCAAAGACACAAACAAATCAGTCAAAAATAAAATTAGCTTTGCACAGAGCTTTTTTAATCCTTTTTTTTTCAGTTTTGTTTTGTTAAAATACCCATGAAATACTGCTTAACATTTCTATGATATTTCAAATTAGTTGTTTGCTCAAATGGCAATGATGGCCTTCTTAAATTCACTTCCCAATAAAAGATAAATTTGAACGTTCAGATTCACTAAGTAGGTTTAAGATTTAGTACTGGTTTAAATTAAGATCTTCTAGTTGATCAGCTATATCTTGACAAGTTCTTGTCCTGTCATTGTTAATAAATCATCAATAGAAACTTATGAATTACTCTATTTTAGTGATTTGTTTGGTTTCCAAATGATTTTCATCTTGGAACGGGTGGCTAGAATGAATGAAGTTCTGTTATTGTCGAAAGTACATACTAATATTGACCTTTGTTTTTTATAAATTTGTGAAAAAACTCAGAAACAAAGTCATAGTACTTATAAAACTTAGTTGTTTTATTCTTACACTTGTCAGTTTAAAACTTTTAGTTGTCAAATTAGACCAGACTAGCCTTGGAGAATCTGGCTGTAAATGACATACCTACACTACACTGGTCTGTTGCAAATTTTCTAGAGCCAAGGAAACGTACACACAAATGACATACAACTAAAACTTCATAACTTATTTGTCAAAATTTAAGCCCCTTATGTGAATCCAGGGGTGAGTTTTGAATAGCACATAAGAAAATATAATGGGAAAAAAATTAACTGGCAAATCACGTTTTATTTCGATTGCAACAAAGCTTTCTAAAGAATTATGGTAGGCTCCATAAAACTACGTTTGTGACAAGTTCAGTATGTATTGTGACTTAAAGTTTAGGGGGCATGAATAGCATTTTGTTTTAACCATATTTTGTTTGTTTTGTTAATTATTAATTTGAAGCATTATACCATTTAAAAATGGTGTTGAATGAATAAATATTTAGAAGAAAACATTTAATAAGGAAACAAACAATTTTGTCAATTTTTTTGAATATTTATTTGTTGTTTCTATTTGGTAAGTACACATGTAGGTATAACACAAACTATGGAAAAGGGTTATCCACAGTTATTCACGAATTGCTAAATATTTTTTACTTAAAAATTTATTGCACATATTTTAATGAGCAGTTACATAGAACCTGTTGATAAAAATGAATACAAACAATTGAAAGTAGTAATTAGAAAACAAATTAATCTTGTTATCTAATTACACAATAGGCTTATTAGCAAATCAGTAAAAATTGTCTGATAGCATTAAATAGGATGAGACCACAAACAACCTTAAATGGTAAAAAGCACCATTAAATTTAAATGCCCGCAAGGCAAACCTCTTTAATGGAATTCTTTAAAAAACTGTTGACGGACTCGTCCGCCATCCCGTGTCACACATTTCCAATTAATGAAAATTATAGTTATATTACCACTCAATAAAAAATATCGCATTGCGCTTAGACGAGGACATGGACCTGTCAAGGCTAATTACCCTTCTTTTTTTGGTTAAAATCTAGCAGGGTGGGTGAGAAAATTATCACTTAATGTCCTTTTACAGGTTAAAGAAAAAAATAAGTACGTAAATGTTTTGTTTTTGGCAAAACAAAGGCGAAAAAACTGAATGAAAACTTTGACATTTGCCTTGTTGTTCTTCCAAATTTACCTTCGTACGGGTGACGATGTGGGTAGCCAGCTTCACTACGGCGAAATTTCCTTTGCCTATTGTTTTGTCCAATTCGTAATAGCCCACTCGCACCAGTTTTTCCACGGGAAACGATTTTACGGACATTTTTTAATGTTCTCGACACGGTCACCATGAAAAATTCCACTGGCCACTAGATCCCAAGGATCTAGTACGCTTTTTCACATGTAGATCTCTCGACTGTCAGTTTACGTCACATGACGTCAGAGGTACACTCCGGTAAGAAATTTTAAAAGCCATTTCTTTTTATTCTACAGAAGGCGCGAACATCCACAAGACAAATAATTGAATACAAAATTGAATCGATTATTTTATGGTTAGACTTAAATCTGAATGTCGATCCGCTTTGATCTTCAAATGCAATGTTAATTTGTTATCGCAGGGTAAAGATGTCCTTGACTTTAACTTTTCGTCAAAATAGTAAAATTATGAGTTTATGTGTTTATGATGACTGATGACTATATTTGCCGGTTTGTATGTTAGGTTGCATACTTAAAGCTATATTTCCTTTATTATACGTAACTAGCTTTCACCCGCGACTTCGACCGCGTGGTATTGGTGATAGTAGTGTAGTTTTGATGTCATGATTATGAATACATGAAACATGAGTTATGTTAGGTTAGGTTAGGTTCCTCAAAGTGGAGCGACTAGTACTGCAAACACTCCGACGTGGCCACATTTCGGTTTTCCTTGTCTTGCACCGGTAAACTTTTATTTCCTTTGCTGGTAGCATCAGCCACGTAGTCCAGTGGTAAAGAATCCGTTTATTGACCGAGATGTGTTGGTTCGAATCCGTGCTCGACTGCATCTTTTTTTTTTTTAATTTTTGTTATTTAAAATATTATAAAAAATTAGGAAATCGGCTCTAAAAGGTCTATTGGAAACGGGTTAGCACTCTTTCCTCGATAAAAATTTTGTTTCGTCTTTTTTTATAAAGGTCCCGAGCAAAAAATTAATCGTACGTGTCTAGGTACCTTAACCTAAAAATTATGTTTTGTTTGAGAAATAAAATACGTTCTTGGACAGGTTTGCTCAGTTCTAGGGTAGGGTTGCTCAGGATCTTGTTTGGTTCTTTTTAAATGTTCCGAGCAAAAAACTAATCGAGTTTGAAAGTTGGTGCATGCTCATGCATTGTCCTATTGTCCACTCTGTTCCTTCCTCTGCGCATGCGGAAGCCCGGGATAAAAAGTTGCACCTATCCCCTAGACTCTTGTCACTCAAAGTACGTAGTATTGAGTTCACTGCTCAAAGTATAGTATGAATGACAGAAGAAAAAATACCGTTATTTTAAAATCTTCGAGCTATCGCACATGTGGCAACGTCGGCGTGTTTGCAGTATTAGCCGCTTCAATATCAAAGAAAGTTATATCTAGAGACCGGATTTCAATATTACATGACGAAAAAACCGGGGTCGGACTCAGGTAACTAATAGAAAAGGTCGGTAAATGAAATGAGATTAATATATATTAGATTTTGTCAGGTTGTATTTATGAATTATTGCTCCTAAAAAATATTTCAATGAACCAACTTATTCACAAAAGGAACAGCACTGAAAAGGATGAAATAGTATTGTCACGTACCTATTTATTACAGCGGTTAATGGTCAACTTAATTTTGTTCATATCACAACCATGCACAACGCACCTCATTTTCACTTTTAAACTCTTAACAGTGATATAAAAACATCACAAAATAAATTTAAAACAACGCGATCTTAACAAAGACGTGTCTCGTTTACAAAATATGGCGGAATTACTCACAGTGTGACGTACATGGCCACACCTACCTGCGCGATATCATATATTCTTTTTTGCATGGAAATAACAACGTTGGTTTACTAGGAAACAAAACAAATTGCTAGTTGTGAATGAATGATGTCGTTCCCTCTTGCTGAAGGTTAATCGGTGAACCTCATTCTGATAGTGTATGTCTTTTTTTACTGACATCTAGTAGAGAAAGTTAACAAACTATTTATCAGCTGATGATCGGCTTAATCTGATCATAGTTTCCGTAAAAGCCAATATAGTGTCGAGTATGTGGCACATGCGCAAGAATCTAGTATTAAGTTATATGTGTACAAGGTCCCCTTGCAGCGTTTTCGGATGGCCTCTGTTCACGTTTACGGTTGACACTTAAACAATAGATAAACCTCATTTGTCAACCAATTGGTTGACAAAGGAAGTTTAATCATTTAACTGTCAACCGTGACCATGACCACAGCCAGCCGAAAACGATGTTGGACAAAATTGACGAGCGGCTAAATCCGTAGATATTATCCGCGACGTTGTCAAATGTCATGTTGACACTTCATGTACGATCTCTTTAATGCAGAGCCGCGCAAATGTTTCATAGTCATGTCATCAAATATAACGGCACCGGGTTTTCTTGCAACAGCAACATAGTTCAGGGGTAGAGTATCCGCTTATATTATACCTTTCCAGTAACATTTAAATTAAATTTTAAGCTTAATTGAGTAAATTATAATTACTTAATTAACTTAAGAGAACAAATGTTCATGACCCCAAGAGATCACTGTCGGATGGAGCCGTAAGCGTTATTTAAACAATAACTTTCTTACCCAGGGCCAACCATCAGCCCCAGCCATGGCTTGGCTGCTTCCCCTTGGCAATCTTGTAATTATGTACCTATTTTCAAGTACTATACAGTGAAACCTGGTTAAATGGGCCCTGGATATATGAGAAACCTCTGCTACTGATAATTACAATGAAGTCCCGACACTTTTGCATTGAAATACTTACCTCTGTTACTGGGAATTTTCAAACCTTTTTAATTGAGATTTGATTTCTTAGATTTTTTCGATGTTTACCTCTATAATTGGGACTTTGTAGCTCAATATCCTGTGTAAGTAAGACAATTAGCGCGTTCGGCAATTCAATCTTTTCCATCGTTGTGCTCGGAGTTTTTGACGGTCACATGACCTATTATTGTAACCAGTTCGACCGATCACGTGCCTGTCAATAATTCCGAGCAAAACGATGAAAAAGATTGAATTGCCGAACGCGCTAAATTTATCAGGTTTTGTATTGTTTTGAAAAATAAAAATACTACATAATACATATGTAACAACATAAAATATGCATTTTCATTAACATTTTCACCTCTATAAATGAAAAACGGTACATTTCGACCTCTCTTAGCGGGACCCTCTATAAATAAGACAACCGTCATTTTAAACCTGCCTATTTGGGAAACTGGGTAAATGAAAAACCTCTATAAGTGATAAAGAATCCTAGGTCCCTTGAGATCTCAGTTATAGAGAGATTTCACTGTATATATAATTGAATTATATATAGTAGTTGTAAGAAAGTGTTGTAAATAATTAATATGAATTTAATATGAAACAATACAGTATGTTTGAAAATGAAATGTTTGTAGACCGAGAGGTAGTGGGTTCGAGCCCGTGCTCGGTTGGAGTTTTTTAAAATTTTTGCCATTTAAAAAATAGATCGGCTCTAAAAGGTGTATCAGAAACGGGTTAGCACTTCATCGGGTGCTAAGTTTTCTTTATATTATTGGTAATCTCATATGTGCTTACAGCCGTCAGTGCATCATCCGTCTCGTAACAGGTGAGGTGTCCGTCAAACACAATCTGGCAACAGCGCGGATAACATCTACGGATCTAGCCGCTTCTCAAAATTGAGGCTATGTTCCAATGATGAAATTATTACGAGGTTCGCCGTAATGGGTAGCCCATTATTGCCAATAAGCTCCGCTGTCTAGACAACCCGCGGTCCAGAGTTGTTCATTGCTTCTGGATAGGGTGCCAACTTAAAAATTCAAATTTGCACTCAGGACAAACTTTAGAATATCAAAAACTTGCCAATATACATATGCTACCTATGTTTTTATTAGAAGTACAGTTATAACAATTATTGCTGCCATCAAATAATAGTTGTTATAGTAAAGGCCAATATGTATGACAACAAGCCATCGACTAGCTCTAAAATAGCGGGGAAGTATACTTAAGGGGGGTTTACTAATTTTATGTAGCTCATTAATGACCAATCAATGTACCTACCAAAAATAAATATACACCCGCGCTAACATCATTGGCGTGGACCAATAAACAGATCTAATTTGGTACCACTTACAGTATTATAACTGTGTCAAATAGCCCACTGCCAATAATTATAGCCCCTCTAAGTAAACTCAAAAAGTGCACATAATGAAACAACCTTAAAAGTAAATTATTTAATTGACACATTTGTGTAAATTAAAAAGGAAAGAAAGGCATCGCAGAATATGAATCAAATGTAATAAAAAGGAAAATGAATAAAATGATAATCCTTTAACTAGCTCTAGGAAGTTGCAACACCTTTATGACGCTAGAACACTATATTAAATCAGTTGTCTTTTTAAATATGATTATCAAAACATTTGACTTTCTTGCCAATTATAAAACTAACAGCGTTTTCGAATGGCCTCTGTTCACAGTTACGGCCCAGTAATATATATATATATATATATTTCATAATACTGTTATATTTTTTAATGTTATATATACAATATATATATATATATATATATATATATATATATATATATATATATATATATATATATATATATATATATGTATATATATATATATATATATATATATATATATATATATATATATATATATATATATATATATATATATATATATATATATATATATATTGTATATATAACATTAAAAAATATAACAGTATTATGAAAAACTAATAAACTGATAAAATTCTAAAGAAAAACTATTAAAACAGTCAATTTTGTAAAATACTTTTTAAGGTGTATTTTAAATAACTAATTTCTTGATCTTCTTTATGTTTTTTGGAAGGTCATAATAAATTTTGATGCCATTATGTAATAAAGACTGCATGCCAAAATTGCTCTTTACAGCTGCTGTTTGCAATAATTCAGTTTGCCTCGTGTTATGATTATGTAAATCATTAATGGGAAAAATCTGTACGTTTGTTTGTTTTTTACTTAACATTAAAGATTGAATGAATATACATGTTTTTAATTTATACAAATTATCAATGTTTAAATATCCTAATGTTTTATATAAGTTTATTGTCGGTTCAAGGTATGGTAGTCGGTAGATACATTTAATAATTTTGTTTTGAAGTATTTTTAATGGTTTTAGATTTATGATATTTGCTGATCCCCAAAATGAAATTAAATATTGCAATTTTGAATGCACTAAACAATAGTAAATATTTTGTAAATATTGTCTATTTTTTTAGTAGGTATATTATTGCGATCCTTGAATAATATTCCAATTAGCGGTGATATGTAACTTCTAAGATTTTCAATGTGTTTTCGCCAATTTAAATTTTCATCTATATACACATAAGCCCAAAAATTTTATTGTGCTGGAGTAAAGAATATTTTTATTATTTATGGTTATACAAGCTGTTTTTTCATTTATTTCTTGTTTATTAATAAGTATAGGTATATGCTGATTTATTTAAATTTAACGTTAATTTATGCGAATGTAGCCAGTGAAATAGTATTTCTAAATCATATTTAATATTACACTGAATTTCAGAAATACTATCTGTAAAATAATAAAGGATTGTTGTATCGTCGACAAACAATTTTAAATTTCCCCTTAATTTTAAGGTAGATATAGAATTTATGTAAATTAAAAATAAAATAGGACCTAAAATAGATCCTTGTGGGACTCCACAAGTTATTATTTTTGAAGCACTTATATTACTTCCAATTTTGACGTACTGTTTTCTTTCTTTTAAGTAGCTTTTACACCAGTTATGAACTTTTCCTCTAATGCCTATATTAAATAATTTATCAAGTATAGTATATCATGATTTACTGTGTCAAAAGCTTTACACAAATCCAAAGACAATATGGCACTTTTTTTATTTTGATCGATATGTGAACGAATACTTGTAATAAGATCAATAGCCGCCGTCTCAGTGTCTCTGGATTTGCGAAAGCCATATTGAAAATCGGAAATTATTTTTTGTTTTTGTAGAAAGTTAACTAATTTGCTATTCATTATCCTGTCCAAAATTTTTGAAAGAACTGGCAAAACAGAAATTGGTCTATAGTTATTTGGATTGCTTGTTTTATCAGTTTTAAATATAGGTGATATTCTCGCTAATTTCATTTAGTCTGGAAAAGTAGAATTTTAAATAGATAAATTTAACTAAAAATTTTAAAATAGAAACTAATTAAATTTTGACTGTTTTAATTATTTTAACTGTGATGTTATCAAATCCACAAGCTTTTTTTGGATCTAAATTATGAATTATTTCTTTAATTTCTTCATCGGTAATATCACTTTCATCTAAAAACATAGAATTTTGATTTTGCTCTTCATCTGGTCTGTTTTTAAAGGGAATTTGATCTGACATTTTTTTACCAACATTTATAAAATGGCTGTGCATTTCTTCACATATTGCTTTTTCACTCACAAGTAGTGTAGTTGTTAATTAACCGATAGTCTATATTAGGGCTATGGCTTTTTACGTTTCCTGTTAATGGCATATTTATGCTTTCCCATATCTTTTTCTGACTGTTGTTAGTCTAATTTTTTATTTAATCAATTTGTTGTAAAAATTAAATGAATTTGTAAACTCTACGTTCTCTAAATATTTTGTCTTTTTTCGATAATAGGTGTCTCGTATCTTAATCAGTTTGGCTAATTCTTCATTAAACCATGGCTTGTAATTTATTTTTTGTTTAACTGTTTTCGTATAGAAGCAGTTCTTAAAGGTGTTAACTATTAAATTATAAAATTCATTTACATTGTGAAACGAAAATTTGTCTTGATTCAAAATAAACAGTTCATTTTTTAGTTGTTGTGCATTAAATTTATTAATAAAAATATGTTCATGTCTCGAGTTTGGCTTTTTTGAGTTTATAAAAATATAATCACTTGAATTTTGTGGTCACTCAAAGAGCTGTCTATAAATTTTATTTTAATTTCCTTCTGTGAATTCGATGCTACATGGTCTATTAAAGTACTAGTGTTGTCTGATTCTCTTGTTGCAATAATGTGTTGCATAACTTGAAGCTATTTGTATTGTAAACATCCATCAGAAATTTTGTATCATTGTTTTCATCTAAAATATTAATATTTATGTACTTCTCCAATTACAAAACATTCCGAATTTACTGTTGTTACTTTTTCAAGCTCTTGGTCTAGAAATGTCATAAAGTCTTTATTTTTTATAGATGGCGGTTTATAAACTGCACAAATAATAAAATTTAACGGTTTTATTTTAAGCGCAATATATGAAATCTCATTTTCATTGTTTTTGATAATTTCAACACTAAGATTAGGTACTTCTAACAAAAATTCCCAGCCCTCCACCTGTCTTTCTTCTTGTTGCATAAAATGAATTAAAGTCTACGAAATTATAATATTTTTGTTCTTCTGTTTTTTACCCATGTTTCAGTAATCACTATAATTTCAGCATTTTCGTTATTAATTATTATTTCCAGTTCATCCATTTTATTTTTCATTGATCTCGAGTTTACATAAATAATTCTAAATGTATTTATTTGTTTATTAATATTCCTATTATTATTTAAATTGTTCATAATTGAGGAGCCCCATTCAATAAGGGGACATGCGCTCGGCCCGGCCCGGCGGACCCAACCCCACCCTGAATACCTATATATGTGTCGTAGGCAGAATGCAAATTTAGGCTTTTTATAAACTTCCTAGGCATTTTACAAAAAGCCGGCAAAACGCGAGCATAAAATGCATTTTTCGTTATGACTAACACCAATTCAGGCAAATTGATAAAATGCCGGCAAAACAAGAACAGAAGAATGTATATCACGTTGTGACTGATTATTTTTTGGCATTTTACAATTTGCCAAAAAAGGTGCCGTCAAAACGTGAATATTAAACTAAATAGTCGACTTTGGCACGCGAAGACGTGCAAATTAACACAGCCGAAGAGGACCCCAACCAACACCCTGGCGCACCGATCCCTCTTCGCCTGCGAGGAAAGAGACTTGTCAGGGCCCCTAACCAGGTGCTAACCCTGTTCCGACCTTAGGGTGCCCTCCGCTCCACCGTTCGCATAAAAAACTTTTCTAAGTCGGTATAATTAGGGTATTGCAGATTAGTGACAAAACTAAACTTAGGTAACAGAAAATATTGTTCTCAATACTTATAATAGTATTTTCCATTTTATTTTCACGTTTTGACGGCACCGTTTTTGGCAAATTGTAAAATGCCTAAAAATAATCAGTCACAACGTGATATACATTGTTCTGTTCTTGTTTTGCCGGCATTTATCAATTTGCCTGAATTGGTGTTAGTCATAACGAAAAATGCATTTTATGCTCGCGTTTTGCCGGCTTTTTGTAAAATGCCTAGGAAGTTTATAAAAAGCCTAAATTTGCATTCTGCCTACGACATATGCAATCCAACCTTTATGCGTCGCGTTTTAGAAACAATTAAAAAACAATACCTTAACGTTGATTCTCAGCAAACTTCCAGCGGGAAAGTTGTTCCTTATAGTCTAAAGAACAATCGTGCGAAGGCATGAGATATTTTGACAACAAATAAACAAATTAGAGCAGGTTGAATCCAGCGTTGCGGGCCGCGTGTATATACATTTCGATGCGTGCGTAGTAATGTTTGAACATTACAGAAGATAATTTGACGTTTACAATATACACAATGATTGTAAAAAAGTGTTACAAGAATAAAAATTGTTTTATTAAAAGTATATTATCAAATATAAATTTTTGTTAACACAAAGCATTTTAATACAAAGGATTTTTTAATATGAAACATTATAGTATTAATTTTTAAAACGTAGGAAAAGCATGCATCATAATCATTTCACTTTTTTGGGCTTACTGCCTTTAACAGCTGTGTTTTGAAAAAGGTTTTCCTAAAATTTGCAACCTTCAGGACTAAGATATTTAACCAAGTTTTCACATCATTCAGTTTTTCGCGAGAAATTCCGACATCTTTAGCAAGCGCCTTATTAACCAATTTTCTGAAACATTTTCCATTACTTTCTATATAAATTATAATTTTTTTTGTATATTTTGATTGTCTTGTATATTTTATGTTCAAGATATCTTCGTCATTCAAATATCCTAATGTTTTCAGTTCATCAGTAAGTTCTTCTTGTTTCTACTCTTTTCTGAACCAATTAAATCCAGTCTTGGTAATTTTATTTTTGAAGTTTCAACTGTATAATTTCATTTAATTTTTCTTCAGATATTTTTTGTAGACTTTGAATTTCTTCTCTGGTATTTGCTTTTATGATGATGCCATCATTTCTATATTTCTAATATCCTTAACTTCCTTTACTGCCGCCTTAACACCCTTCAGATTAACATTCCTTTGTAAGTCTTCTCTTGTATGTTTACTATTTTGATTATATTTTGGTTTAATAATAATAACGGGTATTTTTTCTTTTTCAATTAAATTATTCTTAGGCTCTTTTAGTACCTACTGCAGAGTATAATTTGCCAGTATCTAGCTGATTTATATTGTTCCCCTCAAAAATTTTAAATATATTTTCAATGTTTGCTTCCATTTGGTTAATTTTATTTATTACCTGGCAATTCTCAATATTTTCGATCTTCTTAACTAAATATTCTACTTTGCTGTATATTTCATAAATATATTTTTTCAATAGAGTATTTTCTTTTTTCAATTTTTGCAAATTAGTATCTGATTTTCCATTTCCAATATTTGAACAATCCATACATTGCCATTCTTTGTTCTTCTTTTTTAAATCTGAAACTTCTTTTTTGTTAGCAGAGAGCAGTTTAAACAAAACCATTTAATACAATAAGAACATCCAACAAACACTAATTTTTTGTTAAATGGCAAAGAACATTTTGAGCATTTCTCACTTTTGTCTGATGAAGACTCTACTTCTCTTTGGTCTTGAGAATTAATAATGAAATTTTTATCATATTCACAATAGTTATTATCCTGTGGGTATTTTGGTGGTAAGTAAAGACTTTCTTCTTCGGAATTTTCATTATTTTCGTGCAGTTTATCCGGATTGACTGACTTTCAGAGTGATGTTTTTCTTCGTTTTTTGTTACCCATTTTTACTATTAAATTTTACTGAAAGGCTCGTACTCCTATTATTTTAGAATCTTTATCACTTTAAATCTTGTCTGATAATATTTAACGCATTTTTTCTTTAATGGGAACGTCGTAATTTTAATTTTAAAAATTTGACAACTACGGCGTGCATGAGTTTCTTGTTGTCAAATGCCACTTTAAACTAGTTTATAACTTTTCTAGTTAGTAAAGTAGTAAAATGGCAGAAGATAACGAAAAAAAAAATTAAACTATAATAATTATTTCATTATAAAGTAGTGGACAAATTTATTTAAAAACATATTTACATACAAACCAAGGAACAATAAAAAACGAGATCATCACTGAAAATGCTACAATACACATTCCAAAAAAATATAGGCGAACAACTGAACAGTACACAAAAAAAAGCACCAAACACGTCTATACGCTTCCAAAAAATGGCGATTCATTGTTATCAAGTCGCACCGTCCTGTAAACTCGGAAATTATTATCACGCATGCTCATTGCATTCTCCTACATTAAGAAGAAGGGTCAGCCGCCTAGGAACCGAATGTGGTGCGAAAGCTGATTTTCGCAGCTGGGCTGCCAGAATCGTTACCGCGTTCGATTCGAAACTGAAGTATCGTTTCTGGTGTGCCGAGTCTATGACGCTTTAGGTTGAAGGCTGAACCCAACCTGGCAATTCATCGCATTGGAAAAACACGCGCGTACCGTATGCAGTCAGAAAATGTCAAAAAGCCGACTTCCCACCAGTGCCAACAGGCGGCCGACTGCTTCCCAACTGCCGTTGGATTACTGGGGGTTGACACTTAAACAATAGATAAAGTTCATTTGTCAACCAATTGGTTATCAAATGCAGTTTAATCCGTTCTCTGTCACTGTCAACCGTGAACATAATTGAGTAAAGGATTGTTGTAATCACCAGTGGCTCGGTGGGTAACGCCGCTGAAATGCGAAGCGGACTCACTCGACCACTGCGCCGCACCAGGTTCGATTCCAGTGCTGTACCATACAAAAATACAGGTCTGTGTGTTTGTGATTGTCAGTATGAATGAAGCGTGTGCACGGTGTATGCGTGTTGAACGAAGGAAGGTGGTAGAGGAATTCTTCCTCGACCGAGGAGGTACCACCCCATACACCCACTTAAAAGAGCTGGTGAAATCCTTAGGGATGTTTCCAGCACTGGGTGTGTGAGTCGGTTGTGCGATATACAACCCACGGTACCTTAGCACTTAGGTTTGCTGCCTTCGTGGGTTGTAGAAAGATAAAAAAAAGTTTAAAATTTCCGTAATTTTATTAAATATAGCAGCATATTTTAGTTCACATTTATACTTGGTACACATACAGATTTAAAATCAGGCAAACAATAATATACACAAAGGATTTGACAAAAATCCTCAATGTAATCCTCGGTGTATTCTGAAGAATTTTTCTTAATAAAATTTTTCGATATCAATTTAACCCATTCTTCGGTACCACCGTCAACTTTCTTTTAAATTCCCGCCAAACCGGTGATCACATTTTATGTGTCAAACTAGATTTTTTAGCTGTCGGACATGCAGAAATGAACTCCCAATTTTTCCATATTTAGCCAACGTTATGGCGGACATTATATATATATATATATATATATATATATATATATATATATATATATATATATATATATATATATATATATATATATATATATATATATATATATATTTATACCTTTTTTAAGTAAAGAAGGTAGAGAAATAAACGTGTTTAGTAAAAAGTTAAGGGCACTGAAACGCAAAAATTTGGGACGTTTTAAAAGAGCCCTAAACGCCGTACAAAATACAGAGAATTTGTAGACGGATTTTAATTTCTCATTCCAAAAAACCCCCATTTGCCAAATTTTAAGAAAATATGTGATATCTGTCAGAAGATATCGAAAATTTTTTTAAATACTTTTACCCCTGTATCTCCGTTATTATCATCTTTTGTTTTAAAGTACTCCTAAGTTTTTGACCTTAGGAAGCTACCATTAAAGTATGGCTTACTCGTTACTAAACCCCCTGTAAAGGACTCGACTGCATGATTTTTTGTAATAAATTATTAAAATATACCTACTTTACTTGGTAATTTCTAATTTAATTTGCTTATATATCGCTTGCATTAACAATATACTTCTTTACTTCAAGAGTTAAAACTTCTTTTTAGTTTTGTTAGATAATATCAGAGAGTAGATATAACATGAATCAAGCAGAAGTTTAAAATGTATTTCCTTCAACGATCCAATACCGGTCGCGGACTGTACTTTGTCCAGAGCTAGAGTTGGGTCGCATAGGCCGGAGTTGTGTGTCTCTGACGTCAGCGACTGACGAACTTCGGGAGTTTCGTTTCCATTTTCGCTTCTAGATACTATCGATGCATGCGAAACAAAAGGGGTTGTTACACAAACTACGTCATTCAAACGCATATTAAACTGAAATGTATGCTCTTTCCGCATTTCAACATTTATTAGTCCATAAAAAATAACACCTAGGTGGAATATTTTGATATTTTTTTTTTTGCTAAATATTTTTAATGTCAAGATTCACCGCCCACTCAAAGACCAGTTTTCTCTATTTACTAACACTTTTTCTTTTTAACCTTATTATTAATTTATTGATATTGTTCAGGTTTTGTGCCATTATTGAAATTTTTTTCCAGTTCCCTAAAGTCTAACACCTACACAAACAAACCCTATTTGTGTGGGCGGGAAATAAAGTCTATTATTTTCTCTGGGGTTAAAGCACTTTTATGTCGTAGAGCTATTTTTATGTTTTAGACTAAATAAAATAAATAATTAAAAGTTTCTCTATATCTACAAGGTGTGTCTTGCTAAATCCTTATTTCTTAATCGATCGTTAATCTAACAACGGTTTAAGGACCAGGTAGATATCTGCGTTTTTAAAAGTTTTCAACATTTTTTCAGTAAAAACAATAATAGAATCTTTAGGTCTGCCTTATAAAGTTGTAACAAATTTGTATACCATTCTATCGGGTGTATTGAAAAAATGTTGAAAAACTATCAGTGCAAAACATCAAATACTTTGCCCTCAACTAATCTAACTAAAGCGACGTTGACATTATACTTGTCAATTGGTACTTATCAAACCAGTGGCGTAGCCAGGTGTTGGGGGCGGGGAGGGCATATGGATCAAAAGGGCGCGCAAATAAAAAAAAGTTGTTATTGTAACTTATTCCTGGTTTCCTAAATTCCTTCATAGCTTCTATATTCGTGTATGTCACCTTTTTCCTTATAAATAAGCACAGTAACGATGTCTCTCCACTGACTTTGTATTTCTTTTTTTTTATGTGTAAAACTTTTGTATCAGATCTCATAAAATATCTATTCTTCTGGCCCTAAAAATTTTCATATCTCATTTTGTCTGTCATTGTCATCAGGTCCCGTTGCTCTTTCTATTCTCGTTTTATTTACAACATTCTCTACCTTTTCTCGACTTAACGTTGATTTGGCGACAAGATTTACAACTTCTTCTCGGAAGGCCTTCTTTGAATTCTCTTCAATGAGATGATTTTTTTAAAATAGCTTTCTTAAATCTCCTTGATCGTACCTTGAGCGGTAAACACTTTTTCTTTACAGTACCTTAAGTAATATGAGGTATAATTGTCAGTTCATCAACGAACTTTTATATAAAACCCAGTGCCGGTTTAACCTAACTTCGGGCCCTAGGCACTGGAGACACATGGGCCCCCATTGCTGTTGGTTTTTTTTCACCAAGTAAAAACGTGTTTTAATTGTTAAATGTTTATTATATAAACTATAATGTAGGTACATTTCTTAGAACAAAACAAAAAGAAAAAAGAATTCCAAAAAATAATATTTCAAAAAATACAAAAAACAGAATATTGCAAACAATACAAAACAAAAACAAACAAAGAAATAAAACATTTTTTACCAAAAAGATTCGGGAAGCGACGACGTCAGTCATTTCATTTTATGTATAGGTACGCATGTACTATGTAATTTGAAATAAAGGAGCATTATTATTATTATTATTATTATTATTATTATTATTATTATTATACAGGGGCCCGTCCGGGACGGGCCCCTGTATACAGGACGGGCCGTCCCCGTCGATAAGTAGTGACCCCTTCGACGACTGAGACTACTGAGAGGCTGGGTGGATACCAAAAATACATGGGGTTTAATGGGTATCTCGGTTATTTTAGGCCCTAGGGGGTTGAGACTTCGTGGTTGGGGGGTCATCCCCAGGCACCCCCCCATGCGGTGTTGCCAAGTTGTGCACAATTTCCCTGACTAAGGGAAAACGTAAATTTGGCAACGTCGCACCCCCGTATGTTAATAACAATATAATAATAATAAACTTTACGACTGTACAGTACACAGTTTGATCCACTACCCACTTGTTATAAGCTACAAACGGAATGTGGAAACATTCGAGCGGGCTATATTGCCAAGTTTTCAGAAAGTATTGCCTCCTATTGTCTTTATTATCTTTTTTAAGCGAAATAAAATATAGATACCCACAATCACGATTTATTTCTAAGCCAGTAGTATCCCTAAATTCAGTATTCACTTATGTAAGAAAGAATTAACTTTTTTAAATTGTATTAGTATTTGCAACACAGGGCCTTAGAAAGAATTCCAAACTATTAAACCAGACAACAACGCTAACTCTTCAATTGCGAAATGGCGGGTGGCCGCCCGAAAGAACCGCATCGCTCGTTGCTATGGTGATCGGCTTGTTCCGCGTGCCAGGCCTTGATTTTGATTTATTAGGTTTTATTAAAACCTAAATGCAACCAAGGCCTTGTCTACATAATATGTCCGTAGTGAGACCTCTGTATTCCCCGAATTCCATACCATTTTGAAAGTGAGTCCTTCCCCGTGATCAGTTGTAAGTTTCTCTATAGCTTTAAATACTTATAGGCCTAGTTGTTATACTTACTGTCTTCTTATTTATGATCTAAGTGATAGAAGTGAAAGTGCTCACTTTTTTTGTAAATACACCGAAAACAGCTTATATAGCCAAAAAGTGCTCGTACAGATAACACAATGGAATATTATATCTGTATGACTAATGCCTAATTTGCTGGCAATATTGAGTTCCTTTCTTCTCGAGGTCGTCTTTTTATCTGCGAGCAGTTCATTAAAGTACGAGATTGAGGAAACGGAAACGTAATCCGCCTCTGGGTAGGTTCTTCTAGAATAGACATTGCGTTTATCGCAGCACCTTTATTCATCGCAATTAATGTACCTTGCAGAGCCTTGCACTATCGTGACAATATCCTCAGAAGATTGCCTTTAGAGTGGTTCTCTTGTTTACTTTTGTTAAATAGCCTATATCCATTTGCATACGATGGCTTTTAAAGAGTGAGATTCACGGAAGAGTCCGTGCTGAGCTGGATATCTTTTTCAGAAAATACTTTATAGAATATCTGTAGCCGGTATTTGCATCTCAGTATTTAAATCAAGTTTAGCTTAATCCAAGTTTAGAATACTTTCTGTATGTAAAAAGCGTGGATTAAGTTGAACCAAGTTATGAGAGAATAATCCCCCTACAAAAAATGTGCTCCCCTAAAAACAAAAGTTGACGTGTTCGAGCATTTTTTGAGTTCCATATAAAGTGAAGCAAACCCAACCCAACCCAACCGTGTAAGTACCTGTAGAGGTCTAAATTATACCATCGCGATGGTCGCCATACAATTTTTGTTCACATATTAACTGAACTAATTTTTGCATTGTAAATAAGTCCGTATATATACATATTTGAAATTTAAATAACATCATAGGATATATAAATAAAATTATTTGTAAAACGACATTGCATGCACTGCAAAATGCAAAGTGTGGATTCTAAAAATAAAAACTGTTTGAATTAATTACTTAGTAGATTTTGAGATACAGATTTTATCATCTAATATGTATTGAATTTTGAAGGTATGCATTTTTATGTTTCAAATTTATGTTTTTTTCGGTAAAAGTTTTAACCTTGAACACACTTAATCCTCATCTCGCAACGTAACTGTTTCTGTGATATCGGAAATTTTCTGCATCCAAAAGTCACAAGGCCACGATGTCGGTATGCTACGCTATGAATCAAAGCACGTCGTGGCCGCGCAGATGACCTTACTTTGAGGGAAAATCAAATCGACTAGACCGCTTGCATAATGCAAAATCCCTCGCAGTGACGTTAAAATGGGAGGAGCCTGGCCACTGGCCAGTCGATCGGCATACCCCGTTGTGAGTGTATCGTGCAGAAGACGAAAAAGCGGTGTAAATAATAATGCTATTCACATGCCCAGTTTAAAAATAGTGTTCCCGACGGCCGAAATACAAAACAACCTGTCGATTTTCTGACAACACGTTTCTAAAGCCCCCCACAGACTACGATGTTTTTCATCCGTTCGCATCGCTGCGATTCGAATCGGCGTGCCAAACTGATAGTCTATGGCCGAAAACGGTCGTGCCGAACCGTCCGTTCTAATATCTGTCGCATATTGAATTTCAACACGACGCGACGGTTCAAATCGCCGATGCGAACGGATGAAAAACATCGTAGTCTGTGGGGGGCTTAAGACTTAATAGAAAATTAACAACGAAAGTCGGTCTGGATATTCCATAGATACTCTTTGTGCTGTTTATGAAGAATTCTAAAACATTCTACAATAATGTTTATATTTCAAAAAGAAAACAGAAGAATATAATGTGGTTAATGACAATAGCGACTAGTGAACGGACTATTCGAATTCAAAATATAAAAGTATTCGATTCTGACATGTATTCGAATGCATTCGATTCTTAACGAAGTATTCGAATTCCAAAAAAATCGATTCGGGCGACTTGCGTGTGTCGGCGAGCGAGATTCTGCCGATTCTGCGAGATATGATATTACGGTACAAGAAGAGAAGAATCAAAGGCTGAATCGGAATGAAAATTCGCGTCGGGTCCGATTAACCACCGTAGCGTAGTTTGTTGTAAATTTTCGAATATAATAGCTAATTTAGTTTTAGTTCTTGTCCTTACCTATTTTTTAAATTTTGAATGGTGACTTTATTTAAATTTTTGAATATAATAATTTACTATTTTTTTTTAATATAGGAGGTTTGACTCTCAAACTTTGAGAATTAAAATTTAAAGGATTAAAACGTAATAAGTTTGGCAAATAAAAAGACTTTAATAGACTTTTTACATAAAATCTAAAAAAACGTAAAATAGGTAAAATATCGATAAAATAAAATACAAAAATGATAAAAATAAACACTTTTTCCTAAAAGAATAATTTAAATCTAAAAAAATATAAATATGATATTTTTCAAACATAAAAGATATATAAACAGAATAAAAACAAATAACAACTAATAAAAGAAACATACATAAAAAGTATAACAGAACATCTGATAAAAAATATTAAACATAACTATTTATAAAAATAATCATGTACAACTTTTTGGGAGCTTGGTCACGTTTGACTCTTCGATCTTCGATCTTCGATAATATAAGGGTTTGTTTCTGCAGCAGTTTCAAATCAATCAGAGCCAATGAGATTGCCCGGTTTCGATCAGCAAACTATTTTCCTTGAAGATGATTGGCTCTGACTAGTTTCAAACTGCTGCAGAAACAAACTTATAGTGGCATTCGGAATATAAATGATTCGATTTTTTGTATTCGAATAATCAGTCGTTTCTCAAAGTCTTCGAATACAAAATAATCGATTCTAAAAATCATTCGATTCTCGCGTGACTAATGGGGTTGTTTCTGCAGAAGTTTCAAATCAATCAGAGCCAATGAGATTGCCCGGTTTCGATCAGCAAACTGTTTTAATTGACGATGATTGGATCTGACTGGTTTGAAACTGCTGCAGAAACAAACCAAATAATTTTTATTAGCGGCTAATTAATTTTATTATCCAATCGATCGAAAATTAATGGAATTCCCGCCTAGATGATGACTCATTCGTCAAACTGATCAGGGAATAGCTGGTGAAACTTTAACCTTTTCTACTGATGGTTTGGCAATGAAAGAGCTGGATAGGTTTCGACTTTTCTTACAGTGGGTTAGTGGGTTGCAGAAAGAAAATTTAGTTCAGGATTAGAATCATAATACAGTGTTAAATTCTTGGCAAGTTACCCAAGATTTAACTAAAGCCGGGGAAGGCCTGCCTTAAAAAATCGCGGAACATCGGCGTTTGCCTTCGGTCGTGTAGCTGTCATGCGTAAAAGTTGGTACCTAACCTGTCTTGTGTTTGTTTTAGAGTGTAATTGTGTGTTTTTGGACGAATATTAGATATAGAAAAGAAACAAAGGAACAGATCCGGCAATTATACTGGAGAGGAAGACGGTATATATTGCTAAAATAGTAGAAAACTAGAAACATTTTATTTTTATTTAAATAAATATACATACTTTATTCAAGCTCCACATAGTTGTTTACTCTCAACTAATATTTTCCTAATTTCATATTAGATTTTCCAGTATTAAATTTTATTTTTTCCATATTCAACCTAACAATAATTAATAATTGTACACAATTGAAATTATTCCATCATATGGGTGAAATTTAGTTTTATCCGATTTAAATTCCATTCTTTGTTCCTCGCATTTTTAAAATTATTTTGGTGGTAATAGAATTAAAAAAGGTTCCGAAACAAGTGCCATTTTGTTTTTAAACAATTTATATTCACTATTTTCTCCTATGTGGGAATTCACTAGTCCATAAACGAAATAAAATCAGCCCACGTGCGGCGCTGTTTACGACGTTGCCATTTACACTTCATGGCTCGACAGTTGAAGACGGCGGTGGCTTCATCCATAAACTTTTAAAAATAGTGCTTCAGTGCCAAGTGTGCGAAATTGATATTTTTTTTCTTAGAAACTGTCTTCTCACAGGGTTGCTTGGTGGAATATAGGCCTTTCGGAAAGCCATAGAGAGGGCGCGCGAAGTCGGATGTTTAGCGTTGTCTTTCTCCTCTTTCTTTGTCCTACACGCGCACACCCAGTCACGATACACTTACAACGGTATGCTGCGCTATGATTCAAAATACGTCGTGGTCGCGCAGATGACTTTACTTCGAGGGAAAATTAAAGTGACTAGGCCGCTTAAATAATGCAAATTCTCTCGAAGTGACGTCAAAATGGGAGGAGTCTGACCAGTCGATCGACGCATTGGCATACCGTTGTGAGTGTATCGTGCACCCAGTAAACCAACGGCGGTTTCATAACACTATCCGGACACCTTTAATTTTGGAATTTTAACACATTTTTTTATTGATATCGATATTACCTACGTTTATAAATCACCTTTAATGTGGAAAACACAATATTTTAACTCAGAAATTATTTTATTATTAAAAAATATGATTTTTATCAGCTATTTGATGATTTTGCAACATATTCGAGATTATGGTAAAAACCAATTTTGAATGACGTTTTGGATTATGGGAACACAGTGTTGCCACATTTTTTTGGTGTTTTAATTTTTTTTTTTTGTGAAATTTTGGCATTGTTGTTGCTAGAAATAATATAATTTCTTCTTGTGGTCATGGAGTTGTGAAATACGTTCTCGGACAGATTTGCTAAGTTTTAGGTTTCATCAGTATATCTATTTTTAATTTTTTATCTTTATTGAGTTTTTTACCGTAACGGCGCCATACGTGTTGGTATAAAATTTTAGCAACACCGCATACAACTGACATTTTATTATGCAATTTTTCAAATTTCAAAATTTTTTTAAACAAGAATACTGAATATTACGCACATTTTTTTGCAGAAAAATATAATTTGAAATCCTTATTTTTCGATGACATGTGAAAAGATTCTAAATTCGGGTGTCCGGAAAGCGTTCCAGACCCCCAACGGCAGTCAGGAAACAGTCGGCCGCCTGTCGGCACTGGTGGGAAGTCGGCGGCTTTTTTTGTCATTTTCTGACTGCATACCATGATACAAATAAAAGAAAATATGATACCGCGCAGGTAGGCGAGGCCATTTACGTGACGCCGTGACCAATTCCGCGATATTTTGTAAACGAAGCACGTCTTTTTAAGATCGAGTTGTGTTTTCAACTATTTTTTGGTGTTTTTATATTACGTTTTAGGAGTTTAAAAGTAAAAATGAGATGTGCTGTGTATGGTTGTGATGTGGACAATCAATCAATCAATGTATAATCAATGTATGTATTTATCCCTTTATTAATATGACTATTTTACATCATATACTATAAAATTTGTATTATAAGCAGGAGGTAAAGTATATTGCCAATAGAATTTATATAAAATCGCCTTTAACTAACGTAAACTCTATATTGTGCGTTATAAATTTCAAAAATTAGTCACGGCATGACGTCATGCGCGAACTCGGACGAATTTGACACGGTTTGGTATCATACCTTCTTTTATTTGTATCATGACTGCATCCGGTACGTCCAGTTCGCGCAGATGGATTTTAAAAGTCGTATTTTAGTGACGTGAGAACTTTAGAGAGATCGATTTTAGATGGACATCCCTACCTCTGGCGTCTTGGTGATCTGTCAAAAACAGCTGATGTGTGTTGTCATTTGACTGTTGTGCTTAGTGGAAGGATCTTTACCAAATCTTTTTCTTTGGGAACTATTTTAACTATTTTAAATTTTTATCCATGCTGAAAGGTCTATAAACTCTATTTTTCTGAGTATAAAACTCAAAACATAGATTTACACACAGAACAACGGGTTTGATTGGATTTACGACTATATGACTAAAAACACAAATACCTAGTTCTAGTTTCTTTGTATTTTTTCGTAACGAACAGAGTAAATTAGGATTAAATAAATATGGATTTAGCAAAAATTCCGAACGATAAAAAGCTCAACCTTTGTAGGTGGTACTTTAGAGGTTAGTAATGTTAAAACACATTTTACATAAAATATGATAAAATAATTGTTTTTTGAGTTCGTCTGATTCTTTTTGTTTTAGCTGGATTTGCTTTTCTACCATTTGTGTGGGCTGTCAATGCAATTTGGTTTTTCAATGAAGCATTTAGAAAACCAGAATATGAAGAGCAAAAACAAATAAGAAAGTGTAAGTTGTTTTCCTGTATCTAAATTATTTACTATTTCAAGTCATAGCATTGAAACAGAGTAATAGCAGATTTCCCGCTTTCAGGCAGTCGGAGCCGGCTGAGTCCTATAGTTTGCCTCATTTTTAAATTATCAACTGCCATTATTAACTTAATCCGGGATCTGTCGCTAACCTCATAACTCGATCGGTCACGTATTAGATTTCATCTAACAGAAACAGATCGTCATTTAGTGCTTAACATTATTATAAAACAAATTTTACAAAATTATAAAGTTTATTTATATAGATTGACAATCTGAACATAAAAATTAAGTAAAAAAATGAATTAAAAAATATTAAGTAAGTATAAAAAAAATACCAAAAACAAAAGAAAAGGTTAAATGATAACCTGCCATGAGCTAACATATTGTCCTCGCCAGGCACTTGTGAAGAGGGAAAGATTTTAAGTCAAAGGGTCCTATTTTATAAGTAAAAAACTAAAATTTCAACTATTTTTTCCGCAAGTTACAAAATATTTTGTTTCTTTACCAAAACATTCCTAGTGGGCTTACTATCTAAACCCCTGAACTAGGCATGGTCCCGTAAGTAGCAACAGAGATAAATAATACAACTTTAAAGTTTCTGTATCTGTCACTGAACCGTACCTGGGTACATGTCAACCAAGTAGAAATCGACTTAGATCACAAGGAACTGAAATACTTGTATTTCTTCACCACACCCTCAGAAAACTTAATTTTAATTACTAGTATTTATTGTCAGAATTTTTGTTTCTTAAACTTTGGGATTGACAGAAACTTCCTTATTGTATGAGTACATTTGTAATTGTTTGTTTTACATTATTGATGTAGATATTCGTAGTTTTATGTTATGATTTGAATATGGGGCGAATCGCCTTAGATGCCCAGCGCGGCGCGCGAGCCTGAAAACATGCCATCTTAAACTCTTGATCTCGCAATGATAACACCTTGAAAATAATAATTGAAACATTCTTTTCGATCTATTTTTTCCTCGGCTTTCCGATGGTGTAATTTGTTCTTCAAAATTCCGCTTCCCCAACGTCAAAAAAACACTAAACGTGCTGTATCATAAGAAACGCCATTTTTATCATTTTTTTTAATACGCTAGATTAAAAGATCAGGATTTTTCAGGTCGAAATTTTTTTTTTCCATAAGGACCTTTTTTTGTTTTAATCAATTAATCGAGAAACATAGCGCGGCCAGGTAGCGACGCGTGGGCTCAGGTTGGATAAATGTTTACTATCTTTTTTTTAACTTTTATTGAACTTTGACAATGTTTTATTCGATGATGGCGTTTTTTTTGTGAATTTTTTTGAACAAAAATTTTTGAGTTTTTAGGATCTTTTATTTTCGGAAAAGCGGCAAATCGCAAGACTGGGAACTTTTTAAATAAGGCACACCCTCAAAAATTTCAGTTCTATTTGTACTCAAATATCAGTAACTCTCTTTAGGGTCGCATATATTGTCGTGAACCATCTATTGCATAAAACAACTATTTAACTTTTTACTGTTTTATTTTGTCGCGTAGCACTCGGCCTGAACCCACGAGTCATCGCCTTGCCGCGCGCTGCAAAGGCTCGCCCAGCTATGTTTATCGATTAATTCCTCGTAAATAAAAAAAGCTCTGGAAAATAGCTTTTTGGACGTAAATAATCCTGATCTTTTGATCCAGCCTGTTAAAAAAAGATAAAAATGGCGTTTTCGAGACGTTTAGTGCTTTTTGAAGGTCAAGGAGGCGAAATTTTGAAAAACAATTACCCCATCAGAAAGCTGAGGAAAAATACATGGAGTTTCAGTTATTTTTTTAATGACGTTTATATTGCGAGACCATGAGTTTAAAATGGCTCGCGCGCCGTTCTGCGACTGTTGAGGCGATTCGCCCCATATGTATACTTCTTTATGCTTTTATTTTCAAGGCATGTGTACTTTAAATAGGTACTACGTAATAAAAAAGTTAAAGAATACAATACCTACATGGGTGTTTGAATTCAAAAAAACATAATATATATATATATATATATATTATATATATATAATAATATATATATATATACATATATATATACATATATATATACATATATATATATATATATATATATATATATATATATATATATATATATATATACATATATATATACATATACATATATATATATATATATATATATATATATATATATATATATATATATAATATATATATATATATATATATATATATATATATATATATATACAGTGTGGTCGTTTAAGTGGTGCAACATATGGGAAAGTTTTTTATTACCGATTTCTCAGAAAATTTTATTTTTGATAAAAGTTGGTGCATGTTCGATAATTATATTGGGTGTACTTGGAATGGTTGCAAGTCAAACGGTGTACAGGGTAGGGCAAAAAATATAAAATTTCTACAAGAATAAAGTACCCCTATTTCAGAGAATTCAGCAAAATGTTATTAAGAAAATGTGTTTAGAATTAAAAGTTATGCATAGGTTTGAAAACGTGACCTCATAAAATAAAAAACAAAATTTTTTTGAAAATATTAATTAATATTTCCTAAAAAAAATTTTTTTTTATTATCACCCTAAAAACCTTCATAAATTAAACAAAATCAATTAATTTCACACATCTTTGTTCAAATTCAAGCATATTTGTAAAATTAACTTAGCTTTTTAATTTATTAAGGAATCACAAACATCATGTTTGTTGCAAGGACATTAAACACAACTTTAAAATACCGTAAAAATTACTTTTAACAAGATAAAACATTAGTAATGATAATTTTTAAATTAAAAAACCCTCATTTAAATTACAAAATATTTATTTTAAATGTTTATTAGAAAATTGTACAAAATAATCTACAAACATGAAATCATTCTAACATAATGGCGTTGTGGGGCATTATTAACAAAACAATGCATGCATTATGTCTGCGTTTAGTGCAAAGTCAAGAAATACAATGTTCCTAAACGTATTTGAGTATGGTGCCAATGGTTTTGTCAATTTTTATCGGCTTCTTTTTATTATAACTTAACAATAAAAAAATTTAAAAAAAATTAAACAGACAATATTTGAAATGCAGAAAAAAATTATATTAGGTATGTTTAAAAAAATTATCGACGCGTCTCCGTATGTCCACCTTCACGTTCAATGCATTTAATTGTCCGATCATAAAATTCACTAAGCGTGGATCCGCAATACACTTGCTGGAATATTTCTGCAATGAAATCGTATCGAAATTTCAAGCTCCCCAACATTATTAAAGGGTCGATCCTTGTAAACTTTTTGCTTTAAATATCCCCATAAAAAAAAATCTAGTGGGGTGAGATCTGGCGAACGAGGAGGCCACCGTGGATCGGTATTTCGTCCTAACCATTTATCACCAAATTCTCCATTTAACCATTCAGAAACAATTCTAGCAGAATGAGCCGGACAACCATCATGTACAAACCATAATTTACGTCGTTCTTGTATACTCATATTATCCAAAAAATCTGTTAGTTCGTTTTCCAAAAAATGTAAATAGGTATCACCAGTTAGGTTTTGGCGAAAAAAGAACGGCCCTATTAATTTGTCGTTAATAATACCGCACCAAACGTTTGTTTTTTGGTAATACTGGTTTTTGTTGTCAATGACAAAATTTGGATTTTCGTCCGACCACCACCTACAATTTTGGGAAGAAACAACGCCATTTGTAGTGAACGTGGATTCATCCCCAAAAAGCATGTGTCTATGGAAATCACGTTGATCTTCTATTTCTCCTTGAATCCACATGCAGAAATCATACCGCAAGTCATAGTCTTGTCTTTGAAACGTGCAAATAAACATTGGCTTATAGGCGTGATATTTTTGTTTTTTAAGAATCTCCTTAATAGAGGTTTTTTTTATACCCGTATAAGCATGCACTTCTTGGGTGGATCTTCTAGGGTTTTCAACAACTGCTTGAAGTACTTGTAATTGATTTTCTTCAGTACATACAGTTTTGGTACGTTCATTTTTATATTTATACTCTAAAGACCCTGTCTGTTTAAAATTATTTAAAATTCTGCTTATGGTTGAATAGTGGACTTGTTTATCTGGATGTCGTTCATTGAATATATCTCCTGCTTCACGCACTGCTTTATAGTGTTCTCCACATATTAGCACTAATTCTGCCTTTTCGGCTAACGTTAACTTTACTGGAGGAGGCATTTGAGATCAGCTAATAACAATAATTATTTAAGAATGAATAATGCCACGAAACTGTCATAATGTTTACTTTTAACCCTTATTTGTTTTCTTTCCATAGGTATCTGCGATTATTTTAGTAGGATTTCATGTTTGTCGATTATTTTGTACAATTTTCTAATAAACATTTAAAATAAATATTTTGTAATTTAAATGAGAGTTTTTTAATTTGAAAATTATCATTACTAATGTTTTATCTTGTTAAAAATAATTTTTACGGTATTTTAAAGTTGTGTTTAATGTCCTTGCAACAAACATGAAGTTTGTGATTCCTTAATAAATTAAAAAGCTAAGTTAATTTTACAAATATGCTTGAATTTGAACAAAGATGTGTGAACTTGATTTGATTTTGTTTAATTTATGAAGGTTTTTAGGGTGATAATAAAAAAAAATTTTTTTTTAGGAAATAATTAATATTTTCAAAAAAATTTTGTTTTTTATTTTATGAGGTCATGTTTTCAAACCTATGCATAACTTTTAATTCTAAACACCTTTTCTTAATAACATTTTGCTGAATATTCTGAAATAGGGGTACTTTATTCTTGTAGAAATTTTATATTTTTTGCCCTACCCTGTACACCGTTTGACTTGCAACCATTCCAAGTACACCCAATATGATTATCGAACGTGCACCAACTTTTATCAAGAATAAAATTTTCTGAGAAATCGGTAATAAAAAACTTTCCCATATGTTGCACACTTAAACGACCACACTGTTATATATATATATATATATATATATATATATATATATATATATATATATATATATATATATATATATATATATATATATATATATATATATATATATATATAAATGAAATAAAGATTACGGGGATTCGGCCAGAAAGTCTTTATTATATTATTCTTATAATGTGCCTAGCTTTCGAAATGTTTCATTTCTTCCTCAGGGCACTAAAAAATTAAATTAATTTATAATTTATTATTTAAAATTATAGGAAATTAGTAAAACTTACATTATATTTAAATATAAAGACAGCTAATTTTCGAAATTTTATGAAAAAATTGGTTGAAAAATATTCTACTTGGAATTTTGACAATATTTTTTGAAGTTGATAGTAAATAAAAAAATTGGAAAAAAATATGTTAACTTGATGCAAGAGGTAGAAATCAGACATTTGACAAAAAAATATATGGGAAGGTATTCATGATTTTCTAACATCTGTCAAAAATGTGACGTTATTCATGAAATTAAAAATTTTTTTAATTTTCTAAAAATATTTATGGTAAATTTTGGTTTATATTATTTATATTATTGTCTATATGTAAAATAAAGGAATATATGGAACTTAAATTTTGTAAGTCAGTTTTTTTATTCATAGGACAACTTTCTTTATTAATTTCAACCATTTCTAGAAAAAGTCTTTTATTTAGATTATTTTCAATGTGTAAAATTCTTGTGTCGTTAAAGTTACAGGTATGTCCAGTGTCAATTAAATGTTCGGAGAGTGCAGTTGATTTTTTGTTTAATCTTGAGTCACTTTTATGTAAACTAATTCTTTTAGAGATTTTCTGTGAAGTCTGTCCTATATATTTTTTGTTACAGTTAGAGCAAGGAATACTATAAACGCAGTTAGATTTATTAAAAATAGGATCTTTATCCTTTAAATTGCTATAAAGTTGATTAATGGTTTTTATATTACGTTGTGAAATTTTAATATTTTCATTTTTAAATACTTGAATTATTTTAGGACTTAAATTTCTTATATATGGGATAGAACCATAAAATTGTGAATTGTTTGTAATAATATTATTATGTTGGGGAGTGTTAATGTTGTTATTTCTAGTATTATATAATATACGTCTGATAAGTTGTATTGGATATGAGTTTTCTAAAAGAATATTTTCCAAAATTTTAAAGTTTTTTTGTTTAAGTGTAGGGTGAACAAGTTTTTCTATTCTGCTTTTTAAAGCTAAAATTAAATTAATTTTCATTTTGTTACTGTGATAAGACATGTAGTTTAAGTATCTACCGGAACTAGTTGGTTTAATGTACCAATCTGCAATAAGAGAATTGTTATTTAATTTTATTATATTAGTGTCAAGGAAAGCAAGTTGGTTGTTATTTTCAATTTCTAAAGTAAATTGTAAAAATGGGTTATAGTTATTAAAGGTTGAAAGAATTTCATTACATTTATTATCAGGAATACAACAAAAAATATCATCAACATATTTTTTTTATAAAAGGAATTTCAAAAGAAAGTAATGGAATACAAGAGTCAAGTAAATCATCCATGACATATTGTGCAAGTATTGGTGATATTGTGGATCCCATAGGAGTCCCTAGAGTTTGTTTGAAAAATTTTTGATTAAAAGAAAAAATGTTACTGTTAAAAATAAATTCTATTATATTTAAAAATATTTGTTGTGAAATAGTACATTTGTTTTGAATCCTTTCCCATCTTTTAGTAATGCTACTTTTCACTAAATCTAAAGGTATTTTACTGAACAATGAAATTACATCTAAGCTTATAAGTAAGTGATTTTCAGGAATGATTTTTTCGTTAATAGTTGGAGAACTCAAATGAGTCTTTTGTGTAGTATATGTTATCAGTGTTGTATGATTCTGTTAAAATATTACAAATAAAGTTAGTAATTTTACTATTTGGGGAATTTATTGAAGAAACAATAGGTCTTAAAGCTAAATTGGGCTTATGAATTTTAGGTAGACCATAAAATTTAGGACAGACGCTATTATAACTTTTTAATTTTTTACTTTCTTCTTCAGAAATCATATTTAAATTTTTTAGTTTATTTATTAGATCATTAGAATTCTTTTCGATTGTTGTAGTACTGTCATTATTAAGTTTTTTATAAGATTCTTCATCATTTATAATATTTTCAGTAAGATTAATATAATCTGTTTTATTCATTATCACAGTAACGTTTCCTTTATCGGATCTAGTTACTAGTAAATCATTATTTTCTTTGAAAAAATTTTTTGTTTTTTTGAAAATTTTATTAAAATATGAATTTGAAAAACTTGGTTTTTGTGTAAAATTTGTAATTATGTTGGTTAGTTGCGCTCTAAAAAGATTTTTCTTTGTTTCATCAAAACCGTATATTAAATTTTCAATGTCCGCTAACAAGGAAGGTATAGATATATCATTTAATGTAGGAGGAATACAAAATTTAAGTCCTAAAGCTAAAAAATTTTTAATATCATTTGGTATAACTATGTTGGTTAAATTTTTAAGCCATGAGTCTTTAACTCGAATATTTTCTTTAAAATCATTTTTTAATTTTTGAATTTTGTTTATGTTAGAAATTTTTATTTTATTGAAAAGGAGATTATAAGATGAATCTTGTCTGCGTTTATATTCTTGCCATATATTTTCAGGTATAAGTGTTGGGATAATAGTAGTTATTTCGTTGAAAGTTTTGTCTAATTTGTCAATAGAATTATGTGTTAATTTTATTTCTAAATTCAAGATTTTTTGCATAGAATTATATTTAAAGTTATTTACATCATGAATACCTTGTCCATATTCAGTGTGAAAAATAGAAAGTACATTCTTTAGTCCATTATTAATGTGATCTGGTATTAAATTTTGTCTTCTGCATTCTAGTAGAAATATTTTCTGGTTTCTAAGTGAAGCATTTTTTTGTTGTATTTTGGAATAATTCTTCAGAGATTTTACTGCTTCTTGTCCAAAATTTCCTAAAATTTCTTGGTAAAACCCCATCCTATGTATATTTGTTGTACAAATAACGGCCGTGTAATAAATTAAATGAAATAAAGATTACGGGGATTCGGCCAGAAAGTCTTTATTATATTATTCTTATAATGTGCCTAGCTTTCTTCCTCAGGGCACTAAAAAATTAAATTAATTTATAATTTATTATTTAAAATTATAGGAAATTAGTAAAACTTACATTATATTTAAATATAAAGTTAGCTGTACCGGTGCCGGTCATGTTTCCGCGACGTATTATTATTTTACTGGCTGCCTACAGTAGCAGCAGATCTGTTCTTACATTACAGTGACTTCCTATAGATGGCGCTCACGTGTATTATGTAACAATATCCAAAGCGAACTACATAATATGCGAAGTTGCTATGTGGGAAGCTGCCAAACGGTCAGTCTGATGATCCCTAACAAGGGTGAAAGCTTACTGTCTACCGGTACGGGGTTGTCCATTAGATCTTGGACTTCCCGTACTTTAATGCAAGAGCATAAGTTACTGGTTTTGTCCGATTAGCCACGATTTTCCTTTCCTTATATACATATATATTTATAGGAAGTTTTCTTGCGTATAGGCCATTTTGTAAAAACAAACATAAAATTTAAAAATTCACAACGTTTCGCACATTATACAATATTGTGCTTCTTCAGGCTTTCTTGGAATGTGCGCATTTACATGATCTAAAAATGCTGTCAAGCATTTTTAGATCATGTGTTTGGGATATATGTATTATAGTAATATGGGATAAGTAGAAAGGCAAACTTTACATTATTTTTATGGCTTTTGTTCCAGTTGTAATTTATTCTGCTATGGGAGCGTTGTTGTGGCTGATCCTTCTGATATCCTGGGTAACAGTGTTCCAGCTAAACAGATCAAATTGGGGTGAATTTGCAGATCAAATATCTTTTCTTATACCTTTAGGAACGCCTTAGTTGAAAAAAATAGTGTGACTTCTTCAGATATAATTTTTCTTTTTAAATTGTATTTTAATTGTGTTTTTAAAATGTTTTTTTTAACTTAAATTATTTATTTTTAGGAATGTAGACATCGAGATAATATTGATATCTGAAATGTAGCTAAATCTCCTTTTGGGTTTTCCATAACAATGAATGTAAATTAATTTATTATATTTTGAAATTTATGGTAAGACTAGAGAAAAGGACATTAAATGTCAAATTTTGACTTTTTATCTCTAAATATTAGGTGAAATGCTTAGATTTATTTGATTCTGGGTTTCTTTTCCTTGCTCTGACCAAGATGTTAATTTTCTGTCCAGCGTCTTATTATTTTAAGCCCTAGTTTGAACACTCAAAAATGTCACGTCTACATTCCTGTGTATTTTAAGAAGCTTTTAATCTAATATTTAACAAGTTCAGGTAAAAAGCGAAATTTCAAGCGGTAACCAGTAAACTAATTATGCAAATATATTAGGTACTATTAACTACTACCATTTGCAAGAACTTTAAATTAAAGAAGAGAGATGTATATATTTTTTCCGACCCTAAACATGTTTTCTAAAATTATTGAGATATTTTATTTTTTGCATTTACTCTTTAATTTATTAATTATGTATATTTTAAATACCAGTGTAATTTTATAAAGTACTAAATAGAAATAGATTTTGTTTTCATAAACCTTATATTTTGTCTCCTTAGTTATATGGGTTAAGGTGACAAAACTTCAGAACTAGCAATAAACAAATCTTGCTACACATAGTACAACCACATGAAAATCATTGGCCACTTTTTTGCCTCCCACCTATACTATTCACAGAAAATAGAAATTATTTCCGTTTTCTGTGATAACCTTTCAAATACTCCATTCACCATCACTTTAAGTCTCTTGGAAAGATTTACCATAGCTATTAGCTTGCTAGTTTTGCAATCATAAAATTTCAATACAGGGTCCTGCAATAGTGCGTCAGGCTTCCATAGCTCCTACACGAATTAAGTTAGGAATTTCATTCATATGGTGACTTATACTGTATTACAGGCTGCATTTTAGGAAAATATTTTCGCATATACAGGGCGGACCAAGAAAGTGTGATAACATAAAGTTGTATTTTTTTTAATGGGACACCCCGTGTTTTTTTGCATATTTAGGTTTGTATTAGTGTCCTTCATAATTGCCTAAAATTTTATTTAATTTGCTTCGGTACTTTAAGAGCAATAAATTAAAAACTAAAAAAAAAAGTTTTGCAGCCCTGGAAAAAAAGATAAAAAAAATCAATCTAAAAGCATTTTTTTACCACGGCATTGTGTGAGATTTATAACAAGGGTGCTAGAAACACCATGAATTTAATATTTTTTACCTATTTCATACAGGGTGTTCACAATAAGATTTTAAAAATGACACAGTTTAAACTAATTTTTCTCAAGTTTTTTAAATGGAACACCCTGTATATTATTTTACCATTTGATAAAGAATTTCAAAACAAATATTTTTTGTAATTGCAATTTATTTCAAATTCCAAACCGTTTTCAAAATATTTATCAAAAATCATAAATGTCGCTATTCGTAATAAAGTTTTATGAACAAAATAGCTAGGCGGCCATGGAAAAACAAGCATGTTTAGCAATTAAATACTTTTTGACATTATTTGTCACAAATGAGTAGGTGTACTTAAACAAATAATATTTTGTTCAAAAAATGAATTTTTCAAGGGAAGAGCTCATTGATATGGTTTTTGTATTGGGTGAGAGTGAGAAAAACTGTTTCCTCGCTAGTAGAAATTATGCAGCTCGGTTTCCGGAAAAGCGACACCCAGAAGCGTTAAGTTTTAGCAGACTTCTTGAGCGCTTTATTGAAACGGGAACCGTAGACTACAAAAAGGTGGAAAGAATAAAGACGGCACTAAATGAGGAAAATCAGTTAGCAGTTTTATTGACAGTTATTGAAAAGCCAAATATTAATCAAGAATGTGTGGGACAAGAAGTTGGAATAAGTGAGAGGTCAGTCCAAAGAATTTTGAAAAATCATCATTTTCATGCATACCACATTCAATTGCATCAGGCTCTGGGTGAATTGCGCCTCCAAGAAAATCTTTTTTTCTTTATGAACGTCCTTTTTTCCGACGAAGCAACTTTCCACAACACTGGATGTGTCAACAGACATAATTTTCATTATTATTCTGTCGAAAATCCAAGAATATTTCGGCAAATAGATCGCCAACAACGTTGGTCAATAAACGTTTGGGGAGGTATTGTTGGAGAACATGTGGTGGGCCCACATTTTTTTAATGGTCACCTTAACGGTCAAATGTATTTGGAATCTTTGGAAAACGACTTACCAGGATTGCTTCAGAATTTACCTCCAAACATCCAGGCACAACATATGTGGTTATAATAGGATGGAGCCCCAGCCCATTTTTCGCAACAAGTCAGAGCCCTGTTAAATAATGAGTACGAAAATCGCTGGATTGGAAGAGGAGGACCAGTTGGATGGCCTGCGAGGTCGCCCGACCTAACAAAACTTGATTTTTTTCTACGGGGGCATGTAAAAGACCTCGTTTATAGGGAACCTCCAACAACCAATCAAAACATGCGACATAGAATTATTGACGCGTTTGCCACAATTACACCTGCAATGCTCAGAAATGTGGAAAGGGCCTTTCAAGCGAGAATTGGTAAATGCCTTGAGCAAGATGGAAGACATTTCGAACATCTTTTAAAATAAAGTGCTTGTTTTTCCATGGCCGTCTAGCTATTTTGTGCATAAAACTTTATTACGAATAGCGACATTTATGATTTTTGATAAATATTTTGAAAACGGTTTGGAATTTGAAATAAATTGCAATTACAAAAAATATTTGTTTTGAAATTCTTCATCAAATGGTAAAATAATATACAGGGTGTTCCATTTAAAAAACTTGAGAAAAATTAGTTCAAAATGTGTCATTTTTAAAATCTTATTGTGAACACCCTGTATGAAATAGGTAAAAACTATTTAATTCATGGTGTTTCTAGCACCCTTGTTATAAATCTCACACAATGCCGTGGTAAAAAAAAAGGTTTTAGATTGATTTTTTTATCTTTTTTTCCAGGGCTGCAAAACTTTTTTTTTTAGTTTTTAATTTATTGCTCTTAAAGTACCGAAGCAAATTAAATAAAATTTTAGGCAATTATGAAGGACACTAATACAAACCTAAATATGCAAAAAAACACGGGGTGTGCCATTAAAAAAAATACAACTGTATGTTATCACACTTTCTTGGTCCGCCCTGTATATGCGAAAATATTTTCCTAAAATGCAGCCTGTAATACAGTATAAGTCACCATATGAATGAAATTCCTAACTTAATTCGTGTAGGAGCTATGGAAGCCTGACGCACTATTGCAGGACCCTGTATAAGATCGTTATTATTAAATCTTTTTATTAGCACCCAGCTAATATAGAAAACTTAAAACAATAAAACGTGAGTAGTAGTAGTAGTAGTAGCTGTCAATTCTGTATAAAACATAAATCTATAAAACAAACATTCTCCAAATAGTAATCTGTCCGTCTGACTCAAGATACAATTAAGTGTTTTTTCTTTCACTCAGGTATTATTTCAGTTTATTATAACTTTATAGTAGCTGAAGGCAGCGAATCGGGTGCCTAAACCTTTATGGTACCACCTCCTTTTCTGAGCTACTTTTATTTTTTGTTGTATACAAGTTAATTTTATTCCTTGTTTGATATGTATAAACAAATTCTCGAGTGACAAGTTTTTCAGTCAAATAGTTGGATGTCATCCCATTTTTTAACCTACTTCACAAGAGGAGGATATCAATTCGGTATGTATAGGGCGAGTTTTTAAATTTGGCGCTTAAATCCATCAATGCGTATTCTTCCTTTCTAATACATTAGAAAAATGACAAAACACAACTGATATCACCGAATTCAGAATGTCCTGAATTTAAAAACTCAATTTTTTTATGATGTTCGCGCATAATTCTTGAACGAATTCACCGATTTAGATGATTTTATTTTCCTAAATGTTTTTTTTGCTAAAGTGCGTGGAAATCTAAACAAATTGCAAAAAAACTGAAAAGGCGCAGCTAGGAATTATTTAAAAATGTTAACGTACATGTCATTTTCGGGCCTATTGAGGTCGGAATATCTATTAGTGTGTCATTTTTGGGGTTATCAGGGTCAAAAAATCTAATTTTATCTAGATATGTATAAAAAGGAACGGCTAGGAATACCTTTAGGAATGTTAACTGACATGTTATTTTCGGGGCTGTTGAGGTCAAAATACAATATCTAATTTTTTCTAACCAATGCTAAAAGGAATTTACGGTGGGGGTGGGGGATAGAAAGAATTAAAGGAGCGGCTGCGAATTTCTTACAATATGTTAACTAATAGGTCATTTTGGGGGTTACTGAGGTCAGAAAATCTAATATTGTCTAACGAATGTTAAATAAAGTAACGATGGGGGAGGGGGTAGAAGGAATAAAACTGAGCTTCTGGGAATTTCTCCAAAAATGTTAACTTATGGGTCATTTTCGGGGTTACTTAGGTCAGAAAATCTAATTATGTCTAACACATGTTAATAAGTATTGATGAAGTGGGGCAAGATGAAGATAGAGAAAAAGATAAAGCAGATGGGAACTGGATGGTCATTAAATTTGTCGTTTGATGAATATATTTCTTTATAATCTATTAATTTATATCTATTATCTATTTGTAATACACGAATTGCAAATATTACGTTGAAATTGTACCCAACAAATATTACAGTCGTATTCATAGTCGATCTCCAGGCGAATCGCCAGCGACTTCTCAACCAGCTCTTCGCCAGCGATGCGCAGTTGATGCGCGTATTATAATGGAGCGATGCTCCGTCTACGCAATGCATAACCGGAATATCCGGCGGGATGAAAGCTGGCGAATCTCCGAAGAATGACTATGAATGCGGGTGTTAATCAATCGGCGTCATTAAATCTGTCTTATCGTAATTTTAATGAATACAAGTATCTTCATAAGTATCTATCTATTTGTACTATAGTAATTGCAAATATTAACATTGAAATCATAACATACTATAACTGTTAATGAAACAGACAAAAGATCCTGAACAGACCTGCACCATCAATCTTCACTAATGGTTTGTTCGTTTGTGTTGCACGGAACTGCACTAACCCAAATTGATTTTTTATAATGGGTGTTTGCTACAAATAAAAAAATAGTGTGGGTTAGTGCAGTTTCGTGCATCACAAACCAACATATGTTAATTTGGCCAGCTTTGCTCAGGATATTTGCTCTTTTTCTTCTCTACTACTTACACGAAAAATTATTTTGCGACTAATTGACTTATACAGCGAATTACTTTACTTTATTTACGTTACAGCGAATTGCTGTATGGCTAATTGGTATGTTGATGTTGACTTATGACTGATTAATTTACTGCTTACTGGTTTATTACACGGGTTGACGTAAACCCGAAGAGTGCGACATAAACGTCCTTTAATAAGAGGCACAGAATTGAAGCACTCAAAATAAGCTTATTATTGATTCAAAACATGCTGGAGGACAATTATGGCACTCAAGAAAGTTCAAACTTCCTATTGATATTTATATTCTTGTTTTCTTCACCTTCATTAGCGCAACGAAATAAAACAAAATTGCAATATATGTATGTATACAATATTATAATTTATTTATAAAAATATTTATGTCCTTGTTATATTTACATTCAGTGGACTAATAACAATCAACAGTCACAGATTCAATTTTTCTAAATAAAATACTAGACACAGCGGCTGTACCAATATATGGACAAGCTGTACCTAGAGGACTTTAATGGAGACTTACAACAGCAGCTGAGTCAGACTGTCCTTAAATTTCCACTTTCTATTTATGAAGTCAAACCCATAATCTCATAATATGTAATAATAAAGTTAATTTTTGTGAAATTCAATTTACACAAATTACTTGTCACTTGTCACAATAAACAGCATACCTATTTGTAATTGTAACACAGGTGTCAATTTATTGCAACTGCTGCTCAAGGGGAAAGCGGAAAGGTTAAGACGGCTATTTTACAAAATTTTACAATATTATTATTAATTATGCTTGTATGCTACTGCATACAGGGTGTCCTAGCGAAAACTATCTACTCAACAATACGAAACACAATACAAAGTATTTGCACAGCGCAGGGGCCATATTTTGCCGTATTGGATGTTATATTGGACCCTCTCCAACTCATTTTTTATAACATTGTAACATACTCGCAGTAGGATTCCGTGCATTACAGAATTCCATTTGCAAAAACAAATTATATTTTTGCAACCGTTACTAAATGACTGGCAGATACTAATAAAACAATAGCTTCTGTCTATTATAGATATACAAAATCCAGTGTTAGGTGTGACACATTGCTTGAAAGGTTAGTGTGTAAGGAATTTAGCTGTTTTTTTTTTAAATTACATTTAATGATTGGCAATTATGGGCAAAAATTTACGTACACTAATATCTTTGTTCTAAATTTTAGCCAGACCTGCAATTGAAATAAAAGCCCTTTTTAACCGACTTCACGAGGAGGTTATCAATTTGACTCGTATGGGTCATTTTTTTTTATGTATGTTCACGCATAATGCTTGAATTGGTTCCATTTCAAGGGTTTTTTGCTGAAGTGAGTGGAAACCTAAAAAAATTGCGAAAAACTAAAAAACTCTTGAAATCGAAAATTTTTGCGTGTATACTTCGGAATGGGGGCACCCATTTCCATTTCAGGTTTTTACTGGTGAGACTACTAGGAATGTTTTGTTAAGAAAAAAATATTTTGTAATTTGCGATAAAAAATGAATTTTTTAATTGATCCACCTGGGAAAAAAATTAACACGCTTAGGTATTTTATTTATTAATTTTTCTAAACAAATTTTACATCATTTTGTCGACAATTCTTAAATGTTAAGAGAAATTTTTTATTTTATTTTCTCCGTTTCTTACTCTGATCATCTTTTAATAATAAAAATTCAAAGGGAAAATGTTATACTTCTAAAAGTATACCGGCGGTGGCTCGGTGGGTAGCGCCTGTACCTGGTTCGATTCTGGTACTGTACCATAAAATATAAAAAAAGTACAGGTCTGGGTGTTTCTGATCTTCAGTACGAATGAAGCGTGTGTATGGTGTAGGCGTATTGTATGCAAAGGTTGGTAGAGGGTAAGAGGGGTGGTGAAATCCTTATGGATGTTTGCAACATTGGGTGTGTGAGGCGGCTCTCCACATATTATACAAATCACGTCACATTAGTACTTAGTTCCAGATAATTATTCCAAATAATTATTAAAAATAATTAGTCCAAATAATCATTCTAAATAATTATTTCTAATAAATATTCCAAATAATTATTCCAATTAATTCCTCCAAAAACTTATTCCGAATAATTATTTCAATTAATTGTTCCAAATAATTATTCAGAGTAATTATTCGTAATAATGATTCCAAATTATTATTTCAAATAATTATTCCAAATAATTGTTTCAAACAATTATACAGAGTAGTTATTCGAAATGATTATTCATGAGTTTTGGGTTCTTGCTGTGGGTCTTCGGTGTCCAAAGTTGGTAACCAGCTTTGCAGCCGAGAAATCCCGAGTTGGATCCCACTTCGAGGGAGTAAAAACAACTGTCATCGTAAATTCGGCAGAATACTTCCCCCTCTGCAGACCTGTCTACATTTCTCTATTTTTTTATATATAAAGGTACGCTCTTTTAGAGTTATTTGAGGTTACGGGTTTCGATGGGACAGTCTATATACAGAGCAGCTAAAAAATAATGACCAAATCAAAAACACCTTTTGAAAGGATGTAACATCATAACCTCCGAGATCATAGCAATATATAAACTTATTTATTTCTTATACAGTGCATTTTTTTTTAAAGTGGACCATAGGGTTTCACATGTTAAATGTTTAATCCCATGTTAAATTAGAAGCGCAGAGATAAAACTTGACCTAGGTAAATTTAGAACCCTTAACGTCATAATACTTTGTCCAATATGCCGGAAAAGCTCCAAAAAGTACCCATAAATGCATTTAAAATTTTGACATAAGTTTTGAATGTCAGACAATGTATGTCGCCTTGACTTGGTACGAAAAGGTAAAAAACAATAGTACAAGGGGTGTAAAAACTAATGTTTTAAAAAATGCATTTTTAGGTATTTTTGGAGCTTTTATGGCATAATTGGCAAATTAATTTAATTTTAAGACTCTGAAATTTATCTATGTCAAGTTTTATCTCTGTACTGCTAATAGAACATGGGGTTAAAAATTTAACATGCTCCGTTTAAAAAAATGCACTATACAGTGCGACCTCGATAATCCGGACTAATTAAAACTGCGGTGATCCGGATTAGTAAATAATTCGGATTACTGAAGCGGGACAGTTTTTTATTGGAAACTGAAATATGTAATACAAAATAATTAGCAAATAGTACATATACATATTAACAAAAAAGTTATAGTCATTTGAATTTTTTTAAATTATATTTTAGGTTTAAAAAAATTCAAATGACGATAACTTTCTACTAACACATTTTTTTCTCTTAAAATTTAAGAATTGTCGACAAAATTATGTAAAATTTGTTTAGAAAAAGTAGTAAATAAAATATCTAAGCCTGTTAATTTTATTTACCCAGGTGGGTCAATTCAAAAATTCAACTTTTTTTCGCAAATTACAAAATATTTTTTTTTTCGCCAAAACATTCCTAGTAGGCCCACTATTAAAAAACCTAAACTTGGCGTGGGTCCCATAAGTAGCAACAGAGATATACAACTTTAAAATTTCACGGGCCGCGCCTAGTCAACACAAAGGCACGCACTGCTTATGTGAACGGCCAGACATCTGATCCGGCCAAATTTCGGAAGTTAGGGGAACCCCACACAATCGATTTTAGATATCGTTCATTAATTTGTATGAAGAAGTCTAGAATTTAATTACAAACGCAGGTCCGGATTAACGAGTACTATCAAATCCGGATTATAAAGTACACAATGCAATTGAAATGCTTGGCCGAATTACCGAAGAATCCGATCTACTAAAGCTCCGGATTATCGAGGTCGCACTGTATATAATGTTCTTGTTTTAAATTCTAGTGTATATTATAACTTATTTATATTATTACATAAATGTTTTCTATAACATTGAAATTAAAGTTTTTATCTGTTATACTCCAGTTACAGACTGTCTACGTACAGTTGCGACGCGCTGTAGAAGACAAAGGACAAGATACAAAATTGGTCGAGAAAACGATAGCAGTAAAAGCAAAGAAGGGAATGTTAGTTTATAAACTAATTTGACTGACAAAAAAAATTCTAAAGCCCCGAGTAGACAGGGCGAATTTACCAGGTACTTGTTTATGAATTTACTGATTTCCTCCCAAATAAGGGGCTTAGCTTAGCGCACAATTAATTCTAGTGGAAAGAAGCGTTTCACTAATTATATTTAAGTAAGACTTTTCATGAGAAACAATTATAAATGTAAGGACGGAGACAACCCCACTAGGAAGTAATCAAAATATTGGTCTATTAAGTCACTGCTGGTGTCATTCTAGTACTGAACCTTTTGGGATTCATGCAAGTCTGTATGCCAATACGCGAGTAGCTAATGAACTCGTCCTGCGTATTCGAGGCGTGAACAGGCTTAACCAGACTTAATGTCTTTTCCTTAAAACGCCAATTATCAATTATGTACGATCTACATAATCTGGGCGAGGCAAAGAACTTCTAGGACTAAGCCTTAGTCTTCATTTTGTTAAACAACCTTAAATTATTCTCAGTTTAAAAATACACTGGTTAAGGTAAGTAAAAAACACATTGTTGTTGGCCAGTTATTTGCTACCAAAATCCAAAGACTTCCGTGTGTGGATCAATAAAAAAGACATACAATTCATTAAAGAAAGCCAAATTTTATTTTATACCTTTGCTTTAAAACCTCACAAAAAGTACAAAATAAAACGATAATGAAATTATATTTTTTTAAGTGTCTGCACTGGAAGGTCATTAGATTTTCATAGCAAATAACTGGACAGCAACGATGGCAAGAAAAAAGAAAATAGTAATGGGAGCTTATGATTCGTCGTATCTATAAAATAAAAATTTACTAAACTACAAAAAAAATCAACGTTATTACTTATTATACACAAAAGTATTGAATTATTATTAAATAAAAAAAAATTAATAAACAAAAAGATACATACCATTTTCTTTGATTTATTAGAATAGAAAAGGTAAGACTTGGGTCAGGCGTCAAAATTTCTGGTTGTTACAATTTTTATACAGAGGCTTAAAATCTTTTTGCCATTCTTTATCATTTTTAATTATTTAACATAAGTATAAGGACCAGAAACAGTGTTTCTGCATTTAAAAGTATTTAGGTCAAGATCTATACAGGGCGTTCATTAATTATCCTTTAGGACCGCGGAAAGAGATTCTATTCATATAATTGAAAAAAAAAATGGGGGTCTGTAAATAGCTCGCTCTGCAAACAGCGTGTCGATTTTTGTTCAACTTTTTAAAATATTTACTGAACGATTCCAAATAATGAAATAAAAATTTGGGTGCTATTAGGATGATGCAGGTCGTTTTAATTTTTTATTCATCCAATGGCGGCGTCGCCAGTGTTTATTTCAAAGAAATTTTCAACGCCACGACCTTTCCTAGAATTTTCAGTTATTTTCCAAATAAAGAGACACGAAAAATTCCGGGTATTTATAATTTTTATTAGAGTTGCTGAATTATTTAATTCCTTTCTCCTGATAATTCTACACAAGCTTAACAATATCATGAAGCAGTGTGCTTCCAATTACTACATTTAAGACTACCCAAGTCCAGCTTTCCTTGCAATAATAAAAGAGAATATTTAAAAGTGGAATTCATTTGCTACTATTATTATATTATGTTTAGAAGAATTTAAGTACTATGTACATGTATTGTAAATGAGATATAACACATCTAGCCTAATTAAGTTTGAACTTTCATATGAATGAAAACTAGTCTTTGAATTAAACCTTTTTAGTAATCTCATTTGACAATCAATCATTAACAAAATACACTGTGCACCTTGTTAAGGTACCTCAGTTTACAAATTTAATATTTTAGTATAATGCAACAACATATCTCCCTAAAATCTCATTTTAGAGCTATAAAACCTGTGAAACAGGAAAAAATAATTTACACTGTTTCAGCAAAAAAGTTTTAGAACTAAAATGCATATTATTTGAGACGGCAATGAATTCTTCTTACAAAAATTTCGCTCTAAACAAAATTTAAGATAATTATCCCAAAAAACTGGAAGATAAATTTTAAAAAATGCTAGAAAAAAACTTAAAATTGTACCTGAATCTTTAAAACAAAGCATTTTAGAATATACGATTATATGAAATAAATCATCCAAGGAAATACACATTGAAACACCTACTAGACATTTATGACTACCCTGTATAAATCGCACTGGTTTAGATTTTAAAATGCTTTTGCAACTGACATTAAAATTAAAATTTTTTGCATGATTTTTGAGTTTATTCTCGCAGCTCATGTGACTAATCTTCTGATTTTGAATCTTCACTTTGAAAGTAAACAAACTTGATCGTATACGTTTCCCACTATGGTCTCCTTAATTCCTTTAGTTAATTAAATTAAAATTGTATTGTAAACTATTCTATCCTGATTCCTCTTCTTCGGTTTCTGCATTTTATTAGTTCATGCTTAACTAATCGGATCAAAAGTATTAAAGCGAAAATGTCCGATAATATTAGCATGTAGAATACGTTGTGCCATCCATAACTCGAGACGAAACCAGCTAAAAGGGGACCGACGGCAGCACCTACACATAAAAAACGAAGCAACTATTTTTATTTGAGTCATTTTTTTGCGTCGAAGCAACATCCACTTGAACACAAGGCCTTAACGCTAAAACGTGACGTCATCGTGCGAAGGCCTATAGAACGCAGTAGTATCTAAGGGTATTAAAGTATCTAGTATTTTAATATTAAAAATTAAAACAGATGGATGAATAACACCGAAAATAGTATTTTATGTAATAACTGAAATTTCTGTTTCATATATTATTAAATAAACCAAATGTGAAGTTTAAATCGCATTTGGAAGTAGAATTGCGTTAATATTGATTATAAATTATTAAGTATGAATATTGACAGGTGGATCATTAATTTTTTTTTATGTATATTACTCGGTAAGAATTTGGAATTTATTATGGTCCTATAGTCTTAATTCCCCTTACTCAAGTTCATTAAATAATGACATCTGTTACAGGGGCGTGAGGCCACTGTTTTATTTTATTCGGTTATTATTTATTAAAAAATAATAATAATACTTTTATACCGGTGCTCCTTTTATACCGATGCTACCGGTTAGATGTTGTCTCTAATGCAAATAGTTTTATTATAATTATAACAACTATATAATTACCTTTTTAAGGTATCATGAGTTTTGGTATTACCCTTACATATTTTTGTCACAGTCACTTTTAATTAGTATTAAATATTTGAGATACTATTAAGTAGAATAAGGGAAACGGTTTTTATGTTGTGAACATTACAACTTTTAAAATATAAAAGGTACTCTTTTATAACCTTTGAGCAAAAACGGTTATTAGGTTGATTTTTTATAGACTTGTAAGTAATTCAACAAAAAATCATTGTTTTGGATGAATATATAAAACGTTCATGTGTAGACGCGTCCGCAATTTAAGTTGCTCACAAAGAAAGTGTATTCCTTGCGCTAAAGCTTCATTTTCTATTCTTAAGTTCTCAAGCACATCCGACATAAATTTGAAAACAGGTGTAAATCTGTTTATATCTAATTATGTACTTTATCGCCATTGTTGAGATTGTCACTTTTCAGATTGTCTTTACTGGTATCCAAAGAAAAAGCCATTTTAGAGTTGTCAATCGCATTGAGTAAATTTTTTATTTCATCCAAACTGTTAGACACAAATGTTGTTTTTCGTTTATGGCCACACTTAACGACTGACCATGTAAATAAATCATTTTTACCACTGACCAAGTTAGTTAAGGGCCTGGCTATATTCGAGCTAGCCAGGTCTTCTTGCTGGACATTGTCGGAAACCGAAACACGCGGACTTTTGGACCATTAGTATAATTTCCAGAATACCTGGTTACACAACACTTATCAGGCATGATCACACACTAATTATATCAAGATTTTTTTTTAAATATCACAAATACATTATTACATTATAAAATATTCTTCAATCGTTTCCATAATTCCAGACACCTCGTGTACACAACTATTTTTTTTGAAAGTCTTTATTCTACCGTAATTTTGTAACGAAAAATAACTTTTTAAATTCATAGAATAAAAAAATTAACTTACCTATTGACCCAGTACCATCAATTATTGCGGTAACTGTAGCTAAGGCTTTTGAGTTGCCTTCTAAGCTATGATGTGTCCCTAGTTCTGCCGAAACTGCGGTAGTTATAAGTGCATATGGTCCATTGACTAATAAACCAACAATAAGAAGTAGTACCATATTTATTCCTATACTTAACATGCTGAGTTTCTGGTAAATAAACATCTGAAATAAAAGTAATATATAACATAAAAGCTTATTTAAGCAATATCAATGATTTTCATCTTGGACCGCGTCTGAAGAACAGACAACATTTTTACCAGAATCAAAATGAGACCTTATATCCATCGGTTCGAATAGAATGGGTAAGATATAGTGGCTCGCGCCAACTAGTTCACCCAGTGTTGCTCCAAAAATTTTCGGCTGCTAACACAAACCAATAAGTAGGTATATGTCGAATCCTATTCGAACCGATGGATATAAGGCCTCATTTTGATTGTGGTAAAAATGTTGTCTGTTCTTCAGACGCCCTGGGTCTGAGCCTGTCTGATGAAGGGTAAGGGCTCAGAAATCGCGATAGCAGGAGGGCACCCAGGCCAGAATTAAAAAAGTATATTTCCAATTATGAACCCTTCAATTTAGCCTAAAAAAAGGAGAAAGGCAAAATTTGAAAACTAGATTAACTGAAAGTCGATTACTTCGATTTTATACACTTACCATAGGAGCAGATATCATCAGCATACCAACACATGTGGTAGCTGGCATGTCACTTTTGTCACTGATTACACCAGCGACGATAGCGCCTGCTATGCCTCCAACATCGAAGAGCGTTGACAGATCGGCACTTAAAGTGGCACCCATTGTGGCTAAAGAATAAAATAATTCAACATATGAGAAGCAAAGAGAAGGGGGGGGGGGGGGCAAATTTTTGGAGTTATGTTGTCTTTCCATCCTAGTTTAGGTAAGTTAAACTACATGTACATCGATATTCTTTAGCTAAACTTCTTTTTGTTCTTTTTAAGCTAATTTTATTTAAGTACTAAAAAGGATTTGGCGGCATAGAGTTGTATCCGTAAACAATACCTATAACCAAATAATGTGCATTTTCAAATTTCAACTTAACTCTATTTCGTGAGGGAGGTTTTGTGCAAAGACCTTTGCAGATTTTTTTTGTTGGTGCGTATGTCAATAAATTTCTGGTTGGGTTGGGTAGAGATTTCTAAAAATATATTTGAAAACTTACTCGAAGCATTGATAAACAGCGGCAGCCAATATAAAAACGTATAACTAACCAGTTTGGCAAAAAATAATGAGAGAGAAAACTCTATCACACCAGGTATCCTAAGAGCTCCAAGGAAACCTATTGCTTGATCTTGGGAATCACTTGAGGTGTCTCCTAAAAGTCTGGATCGCTCTGTCACTCCCCTCCGTAAGATTTCCTGTAACAAATCACTGGAAGTTATGACACAACGGTTCATATGTAATTAAAGCATAAAACTTTCTGGACAGTCAACTGCAGGCTGCATGCACTGTTGCATTAATATATGCGGGACTTAAAGGACTAAAAGTAAGGGCAGAATAGGAAATTTTTTCCGGGCAACAGAATCTATAAACTGGATGGATGTGTATTTAGGTAAAAAAGAGCGGGAAAATGGGATGTTCGTAGATGGACAATGAATGGAACAAATGATTTCAGTAACACAAGCAGTCGGTCCTATTCCAGCCCATAGTAATTATTTACAACCAAAATTAGAGGAATACGCGAACCGACGTTCGAAAACAACGTCTGTGTGCCCATAAAAAGTGTCAGTCAGCGTCAAGACCAACAACCAATGGCCAAATAAGAGAGGCTTTTAGAGCCTAAGCTGGAAAAATATCTGTAAATAAATTACTGATGAGTCGCATGGCCTTCCAATGAATATAATCAAAGTTTGAGGGTGTGGGACTAATACCCCAGATTAGGGATTATCTGGGAGATGTAGATACAGAGTATACAGAGAGAAAGAAAAAAAAAGCATTTTCGAGTTCCATTGTAAAATTAATTGGGGATCCTATAAAAACGGTATGTTAGCTACAGCATTAGGACTGATATGAGGAAGAGAATATTGTAATCAAGAGTACTATCATCAGCATGCGTTATGGACATGATTGCTAGTAAAAAAGAGTTGGTGGTTAATGCAGAAAAGAAATAAGTTCTAACTGACTGTAGGGAAAAAAGAACACACAATATATACAATATAACAGCAACACTACAATACACATCATACACAGCAACCTAAAAAAGTACGTATGCAATGCTAAAATGTAAAAAGTGCTAAATACTTTTGTAGTTGAATCACTGACTAAAGTTCTTCTGTCGAAAATCAAATAGTATTTTATGCATAAAGTTTGTTGTACACCGCATTCCAATATTTTTTAGATTAACCGATCGTATCAATATACAGATTAACATACACTAAAGTTCCAGCCCGAGAAAAACAAATCGACGAGAAGCAACAAACGGGGCTTCCGCGCGAACGTTTTCTGAATGCGCACACTCCAGCTATGGTGTCCCGCTTGTCGGCTTGCTTTGATATTTTAATCTCCTAAAGCGTACATCAGTTTTAATCCGTTTGTAGCTGTAATTTCGCTCATATCGAATTATCAAATTGTTTTTAATAAAATGCGCTTATGTGATAGACATGGTTGGATATTCTTGTGCAGTTCCTGGATGTTTTTTAAAAACTGGCTCTGGAGTCAGTCTTTTTTCATTTCCACAAGACTGTCTAAGGTAAGTATGTACATACATTAAACATTGAATTATTAAATATATAGTTATTTTTATTTAATTATTCATTGAACCTGTGATTGAATTATCCAAACAGACAATTTGCACTTTACTAAATAGCAGGCAAATAATGAAATAATTTTTTTAATATGGCGGTAAACTTGCGACTGTTGATGTTTAACTGTTTGATTTTAATGTGTATAATTGTGTTTGGAATTTATTATTATTTATTTTTGTTTTAATCAATAATTTTTGTGTATAGCTTTGAAATGTTGTATTGTGTTAAATTACCGCGCATGCCTAAAGAAACTCCACTAGCTGAATAAACCAGTACTAGTGAAAAAAGAAGACGAGAGAACTGATTTAACGGCCATGGTGTAAAGTGCAAAACCGCATAGAAAAGGAAACATATTGGACACTGCCAAGGTAATGCATGTTTTAAGTGTGTTTATTTTGAATGTAAGAAAGAGGGGTCCCATTCAGCTTTGGGATCATCTATAGTCAGAACCAAGGTGAGTGGAGTTTCCGAATTTCTTAATCTTCCTTAATGTTTTTATTTTACTGAATTACTTCAATCAACAAACTTTGTAAAAAGAACCATCAAAGTACGCAACATTTTTTGTTCCTACCCTGCCGGATTATTTTCCACGTTTTGTGTAGTTCAGTAAATCGTAATTTCATATTGGTTTTAAATTTCGCCATGTTTAATTTTATTGCCGTTATAAGAATCGATCTAGCCCATTTTAAAATATGCTATCATTGTTAGTACCGCGCAAGGCAGCTTTTTCGGATGCATCTCATTGTGATTCCCGCAACTTTGTTCTCCATCTCTCTTACTACTATGTCTACTAAACTCTGTCGATCTCTGTTGTGTTACCAACAAATATAACAATAAGACTTAATGTCGTTATAAGTCATTTTGACATAATATTTTTTTCATAAATGTGTTTCTCCGTTATAATAAAAATAGATAAAGATTAGATTAGGGGCCTCATACTTCTGGGCTGACGAGGCCCAAAAAGGCCGAAACAATATATTGTCAACAGGATTGAGGTGTAAGTAAATTGTTTAAATCATTTTATGAGAATTTTTATTTTTTTACAATTCTGTATTTTAAAAGACTTCATTTTTCTTGCTGATTTATTAACTTCAATTTTTGCTATGTAAATTTAGATATTTATAGATGTTCATAAAGATTTTTTCTTTAATAAGCAATTAATGTCTAAAGTATTGTGTAGGAACAGATAAAGTTCTTTAAATACTAACGACATAGAATTTTTTCTTTGCCTTTTCAAATTGTTATATATTTACTTGCCAAAACTATTTGTGAGAGTAAAATTTTTTATGCCGTAAGATACGGTAATAAAGATTTGAAAAGTGATAAAAAAGATGGCATGAAGGCTTACTTACTATTTCATTTGTAAAATTTTCTACTGTATTATTTATCATTTGTAATGATTAATTTTTTGTTTATATTATAGACTTTAAAATAAAACCATCTTTTCATTACATTCGTTTTTATTATTATACCCTTCTTAGACGTAGATGGCTATACTTCTATAGTAAATTCAAAAAATAATTACAATAACGCATAAGCATATTGATATAAAGGCAAATAATTCAGTGTAAATTTTTAATGCGTTTAAAGTTGAAGGGCCTGAGTTTACTAAATACTTAGTAGACTTCACTAAAATACCATTGCCACACCCAATTCACGACTTACCACGTATGTGATCTCTAGATATATTAAATGTGTGGGAAAATATTGCTTGGATATTATGACAATTCTAATATTGACTATTTAATGTCAATTATTTTGCAGCAGTTTAATATTAGACCCTGTAAAAAATATTAACATGGCACAAAAAACCCTATATTCAGGTATATCGAATAAACTTTTGCCCTCTTACTAATACCATATCAATGGTTCAGCAGTGTTAGTAGGGACTCAGCCCGACGGACCCATTTTAACTTTCGTGCAGTGTTGTTATGGTGTCCCCAAGGTCACCGAAAATGGACCCAGCAAACTCAAAGGTTGCACAAAGCTGTCGCTTCTCGTTGGTTTGTTCTCGGTTCCAGCTAGAAAACCAGCTATACCTAGTATTTAAATAATGGCAACCCAAAACCACCAAGCAAAAAAATATATTATATAACAGCCGTTTTATTCATTTTTTTGCTAAAAACGTGTTTATTAAAAGTAGGAGGAACAAATATAATTATATCATATTTTATGAATCTGCTATTTTTTATTAGAGACTATACCATAATTTATAATTCTAGTTGTCTAGTTTGGCTATAAATTATACAGGGTGATGTCAGAAATTGATCCGATCTGACTGACTGTAGTAGATTTTCAGTGTTTACCTACTGTAGAAAATAATAATTTTAACTAACATGTCTGAGAAAACAATTCACTACAAATCGCAAAATTAAACCAAATCTTGTATTTAATCAAAACCAACTAACGCTGCAAAATCAAATCTGCTATGGAAAAACAAATAGAGTGCTTTGGGAACCAACGTAAACAGAAAGTGTCAAATAATAATTTTGGTTTGTTGTGCGTTTAGTTTATCTTTGACTTATAATGTCTTATAGTGCCGAAGAAAGATTGACTTTATATCAATGTTATCTCCAAAATAACAAGCGCATTGCACTTACTATTAGAGCATATCGTCAGAAGTATCCGGAAAGAAGAATACCAGAAAGATCAATATTGGGGCGAACTGAACGACACCTCGAACAGCATGGTGTTTTAAAATATGGTAAAAGAAATAAACCTAAAACTATCTTGGATGATGCAACGCAATTAAATATATGTTTGTATTTCGAAGAATTTACAGAAAATTCCACCAGAGATGCAGAAAAGGACTTAAATATTGCTAGAACTGATATCCACAGGACGCTGCAAATAAATAATTACAGGGCATTTAAGATGGCTAAATTTCAACACTTGGAACCAAACGATCATATTCTACGCTTGGAATATTGTAATTTAATGATGGACCGTCATTTTCGTGACGTCAATTTTTTTAACAATATTTGTTGGACGGATGAAGCGATCTTTACTACTTCAGGCATATTTAATAGAAATAATTCTCACTATCTATTGGTCTCAAGAAAACAAAAGAAACGTTAAAACTATACAACATCAAGGTCGTCGTAGTGTTCACTGCTGGTGTGCGATTTACAGGAATCAGATAATAGGTCCTATATTTATGGTTAACCATTTAAATGGTGCGGCGTACCTGGAGCTATTGACCAACAATATCAGACCATTACTAGAGATCAATGGTCACATAAATAATATTATTTACCAAATGGATGGAGCACCTTGCCATAACACCCTTCAAGTAGGAAATTATTTGGAAGAAAATTTTGCAGAGGTCATTGGGCCAAATGGAAATATTCGTTGGTCTCCGCGGAGTCCTGATTTGACCCCTCTGTCTCTCGAATAAGGGAAGAAATTGAAATTATCAACGAAAGTAATGCAGTAAGAGACGCCCTCAGAAAACTGGAAGTCATTTACACAACTTGTATTGCCCAGAATGGAGGGCATGTAGCACATTTACTTTAATTTTACGTTTTCTGTTTATGGTTTATTGGTACTTTCGTTATATGTATTTGTTTTGTTTGTTTTTATATATTAATTAATTTGTAATTAATTTCTTATAATGTTAAAATATTAAGTCGTCATTGGTTTGAAATGAAGTATTAAAGATTATTGTTATATCGAACATAGGTATTTTATTTTACAAATCAGTTTAGTTGATTATTTCCTTAGAAATTTTGGTCATGTTAGTTAAAATTGTATACTACAGTAGGTATATTATTGGAAATCTACTACACAACTAGAATTATAAATTATGGTATAGTCCCTAATAAAAAACTAGCAGATTCATAAAATATGAAATAGGTGCTTATATTTTTTCCTCCTACTTTTAATAAGCACGTTTTTAGCAAAAAAATTAATAAAACGGCTGTTATATCCTCAACCACGAGAGATACCTATAAGATATCTTACAGAAAGTCACTCTTATTTTTTGTGAGGAATCCATATCCGAAATAATATACAGGGTCTCACCTTTAACTTTTCAAAGTTGATGCCTGACCATGGAAAACTGAGTACCCTGTATACGTGAACGGTATATAATATAAAAGTTCCCTTAAAAACAATAATACTTTGTATTTAACTTTTTTTCCTAAATCGAATATCTTTCGAGATAAGGGGATAGAGGATCTTATATGGGACACCCTGTACATATCTGTCATATTTCTACATAACTTTTAACTATATAATTTTAAAAATAACTTTTTGCGTAAATTAAAATTTTTTCTTTTTCGTAAATTTTAAACATCCTTCATATGGAATTTAACACCCTTTTGGGCGTTAAAAGATGGGTAGGGGTGTTCAAAAACAAGAGTTGCTTGTGCCAACTTATACAATAAGTTCTCTCTTGGGTACAATACCCGTGAACGCACTATGTAGGTCTGTTACAAACAATATTTTTTTAAGTACTAGTAGTTACCCAAGTAACTACGTTATATTATAACTACAGTAACCATGTACGACGCTCGGTCTTCACTTTATGGAAATGTTGTACATAAATTTTTGATAATAAAAGCCTTTAATTCAACATTGTCAAGCTGAATTTATACCTTCTATAATGGTTCGGATTATTTCCGCTAGGAATCAGATGTCTCGTTTTTGACAAGCTGGTAGTGTTTAAAAAGGATAATTTCTGTCTCTTTCTGGTTAATTCTATTTCTAATGTCATCACTGTAATTTTTCTTGCTAGCAAGTTTACCAATCGGTCAAAAAACGGTACCAACACAAATTACGTTTACAAAAAATTTCGCAGGTAGAATATTCTTTCAACTAGGCAACACAAAACGAAAAAGCGCAATAAAAACAGCGTAAGAATAAAACATAAGGAAGATAAAATGGATAGCGTTATTCGAAAAGGAACCAAGCGACAAATTGTAATTATTTGAGTTATTGGCGCTAAGCGACTCCTGAAACCCTAAATTAGATATTTGAAAAAGACTCAAGTGCCAGAATGTTAACAGAGTCCTCTGGTGATGAGAGAACCAAGCGACACCAAAGAAATACAGCTATGCGAATTTATCGAAAAGGAACCAAGTCTATGTCACGTGGTTCCTTTTCTAGTTTTACGTACGTTCTGTCGTGCTGTTTTATGACCAATTTTTTTACGTTAATAAACGCATCCTGTGCAAGAATCAGTTTCAAAAATGGGCGACAGAGCTAAGAAATTACTATCCTTGGCTTTGGAAAATTCCATGATTCTTTACTGTAAATTTTCAAATAGAACCAACCGCCAAAAAAATCAAACTCCAGCTGTAACTACGGAATTTTTCTTTTACTAATTGCCAAAAAGTTAAGCAAGGTATATACTACCAAATGTGACTTAAACATTTTTGTCATTTACAATGTAATACTTTTAACCAAAGGGAATCTTTACACCGTATTTACTCCAAACTGTTAAAACGTCGCTTGGTTCCTTTTCGAATAACGCTATCCAAATAGTGCATAGTTTGCGATTTGCAAGTTTAAAGCAAGGAGTTTGTTGCTTTAAAAGATAACTTGATGGGGAATAAAACTATGACAAGTGAAGTTTTGTTAGGTTCTATGTCAACCTGGCCGTAGCTCTTAGGCTTCGCAATAACCTTATGCCAGTTAAAACCCCATAATTATTCTACCCTAAACGTTTATAACAAAGACGTTTTCAAAACGTTAACAGGTTTTTCTGAAAAAAAAAAACAAGTTATTTCTTTTTAATATTGTTTACAATACGTTTTACCCTAACAATATTGTTAGAGTAGGGCAAATTGGATCAAAATAAAAAATTAGTCTATGTGCAATAACACCGGGCGCGGGGAGGGAGACGTAATAATGTAAACAATTAGAATGCTCGTTTTTGTAGGAATCGGCAACAACGATTCGCTCCACGCAGCAGCAAAAATTTTAGTAGCGAATTATATACCAATGCCGATAAATAAGGGAAGACGAAACATACATTATTGTTATCGGAATACGCCGCCTAATATGAATTATACATGGCAGCGCGGTATAGGTAATATAATTTGAATTATAACTCGATTATGAAAATAATTCATAACCTAATAATCCTAATTTTAAAATAATACGATTCTGCCCACCACTAGTTTTGATCCGATTGTCCTTCTACTGTCTACCACACATTTAATAACATAAAGCCAGTGTAAAAAATAGTTTGAAATCGGATAATTTAGTGTTTTAATTGTATGTCGAAGACACTGCGGTGTGCAAGTATAAATTAGTATCAATGCTAAAAATTCCAAAAGCTAAAAACACCCAAATAAAAATATAGTCACTTACGCGGTTGCTTGCATTGATCGCATAACGCGAAGGACCGCCCTGGAAGATAGAAGAATAAGAAATGTATGAACTTTTAAAGCGAGAGTTTTGTTCTCAAAGGAAGCGTGTTCATGTGAATTGTGATTCGTACTAATAAAATTGTTATCGTAAACGTGTCCCAAACTTTGGCTATTTCTTGAAGATATTACTAGATTTAATAACGCAAAAATAGTTTGTTTTTTGCTGCTGTTCGTTTGCGCCGAGTTTGTGCTTTATAAGCTGCAAATATTTGTCTCGTCTCTCCTAAGTATCTACGGAAACTATGATCTGATTAACCCAATCATCTATTGACAATTTCTCTACCTTTATTTAATAGACGCAAATAAAAAAAAGGATACCGTATCAGCTGATAATCAAGGTAATCCGATGCCGGCTGTTGATTGGTTAAAAAATCGTGATTCCCCAAATATGGACCGTGAAAATAGTTTTTCACGGTCCATTTTTTTTAAAGCGATGTGACTTTTCTTATTTTTTTTAGCACGGATGCTAAATTATATCGGGTACAAGAAAATAGTGGCTTACCCTTATAACTTTTTGTTGGACAAGGTATCAAAACAAAATTTTAGGTTGTCAAACGAGGCATAGTTTTTTTTAATGCAACCATGCCTCATTTGTCACTTTTTGACAACTGAAGTTGTATGTTTTGAATTTTTATTTTTAAATCTAGAGCTCTTTGGATTACATAAAATGTTTATTTTCTGAATAAGCTTGGGAAAAACACAATTTTTCTTTTGGACTACGTTTAAAAAATAACAAAACATTTTTCTTTAAAAGTAGTCCTTTTCATCGGGTTAAAAAGAAAGCCTATTTTTAATAAGTCGTGTGTTGCCCACAGTTAATAAAAAATAAAAACTTTTAAGTAAGCCACAGCCGACTGGATTAATAAATAAAATTTTTATTAAATGACACTTTGATATCATAAAGTGGCAAATAATGAGTAGTTGTATTTAACATATCAAGCTAAACCAAAATAAGTAAAAATATACATGGTATCGAAAATGAAACAGGAGTTGGCAACACCATCACAGTCGAAAAATTCGAAACTATGCTCCATTTGACTATCTAAAATTTTGTGAGTTGATCCACACTCTGGTGGCACCCGGTATATAGTTAATTTTGATTTCCAAAACTACATACTACATATTCAGTTAACTGCCCTTGAAACACGGGACAAACTGTAAAAAATTGTTTTATTGTGTGTATGACATTTGTAGACGCAGCACTACGCAAATCCCTTTTTCATACGAACACGCTTCCAATGTAAGAAAGCGGTAAACATTTGCACTTACTTGTTCTCCTATAACAATTCCTGAATCATCAACTTCCGAACTCGATCTTCTTGAAGTTGAGCCGGATTCGGTGTTCGCCACTTGATTATTCAGCGGTCTATACACCTTCTAAACAAAAACCAACTTTCAACTTTTTAACTATGTACTTTATCCTGTCAACTATTATCTAAAATTTTAACCAAGGTCATGATCTACGTGTCCAATTTTTTGGGTTTGGGTGTGCAGTTTTAAAGGAAAACTGCAAAATGAAATTTTGATTTCTTTAACGTCTGAAAATCATCGTGTTTTATAGCAAATAACTGTTTAGTTATTAGTTAGTTAACAACAATGTATTAGAAGAAAGGGAAATGGTCGCTGGATACTACTGCTCTTAAAAGTTATTAATAATTTAACAGATGAGTAGGTGTGTATTCTTGTAAATATCTTACCCCTGCGTCCACTCTTGTCTCCATAGAAGTAAAGCCTACGTCACTGGGGTTAACAACCAAAAACAAGAACAAAACAAATCCTATTAACCCAATTATTAGTCCCGGTACAATAAAAGAAAGTGACCAGTCGGACTCTACATATTCAGCTGCGATAACAGATCCTAGAAAAAAAAAAGAACACGAATGACAACCTCTATGATTTTTATACAAAGTGTTCTAGAAGTCATATACTGAAATCACTGAGTCCTCTAATAAAAATAAGAATTAAATATTATATAAGTAAGGGTTCATAAATTCCTCCTTCCCGAGATACAGCAAGTCAAAAGACAATTTTCCTTTTCAAATTTTCTAATTACTCTAAAATGATTAAATTAAATTATATGTGCTATTAGGTTGCACTATTAGTGTAAGCAATTTAGTGTTTGCAATTTAGTGACAAAATGTCCAAAAAAAGAGGTTCAAAATATAAATTAGGAATGTTTGTATACCTAATATATTTCCTATACTAGTATGCGAATTCCACAACCCAAAAATTAGCCCACGTTTAGATTTACCAAACCAATTGCTCATCACAGTTACTACACCAGGCCATCCAGTGGTTTGAGCGATTCCAGCCAAACCCTAAAAATATGCATAAAGCTTTCACAACTACGCTACACAGAAAACTACATCATGAGAATATGTTAGGTTAATTCAATATAAAAGTATATATACAAATAAAAATCGTGACATGAAAATCCGTCATCTCTATTGGAAGTGTGCTAAATAAAATAGGGAGTATTAAAAGACCAGTTGTATGGGGCGATTGATAAGTGGGATTAAACATCTTGTATGAAAAAATAATTCGACGTCCTTACTCGGATTAAGGCGATCTCGAAAGTATGTTTATTTTTAAGATTTTCTTGTAATTTGTGCTAAATTGTCTTTACACCCCTCGCCACAGGAATTATTGTATTCGTGAAAAAATCACCTCTCGCTATTGGCTTGTCACACATTTTGGGGTGTCTAGATCACGAAAAACATGATTTCCCATTACCGTCGGTCTTTCTGTTTGCGCGAAAATTTAAAAACCACTTGACTAGATAAAATGAAATTTTGCATACAAATGCATTTTTGATCCCCCTAATACAAGGACAACTTAAAAAAATCAAATTTTGTCTGTTTTTGTTCTAATTGAAGCACAATATATCCGAGACAAATATTACTTATTCACTGGTTGTTATTTACTTTAGTAGGTTGTTATTTTTTATGAAATCGGATGTGTTGTCATGTGATCATAAAAACCCATTAATTTTGCAATAACTCTAGAACATTAGCTTAAATGAAATACTATATACAACTGGAGATTTTAAGTAAGTAAAAAATGAAGTTCTGAGATCTTATACAGGGAATTTAAAAACATAAATATATTCTCTTATTTTTTCTGTGAATGGGTTTAATTTTAGTGGATTTGCGGACACGGCTTCTTTGTTCGTAAACTAGATGCACATTTTATCCTACATAGGTACAGAGTAAACAAATATATAGTTTTTACTTTTCTCGCTAGAGGAAGTAGGAAATATTGCATTCGTGAAAAAATCAGCGCTTTAGATCGTCACGCTTTTGAATCTCTAGATTACACATGGTTTCCCATGGTCTGTCCGTTGATGCGAAAACTTAAAATCTACTTGAATTTTAGTCTAGAAACCGGCTACATTTATGTTGAAGTATATACACGGTGGCCATCTTCGGTACCGTACCGTACAGTCGGTTGGTAACCAAATACATCATGGGGTAGCGCGAAACCAAGGGGGGGTGCAAGCTCTGGGCGTCGTATTACTGAAGACCGCGGTTCGGAGCCCACGTTAATCTGTAGGTCCCGGGGCCAATACACTAGCTTGTAGTGCCAACGTAATGCAAAATATCTTTAACTTTTTGGGGATTTTAGGTGAATAATGAAATTTTTATACAGATTGGGAGAAAAATAATATTCTGAATATTTTTACTATGAATGGGTTAGATTTTATTGTAATAAATAATATTAATTTATAATATAAGGATCTATGAATGGGTTAGATTTTATTGTAATAAATAATATTAATTTATAATATAAGGATCAAGTAGTAAAAAAAAAACAAATTTGTAGTTTACAAATACATATATTTCAAATAAGACTGTAATTTCCGTTATTACCAAGCACAAGCTTCTCAGCATACCTACTCACTAGCAAAGACCTCCATATCTGGCGAATGTGGTGACTTCAGTGCTTCAGTGTTAATACACGTTTTCTACTCTAGCTAAGTAAAGCTTTCGCTTTATAGTAGTCCTAGGAACCCAAGCCCAAAATGACGCTTCATCAAAAAAAATTATGTTGCTCCAGTCGTGATCAATATTGTCTCGTACCCAACTCAGTCGCTTTTCAATGAGTTTTGCAGACAGTAAAGGGTTTTGTAGTGTGGTTCTGTAAGCGATATTGCTTTCACTTGTTCTCCCTTTTATTGTCATTATCCTAATGTCTATTACGTTTTTCTTAAGAATTGTCTGTGCTTGATGCAGTTCTAATGTCGGATTTTTTTCAAATAACTTACAAATGTTGAATCTTTCTTTTTAGTAGTCCTTTGAGTTTTACCGCTATCTTGAAAGTCATCAACGTTTTTCACTTGTTTGTAACGCACGATCCGAACGAACTCATCTGATTTTTTCATATAACGAGCCGCTGCTGCAAAACTTAATTTAGGTCCCTTGGGGTGGGTACACAGAAAGACTGCTTCAAAAATTTTACAGTACCCACGACCCAAATTACAAAACTAGCGATCCCCACCACGACTGTAACTAGACTGGTTCTTTATCGGTACTGAGGATTAACTTTCCCCACCCTCTATTAATTTGTGAAGGGATTAATCTAATCCCTCTCGCACCTTCCAAAAACTCGAGTCAACGCTCGTGTGTTAATGACTGTATATTACAATATTGTATATTACAATTTCATTTACTAGAACGAAATAGTGTGCATTTTCAAATTTTAGTATACACTGTTATAAGAAATGTGCTTAATTTAATTTTTTAGTAGTGTCTCAGAATGTCAACTTTTTTTTTCAACTTTTCTACGTACAGCTTAGTCAAGTAGTAAATTTAAATATAATCGAACGTTAACCATCAATTTAACATTTTCATTTAGTAAAGTACGATAACAACATAACAATAATAGTAAATAAACATTTCGTGTGTAGAGGTAACTTATTAAGAAAGTTAAAATCTCTGTCTTTCTTCAACATAATTTGTTTTCATGATTTCTTCAGAAGAACTAGTCTTTATCATTCTTTCAGTGGCTATTCCCAAAACAAGAAGGGCGTTGCTCTAGAAGTTCAGAGCGTTCCTTTCGCTGTTTTATACCAGGAGTGTCCAGAATACGTCATCTCTTACCTCCTGAAAAGCCTTCCCTTCCGATACTTTAAACGGCAACTATCTTTCTCCAGATACCCACGGTAGGCTTGGAATTTATGTGGCTTTACAGATAAAAACTGTCGTCGTTAGTCTAGTAGTTGGTAGGCCGCTGGTGTAGACCTGACTTGATTCTTTTAATGGAAACCTTCACAACTACAAAAAGTCTAAAACCTTTTCTTTTGCTCTCTTTCTCCTTGTTGATTGTCAGTTAATCCGGAAATTTTTGATTTTTATGGGAGCCGTTGCATATATTCATTTTGTTGGACATTTAGCGATTATTGCCTAATTAAGTGGATTATCAGTAATTATACAAAATTTGTGTTATCAGGTACTATTATTTTTATGATTTACTTACAATTATGTTCAAGATACGGTAATAAATTATTAAAATATTTTCATTTTATCATACACATTCTATTAATAAGTTAAACTTCATTCTAAAAAAAACTAATAATATTTGAGATATCTCTGCGCTTAAATATATCATATAGTTAGGGACGTCGGTAGCCTTCACGATCGGGAGAAAGACAGGTAACAAGAAATCAATAAAGTACGTTTGTTATGGTCGAGCTGGGACCTACGAGAATGGGATGAAAAGTTTCCGGCTTGACTCAGAGAGAGCGCAATTGATCGTAATATTAACATGTGTTAACTCTGCGTTACCACAGTTTAAAGACAGTTTAAAGAATATATATCAGTTGCTTCACTCCGTCGAAAATTCAAAACTACCTACCCCTTGCATCGCCTGACCGATAGACTAGCAGCAGTGTATTGACGTCAGTCGAACAGTACAGAGTAGACCAGTAAGAGCGGAAAATTAAATTACGGCACAGTTTATAGGGTGTCTTGCAAAAGTTATTATAAAATGTCCGGTAATAATATTTGTTCGGTGGACGGCTGCGAAAGTCGAGTGAAAGGCGATGGTGAACTATCGTTTTTTAGATGTCCAAAAGAGAAAGGAAGGTAGGAAATTATTTTAAGAAAGCAATTGGTAGCCAACTAATCAACGAATTTTTAAAAATTTGTTTTATTCATCCTTGTAAATACTTCCCTATAGATTACATTTTAAGATTATATACAAGGGTTCGTATTTACTATACACTAAAATGTATTAACAGTGATATGAAAACAATTAAATTAAATAAGGGTAATATTAAATTAAATATATTAAAACATTTGTAATGGAAACAAACCTGGTCAAAAATATAAATATGTTTTAGGTATTTTTTCGTAATACGTACTCATATGTTTTTAGGATAAAATAAATACTTAAACCAATATTAGCAACTGTATCCTAAGAAACTTAATTTCGCGTCTCATCCTGATAAACACTTATATTTACAAAATTTACTTGCTCCATTCCGAAGGCATATTTATTTTTTAGTGATCAGTACATTACTTGTATAACGGCTTGCCGCTTTTTCACTTGTGTTATTATACCAAATAGGCAGTGGCGGCTGGTGAAATTTCGAAGTTGTATATCTCTGTTCCTACTTACAGAACCCGAACCAAATTTAAGGGTTTTAATAGTGAGCCCACTGGGAATGTTTTTGTAAAGAAAAAAATCATTTTGTAATTTGCGAAAAAAAGTTAAATTTTTGGTGTGCCCCTCCTAGGAAAAAAATGAAAACGTCTAGGTATTTTATTTATTCTTTTTTCTAAACAAATTTTACATCATTCTGTCGACAGTTTTTAAATTTTGAGAGAAAAAAAGGTGTTAGTAGAAAGTTATAATCATTTGAATTTTTTTAAGCCTAAAATAAAATTTAAGAAAAAATTCAAATGACTATAACTTTCTACTAACTCCTCTTTCTCTCTCAAAATTTAAAAACTTTCGACAGAATGATGTAAAATTTGTTTACAAAAAAGAATAAATAAAATACCTAGACGCTTTCATTTTTTTCCTAGGAGGGGCACACCAAACATTTAACTTTTTTTCGCAAATTACAAAATGTTTTTTTTCTTTACCAAAATATTCCCAGTGGCCTCACTATTAAAACCCGTAAATTTGGTTCGGGTCCTGTAAGTAGGAACAGAGATATACAACTTTGAAATTTCACCAGTCGCCACTGCAAATAGGTACTTTTATTTTTTTTTTTTAGATTAGTCTTTTTTGCGAATACTTGAAGTAGTTCAAGAAAGCACCTACCTATCTAAAAATGTGTGTTTTTTGATATGTTGTATATACAGGGTGGTGCAACCAAGATGGGGTGGACGATTGTGAAAAAAACGGTGAGGAATTTCGAATTTTTTTTTTTGGATATTATCGATAGTCAAACACGCTATGTTTTAAAATTATAGCCATAATGCAGGGTGGTCCGAAAAACTCGTGGCGAACCAAACTTGTATTTTTTTAAATGGGACACCCTGTATATAATTGTTCCAATTGATTCTCCTGTTCGTTACGATCATTTTGATATAGGGTTTATTGAGTCTAAAACTTATAGCAAGGGAATGGGACGCGGTTAAAGTTGAAAAAATGCTCACAGTTCGGCCCTTTTTTAAAAAAATCTGAAACAGGTATGGAAAAACCAAATATTCCATAAAACGTTACATAAAAAAATAAAAATTTTTAGCAATTCCTCACCGTTTACTCACAATCGTCCACCCCATCTTGGTTGCACCACCATGTATTATGACTTGTTTAGAATTTGTTAATTTGTTTTTGTTTACTGTACCTTATTGTCGTTAAAATAGTAATATAAAAAGTTGTTTTTAAAACAAACATTACAATTTTGCGTCCTCCCCCCCACCCTCCTGGATTCGTTGCCGATTTTGTTTTGTATTTATCTGTATAGTTACCAATTTCCAAAAGTGTTTCATTTTTTTACCTCGATAAGGTAATATCTTTTTGTATTTTTTTAAATGGTTGTAAACCTACCTAACATTTTTAAATTGATAATTTATATTTCACTAATTATATGCATACCTGTTTTTTATTAAATTAAACTAATTTGCTTAAAACTACACATAGAAAAATTTGTTTATACAAATTAAAAATCTCATGCTGCACTTTTGGAAAACCCCAGATATACAAATATTCCACATGCGAAAACAAACTATCTTTAATAAGCCCCCGTAACAACGGGGTTTTACGACCGACGCAGGTGGGCAGCGGCACGCTTGTGATCTCGATACATCAAGGTTCCGACGGAGAGTGAAGTAACTATTATATATTCTGCAAACTTTGGCGTTAGTATACCTTTAAAGTTTCAAGACAGTGCATTAAGCAGCTTGCATTTTATAATCGTTACAGTTTCTGAAGTTTTACGTTTTGTAATCGATGCAAAAAATTGAAATCCGTGCTGTAGGTAATAAGATATTTCTATATTAAAAGTTTATCGCCTATAGAGATTAACGCTGAGCGTGACCCTACTTTATGTGAGTTAGCTCCTTTCATTGATCTTACGGGAACTTTTCGATAGGATTTATTATACTATAAAAATAAATGTTTAACAAAACTTGGTTACTTAAATTTGGCGATACTAGCATTTATTGATATTTATGTAAATTTTGTATTTAACTTTGCACTACTTTCTTCTGATTTCTGCTGCACATGAAAAAATTTTGTCTGGGACACTTGCAGCGGCATTTTTGCATATTCGCACAAATTAAATTTAGACCTTAGAGTAGTTCTTGAGAAATCGTATTGATTAATGAAAAGAATTACACACACATTACACTATAATCAAGAAACAAACTATATGGAAACAAATAATATATCTATTGCCATCATGGATAAACGATTCCGGTTGGGTACGGTGAGTATAAGCAACTCAATCTACACTCGATGATGTTCTTAAATTCAATTTTTTTGCTCCAAATTCTTGACAGGCACGTGAATAATTGTGTAAACGATTACGTCCCTGTCAAAAATTCCGACCAAAAAGAAAAAAAGATTAAATTTAAGAACTTAGCGCAAAACAGTGACACGTGGTTTAGATATCATCCGACGTCACTTGACAACGCCCAAAAGTGGCGGCTTATTAAATTATAAGTAAAATTGTAGTTAAATTATCCTAGTAATTTTCTTCAAAATGATATTATGTTTGTAATGACTTACTTAAAAAATTTATGGAATAAAAAATACAGGCATATTCCCTATTTAATTTAAATACAATCATGGCTCCCAGACTATTTATCCAGGTTTAAGTGTTCTCGCTTCATATATAACCTAGGATTAAACGTTCTATTACAAATATGTATGTATAATTTAAGCATTTTCATTAAAAATAGTTTTAATCTGACACGAATGCCTTGAAAAAAGATAAGAAACAAAATCATTAATTAGCTTGAAATTAATTTTAAATATTTGTTCATTTGTATGATGATAAAGCAAACAGCAGTTTGAAATAATTAGTATTAACGATTGACTAAAATTAATGCTTTACTTATAATTCCACCAAACGATAAGCTTAACATGCAAAGATTTAATTACCGAAGTTCAATAACTGCTTAACAGAAAAATACTCTGCATTCAGATTATATTTTTACATGGCTCGACACCGGAAACACTTCCGGTTAAATAGATGCAGGGTTAACACCTTAAGTAATTTATATTAAGTGATAAGTCGTAAAGTTTTTAGACTAAAACTGCGTCTTGATCAGATCGTGCCTTTATCGAATGACCTTTTCTTAGGGTCGCACTGGCCCGATTCATTTTGGGAATAAAAAACTTTAAAAATCTATTAATTGGGTATTATGACATTCTACTGTTGAGGAAAAATTACTTAATATTTAAGAAAAATAAAGAAAGTCACAGTGTTAGAAAGTACAAAAATAAAACAAATCCCGAAGAGAAAATTTTCTGTGCATTGTGTTACTTTTAATTATAAAAAAAAGGATGCCTGACCCTATTCTTTTTTTATCTGAGTCAGCCTACGTAGATTTCAAGCCTAAGTACTAACGCACCGTGGGCATCTGAAAAGAAGAAAAGTGTAATCTACTGACATGGGATTTAAAGGACTGGCGGTTTGGAGGGGAAGGAAAAACATCTGCTGGCAATTTGTTCCATCATCGGGAGACCCTAGGTATAAATGAGCGAGAGATCGGATGTTCTAGGCTTTTGTAGCTGGTCAGTAAAGGAATGCGAAGGTAACGCGCCTATTGTTGCTCTGTTAGGAACAGTCAAGGGGGGAATTATAGCGGCTAGTTCTTCAGAGCAAAATCCGTGATAGTATCGGTAAAAAGAGATTCCCAACAGCGCGGCCATGAGCGAGAGAAGGTAGTCTCTTGCGAGAACCGGGTCATTGACGAGTCGAATGGCTGTTTTCGATAGAATCAAGGATGTTAAGTGTCGAAGGTGTGGATTTTATCTTTCATAATTTGTATTAATACTCCCCTTAACATATTTATCTAAAAAAACTACAGTAAATCATCTTAGACACAGCAGTTATTTTTAAAATCATTATCTACTCATAGTTTTTCCGAGAGCTTTTCTCGCTTATGTTTTTAACCTTATTAACGCATAATTTGCCAAAATACAAGTTTAAATATTTAAATAACGATGGTCTAAAGTGCATTTAGACCGGAACCGGTAACGTGTCCCCTTATTATTCTTCACACAAAAATATTAAACAAACATACCTGGAAAACAATATAATACCATATATTATGTATTCCATAACTCTTTCCAATGCCAAATAGGTAGCTAAAAATACCCGAGAACAACATTCCCAAACTTAGGAAATACCTCAAGTTTACTCTTTCGGCGATAAAACCGGATACAAACATGGACACGGCATAACAGAAAAGAAAGGCAGAGTCCAGCTCTCCTAACATCTGAGATGCCATACTGTCGGATCCATCTAAAACAACAAAAAATAATGTTTTTTATTATCTAAAGCGGGTTACACCCAGTCATGCACGTATTAAGATTTACCTGAACAGGCCTAGGCTCGCGCGGTAGTACGACGTGTGTGTGATGTCGAGCGGCGCGTTCTGGCCAATGCGCGGCATGCGCTGCAGCGTTCAGCCTTTGATTTTTCTAACATTTCTTAACTGATGTGTTTTTACAGAACTAGCTTTCGCACTTGCTCGCACCCGTGCCGGTCCAGGTAACTCTTGCATCACTCTGTGTAGCCCGGCTAAGAATAATACTACTAAGTTTTGTACTATGGATTTGTCAGTTTTTTCGCTATTTTATAAAGGAAACGACAAGTTTAAGTATGTATTTGAAACATTTGCACAAAATAGATAATAACCAGAAGGCTATCTCCGCTCCAGTGATCGCCGCCTGCTCGTGGCCTTCGAGCGCATCTAACCCGATATTCTAGCCCGAAACTGCCAGTGCAGTAGCGACTTTCACGTCAAGAGGTATCAAAAGCACGCTGTAGGATGGTGTGAATAAATTCTATAGATTTCCGCAAGAGGTTGAAAGGTGATATAATACATATGTAGGTAAAGTACAGAGTGTTCCAAATTAATTGTTACTACGGGATATTCCAGTAACTGTTAGACATAGGTAGTTGCCGTTTTCGTGATATTCGTTTCGGAGACACAGAATTATTAATTTTAAATAAAAAAGTTAATAGGGGTGTAACAATATAGCCTTGTACAATCGACTCTCGAAATAATCACACGCTTTCTTAAAATACTGTGTATAATATATTTACATAAAGCTATAAAATTAGAAATCTAAGGACAAATTCTAATTATAATAAAATGACCATATCTGAAAATATAAATTTCAATTTTAAACTGTAAAAACGGTAAAGATAGCTAATAAAGGCAATTGTTAATTGGAATATTAGATTTATATGCTTCTTTATCTTCAGTAAACATTTCCGAAAATTCCTAATTGTAAAACGATAAGACAGGTAATAAAGGCTTGGGGTAATTGCAATATGTAATAGGTTACGGCGGAGGTTAACTCGGTGCAAAAATGTCTCCTTTACCTGCTTTCACAAAAGGGTCTTTTAATCGTCGAGGTATATTGGGCGGGAGCTTCCCTTCAGGTAGTTAAATGCAATATAATATGTAATTGATAATATTCCGAGAAAGTATAGATAATGCTTTGGCATTTTGATTCGGTTTCAGTAATAAAAAGTGGACGTGGAAAAAATTTGCTTGTCTTCGAAAATTTTATGTTTTCAAAAGACAAGAGTTTCAAAATGTGGAGAAATTTCCATGTGGTGTATCCAGAAAGGGTTAAACTGTAAAGCCAAAGTTTATGCTGTTGGTCCTGACAACGTAATCTTAAGAAACGATGGCGCTCACAATTATGAGGCACATGAACAAAAATTAAATAGAAAAACTGTTTCTAATGCGTGTAGAAGGAAAGCTGAAGAAGACATATCCGAAAGGCCTTCTAAAATTAGTTGTAAAGCATTAGCATCTCGCAACGACTGATGTCAGTTACATTTGAAAAAATGTTTGTAACATATTTCCTAGGTACGCCTATGGCAATATCATAAAATTTTGCTTCAACGCTGACTCAAGGTCCCTCGGCATTAGATGCTTAGATCAAACGTACCGCCTGAGAGATAGCATTCTGGTTAGTATATTTATTCGTGTCACATTTGCATGACTGCTTGTAGCCCGGTTAGGGTTCCTTCACAACAAAAACCTTATAGGCGAAATTCTTTACCCGTCAGTTCTTGTGTTCATTTGTTGTCTTCCTCTCATTACGGGCGTGTTGTTTTTTATACTTTTATTGGTGGATTTGATCACAAATTCAACTGATGGAAGTATGTTCGAACCAGTGGTGTAACGCAAAATCATAAGCCCCCCCTCCGCCGATCAAGTCTGGACCCAGAGGTGTAGCTATGAATAAACCTCTGCTCCATCAACCTTTGGGCCCCTCCAACGGCTGTCGCTCCCCTCGCGGTGCGCGTGTTTTACGTCAGGATGTTTTGTTGTATTCACCAATATGCTTTTTTAAGAACGTCTTTTTAATATTTTTGTTTGTCATCATTGTTTTATATTAAACCTAAACTGATTATGTCAGAAACACCGTTTTCAAATATAAGGTTTGTCCTCCTGTGTTACACGAAACTGCACTAACCTGCACTGATTTTCTTCTAATGGGCGTCTTCTCCAAATAAAAAAAGTGTAAGTTGGTGCAGTTTTGTGCAACACAAACCTCAGTGATTTCCAGAGTTTTTTAATTGGCTTTTACTCAGTGGCGGATTAACCCTTAGGCACACTAGGCTATAGCATAGGGCCCCACCTCTCAGGGGAGCCCATGTTTTATTATTTAAGTTCCATGTCGTAATACTTTTATCTGTGAAAATATCACATTTTTGTTCTGCACTTTACTCCGAACTACAGAAAATAAAAATTGTGAACTTTTGTTTACAGAAGAAAAATAAATGTACAAAATATCAACTCTGGTTTTGTATATTTTATACCATATTATAATAAATGAACTATCCTGCAAAATTAATGGACCACCAGAAATTAGTTACAACTTGACGTATACATATGGCAGGATATACTATTACAAATCCTTTACAAGATTAAGCATTTAGTAACCATCAATTTTTGTTAATTTAAATGTACTTAGCTCTAATTTTTTAAAATCGTTGCAGGTGATCCCACTTACCCCATAATTTGGGGCACATATAACCTCCATAGGTATTTTTCTTTTAGGTTGTTACACGAGTCGCTGGGGTAAGTGAAATAAAAGTTATAAAAGTGACAAATGACAAATTCAATGCTAATTTTAAAAATTTTCTGTTTCAAAGGGTTCATGAGGTACAGATGTTTAATTATAGGCGAGTATAACAAAATCAAAAGGTTTCTTAAAGAAAAAAATAATTTTATTCACTGGGGTGAAAAATATCAACAGAACGGAAACTTCTATCCAGTGTACTATTTTCTCCTTTGTAACCTTAAACATGGTTTAAAAGGGTGGAATATGAAATTTTATATTTCTCAAAAGCTTGTCTGGTGTTTAGAACTACATTTCACATTATTAACAGCTTGCTGCAGTGTTTCTTGTGTATAGGAGGAAGCCCTCTGGCTTTTCCTACTATAAACCCTAACTATTTTACCTTGTAGAGCAGGAGACTGAAGGTAAGAGAAAAAAAAACCGTTAGGCAGTGCAACTTTTTATAGTATCTCACTTGCCCCAGTCAAGTGATCTCACATGCCACAGATCTAATTTTATTTGGGGAAAGTGGGATGAACTTGCTAACTGCTAACCTAAAATATCCAGCAAAAAAATAACACACTTAATATGGTCTACCTACTAACTACCATATGTCCACGGTGTAATAAAAATAAACAAAACTTGTTGCTAACATTACATCTAACACAAAATGTACCTAAAATTTTAAACCATCCACACAAATAGTTAATGCAATACTGAGAACAACTCCATTATTTCTTCTGCAAATATGTATAATAATCTTATAACACGTTAACAGTATTGCCAGAAGCATACAAAATTAATAACTCTTTAAGGTCCCGCTTGGCCCAAAAACCCTCTTACCCCACCTAACCCAACTTGCTGAAGAAGACTAAAGAGAAACTTTACAAAAAAGTTATAAGACCTACTCGCCACATATGCTTGTGAGATGTGGGTACTGAATAGAGTGGAAGAAGAAAAGATGAAAAAATGGGAAAGAAGAATGTTAAGTGCTATTTATGGAGGAGTAAGAACTGTGAAAGGATGAAGAAGACGAACAAACCTAGAAATAGAAGATACATATGATAGCCCCAATGTCATAGTGTTTGCCAGAGGTCAAAGAATAAGATGGCTGGGAAATGTAAAAAGATTAGATAGATTACCAAAGTTAGCTGTTGTCAGAAAACCAATAGAGAAAAAAGAAAGGGGAGGCCAAGGAAAAGATGGATAAATATTGTGGAAGGTCTAAAAAGAATAAAAACAAGAAATTAGAGGGAAATGACAAGGAATAAAGGAGAATGCAAAAAAAGTCCAAAGGGCACACTCTGTGTTGTAAAATGCAAGCCCTAGGCCTTCACGGCCTGTAGACCAAATAAATAAAAAGTGGTAGGTATCACATATTTGAAGTTATCCCGCTTCGAAAAATAGTGGAGAGATAAAGCTTACTTATTATTTTAACACTTTTGTACTTCTGAAAACTTTGGAAAAACTTAGACACCTTATCTTTACACTTGTTAATTTCAATCATTAGTTTTGAAATTAGACTGGTTGTAGAGACAAAACTCGATAGTTAATGTGCCCCCATATGTTCTCTATGCTAGGCTTACCAAATGGAGCCCAGTCACACCAGTTACTTGGCTCATCAGGAGAAGGTGGGCGGATTGTACTACAGTTTCTATGTAACACTGCTTTCACTACTGAAATGGGCTTTCTTGATAAATGATAGGACATATATGCAATATATGTCAAAAAGACAACACTTGCCTTGTAGCTGGAACAAAAAAAAAAAACTTAGGTATTATATTTTTAGGGAAATAGAAAAGAAATAGGGCATTTTGAAATTTTTTAGTTAAATCTAGTACGCAGACAAACTATCAAAAGAAAATAATATTACTGATATTAAAAAGGACGAAGGAACAATTTGATGCTTTTTAAAGGTAAAGGTAAATAAAATAGGTACCTATCTGTTTGTATGCTTACCATAGTTCCCTGTTGAAATGAAGTCTCGGGCGACACTTCTCTGTTGCTTTCTGCAAAATCTTTATACCCCATGGTATTTCGTTGGACACAAAGCTCATCTTAAGCTTTCTTCTAACTAGTCTTACTTTTGCACACAAAAACAACAACATAAACCCTAAAATATTGAAGGATAATAAAAATAAACAAAGACAATTCTAACCTTGATAACATTAGATTTAAACAAAAAAATATTACTTACCCAGTAATTATGATACAAATATATATAAATTAAAATCTTGACTAACGTTAATTCCTTTTAAATCATTTTACAAGTAAAACATGCTTTGTTTGCTTATTAAACAGATAAAAACCTATTCTTTGTAATCTAATCCAGCCCACAAGGCCCACAATTTGTTGCCTATTGAAAATCGTGGCAACTATTAAGGTGGATCGTTTTGAACTACCAATGAAATGACCTACTCAGAAAATGGTAGTAATGTTACTGTATCGATGAGCTGCTGGTGTCGATTCTGAAATATTTAAAACCCCTACAGCTTTGGAAGTTCCTAACTTTGCAGAATCGGAAATGGTAAATAAACAATGACTTATTGTAAATGTGAAACGACTGAAGTTTTAAAATACTGAATTTGCCTCTCTTCGATTTTGCGTTTGCATAAACTTTGCTTATTATAAGCCTTTTGCGCATTATAATAATCATATGTTTGCTTTCACTGTTGGCCATTCAAACAAACAGCGTTTTCACCAGTGGCGTACCTAGCATTTTGGGACGGGGGGCAGTTCATCATGGGGTGAATTTGTATGAAAATATGACAAATGCGCTATAAAACAAAGAAGCGCCAGGGGCGCCATGAACTAAGAGCGGGGAACTGACTGCCAGCCTTAGCCCCCCCATAGGTACGCCACTGGTTTTCACAGCTGCAAACAGCTGATTTTTAGTAGGCAAAAAGGGTTCACTTGACGACAAAATTGATATCACAATAATGAAGACAAAGACGAAACGAAAACATTGTCCACTATAGTAATTCGCAAATTCCCAGTAATCCAACGGCAGTCGGGAAACTGTCGCCCACCTGTCGGCACTGGTAGAAAGTCGGCGGCTCTTTTTAGTCTTTTTGCCATTTTCTGGCTGCTTACGGCACGCGCGCATGATACAAATGAAAGAAGATATGATACCGGGCAGGTAGGCGTGGCCATTTACGTCACGCCGTGATCAATTCTTCCATATTTTGTAAACGAAGCACGTCTTTTTTAAGATCGCGTTGTGTTTTAAACTATTTTTTGGTGCTTACATTATATTACCTACTTTTAGGAGGTTAAAAGTAAAAATGAGATGTTCTGTGTATGGTTGTGATGTGGACAATCAATCATGCAATCAGTGTATGTATTTATCACTTTATTTATATGGTTATTTTAAATCATATAAGGTATATTGCCAATAGAATTTATACAGTGTCCGGCAAAAAGTTAGCCACATATGGAAAACTTTTTTATTATTGATTTCTCAGAAAATTTTATTCATGATACTCACTCTCACTGTGCTTTATAATAACCCAAAATCTACATCGCACGCCCATGGCATCTTATTTCGACGTCGGTTTGGAGGTCATCGAAAGCAAATCGTATTTATGAATGAAATCCGTACGATATATTATTCTCTCTGTCTTATTTTTCTCTGGTAATACCTTCAAGATAACAACTCTTTTTGGCATTAGGAATTTCCTGGCAAAGAAAATAAAAAGGGTTTGAGAAATGCCGGTTGCGTGTATTCCGTGCGAAACACGAGCCATCTATGAGCCACCTGCATGGTAACTCTGTTGCTAAAATGGACTTTTTCTTTACCGACTGAACAGTGACATCACCGGTCGGTAACCCACAAATTCCCTACTATACCGACTGGTAGTGCGGGAAAATTTCAAATCAAAATAAGTTTTGTTTGGAACATTACAATAAATATAAATTATAAAATTTACTTTTTTTACTAACTTTATACTGAAATGGCAACATTATATACAATATTAAACGTAAAATAACTTCATATTAAAGTATATTTTGTTTTTAAATGTCAATGTGGCCCATTCTTGAGTATTGTTACTAAAAAAAGTACATTTTATAAAATACATTTAATGCAATGCTACAAACAAAAGCTTAAAGTTGATAAGATTTCCAACAGTAGTTTTTTTATTACCAACAATGTCATCTTCAGGTAATAATAAAATATTAACAAATGTTTTAATAAAACAAAAATTTTTGTTAAAAAAACATTTACTGGCCAAAAACCACTATATAGAAATCAATAGCAAAATCAATTGTAATACACAGAGACATTAAAAAATTCTGATTTCTTGATCTTGACTTCTCGTATCAGCAACGGGGCCTCATTGTGGTACACTGTAAAAAAAGAAAAAAGCAGTATCTTTTGCTCATAAAAAGAAAATAAATAAATTGTCGCCTGTAAATCTATTATCATTGCAAATTAAGTCAATAATAATTAGAATTAATTTTACAGGACTTTTCTGTAGGCCACAATTGATCTGCAATAACACTAAGTAAAAATGTTAGCAACCAATAAGGTCATTAATTCATATCGACGCTAGAGCTGAAACTTAAAAGGGTGAATTTATTATAACAATAAATAAAGAATTTAGTAGTATAAAAAATGAATAGTAATACATAATAATATGTACAAAAAAAGTATGATATAATCAGAAACATATTTGATTTTAGTTTTTTAGAGCCATGATTTAGATAAGCATATTTACAATGATAATTAAGTATGTGTATGTACAACACACAGTTAACAACTTCAACTTTACATTTTAAAAACATTCTAAATAGTTCCAGGCGGCAATATTTACAAAACGTACCTACATAGAAAGACGAAGAAATTCTATACACCTATCACAGAACAGAAATGTTTGGAACATACAAATATATTATACACATACATGCATTCTTAACAACTACTGAGTATCATACAATATAATGTCATTTTCAAGGCACTGATCACTATTACTACTTCAACTAATTCACAATCATCGCTTTCAAAAGTCTGTTCCATTGTGAGTAGCTCTTCCAAGTTTTTTTGCACTCCGGTACACGTGGTAAGTTTGTCAAAATCAGTTGTTATGTCGTCACAATTGGGAATTGAGTCAGTATCGGGTGGTATGTCAACATCGGTTATTATCTCACAATCAGGTGTCTTATAAATAGGTGACGTATATACATTGTCAATGGTTAAATTATTATTGTGACATAATTTTTGCTTCTTGAATCGATTCGTTTTTTAAAATGACCTTTAGAAAAATCTGGAGGATTTTTCTTATCGTTACAGTATTTGAAAATAGATAACTTAATGCATTTATTAATTAGTTCATCATAAACTTCAACATGATCTTTACAAAATATAAACGATTGAAAAACTGATTTGTAGCTTGTGTTCTAAATGATATTCATGTCCTCGAGTTTCAAGATGGCCTTTTCTATTTAAACTGATCACTAGTTACTAAAAAAAGCAGTGTGTGGTGGGTCGATTTCCACACACATAAGTGTAATATGTTTTTTCCATTCATCCATGCCTATATCTTTCACATCTATCAGTAATTCCATGATTCAAAAAAATTACATTGCAAAACACAGACTTATTGGGCAAATGTCACACATTATTGATTTTATTTTTAAACTCAAAAAGTGTGTCGAAATCATGGAAGTCTTAATTATTATGAAAATAAATATGCTAAGAATAATAAAATTTACATTAAGGTGCAAACAAGAAAAAAGTTGTATAATAGAAATCTTAATTTTGTTATTAATTTCATAGCATAAACTGTTTAAACAATAATTTCATCTTAGGTTTAAACATATAAAGCTTACGAATACAGGAATTAAATAAATGCTAGTAAATTGTATCACAGCCTGAAGATTATTATTACTTAATCCCCTATTTCTAAAGCTGCGCTCAGAGTTGCCGTAACGTAAGCCGTAAGAAGTAATCGATAGTCGATTAAAACAACAATGGGTCAAGCATTCCAATTTATGTAGCAGATAACTCTGTACCAAGTATAACAAAAAAATTGCCATTTTCTAATGATTATAATACTTTTGTACCAATATGATATAACATCTAGCAAAAATATCAAAGCTATTATTTTATCAAAGGCTAGATTTAATGAGATTATCTTACGATTTAAAATGAAAAAAAATAAGATGCTAAACATGCACAAATGGAAAATCAGTTTTATAGCCTATATAATTAGCTTGTATGTAAGAATATTATATTTACAGCAAGCACATTTTATTAAAGGTTTTTAAAATAATATGATAAATTTACGTGCATACTTAGGCTGTGTACCGTTGTCAAACCTGGTTAACCATTCGGTACAATGCGGTAAACCAATGGTAACGCCGGTTCCTGAAAAACCCGGATTTACAACGGAACGCAGATCGGTCGTTTCTGTCAGTTGTCAGTTTCCGATAATAGCTGGCAAATTATTGTGTATGGATTTCCGAATATTTGCATTTTTAGCTTTTTTCTATTTTCTGAGTTTATTTTTCTGACTTTCGCGTTAGTCTGCAAGGAGGATCGGTTGTTTGTTTTTTTATTGAGGCAAAATGGAGGACTTTTGTGTGCAAGAGCTTTTGAGCTCTGCTGAGAGTTCAAGTGACGAAGACATTGAAGTACGAGGTCCTATGCAAAAAATACAAATAGAGAGAAGAGCGGGTCCTATGTAAAATGAGATAAAAGACAAATAGACATTAATGACATTTCACTACTAGCGCCACCAACACAAGGTGCATGGTGAACTAAAATTCCTTTTGGCTTTTAGGTTTTTAGTATTTTTAATGTCAGTTTTATCGAAAATGAATATTAATAAAGGTTTCATAACACTATCCGGACACCTTTAATTTTGGAATTTTAACACTTTTCTTTATTGATATCGATGCTACTTACGTTTATAAATCATCTTTAATGTGGAAAATGCAATATTTTAACTCAGAAATTACTTTATTAGTAAAAAAACATGATTTTTATCACCTATCTGATGGTTTTCCAACATATTTGACGTTATGATAAAAATCAATTTTGAATGACGTTTTGGATTTATGGGAACACAGTGTTGCCACATTTGTAATTTTTTTGGTGTATTAATTCTTTTTTGTAAAAATTTGGCATTAAAGCTGTTGTTAAAAATAATATAATTTCTTCTTGTGGCCAAGGAGTTGTGAAATACATTCTCGGACAGGTTTGCTCAGTTTTAGGTTTCATCAGTATATTTTTAATTTGTTTTATCTTTGTTGAGTTTTTACTGTGACTGCGTGATACGTGTGCGTATAAAATTTTGGCACCACCGCATAGAACTGACATTTTATTGTGCAATTTTTCAAATTTCAATAATTTTTTTTAAGAAAAATACTGAATATTCCGCAAATTTTTTTGCAGAAATATACTATTTGAAATCCATATTTTTCGATGACATGTGAAAAGATTCTTAATTCGGGTGTCCGGAAAGCGTTCCGGACCCTTATGTTTGTTTTATTTTTACAGATATCGACCCAACCCAAAAACATACCTCTCCTCCTGCTTTAAACATTTTGAAACTAAAGACGATTTTTAATTGTGAAAAAATAAAATTTGAAACATAAACAACAAAATGACATAACAAACCGAAAAACCAGCGGGGAAGCATCGGTTCCTTCGGTGACATTAATGACAGATATTTTCAGAAACCGCGTTTCCAATCTTACCAACTTTTCAGGTTACCGATACTTACGGGACACAAAACCGTAACCGAAGTTGACAACGGTACACGCCCGGGAAGCATCGGTTCCTTCGGTGACATTAATGACAGATATTTTTCAGAAACCGCGTTTCCAATCTTACCAACTTTTCAGGTTACCGATACTTACGGGACACAAAACCGTAACCGAAGTTGACAACGGTACACGCCCTTACATACCTATTTGAAGAACAACTCACAAAATCACCTCGTGGTCAAGTAGACAACTTTCATCTATAACAAAGCGAAAAATGTCTTTTACTACAAATAAATCTATTTATTACATGATAATTACACTAATCATGGCAAAAACACCATAATAACTATAAAAACTACGTTTAAATTAAAGGATTTAAATAAAAAATGTAAAACAAAGAACTTACGAACAATCGCCATCAGTTTGCTGTCGCTGTCAAGATGTCTATCCGGCGGTAAAAAACAGTGTAGCCAACGCCAACAGACACTATTTATATTTTTTGTAAGAAATTAAAGAAGATTACCAAATTTTATGGGGCAGAATTACATTAAGATACAAATATTATATGTTTAAAATAGTAATACTTTGAAAATATGTTATACCAAAAAAAGATTATTCATATAACTGAAATTTGAAAAATAAAAATAAAAGTCCCTAGTTATGTCAAACCGGTGCCCTCATTGGTCAAACCCCCCTGCCCCAACCAACCCGACGAACTGTAGAGACAAATTTGGTGCTGCGATTGGCCCAATTAAACTGACACCCCCCTGTTTCCTGGTATGAGGGGTATGCAATAGTATGCATATCTGCGCCAATATTCTTAGCGCTCTGACGCATTATAGTGTATTGATGTCTTGTAAAACCGCCTTCTAAAAATACTGCTAAAGCTTCTTCCAAACTGCAGTTTTGTTGTTTTAAACCCGTTGAAGCTGGTGTCCAATTTTTTCTTATTTTTGAAGGTCTTGAGGGCGATTTTTTGCATTTCGCGTAGAAGTTTAGCTGCATCGACGTTCCCACAACAATTCTTTTAGGAATATATAATAGCAGTTTAAAGCTTATTGGGGTCTGGTGAGGAATTTTTTGTAAGTCAAAGAAAATATTACCCTTATACTAAAGCTCAAAAAAGAATTATCGCTTTCGTTTTTTGGCCGGTTCAGATATAACATACAGTGTAATGTTATTTTATGTAATATATTTTTTAAAGGAAGGCTACCCTCAAGGCTACCCTCAAGTTTTCGCGCCAACGGAAATGAAAAACCTTTTTTTTTGTGATTTAGAAACCTCAAAACATGTTGATATGAAAAAATTTCGAGAGGTTATTTTTTTTACGAATACAATAATTATTGTTATGGCGAGAGAAGTAAAAATATATTTGTTTGCTCTGTATACAAAGTAAAATGCGTACCTGTCTTTGGAAACGAAAAAGCCATGTACCTACGCACAATTGCAGTGGGATCAAACATAGAAAAGGATTTCTTTTTTATTTCCGACCCTGTATAAAAATTTAGAAGTTCATTTTCCACGTAAAATCGCCAGCTGCGTATTTGTTGCTTTTAAGCTAATGTTGCAGATTTAAACTAAACAGACATTTTTTTAATTTATTGTGTCTAACTGTAATCGAAAGCTTTGGGTTCATCAGGATACTTTTTCAAACTTATATTCTCGAATTAAATCAACAATAAAAAAATTATTATATCCAGCGGTAAAAGCTTTAGCCCTATACAAAATATAATTTATGTAAAATGAATAATTTTTCAGTTAAAGCAACAAAAAATAGAAATTATTTCTTTAGAGGTGTTTCTTCACGAATAAAATACCTCCTCTGGCGAGGGAATTCAAAAGGTCAATACAATAAACGGGGCGCAAGATTTTGGGCAAGCTAGGGCGCCGGTATGGTTTAATACGCCACTGATTTTGGGCAGTTATTTTTCTAAGGTCTTCAATATTGTCGGACGGAGTTCTGTAAAGGACGGTGTTTAAGTGATCCAAAAAAAGAAATCAAGCGGTGTCAGATCTGGAGATCTCGTCGACCATTGTAGAACACCTCTCTTACTAATTTATTTTCCGGGAGATCATTAAACCAACAATTCTCTTTCATGTAGTGCATCAAATGTTTGAACGCCATCAAAGATTTAAAAAAAGGCTGTATTATTGTCTAGCCAAAAATGGAGCACATTTTAAAATTGCAGAATATATAGAATAGGCAGAATATTGTTAAACCATCTTGGAAGTGGATCAAATGTATGGGCTGCGATATAGCTGTGTTCACTACAATCTTATTTGAAGAAGTATCCCAACATTATGCGAGTAAATGTAAACTTGTTAAACAATCCTCGTAACGCCACGACCTTGTCCTCCTGAGCCCAGTATTGTTTGTTATGCTATAAACAATTAAACTTTATATAAAAAATACCATAAAATAGTTGATTTGATCATGTTATTAGCGGTGAACCTGCAACAGACCATCAGTCAACTGTGACGACACCGAACAATCGATTTTTAAACGGCAAATAACTGCAGGAATCTAAAGTTTCCTGCAAGCGTGTTTCATTCATGGCTTTCTGCGATCAATAAACAGTGCGGCAGGACTGAAAGTGAATGTGTCAAGGGAAAAACGCGACTTATCGTAATGATTTCAATGAAAGTCGTCGGGAAATGTCTGAATCTTACAGTGTGAAGAGAATCCTTTTATAAAGTAAAAAAACAATACGCGGCAATTCTTAGTGCGGTGTAAGGTGTAAGGACAGGGAAATAGTGACATAATCCGGAATTCAAAACATTTTTGTGGATGGCAATAAACTGGAACTCTCTTCAAGAATATGTTGCGATTTCTTTTCCCATTTACTCGTTTATGTTCATGTATTATTTTGAAGACATAAAATTTTTCGTTCACATTTTTTACAAACTAACTAAAATACTAATTAAAGATATGATCTACGATATTATTTAATAAAAAAAGCTCCTGAATTTTATAAAATATACTCTTCAAATCTATTCTTTACCTCTCCTTTATTCGATTTTCACAAATTTATTTGTTAAAATATACAGTGTGTCAAAATGAAGTTGATGCCAGTAACATACCAAGGATTTACTTCCATGGATAGGAGATTTTCCAGTGCCATGTTGCCCTGGATAGTTTCGGAAATTAGAAGACGAGATTATAGTGAGAAGGTAGGTCTACATCAAATAGCATTTATACAAATAAATTGGGGAAGCGCCTAATTCCCTTTTAAAACCAATTAAGTTAATTTAGATAATTATATGTACATTTTTGTGGCTATTCGCTATAGCTTCGATATTTTAGGGAGACTACTGGGTTGACAAGTTAGTTCTTAAGAAAATTTTAAAAGTTAAAAATTTACTACACATAAAGTATCTAGTGACAACATAAAAAGAGGTCAAAAAGGCGTCCAATATTACCGCCCATTAAAAAAGGTGACGATCACAAAAAACTCTCTATTTGACCTATTTCTATGATTCCTGGTCTGTGCTACTTTTCCAACTTTTCATATTTAAGGACGATTTATTAATTCAGTGATAAGCACTAAATTTAAAGCTACAACTATCAATAATATCAAAATAAAGGAATCTGGTGTTGATATGGTAATTTTTATTTAGCCTTGATTCTGCATTGATAAACTGGTCTTTATGTGACATTTTATCATCACACAATAAGAGAGACCCTGGTGGCCTCCTGCAGAATACTGGCTACAAATGCAATGCAAATAATCACCCAGGTATCTTATGTATTCCACTTTATATTATGAAATGTATTATGTCATATTTTTTCTTTTAATTCTTGGGTCTAAGGTTAAATCTAGATTCAAGAATTATATATATATATATATATATATATATATATATATATATATATATATATATATATATATATATATATATATATATATATATATATATATAATATATATATGTATATATATATATATATATATCACCCTATCATTTTTGCTTCCGAAAGGGGTCTAATCCCTATCATTTCTGCTACCGCTGCAAACTTGCTGCCGTATATCGGACGCAAGATTAACTTAGGCGTTTTTCTCGAACATGGCTATAAATTTTAAGTCCCACATTGTCGCAATGGCTGGTCCAAAGTACCATACCTTACGTAAAGAAATTGTTCTTTGACAGTTTAAAGCATAAACTAGTGGCGGGGAATAATAGCGGTACGAAATGGAAGTAAAAATGATCGAAAAATAAATGAAGACGTATAAATTTTAGTTGTAAAAATTTCCGATAGAGGCGCAAAATTATACATGCGTATATTAAAAGTTTTACTGGTCGGTGGATTTTGCTACCAGAAACTTGGCAACGCTAAAGTATGATAAAATTGTATTTAAATATTAGTTCTATAATTATGAAGTGTCCGTGACGCAGTGAACAGCATTTTCGCTAAGTGGTGTGCTTTTTAACCGTCTTCTCAAGAGGGGGTTATCAATTATTGGGCCCGCATGTGAGATTCTTTATATGTTCACGCATAATTATTCTTCAACGGACTTCTTCAACTTGGTTTGTCGATGAGTTTTTCCGAATGGTCTCGTTTTAAGTTTTTTTTTTGCTGAAGTTATGTGTTTTTTTTTCATTAAAAAAATATACAGCATGTCTTCGAAATGGAAAAAAAATTATTATTGATTTTACGAAAAAAGTGCCTGTTTATAAGAAGTTCCGCATCGTGAGAAAATAGCATTGCTATTCAAAAATTTGATCTAGTACATACAGGGTGGCTCAAAAATAAAAAAGTCCTGATCTACGTGACGCTAAGAAGACAAAATCGTTATTTCAAGGTAAACTGCCACTGCAAATGTACAATTCAATAATATGTTTTTTCATTAAAAAAATATACAGTATGTCTTCAAAATGGAAAAAATTTTGTTATTGATTTTACGAAAAAAGTGTCTGATTATGAAAAGTTCTGCATCGTAAAAAAACAGCATTGCCATTCAAAAATTTGATACGTACAGGGTGGCTCAAAAATGACAGTCATAATCCACGTGAAGCTAAAAAGACAAAATCGTTATTTAAAGGAAAACTGCCACTACAAATGTACAATTCAATAATGTGTTTTTTTTTCATTAAAAAAATATACAGCATGTCTTCGAAATGGAAAAAAATTATTATTGATTTTACGAAAAAAGTGTCTGTTTATAAAAGGTTCTGCATCGTGAGAAAATACCCATTGCCATTCAAAAATTTCATCTAGTACATACAGGGTGGCTCAAAAATAAAAAAGTCGTGATCCACATGAAGCTAAGAAGACAAAATCGTTACTTAAAGGTAAACTTCCACTGCAAATGTACAATTCAATAATATGTGTTTTCATTAAAAAAATATACAGTACGTCTTCAAAATGGAAAAAATTTTATTATTGATTTTACGAAAAAAGTGTCTGATTATAAAAAGTTCTGCATCGTAAAAAACAGCATTGCCATTCAAAAATTTGATCTAGTAGGTACGTACAGGGTGGCTCAAAAATGAAATATTCATAATCCAAGTGAAGCTAAAAAGACAAAATCGTGATTTAAAGGAAAACTGCCACTGCAAATGTACAATTCAATAATATTTTTTTCATTAAAAAATGTACAGCATGTCTTCAAAATGGAAAAAAATATATTATTTATTTTACGAAAGAAGTGTCTGCTTATAAAAAGTTTTGCATCGTAAAAAAACAGCATTGCGATTCAAAAATTTGATCTAGTATGTACAGGGTGGCTCAAAAATGACAGTCATAACCCACGTCAAGCTAAAAAGACAAAATCATTATTTGAAGGAAAACTGCCACTGCATATGTACAATTCAATAATATGGTTTTTTCTCCTTAAAAAAATATACAGCATGTCTTCGAAATGGAAAAAAAATATTATTGATTTTACGAAAAAAGTGTCTCTTTGTAAAAAATTCTGCATCGTTAGAAAATAGCATTGCTATTCAAAAATTTGATCTCGTATAAACAGGGTGACACAAAAATAAAAAGTCCTAATCCATGTGAAGTTAAGAAGACAAAATCGTTATTTAAAGGTAAACTGCCACTGCAAATGTACAATTCAATAATATGTTTTTTCATTAAAAAAATATACAGTATGTCTTCAAAATGGAAAAAATTTTGTTATTAATTTTACGAAAAAAGTGTCTGATTATAAAAAGTTCTGCATCGTAAAAGACAGCATTGCCATTCAAAAATTTGATACGTACAAGGTGGCTCAAAAATGACAGTCATAATCCACGTGAAGCTAAAAAGACAAAATCGTTATTTAAAGGAAAACTGCCACGACAAATGTACAATTCAATAATGTGTTTTTTTTTCATTAAAAAAATATACAGCATGTCTTCGAAATGGAACAAAATTATTATTGATTTTACGAAAAAAGTGTCTGTTTATAAAAGGTTCTGCATCGTGAGAAAATACCATTGCCATTCAAAAATTTGATCTAGTACATACAGGGTGGCTCAAAAATAAAAGAGTCCTGATCCACATGAAGCTAAGAAGACAAAATCGTTACTTAAAGGTAAACTGCCACTGCAAATGTACAATTCAATATGTTTTTTCATTAAAAAAATATACAGTACGTCTTCAAAATGGAAAAAATTTTATTATTGATTTTACGAAAAAAGTGTCTGATTATAAAAAGTTCTGCATCGTAAAAAACAGCATTGCCATTCAAAAATTTGATCTAGTACGTACAGGGTGGCTCAAAAATGAAATATTCATAATCCAAGTGAAGCTAAAAAGACAAAATCGTGATTTAAAGGAAAACTGCCACTGCAAATGTACAATTCAACAATATTTTTTTCATTAAAAAATGGACAGCATGTCTTCAAAATGGAAAAAAAATATTTATTTTACGAAAGAAGTGTCTGTTTATAAAAAGTTCTGCATCGTAAAAAAACAGCATTGCGATTCAAAAATTTGATCTAGTATGTACAGGGTGGCTCAAAAATGACAGTCATAATCCACGTGAAGCTAAAAAGACAAAATCATTATTTAAAGGAAAACTGCCACTGCATATGTACAATTCAATAATATGTTTTTTTCTTCTTAAAACAATATACAGCATGTCTTCGAAATGGAAAAAAAATATTATTGATTTTACGAAAAAAGTGTCTCTTTATAAAAACTTCTGCATCGTTAGAAAATAGCATTGCTATTCAAAAATTTGATCTCGTATAAACAGGGTGACCCAAAAATAAAAAGTCCTAATCCATGTGAAGTTAAGAAGGCAAAATCGTTATTTAAAGGTAAACTGCCACTGCAAATGTACAATTCAATAATATGTATTTTTCATTCAAAAAATATACAGCATGTCTACGAAAAGGACAAATTTTTATTATTGATTTTACGAAAAAAGTGTCTGATTATAAAAAGTTCTGCATCGTAAAAAAATAGCATTGCCATTCAAAAATTTGATCTAGTACGTACAGGGTGGCTCAACAATGAAATATTCATAATCCAAGTGAAGCTAAAAAGACAAAATCGTGATTTAAAGGAAAACTGCCACTGCAAATGTACAATTCAATAATATTTTTTTTCATTAAAAAATATACAGCATGTCTTCGAAATGGAAAAAATGTATTACTGATTTTAAGAATAAAGTACCTATCTGTTTATAAAAAGTTCTGCATCGTAAAAAACTAGCATTGCCATTCAAAAATTTGATCTAGTACGTACAGGGTGGCTCAAAAATGAAATAGTCTTAATCCAAGTAAAGCTAAAAAGACAATGTCGTTATTTAAAGGAAAACTGCCACTGCGAATGTACAATTCAATATGTTTTTTTTTCATTAACAAATATACAGCATGTCTTCTGCATCGTGAGGAAATAGCATTGTTATTCAAAAATTTGATCTTGTATAAACAGGGTGGCTCAAAAATAAAAAAAGTCCTAATCCACGTGAAGCTAAGAAGACAAAATCGTTATTTAAAGGTAAACTGCCACTGTAAATGTACAATTCAATAATATGTTTTCTTCATTAAAAAATATACAACATATCTTCGAAATGGAAATTTTTTTATTATTGATTTAACGAAAAAAGTGTATCTTTATAAAAAGTTCTGCATCGTGAGAAAATAGCATTGCTATTCAAAAATTTGATCTTATACTTACCGCGTGGCTCAAAAATGAAAATGTCATAATCCACGTGAAACGATTTAGCTTTAAAAAATAATAAAGGTGAGGAGGTGAGAGGGGATAAAACCGGAGCGATTGAGAATTTTTTAAAAATGTTGACTAATATGTCATTTTCGGGGTTATTGAGGTCAGAATTTTTTTTTTCTAGCAGGTGTTAAAAATTACCGTAGGGAGGGGGGGGGGGGCGAATAAAAAGGGGCGGCTGGGAATTTGTCCAAAAATGTTAACTAATGGGCCATTTTCGGGATTACTGAGGTCAGAAAATCTGACTTTGTGTAACAGATGCTAAATAAAATTTACGGAGAAGGGAGGGGAGAGGGGATAAAAGGGCGGCTGAGAATTTCTCCAAAAATGTTAGCTTAGTATTTTCAGAGTTATTGAGGTCAGAAAATCTAATTTTGTTGGAACTGATTTTTAAAAAATTAACGGGAGGGGGAGATATAAAGGAGCGAATGGGAATTTACCTAAAAATGTTAAGTAATAAGGCTGCCCACTTGAATGCCACACCAGGGGCGCCCTTGGAAAAAATATGCGTCCGGTGAGCGGGCGTCCTTAAGAAAAATACGCGCCTAGGGAGCGGAAGACCTAAGGAATAACACGCGTCGGGGGAGGGAGCGACCTTGAGGTAAATAAGCTTCTTTAAAACGGACGACCTTAGAAAAATACGCGTCTGGGGAGCGGGCGACCTTGGGGAAATACGCATCTAGGGAAGCGGACGACCTTGTAAAAATACGCGTCTGGGGAGCGGGCGATCTTGGGAAAAATACGCACCTGGGAAGTGGACGACCTTGATGAAAAGTCGCGTTTGAGGAACGGAGGACCCTGGGGAATAGACGCGTCTGGAGAACAAACGATCTTCGAAAAAAGTACGCGCTTAAGGAAAATACGCATCTAGGGAGCGGATGGCCATGGAAAGAATTACGCGTTTGGGAACCGGAGGACCTTAGAGAAATGCGCCCCTGGGAAACTGACGACCTTGGGAAAATACGCGTCTGGGGAGCGGACGCCCTTTAAGAAAATACGCATCTAGGTTCCGGACGACCTTGGAAAAGTACGCGTCTGGGGAACGGACGACTTTGGGGAAAAGGAGCTGGTGGGAATTTCTTCAAAAATGTTAACTAATATGTTATTTTCGAGGTTATTGAGGTCAGAAAATCTAATTTTGTGTAATGGATGTCAAGAATAACGTGGGGAGTGGGGTGATATTAGGGCGCAACTGGGAACTTCTCCAAAAATGTTAACTAATCTGTCATTTACGGGGATATTTAGGTCAGAAATCTAATTTTGTTGAAGCCTATATTTAAAAAATTAACGGCGGGGGGATAAAAAGGAGCGACTGAAAAAATGTTAACTAATTTGTCATTTTCGGTGTTATTACGGTCAAAAAATGTACTTTGGTCTAACATATTTAAAAAAATATAACGAGGGAGAATAAAAACAGGCAACTGATCATTTTTCAAAAAAAGTAATCTGATATATCATTTTCAAGGTTATTGAGGTCAGCAAATCTAATTTTGTTTAACGAATGTAAACAAAATTAACGGTGGGGCAGAGGGAATAAAAAGGCGCGGGGTTTGGAATTTCTCCAAAAATGTTAACTAATTTTGGGGGTTACTGAGAACAGAAAATCTAATTTTGTTGAAACTCATTTTTAAAAAAATAACGCCGGGGGGGGGGGGGTAAAAAGGAGCAACTGGGAAATTATCTAAAAATGTTAATGCTGTTTTCGGGGTTATTGGGGTCAAAATATTTAATTTTGTCTAACATTTAAAAAAACTAACGGGGGGGGGGGGGGGGGGTAAAAACGAGCGAATGGCAATTTCCCCAAAAATGTTAACTAATAAGTATGTCAATTGAGGTCAGAAAATCTAATTTTGTCTAACGAATGTGAAGAAAATGAACGGCACGGAACGGAATATTTCATAAGTTTTTAACGAAGACTTATTAACTATGACAGGAAAAAACCTGTCAAAACATACCTGATCAACTAGAAGATCCTAATTTAAACCATGCAGTACTAAATCTTAAACCTTCTTAGTGTATCTGAGAGTTAATGTTTAAACACGTGTTTTTTTTCAGTTTTTAATAAATCAACCCCTAAGGGGGTATTACGATGGTATTTAAAGTTTGTAATGGAGTAAAATTGTTATACCGTGGAAGAAGTTGCGGGCGAAAGCTAGTTATTAAATAAAACAGCGATGCATGCCTGCATATCTTATTTGAATACGTATACTGCAATTGCTGCAATACAAAATTACCGTTAAAGTGTCAAAAATCAATGGTGTTGTAAGTGGAATGTAAAGTAGAAATAGAACAGTTGTACTGTACAGGGTGTAAGTTAGGAACAATGAAATTTTATTTTCTATTAGATACAACAGCCGCGTAAAATTTTGTTTTCTTGTTGGAGCTTTAAAAGTTTTAGTACTTTTAATTTTAAGGCTTTTTTATTACAAAAAAATCTATACCAGTTTATATTTGTTTCTAAAATATAACAAGTAATCGATTTGGGATATAGTTTGTACTAGCCCATTTTAAAGGTATAATATCAAGAAATAATCGCACTTTCTTATGGAAATTACCACTTCATTATAACTGGAGGTTATTAATTTTAATTTGACATTTCTACACATCCTAAATTTATCTTTTCACGGAATATTTTTGCATTTTTAAAAATCATTTCTAATTTTAGTAATTTCAACTTTTTACTTCTCTCGCTAGAAAAAAATCACTTCCCGGGATTTTTTCAGATCTTTACGTGTTGAGGTCCCTATATCAGATGGTCTCCCATTTTCGTCGGTTTGTCTGTCCGTCTGTCTGTCGGATTGTCTGTTGGAGCGAACGCTTAAAACTGCTTGACCAAAAAGAAAAGGAAAAATTTTGCATATGGACTACTTTTCAACCTGGCTTGGAACAGGCTGTATTTCCGGTGAAATATATACAGAGCACCTTCAAAATTAGTTTCTATTTTTTGTTGCTCAAACTCGAAAACGATTTATGTTACAGAAACTGTATTTTGTACATATAGTTGACATATAAATTGCAAAACTTTTTGAAGCTTAAGTTTAACAAAATGATTAAGTTTTATAGACGTTTTAGATACGTTTCCTGTGTAACATTTTCACCTATTTCGATTGATGCGGTTTTTCGAAAAAATAAAACTTAAAAAGTTATTTAACAAAAACTACATTTTGGAATTTATTTGTTAAATAAAAAAACTAGCTCGCCAGTTACTGTGGTCGACATTTTACATTATCTTTGTAGTGTATTAAAAAGGTTTATTTCGGTTGGTAAATTTAACTGTACTTAACTGTTATTTAAATCGCTCTTTTCTTTATAAGTTGGCGAGAAAAATTAAAAAGAAACTAACAGTATAAAATTTGGTTGTCTTATCTTAACACTTGCCAATTTAAACCCTTAATTATATAAAGCTGAGCACTGAGCAATGAGCAAGACTTTAATTGCCAAATTACACCTGTCTTATCAATAGTGATTCCAGCCAAAAAGCATTAAGAAGAAACTTGCTTGTGTCTGTCGACATTAAATATATCTGTTTTAGTTTTATTAGGTGGATAATTTTTGTTGGACTTGTCATATTTTGAGCTAATCTGGTGACTTAACCCAAATAAAATAAACGAAAGTTATAATAAAAATAGGTTTTTATTATAATTCGCAATCTTATTTCCAGGTTCCAGCAAAACAACTCAAAATAAACTTAAATCATGGAATGAGGTAAGGAGAGTCCATGGCTCAAAGCTCCTTTTTATAGCGATCTCATATGTAAAGAATGCGGAGAACTCTTGGTAAAAAAGCGCCATTCTGTGATAGCAATGTGTACATGTCAGTGCCATGTCAGTAAATTAAAATAAAAATTGTCAGCCTTGATCTACCTATATATTAATTATCACTTTTACCAAAAGGAGGGCAAATGTCTGACACCGTTACTGTTATGAAAAATTGAAATTTGTCGACGGCTAAGCATTCCTAATTTCATATAAAAATAAACTAAAAATAATATTATATTCTATAAGCATGGAAAATACTTACAATATTGTTATTCATATTACTATTGTTATCAATCTTTTTATTCTTCAATAAATTTTACAAATTAAGAAATAAGCAGTAAAAATGTATATAATATTAATATTATTTAAACTTATATTTTCAACTTGCATTTTAGGTTAAAAAAATAAATTATAATTTAAAAATCTAAAAAAAACGCTTTTATGAGTAGCGCACTAAAAAGTTCAAAATAATTATTTTCCTTTTGTAGATACCTAACAGTAAACCGTATAGTTTTTTAAACTATACCTAATTTATTTTTAACTTTTTAGTGCGCTACTCATAAAAACGTGTTTTTAGTATTTTAAACTATAATTTATCTTTAACTTTTTAGTGCGCTACTCATAAAAGCGTGTTCTTTTAGTTTTTTAGTGAATTAGTTTTGGAACATACACGAGGTCTCAAAAATAAAATTAATTTTTTTATTACCGATTTTACAAAAAAAGTACCTATATCTTTATAAAAAGTTCTACATTGTAAAAGAAGCATGGTTATTCAAAAACTTGATGAAGGACAATACAGGGTGGCTCATAAAGCTGAAAGTCCCAATTTTAATTTAAATTTTTAGCCACCCTCTATGCCCTATAAAAATATTTAAACCATGCTCTTTTTTCACAATGTAGAATTTTTTATGAAGATATACTTTTTTTGTAACGGCGATTTTAAAAAATTAATTTTACTTTTGGGACCTCCTGTGTGTTCCAAACATATCATAAAAATAACTCTTGTATGTAGATTTGCAGTGGCAGTTTACCTTTAAATAACGATTTTGCCTTTTTAGCTTCACGTGGATTATGACTTTTTCATTTTTGAACCACCCTGTACGTACTGGATCAAATTTCTGAATGGCAATGCTATTTTTTCACGATGCAGAACTTTTTATAAAAATACACTTTTGTCGTAAAATCAATAATACATTTTTTTCCATTTCGAAGACATGCTGTATATTTTTTTAATGAAAAAAACATATTATTAAATTGTACATTTGCAGTGGCAGTGTACCTTTAAATAAAGATTTTGTCTTTTTAGCTTCACGTGGATTATGACTTTTTCATTTTTGAGCCACCCTGTACGTACTGGATCAAATTTATGAATGCCAATGCTATTTTTTCACGATGCAGAACTTTTTATAAAAATACACAATTTCGTAAAATCAATAATACATTTTTTCCATTTCGAAGACATGCTGTATATTTTTTAATGAAAAAAACATATTATTAAATTGTACATTTGCAGTGGCAGTGTAATTTCAAATAAAGATTTTGTCTTTTTAGCTTCACGTGGATTATGACTTTTTCATTTTTGAGCCACCCTGTACGTACCTACTGGATCAAATTTCTGAATGGCAATGCTATTTTTTCACGATGCAGAACTTTTTATAAAAATACACTTTTTTCGTAAAATCAATAACAAAAATTTTTCCATTTCGAATACTTACTGTATATATCTTTTAATGAAATGTCCCATTACAATGTTATAAGTGAAGCTAATAAAAGCATGTTAATAAAAGATCGATGGTTTTGTAATAGACTCATAGCACCTTGGTTATCTCATTCTGCTCTTGGCGTAAAGATTTACATGTCTTCATCATATTATGAGGAAACAATTAATTATACCTTTAAGTTATAAACAGCCCAGTCCCTCAAGCTGTTTCTGGTGACAGATTAGTCATACCTATCATTGGTTCAAAAGCGCTGTGTAATCTTTCCCACCTTTCGGACTTTTCAAAATTCTGGCAACAGGGCAGTAGTAAAAATGATAGAGAAGTGTCCAAATATTATACGGTTCGGAAGCAAAATGCGTCGACAAATGTACAAAATTATACGCCGGACGCAAATTTGATTATAATATGAAAGGAGTTGAAAATGCTGCATTATAAAATAAAAGGTATATTTTAGTTTTAAGAGATATTTAAAAGAAAAATTAGGAGCAATACAAAAAAAGGAAAAAAATCGATATACACTTGAAATACAAAGCCTAAAGCCTCTATTTCTAGGGGACGCAAAAATGATGGATTATGAAAGGACGCAGAAATGATGAAAGATGTATATATATATATATATATATATATATATATATATATATATATATATATATATATATATATATATATATATATAATATATATATATATATATATATATATATATATATATATATATATATATATATATATATATATATATATATATATATATATATATATATATATATATATATATATATATATATATATATATATATATATATATATATATATATATATATATATATATATATATATATATGGCAATTATTAAAATATTTAAGTACTGGTTTAAATTTAGATCCTGTTGTTGATCAGTTAGGTGTTGAAAAGTTTTGAACGTGTCATTGTTAATAAGTCGTCATTAAGAAGAACTCTTCTATTATTAGTGCGATTTTCTTTGTCTTCAAATACTTTTTGTCTTAGAACTTGTTGCTAAAATGAATTTAGGTCCATTATTGGAAAAATACTTAGGACTTAAATTGCCCTTCTTTTCCTTTGCAAAAAAATCCAGAAATAAATTCATATTTGGTACAAAACTTAGCTGTCTTATTTTTACACTTGTCAATTTAAAATCTAGATTGTCAAACTAGACTGGTCCTAGCAATAATGAATCTGGCCGTTAAGATTTAAATGTGTAAGATCAGCAAGATGCAATATTTGTGTTTCTTTTGTTATTGTTACTTACGTTCACGTGATAAAGTAAAAAAATCAGGTTTTCAAGAATTTACAAGTCATAATATGAAATTTTAAGCCACCATTTTTCAGGCTAACTAAGAGTTTCTTTCTGAGTCTTTCAAGAAGTTATAAATTATATGAAATTTTAAGTCACCATTTTTCAGGCTAACTGAGAGTTTCATTCTGAGTCTACGTAAATTGAAATTTAGCAAATTTGCTATATCCCACTGGCGAATCTGAAATTTACCCATGTCAAATTTTACCTCTATAGGTATTTCTAATAGAACAGAGCCTATTATGGTGATAAAAATTTAACATGTAAACCCCTGTGGTTTATTTTTAAAAAATACACTGTATGCTCTGGACAACGATAGGCAGTAGGAAGTTGAAAGATGAAAGAAGATATTATAAAGTTGAATATAGAAACGTGAGTAAACCTTTTTATCACATTCAGTGATTGCTGATTATACCAAAGTGTACTTTTGTCTTGCTTCACAATGGTCGCGGATCGCGGGGGATGCAACTATTGAATGTAAAGAATTTTCAATTTTTAAGTTCAGTTATCCCAAGTATGCCTTACATGGTTTTTATTTGATATTAACTGCTATAGCATTGTTTAATACATATAATATGAAATATTGGTTTTTGTATCGAAATTATAGACTAGAAACGGCGCGGAGTACCCCATTGATAGAAACTAGACAATATACCTACGTCTATGAAATAAACTTTAAACAAATCATAAAACTTCTCGCAATCTTTGTAAGTAATAAAGATAATTTGTAATTACCTAAAATACTATAAAAATATATTATACACGATTCCTCAGTTATTCCTAAATCATTCTCAAGGTGGAAAATGACCTTAAAATATTAAGATTGTAAACCCACCCATAAAAGTTAATAAGATAACTGTAAAGGTACGTACCTATACTTGTTAATAATTTTCTTTAATATACTTTTACTAAATTTACACAAAAAAAAACTGAACGTTTGGTACTCGCATTAAATATACGCAATAACCATTAACCTTCAGAAAGAGGGGAGGACATCATTCAGTCATAACTAGTCATTTGTTTTGCTTCATACTTTATGCGTGTGTAGGACAAAGTAAGATGAGATACAGAACGCTAAACAACGCTATGACTTTCCGAGCCCTCTGTATTACACCGAGCAAACCTGTGAAAAGACTGTCCCGGATGAAAATAATCCATTTTTCCACACAGTTGGCACTGTTGCGCCATTTTTCAAAGTTTATTGATGAAATATATAACAAATTAGCTTGAACCCCCATTTTACCCTCTAGGGGCTGATTTATTAAAAACTGTAAAACACATGTTTATAATCATTTATTCTTTGGAGTACTTATATAAAGTTTCAAGTTAATAAGACTAAAATTTTTTTCCATATAAACTTTCAACCCCCTTAGGGATTGATTTTGAAAAAAATGCTACGCCCTGGCAACTGTTTAAGCCATGAATGAAAGGGACTTCGGCTCGTGCTGCTGAGAAGAAGTGACGTTGCCACTCTCAGTTTAAACTTCATCACCATGAAATCAAGGCCGTTGACTAAGTATGTCATGCCGCACTCCTTAACAAGCTACCTTCTTACGGCCATCCTACCAAACTATGTATCTGGATCGGTAACTTCCTCTCTAATCAGCGCATATCTGTCGTGATTGACGGTCACTCATCTGACTTCCATCCTATCAATGCTGGCGTCCCCCAAGGTTCAGACCTGACACCAACCCTATTTTCTCTTCACGTTAATGAGCTGCTCTCTTCAACTACCAATCCCATCCACAGTTATACTGACGATGGTATTCTTCACTCTAATATTAATTTTTCCAGAGAAGTCTCGAATCAAGAGTTGAATAATAAACGCAGATCTATGCACCTATCCCTTTCCCTAGATCTTTCATTAGTCGTAGACTGGAGTGCCAAGAACCTTGTTCAGTTCAACGCCTCCAAAACGGAGGCTTGCTCCCTGTCACGCAAAAAAGCTGGCAACGCTTACCCCATCCACATGAATGGCCAAACCCTACAGAACAATGAAACGCTCGATCTTCTTGGCGTCGCTTTCAAACATGATATCAGCTGGCACAAACACATTACTTCAGTAGTCACATCGGCAGCTAAAAAGCTTGGTTTGCTTTTTCGAGCCAGAAAATACTTCTCCCCTTCCAACTTATAAGTACACTCTCTATGTTTCCCAAATAAGACGTAACCTAGAGTACTGCTCTCACATATGGGGAGCGGCATCACCTTCGACACTTAACATCTTTGATTCTATCCATAAGAGAGCCATTCGACTCATCAATGACCCAGTCGTCACAAGAAAACTCCTTTCTCTCGCTCATCGCCGCGCTGTTGAGGATTTATCCTTTTTCTACCGGTACTTGCACGAGTTTTGCTCTGAAGAACTAGCCGGTATTATTCCCCCCTTGACTGTTTCTAACAGCACAACAACAGGCGCGTTACGTACGCATCCCTTTACTGTCCAGCTACAAAAGCCTAGAACAGACCACTTCTCTCGCCCATTCATACCTAGGGTCTCCAGATTATGGAACAAATTGCCTGTAAATGTTTTCCCTTTCCATCCCAACCTTCAATTCCTACTCTTAAGACGCCCACGGTACGTTAGTACTTAGGCTTGAAGTCTACGTAGGGTGTCTTAGATAAAAAAAATTGCTAACAATTTGTTATAAAGAAGAATATTGATATATTTGATATTTTATTAAACTTTAGTCATATGCTTTAGCCTTCGGTATTTACGATTGCAGATTTAACCTATAGCAATTGCGTTATTTCAGTATAGTTTATCAACCTGAAAAAATTCAACAAACTGAAAGCTTGGCAACAGTCGTCCTAAAAATGTAGGTGGGAGACCATATAGTTGGCCAGATTAAGAGTAACCCTGGAATCTCTGATTGCTCTAAAATGTAAATAATAATAATCCTCCTTATTTTTAAACCTATGAGATAAACCCTTTAGGTTAATCTTTTTTTATTATTGTATGTTGCCCTACTAACTAACGTCCAGTAGCACAAACAATTTAATCAAGAATTAAACTAATTGGATACTTGTAATGTGACTGCACTCACGTTAATGTCATTGCTAAAGGTGACTCTCTAAACGTCAATTAAATTTATTAGTAGATTAAAAGATTTGAACAATAAGCTGCATAAATGTTACAAAAAAACAAAATGTAATAAGGCAGCACCGATATTAAAATTAGGAAAAAAAAAACTTTGCCAAGCTAAGCCCAAACGTAAAATTATGTTTTTGAGTCAAAATTACAGTAGACTACAAAATTTACCATATAAAAGTCGTTGTTCCTACTTTTTAATATTTGATTGAAATAGTTCAAAAAAATTAAAAAAGTACGTTATTCGTTTCAGAAAAACGGTTGAGCGGATATTACATCAAAGGCAAAAAAATTAGTTATACTTTCGAGATCCTTGTGGCGGTGCACCCCCTAGATCCCTAAGGACATTAAATTAAATTTTTCATAAGGTAATAGTTTTTAATTCCATTCATCAATTCCCTTTAACAGAATTTTAGTATTTTGATTCGACTTCAAAACATCATCGTTTGTAGTTTTGTGTAAAACACCCTGTATATCCATTAATTTAAACGATATGCGTGTTTTGCTTTCCTCCTTTTCGATTGTTTATCAAATTCGTTTTAAAAATTATTTATTCAATTATATAAATAAGGTATCAATTTTGTGATTATTACGAGTAGGTAATTTCAAGGATAAGCCACTATGTATGGAACTTTTTTTTATTTTTGCATTTATAATTTGTTTTTCCTAATAATTACCTATAGTTTATTCGGATACGAGCAATCGATAAAAAATGGTTAATAACATTGGTGCTGTAATATACACGAAATATGCCAGTGGATATTTCTTTCCTGGTACCTACATGGTCCTGAGGCTTTGGCCTTCCTGGACTGTCACAAGATAAAAAATACTGCCCAGCGGTCCTATTCTCGAGTTTAAGAGAATGTTCTCTCGTTGTTGCCAAGGTATAAAAACTACGATTGGCAGTTGCCTAGCAAAAGTGACCGCTTTCCCCGATTTCGACAATTGGGACCAGAGAAAAGAGAGGGTAGTTGGAATGCGCTTGAACGAGTGCGCATCTAATTTTATTGGAACGCAACGGACGCTGCAATTTTCAACACGAACTACTTCCCTACAAATTTGACGTTTGAAGCTTCCGAATAAATAAAGTTAAATGTCTTTTATATGTAAATAAGTAATTGTAGATTTCTAGTAATTTATATTGAAAATGTTAACAAATCACTAATTGTGATAATAACTGTGATTCTGGTTTAGTGTAAGAAAATATGATAATGCTACATACGTATTATGGTGATAGGAGCACACACAGACTTATTGAGCCCATTGTACCCTGCAGTAATAAGTAATATTAATTATGAATTCTATCTCTAAAGTTTGTGATAGTATGAATGGGTGGCGCAATTCCAGTAGACTGATACCAAATAAAGAAAAGCCGGTGATGGTACACTTTCACAAAAACAAACCTAGGATAGACATTAATAACAGCTCTGCTATGGTAAAGTTTCTGGGGACATACTTGGATGCGAGAACCGGTTGGGACCAACAGCTGGATCATGTCTGCAATGGCCTTAGCGGAGCTTACTATGCACTTCTGAAACGTAAACAGACAATTCCCCAACATACGTTACTGAGTCTTTACTATTCGCTTGCCTATCACTACCTACTACCTTGCTTTTAATATAATACTCTGAGGTCAAGCAACGAACATCGACAGAGCTCTCATTGCACAGAAACGAATAATAATACTGCTGTTTGGGCTCAAGTCCTTAGAATCTTGTAGACCAATATTTAAACAGTTCAAGATACTAACGGTAACAACGAACTGGTAGACAAACAAGACATACAAGTAAACAACAACAACTGGAAATAGTAGAAGAACACATATACTTGGGTCAACTAATACACATCTCGGGATCTTTACTACCCGAAATCAACAGAAGAATAAAACTAGCATGGAGAGCATTCGGTAGAAACTCAATCATATTCAAATCTAGAATGCCACTCCACCTAAAGAAGCGAACGTTTGATCAATGTATACCACCAGTCATGACATGCGGATGTGAAACCTGGATATTAAAAACCGACATAACAAGAAAACTCCAGGTAGCACAAAGTGCTATGGAATGATGCATGCTAGGAATAACTAGGAGGGACCGCAAGAGAATAGAGTGGATAAGACAGAAAACCCAGGTGATAGACGTCATCCACAGGATCAAGTCCCTAAAATGGCAATGGGCAGGACACTTGGCGAGAAGAACTGACAATAGATGGACCACGAGAATTACACAATGGTACCCCAGAGGCGTGAAAAGACCAACAAGACGCTAAAACTTGAGATGGGACCATGATGTAAGGAAATTATCAGGACTAACCTGGGCCAGCATAGCCAACAATGGGCCGAAATGATAAAAATATTTATTAAAAATTTGATCCATTTGTGGTCTAGGTAACCCGATCCAGGGACATGCTGTATATATATATATATATATATATATATATATATATATATATATATATATATATATATATATATATATATTTTCGCGAACTCTCATTTTGCATTTTCTTGTGCTTACTCGCTGGTCGCAGAAAGTAAACTGAGGGTGGCAGCAGCCGCAGTGAGTGGTTTTTATGCGGCTGCCACCCTTAGTTTACTTTCTACGACCAGCGAGTAAGCACAAGAAGATGCCAAATGAGCAATTGCGTTTTGTAGTATAAACTTACGATTGTCGAAGTAAAATTAGACCCATAATTATTGTTGAAGTAGACCAATTCTAAATGTTACTAAATCACCTTGTTAATAGTGTTAGCTGCATCTGTTTGCGACAAATTATAGAATATTTGTAATGGTAATTATGTAAAAATTATCTGGTATAATGCATGTTTACCGATGTAATTTTTGCACCTTTGAACTATAGTTTTATCCACTGACCTTCTGCGGGAGAAGACGACACAATTCATTCATAATTAGCCTTTTGTTTTGTTTCACACATTGTGCCTGTGTAGGACAAAGAAAGATAAGAGAGAGAGAACGCTAAACATCCGACTTTACGCGCCGTCGATGACTGTCCGAGGCGTATGTATTCCACCCAGCAAACCTGTGAAAAGACAGTTCCGGATGAAAAGAATCCATTTTTCCACACATTTCCTTACTGACGCACCATTTTTCCAAGTTCATGGATGAAATATATAACATTAAGGGAAACCAAAAATGACTTAAAATTTTACTACAATACGTATATTCCGACCTGTCAAAAAGGTTACACCTAACTACGCCTTGACAACTTTTGAAGCCATAAATGAACGGCACTATGGAACGTGCTCCAGAGTAAAAGCGGCCACGCTCACTCTAAAGTTCATAACCATGCAATGGAAATAAGAACAAGATCTAAACACTTATTATCACGAAAAATAATGGTATATTGGCATAGGTATTGTATTAATCCTAAGTCATATGATTTAGACTGTGGTATTTACGATTTCAGAAATTAACCTACAGTAATGGCGTTATTTTAGTAAAGTTCATCAATCTGAAAATATGCCACATAACTGAAATCAGTGAAATCATGGCACCAGCCGTTCTCAAAAAGCAGATGGGAGACTCTATAGTTGGCCAGATTAAGATTAGTCCTGGAATCTCAGATTGTTCTAAAATGTAGGCAAATAATGGTATATTTTTCTTGTTTCTAATAATTCTATATACTAATTCAGTTTTTTGTCCTATTATTTTGAAATAAATTTTACATTTACATAAATTTAAAGAGCTATATTATAAATTTTGCTATAAATATTCCTACTCTGACGTCAGCTCAGGCAGACAAAGTAGTATAACAACCTGTTTAAAAATTAAATTACTAAACACGTGTAATTAAATTCAATATTTTGTTTGTATTTTTAGATTGGTAATTTACATTATCATTTTTGTCGTGGCAAAAGCATCTTTTAAATATCAATTCCTTATTTGATAGATTTAATGTTAATATTCCTACTCTACCCTTAATAACGTGTGAAAAAGGAATCATCCTCACCTCTTTATGAAGGTCAAACTAGTTGTCAAATAGTTCACTGCCAATTCGATCCCTGTTTCTATTGCTAATTTCCTTTTCTCGAACAAGTTTAGAAAATGCATCCTTCAATACCCAAGAATCCTCTTATACCTATTTATTTAACTCGTCTTTTTCAGATCTATTATGACAAGGATATTTCTTCAGAGACATATAAGACTGCCATTCCAAGTCCCTCCCTTCTAATTATGGGCATATCTCTTTTCCCTTTGTTGAGAAAAAATATTAACTCGAAAATTCGAAAATATTTATAGGCCAATCAATGATAAAAAAAAGGTGGCCTGTAGTGCAAAAATAGCGTAACGGCATTTTTGTTTTTTAATGTGCCCCTCAGTGATTTGCCAAGTTAGCGGGATGGGGGGGGGGGGGTACGTCAGTCATCATATTTGCGAAAAGTTTAAACGTGAATATCTCGTGAATTAATAAAATGTCTTTCTTAAACATCAAATTCTCTATATATTATTTCACAGACTGTATTTGATCGGATTAATCGTTTTATAATGCGTCAGTGTCGGCAAAAAGCAGTTTTTACAAATTATTTCGTAAACTGCCGACTGTCGCAAAAATGTTAAGAGGCAGTCTTGTAGAACACGAACTAATTTATAATTTATTTTCCACGCGCTTTTTTGTAAGAATATATATTTTAAAAATATCTCGTTAACTGTTTATCTATACTAATATAAAAAAGAGTAAATTGACTGACTGACTGGCTGACTGACTCACTCATTCATGAACGCCCAGCCAAAACTACTAATGCTAAAAAGTTGAAATTTTGCACAGAAATTTTACGCCGTAGACGTCCACTAAGAAATGATTAAATTAAATTATTTTTTATTTTAAAAACTGCTAAGTTTTAAGGAAAGTGCCAGAACATGTCAATTTTATTTTATTTTTTTATATAAGAGTACTCGTTTTCGTGTAGCATGGCTCAGCCCTGACTATCAAAGATTGAAAGCTGAAGCTTTGCATACAGTTTAAGTTTAGACCCCAGACGTCCAATAGAAAAGGATATTGTAAAAGTCACCCTCCAAGAAGGTAAAATCAACCCCTAAAAATTAAATAATTTTTCAAGCTCAAACCGCTTGATATAGAACCTAAATTTTGGCATACATGTTTATTTTAGGGTGTAGGGTTTCGATAAGTAGGGATTCTTTAAACTCAAATTCCAAGGGATTGAAACAACCCCCTAAAAATGAAAATAATTTTTATCTCAAAAAGTATTTTCTATTTAAAAAAACTGTAAAACACGTCAATTTTATTTTATTTTTTAATTTAACAGTTTATGTGTTATTTAAAAAACAATTGCATACCCCTTAAAAATTACTGAAAAAACCTTATCTCATGAACTACTAGTCCTACAGAAAAAAATTTGAAAGAAAGAAGAAAATACAAAAGTTAATGCTTAATAACACTGTTATTAATATATTTGAGTATAGGACTAATAGTTTTAATTTTGTATATTTAACCAATTCAGATTTAAATTACCTGTCAAAGGAAATTATTTCTTCTACAACCCTATATAAAAGCATTAAAAATGTATCCAGTATTGTGTACCTGTATACGGCTTTAAACCATCTAGCTAGAGCTAATAATTTTTTGTACAAATACCTAATTTACATCATAATAAACCGTCAGTTGTCATGTTGTCACGTAAAAATATAATTGATGTGACAAGAGCCATAAACGAAAGTTTACGATTGTGTAAATTAGAGAACATTATGGAAATAGGAAAGTAAAAAACTTATAGTTCTTACATAATATATTAAATGTTTTTTATCTAGCCTTTAGTACTTTGCTGGGGTTTTAAATCTCACACATAAGTGACCTTTAACTCAGAAATATCTTGTGAAAACAAATGCGTCAAAATGAAAACCAAAAAAAAACAAGTCTGTAGATTTATGAAGCTGTACGAAAAAGTATCAGTTCCAAAAACTGACGCAGATTCATCAAGGACCGGGTATTAGCTTTATTTAAAGTTTTTCAACATTTTTTTCAGTAAAATCAATAGACTAGGTGAAAAGTTGCTACCATTTTAAAAAGTAGACTTAGTGTAATAGAAAAGTACCCTTCATTTCTGAATAGCGCTGCATAACTTTCTGTCACCAGAAAAAGCCAAAATAAAAGCTATTTTTACCTAATCAGCAGGCGCGGCCCGTGAGTTTTTTTACAGGTGGATAAAAATTTTGTGGGCAACTAGTGATATCAGCGCAACAAGCAAAATGCACTTTTTGAATTAAGGCAGGTTTTTTAATAATGTGCCTAGTTTTGCCAAGAAATTATTTACCTACAAATAAACACCGCAAAAATCATAAAATAGGTACAGTAGTATATTGAACGGCTACTCTAGAAGTTTATGCCTTTTTTCTATGTGTTTTACTGTTTTAGTACTTTAGATTGTCAGCGGCTTCTCGTTGTGATACGTTTAGCGTCTCCTCGATAGAGGTCGCGCCTTGTACTAAAGTCCCAGAATAAGTAGATGGTGACGTTTATTATGTGCTAAAAGTATGATCATTCGTAAAATCAAATTAGGAACGCTGCCGAAATTCTGTTTTCTTTAATAAATACAATACTGGCGACTAGACATAGTAATACGATCTTAGTCTCCACACGTGCAGGCTGCCAGCTGTAGCAAATATGAAATTATCAATAATTAATTAAAAATATTTTATCGAGGAATAAGTGCTAACTTGTTGCCAATACACCTTTTAGAGCCAATCTAATTTTTTAAATAACAAAAATTAAAAAAAAAGTTTACCCCAACACAGCCTCGAACCCTGGACCTCTCGGTCAACTCGCTGAGACTCTACCTCTGGAGTACGCTGGTAATGCAAGAAAACCGGTCCGACGCCGTTATATTTGGCTACTAGGGATGGCGTGGCTGTGATCGTATTTATAAATTTTTATCTTTAACCGCTAATAATTTATAATTAATAATACATTAATACAATGCAAATACAATGCGTATATTAGCTACCTAATTAGTTTTTCTTTTTCTAAACCAAATATATAATAATAATAATAATAAGTTTATTTTCATAAATAAATTTACAAATTTATATATATTTTAAATAAATACAATTTGAAAATAAACTAAAAAAACCCAAGAAGAAACAATACAGCTTTTGTTTCTTGTATTGGGACGCTATTCATCTATAAATTTTATTTTTATTTAAACATCTATGAATATTTTCATACAAATATTTTAGAATAAATCATAAAAGAAATCCCTAGGCGTTTCTAATATCCATTTTTTTATTTCTTTTTTATGTCTATGAACTGACTTGATTGTTTTTATTTCTTTTGGCAACTTGTCATATAGTATTAAAGATAAATTATTTACATTTCTTGTACATATATTTTTAGTCATTTTTTGTTTAATAGTATTTTCTTTAAATCTTGTATTGTATAGATGCTGATTAAAGTGAATATTCTTTTGGTTTTTAAATATATGCAATAAAGCATTATAAGAATATAGTTGTCTTATGTCCATTTTTTTTGTCTCCTTATAAAGTTTTTCAGTTGGATACCTAACATTTTTGTTGTAAATAACTTTTAAATAGTATTTTTGGATTATTTCTATATTTTTTAACATATTTCTACTTAATCCTCCCCATCCTAATATCCCATAATTAATACGTGTTTGAATAAATGAATAATAAAGCATTTCTAAATGTTTTATTTCTAAAAATTTTTTAAGGTGTCTAAATTTATACATATAAGTTCTTAATTTTTTAATTAGGTAATCTATATGAGAATTCCATTTTAAATTTTGATCTATGATTATTCCTAAATATTTAATTCTTTCGGCTCTTAGAAGTTTTATATTCTTGTTTATTTCTATATAACTCTCTTCATTTGAGATAAGAGAATTTGATGAGAAGGTTAAATATTTAGTTTTATCAAAGTTGATCGTTAGTAAGTTAGAATCAAACCAATTTTTAATAATATGAAAATCCAATATAATATTTTCTTTTAGTTTGGTCCAGGTCTCTGCATTATAAAAAATTACAGTATCGTCTGCAAAACTATGTATTTTTCCTTTACAATCTAAATTAAATAAATCATTTATATAAATTATAAAAAAAGGACCTAAAACTGTTCCTTGTGGAACCCCGTAATTAAATATTTTTGGATTACTTAGGGAGTTATTTATCTTAACATATTGAGGTCTATTAGATAAATAGTTTTTTATCAGTTCTAGTGTAATACCTCGAAATCCCATGTTTTCTAGTTTAATTAAAAGTTTATCATGACTAACAGAGTCAAAAGCTTTAGCTAAGTCCAAAAATACTGCAATACATGGACTGTTGTCATTTATGGAATTATATATATTATCAAGCAAAAAACATATAGAATCTTGAGTAGATTTATTTTTTTGAAATCCAAACTGATACTCAGACATGTAATTATGTTTATTTAAAAAATTTTCTATTCTCTCTTTAAAAATCTTTTCAAATACTTTAGCTAAAGAGGATATTAAACTAACTGGTCTGTAATTTTTAACTTCTGTTTTACTACCGTTTTTAAATATTGGTTTAATGATACCTATTTTAAAACTATTAGGATAAATGCCAGTTTTAAATATGTGATTAATTAGATAACATAAAGGTTCAGATATATGACATTTTATTACTTTTAAAATTTCACTTGTTATGTTATCAAATCCCGGAGATTTTCTTAACTTTAAAGATTCAATAAAACTTTCAACTTCTGTCTGATTAGTTTGTCTTAGATAGAATGATCTGTTGTTTATTTTTTCTTTGTGACAGTTGACTTGATCGATTAGGTTTTTCTTGATATTATTTGCTAAATTTTCACCTACTTTCGAATAATAATTAATAAAGGTATTTGCAATAATTTCTTCATTAGTACTTTCTTTATTTTCTTCTATTTCGATTTTTTTAATTTTGTTAGATTTTTTGTTATTGCATAATTTATTTATACATTTCCATAAATCTTTAGAAGAATTAGAATTTTTTTCGATTTCAGATCGAAAGTATTGTTTTTTGGCTTTTTTAATAAGTAATTTTAATTTGTTTTTTAAAAATTTATACTGATTTTCAATATTTTGATTATCTGTATGGATTTGTATTTTTTTATAAAGATCATTTTTTAGTTTAACGTATTTTAATAAAGTATCAGTTATCCATTCTTTTCTTTTTCTATTTTTAATACGTTTTCTTATAATGCACTGATCTATACAACTCCGAACTGAGTTAATTAAATAATCTGCTAGATTATGAGATGTTTGAAGTGAATAAAATTCATCCCATTTAATTTTACTGAAATTTTCTTTTAATTTTTTGTAGTCAATAAATTCTTTGTATTTTGGTAAATTGTCGTCTTCGTTATTAGGTAAGTCTAAAGACTGTTCCAGTATAATTGGGTAATGATCAGTAATTTTGTATTTAAATACGATTGACTGAAATGCGTTTAAGTCTTCTTTTGTTCTGACAAAAATATGATCTAAACAAGATTTCTGCAAATTAATTTCTCTTGTAACTGAATTAATAAATGACACAAATCCGTATTTACTTAAAATATTACAATATTCGTTTGTATAATTTTTGTCTGAAAGAGTGTTGATATTAATATCTCCTACTAATATTGTTGTCTCGTTTTTACTTAATTTTTGAAAAAAAGCGTCCATATTTCTACAAAACCTATAGTTATTCATGGACGGAGGCTTATAAATACAAACGACATTAATTTTTTTATTTAATGAAACGCTGACTTTTATAACCAATATTTTTAATTGGTCAAAGGAGACTACTTCGTGGTCATAATCATAATTATTTTTAATAAATACAATTACACCGTCATTTTTATTTATATTACTCTCATTATATAGTAAGTCATAATTCTGAATTTTAAATAAACTTGTGTCATTTATTTTAAAAGTTTCAGTAAAAACAATCAAGTCAAAATCGTTATTTAAACTATGTAAAAACAATTTTTCTTCATCGAAATTTTTTGCAATACTTCTAATATTATTGTGAAATACTGAGAATTTTTTTGATTTTAATGAAACGCCTTTATATTCTTCTAGGTCTTGCACTATATGCACCTGTGTATTATTTTCAAATGATCTGTTATCTATCCTTTTTAAGAACAATTTTTCATTTTTTATTTTACGAAAATTGTCATAATTATCCTTATTAATAAAATATAAAATAAATTAAAAAAGAAAAAAATTAATAAATAGAAAACTATAAAAACTTGAATAAAATTTTTACTTTTTTGTTTTATTGGGTTTTCCTGCCTCATAAAGAAGTTGTATTGTTTCCTCGTTTTTTATAGAAGTTATTTTGCTGTTTTCATTCTGTCTAACAAAAATTTGACCATTTTTGAACCATATGAATTTGAAATAATTCTTCAATTTTTCTTTAGCAACTTTAAGCAAGTACTTATTTCTTCCTGTAAGTTCTTCGTTGATATAAATCAATTTTGGTTTTCCCTGGATCTTAATGTCTTTGGTTGATAACTTCCCTTTATTTTTAAAGTACAATTTCGATGATTCTACAATTTTGTTTTTAATATCTTCATTTTGTAGTTCTATTCTGATTTGGTCTTGAATTTTCTTGTCTGACTTCTTGGTATCATTTCTTTCAATAGTTATAATATTATTTTTTAATATTTTAACTCCTATATGGTTCATTATATTTTCAAATAATTCATTGTCAGATATATTCTCTTGTTTTGGAATTCCCTGAATTTCTATATTTTTACATAGCATTTTCTGTTCACGTATATTTTTTTCCTCTTTAATGGTACTTAGTTCATTTTTTAAAACATTTATTTCTGAATAAAGTAGTTCATTTTTTATTTTCATTTCTTCTTTTTCTTTTGTGATATTTTTTATTTTTGAAATAATTTCTTTGTTCTCTCTTGCTACCTTATCGTACTGATTTGAAATAAATTCCATACTCTTTTTGAGATCATCTATAATTACTCTGAATTCATCCAAAACATTTTCATTTCCCTTGTTTTTTAAATTCGCTTTATCTTGCGTTGAAAAAATAAAATCCTTTTCGGTCTTACTACTTTCATTTAAAGCTGCCACTTCATCTGATTCCAACATTAATATTTCAATACATGTACTACAGTTCCATTTTTTATTATTTTTCTTTTTTGATTCTTTGACAATATTATTAAAAGCTAAATTATCCAATAATTCACAGGAAATGTGATACCATAATTTACATTTATTGCATTCAATACTTTTCTGATTTGTTTTAATTTTTTTGTTGCATTTTCCACAAAAATAATCTGATGTTGATGCTAATTTCATATCCTGACTAGACACTTTAAAATTTTGTATGAACTTCGTTGTCTTTTGACTAGTTTTTGGGTATTTTTCCGGCAGGTACTCTTCTTCACTATCTGATTCTTGGATAGTACACGTCGATTGTTTGATACTGTTCTTTTTAATGTTTTGAAAGAGTGTATTTTACGGGGCGGTTTGAGTGTATTTCCATAGTGGGAGTGGCGCGATATTATTGGTGGGCCGTCGACCAATTGTGTCTCTTTTTAACTTCCTAAAGCGCGTATGTCTGTTTCTCTTTTAGTTTTAATGAATTTATATCGTCCATTTAAACTTATGAGGTCAATTTAAAATACGACCCAGCCCGGAGCAAGCTTGGATATCCTTTGACGATGGCTTGGCTCGACTCTTTCTTGGGGAGCTTTCGCATGGAACTTGCACTTTTTTGATACAAATGATTCTTTTTTGGTTTTAAAAAATTAAAAAATAAATTACAAAGTAGTTCATTGAAAATTTTAGGTGGGTCATGGACCAAATGACCTTATGGACGGCCCGCGCCTGCTAATTAGTATCACATATTTGGCAAAGGGATATATGGGCCGCAATCAAAAAATAAATAGAACCTTGCGCTTAACCTAGATCTGCTCTTTAAAGTTGTAACAGAATTTCTACACCAGCTTTTCAGCTCTACCGAGAAAATGTTGAAAAACTATCAGTGCAAAATATCAAATACCCGTTAAGAGCTCTGGTTACGATTGATATACGTTACTGATAATGCCTATTGTGCTGTCAATATGTCCTTTCTTAAAATCGGACTAAGATTGTTTGTACCTTTAAAAAGCTTTATATTGCATCATACAACAATTTGAAATGTTGTCTGCAAAAACTGGAAAATGAAAAGAAAACTGTAAACGTGCTTGCAATTTTGCCTTTTCAATTTATTAAATTAAAAAACATGCCTTTTCCTAAAAAATAAACGTTCAGATTCACTAAAGGTGCGCGCACACTTAGGCGAAGCGTCGCGAAGAGAAGAGAAGAGAATTTTATCCATCCAAGAACTTAACATGCAATCAAATGGGAGCCCGCACACTGAAGCGCCCAGAAGCGTTGTGCGGGCTTGCATTTGATTGCACGTAAGTTTCTTGGACGGATAAAATTCTCTTCTCTTCGCTTCGCGACGCGTCGCCTAAGTGTGCGCGCACCTTTAGAAGGTTTAATTAAGATTTAGTACTGATTTAAATTAAGATCTTCTAGTTGATCAGTCATGCTTTGACAAGTTTTTGTTGTATTTAATATTTCAGCGATTTGATTGGTTTTCAAATGATTTTCATCTTAGAACTGGTTTCTAGAATGAATTTAGTTCCATTATTGTCAAAAATACGTACTAAAATTGCCTTTTTCTTTATAAATTTGCGAAAAAAAAAATCATAGTGTAAAACTTAGTTGTTTTATTCTGACAGTCAGTTTAAAACTTTTGGTTGTCAAATTAGACCGGACTAGCGTTGGATAATCTGGCAAAAACTGTTTGCTATTTAGGGTGAGCATCCAGTATATCTTTGTGAAGTAACTAGAATTATATTAGAACAATATCTAAACGTATTTTACAATGTATTCTACAACAAAACTTTAACGCCGGGATTCACTAAAAGGGATTAAGACCTGTTACTGGTTTCGACACAAATCAGCACTAATTATTTACTTCGATAAATATTGGATTTATCTTTCATCTAACTACCTACATGCATCAACAATGTTTTCAAAACATTACGTGTTACAAAATAAAACTCGGTTTTGCTATACCGTGTATTCTAATACCGACTAATACGGACCATCATATTATTATTTTAATAAACATACTTAAAACATTTTAAGTAGGTAAACTGGTGTTCCACAAGGATCAGTATTAGGCCCTTTATTGTTTATTATATACACTTTTGATTTTCATTTATCAATTAAACACGGCAATCTTTTAGCTTTTGCAGATGATACTCAAATATACCACTCAATCAAATACACAGATTTAAAAAATAGTATTTCTTTAATCAATAAGGATCTTGTAAATATTTCAAAAACCATAACTGATCATGGATTAAAAATAAATGAAAATAAACCTAACTTAATTCTAACTGGTCCTAAAACACTAATCACTAAAATAAAACATAATTCTGATTTCAAAATTGTTCTTAACAATAATTTTAAGATAACTTCAATTGAATATGGTAAAAATCTTGGAGTAATTTTTGATCAGTATCTAAATTTTAATGAACATATAAAAATATAATTAGAAAAGGATACTACAAACTAAGAATTTTATATAAATTTAAGGACTACTTAAATACCGATACTAAACTTAGGCTGGTTGATTCAATTATTCTAAGTGGATTAGATTATTGTGATATAATTTATCACAAAAATATCAGTAACGAAGATAAACAGAAATTACAAATTCTTCGAAATAACTGTGTTCGTTTTTCAATAAGACTAAAAAAATTTGATCACGTATCACCTACCTTTAACAAACATAATATAATTAAATTAGAAAAAAGACGCGAAATCCACTTATCCTGTTTTATATATAAAATCATTTTAACTCAGAAACCTAGCTATTGATTTGAAAAAATTGAATTCAGGAATAATATTCATAATGTTAATACTAGAAAGCAGAACGCAATAGAAATACCTAAAGATCATACTGAAAAATATAAGTCTTCGTTTAAATATACAGCTTCTGTAATTTTTAATAATATTCCTTCTAGTCTAAGGGGCTTAAGCTATATAACTTTTAAAAATAATATAAAAAATTATTTAGTAGGGGTAGGATTGGAAGAATGATTTTTTATAAATCAAAATCCTACCTATTTATCCCAACTAGTATACTACTGTCATTTTTTGGTTTTCTTTTTTAATTTTATCAATTTTATATTTATATTTTAAATTGTTTTTATTGGCATAAATAAACATCTTTATTATTATTATTAAACTAATAAAAGTGTGAACCGAAGCACATACAAATGTTTTTTGTAATTCATTTTTATTAATTGCCCGCATCCGACGATGCGATGGCGACAATAATTAACAAGGTAAATTTGAGCGTATTTCACTAAGTATGTTATTTTCTTACATCAGTATCAAGAAAGGTATATTTAGATACCTACCTAATTTATTACTTTGTCTCATTTAGCTTCTACTTCGCTGTTTAAATTGTGTTTATTAGTCGGCTTAAAAAACTTGCTGTCGACCGCGAACTTATGATAATGAATATTTTACAATAAAATGTTTAGTTTTTTTTTATAAATTGTAGTTTTGTATAATACAGGGTCCCAGCGAAAATGATTAATCTTAACTGGAAAACAGTATTTTTGAAAAAGGTAAAACTAAAACTATTTGCATGGGAAGATATACTGTGTTGTATTTGCGTTGAGGAAAGGTGCTCGCAGCCCCTCATCGCCAAAATATAATGTATAAGCCCTACAGCAGGCAAAATGTATACAGTGACGATACAGTATGGAATAAATTCATTTTATAAAAAATAACAAATTTTATGGAAAAGCGCACGGATACGTCGACTTATTTTTATTTTCTACATATTTTAAAAATATTTGTCGTTATACAGGGTGGCTCAAAGTATGTGAACTTTTTTTTTAAATGGATTACCCTGTATATTTTTACATTTTCGGATTCTACGTAAAATTCTAAACATTTTTCGTGTAGCATGTGATATACCTATATCGGATAGTTTTAAAATTATACATGTTGAAATTTTTAATTTTTTCGGACATGTTAATTACTGAAGTACAAATTAATAGAGGAAATATTTAATCTAAACCAATCTTTCAAATCCTCTAAAATTATCGAAACCTAGTAATTTTATTTTAATTTTACCACCGTTTAAATGTATTTTGTACTATACAGAGAGGCTTGAAAAAGTTGGAGTAGACTGGATTTTTTAAATATTTTTTCTTATTTTTTATGGGGTTATTTAAAGAGTAAAGTATTCAAAACAAAACCAGTACTGATGACTTAAAAATTACTAACTAATGACTAATGTAGTGCATAATTATTATCAAATATAGTTTGTAAATGAACTTGGTTATTGCCAAGTAGCAAATGGTGAACATTTTGAATATCTAATTAAATGTAATTAAATTATTTTTAAAGATCACCCAATATCATGCATCACCTACTGTTAGTGGTAATACTTTTAATTTTTCTAAAATTGAAACTGATGTATTTTTTTAAAGTTTAATTCGTTAAAAATAAAATATTCTATTTAATTTTTATTGACAGCTTATTTAAACTCTAATAAAACAGTGAAAACTCAGGTTAGTTTAGTTTAAATTAAGAAAAAGTTCCAAAAGCATCTCTCTCCCATGTCCATTAGATTCAAGCTGTAAATGGTAATTGTAGAAAAAAGTTTCTCAATGTCCCTTTTTTGAGCGACCATGTATAATAAAAAAACATTATCAAATCTTGCAATCCATTTAGATAAATTTTGGACATTTATAACTTTTGCCATGTTGGAAAAGGTTTTGCGATAATTAATTATTTACCATTATTCTTTTGCTGCTCCACCGTAGAAAATAAGACTACAAATTAACTTGAAACCTGTATAATTCCAAAACTATTCGATATAGATATATTATATGCTACATGAAAAATGTTTAGAATTTTACGTAAAATCCGAAAATGTAAGAACATACAGTGTGTCCCATTTAAAAAGTAAAGTTGACGTACGTCCTACTTTTTTGAGCCACCCTGCATAATGACAAATATTGTTAAAATATGTAAAAAATAAAGTTAACGTGTCCCAGCGATTTTCCATAAAATTTGTGATTTTTTATATAATTAATTTATTCCATACTTTATGTCCTCACTGTATAATTCAAATAAATCTGAAATATTTTTTCCTACGACCACCTATGAAAGTGAGAAAAAAAGCACGGTTAACTTGGCGAGAAAGTGCCTTATATCACAAGCGTGTTGAAAAGTACTTTACAACACACGTGTTGAAAAGTACTTGTCAACATGACATTGAAATAGATGGATGCCAATTTCATTTGTTTTATTTTCAGCACACTTGATGAAAATATTAGTATTGAAAGTGAGGGTTTTAAAAGACAGAAATTGAGGTTTTTTTGTAAATATTTTTGTGGTCGTAGGAAAAATATTGTACATTACTCGTGTGAAAGTAATTTTCGCACACTCGTGGGATTATCGCACTCGGCTATCGCCTCGTGCGACAATATTCCCACTCGTGTGAAAAATGTCACTTTCAACACTTGTTATGTAATATACTATTTACATTCTCTACATAAATTAAATAATTATGGCGGTTGTTTCACACACTTGTTTTGGTTTTTATTAAGAAATAAAAAGATTTTCTATTACACATTTTCAAACAAAATCGAACCTTGCAAAACATGATTCTGTTGGTTGTGACGTCACATGCTATGCAAATAAAAGTGCTATTATGGCTGGTGTACTGTGAATTCTAGTGTTTTATTTTCCGAAGATTGGGAGATTTCGTGGTGAACAAACATTACATTGGATTAAAAGATTCACTAACTATGACCACATGGACAATCGGATAATTTGCGGCCTAACAAACCTATTCTGACTTCTTCGTCGCGGACAGTTGATTCATTTAATTTATTAATAACTGCTTATTTTTCTACAAATTCTGTGTTTACCTACACCTGGATAAATTAAAGGAGTAAAAGACTAAAAGCTTAAAGGTATTTGTTTAAAAAATATTAACTGTTATGTGATAATAAGCTCCCGATAAGTTTCTTTCTTTTTATTTATCATACAATATACTTTGACAGTGGTAAATTATAACCTCAACATTATTTATTTGTCTTTAAACTTTCGTTAGGATTTATTATACCATAAAAATAAATGAATGCTTACTTGAATTTGGCGACACCTACTAAGAGTTAACAATATTTATGTAAATTTTTTAATTAACTTTGCATTGCTTTCTTTTGACTTACAATACAATACTTTAGGGTGGTTTTACAGTAATTGAATTGATTAAGAAAAATGATTACAAATTACACTCGAAAAAACGAACTCTGCGTACACAACAAATATTCTTTATTTACGTCACAGATGAACGATTCGGGTTTGCTCAGGTTTGCTCACTTGAAGGCGCACGCATATGGGTTTTTAAATCGTAATAAATTACACAGAAAAGTAAAAATGTGTTTTTAGTTAAATTATCAGTATAATAACGTTTTTGGGTTTGTAATGACTCGTTTGAATTATCTATACAATACAAAATTACACGCGTGTTCTTTATTATGAGCAGAAATATGCAGGATATACATATATTTCTTTTCTTCTCCTTAAAGTGCCATACTCATATTTGAATGTAGGCTACTTCTCACATATACCCCTGATGTGTGCTATTTTATAGGTTTTTCCGAACGGGACTATTTTAATAGGTTTAACTAGACATATCTGGGTGGTAGCCGAGAAGAGCAAACCAGAGAGAAGCGACAAAATACGTCGGCACCTTTGATGTTGGGGGTATAAAATTTTGTGACCTCGAGTCTAAATAATAGACAGTTGGCCGGTATAATTTGGTGTAATAAAGGTGTATATGTACTTACCGTTCAGGATCCTTTGCAAACGTAAACATGCTAAATCCTTGTCCCTCTTTTGAATGGCACACACGAAACGTGCAGGTATTACCAAGCATAATTTAAGAATTTTTATAAATCACAGCAACAAATTAAACACTTAAAACTTAGAATCAAAAATAGCTTTCCAAACACAAAACAAATTCATCGACTATCGGACTAAAAATGCCGGCGAGCGCGAGCACAAGTTTATGACAGTTGGCCGGTATATCCCCCACTTAAATGTTTTCGGCCGGACTCGATTATGTCGCTTCTCTCTGGTTTGCTCTTCTCGGGTGGTAGTTTGCCGTTGCCTCCCACGAGTTACCGATCGAATAAGTAAAAGTTAGAACAGGGATTCGATCCGCAGACGTCAAGCACAGTAGCCTGATACACTAATCACCGCGCTACGGTCGACCCTTTTTTAACGATGAAGTCTGTTTTTAACTGGAACAACACTTTTTGGTTTAACTTGCCTTTATTTCTCAACGTAGTTTCCATTTAGTTCGTTACACTTTTTCCAACATCCTGGTAGAGCAGGTATGTCAGACTTATAGATGGATTTGTCCAGGTCCTCAAAAAAGCCATAGAAGGTGTAGTCGATTATCGTTATCGTAACAAACTTGAACAAATCTCTTTCCCCTGAACAATTTTCTGAGTTTAGGAAACATAATGGAGGTCGCATGGAGCTAAATCTGACGACAAACCATATTTACAACCATCTCTACGGTCAGCCAAAAATACTTTGTAGTTTTTTCGTCCATTCCATCCACTGTGCGCCTCGCCGTTAGTGCTTGTTCGACTTATTTTAAATACAACAACTCGGCACTTAATCGTTATACTCGATTGACATGAGTTTTCCAACGTCGGATTCGGCTTATTTTTAATTTCTGGTTTCCTTATGCTTTAAAAAAAAAGTATTTTACCACGGTACGAATTTAAAATTTTCCTATTCTTGAAAATTGCTTCAGGCATCTACTTCAGCGCACTATCGAACAAAACCAAATTTTTAATAATATAAGCTAATGAATGAATCAAAACAATTGCAGCAATTTTTGGCGCCCACCGTACGGCAAATACCTTTATTTCCCTCACGAGAGGAAGTGCTGTATTTGTAGAGAAATTACCTCTCAATGTTTTTTCAGATCTTGGCATTTTGAGATCCCTAGATAACGAAAAGCATAGCTTCACATTTTGAATGTAGATAAAGTAGGCTTTATAGTTATACCCTTGCTTGAAACCCAATACCCATCGTTTCTCAACCTTGGGATCGGGACCCCATGGGGATCACGATCCTATGGGGGGGGGGGGGGGTTGTTCTAAGTCGTAATCTGTCAAAAAAATAAGGCACGTATACGAAAAGTCCTTTTATTAAATAGTTAATTTTACACGTTAGTAATGTAAATCTGTGATAAACGTTAAAATATATAGTTTTAACTCAAGATCGATTCATTTTTTGATCATTATTTTAGTTCTAATTATAACACTATTTATCTGAGACAAATATAACTTATTTCCTAGTTGTGTTGTGCATAAGTAGATTGATGGTTTTGAACTTAGGTGGTACGCAATTTTAAATAGTATATTCACATTAAGTATTACTTAGAGACGAGCATCCACGCGTAAAAAAGTATACGTTGTGGTATAGAAAACGCGTAAACTATGTAAAATAAGCCATCTACGTAGACAACGTGTAAACTATTTAAACAATCCGTTTATCATTAGGTTATGTTTCGGTTCTTCTTTAGAAAACTTCCGATTCGAAAGTAACCGCTACTTCTACACATTTTGTGTATAATGCCACGTAGAAAAACCATTACTTTGATGAACTCTCTCAAGAAATATGCAGCATTTTGCACAGGCATATTCTCGAAGGGGGACGGTTTAGCTAATTCGACTACGAGTTGACTATGGGCACCTTTATTCTACTAAAAAAGTCCACAGTTTAGTCTTAAAAAATTTGCAAAAAGGTGTAGGTACATTGCACATAGCAACCCTCTTTGTTTATTATATTTGGATTACCAAGGAAAAACAAACAACATGTTAGCTTTATTTATTTTATTTAGAAAATAATGGACTCTTATCAAATCCTTCTAAAATAGTCCTAACCACAACAGGATGTGCATACATCGGTAGATAACTCAGGTTTTCCTGTATGAAATCCAGCACTTTCTGCTCGATAATTTTTGGATACAACATATTTGGGAAACGTTCTTCGATTCCTTCTTGTTGCTCAATAGTTAACTATTAAAACGATATAAGGATTATTTAGGGTGAGTAGCCTATTAGAAGATCTTAGAAACTAATATAAATATTTATAGAATGCAATCTAAACTCTAAAAATATTTTTAACTCTGCAACGTTGTCAATTCTGCCACCAACTGTCAGCAACGTCCGAATTTTAAATTGAACACTTTGTATGTACACACTTTGTATGGGGCACTGTATGTTTGAATTTAATATTTTTCGATATATTGACTGAAAAATGCAATTTTTTCTAATTTGACAGCTTACTAACGGCTTGCATGTCCCTAATTAGTTTTTCATTCCCTATTGACAAAGTCAACTTTCGGTATATCAGGAAGTAAAAAAATGCACCCGCAGCAACTTCTCGTTAAACCGGAAGCTGACATTTCTGAATAGAGAAGGAAAAATTAAGTTAAAGACATGTAAGCTGTCTTTATTTAAGACATTACTTTTAGCTGTCTTTATTTAAGACATGCTTTTAACTAGTTTAAACTAGTTCATCCTACAAAATAAAGTAAAATCTCAGTTTGAAGTTCAAACTTTGAACTAGTATAGACTAGGACAAATCAGTTTTTCCTAGCAACCCTACATTGGTTTCAGGACAAACTAGTTCATCCTATCGTTCTTCGGATAGACTGGTTTGGCCTAGGAAAAACTAGTTGATCTTGAAATCGGGTTTGACCGGTAACATAGATATAGAATAGTACCTACATACATAAACTGTTAAAAACATAACCATAATTACCGTTTCGCAGCCGGGTAAAAATATATACTTCTTGGAACCTCTAAAATTTTTTTTAACAACTTCTTGTTTTATTTCCGGATTTGAATGCAGAATTAAATAGCTTTGCTGAGCTACCTGTTGTAATATTAATTACAAAAGAAAGTGAAATTTCGATTAGATATTAATTCTAGTACTTACTGGCTGCCATTTACGTTGCTTATACATTTCTATAATATCGGTTATGAGACATTCACCTTCGTTTCCCTGAAATGAGTAGAATTATTAAAAAAGTAGAAAAAGTCCGAATATCAACATCGTATTAAGTAATACATAAATAAAGAAATTCGCAGATATCCCTACATGCTCTAAGGATTTTAGACCAGCATAAATTGGATTACTTATAAGATAGCTATTGAAAGCAAAAATTTTTACGATTACGATATTTTGTGCTGTAGCTAGCGGGTTTGTAGTGGTTTGGGTATTATTAATACAGTATTCGTATGGCTACTGTTGCTGTTAGGTACGCAAATTTTAATCTTTTTCTAGTTGCAAAATTACGCAGGTATAGGGCGAGTAAGTTCTTCAATTCAGAGCATTCTGCATTCGGTGGCATCAGTTGTATTTTGTCATTTTTCTTATGAATGTATTAGAAAGGGAGAGAATACATTGATGGATTTCGGCGCTGAATTTAAAAAGTGGCCCATGCCATGGGGCGTTTTATATCGGGTGTATCCCCTTGATAAAAAGTCAAAATTTAGTATCGGTTTATCAAGTTTGCATGCGGAAATAATGTTTTGAGCAGTTTAAATTGAAAAAAAAAATGGGGCCCAAAATTACAGGCCCCTCAAATTTAGGTCACTCGTGGAGCATGATAATATTAATGATTATGTGACATAAGATTTTTGTCTTAATTTTAAAAAATACGTTTACGATAGATTTTTTCCTGAGTTTTCAAATGAAAACATTGGGTCTAAATCGAATTCGAAGCGAAAAATCGTATTTTTTCCTTCGAGCGCGCAACTCAACATGTGCTAATCAGGGGACTTCTCTACAGCAGTTGCAATAGCGTTTTTCCCCTTCGGAAATATAGCTAGAAAGCTATTTTTTTATTTTTAAGGTAATTCTCTCTACTTCTAGAATAATAGGTCAAATTTAGTCCAGTATGATTTCCTATCATCGAATTCCAACGTATACTTTCATACGCTTACAGCGCTGTCACCGACCTATTTATCAGTTAGTATTATTATACTAATTGCTAATGGTAATAGTTGAATTTGAGGAAAGTAATGAATATTTTATGCGATATTGAATACCACCTTGTTGTAGCATTCATTTGTCTCATATCCAAAGTTTGGAAAACTGATCAATGCTCAGTTTTCGAATAACAATGAGAGGTAAGTAGTTAAATTTAGGAAACTGTTTTTTTTAAGCTAATTGAGTAAGTGCTTCTGTGAGATAGGTCTGAAACCGTCCATTTTTCTATGATTTTCTTTATTAAACGGATTACAGTATCTATCTCGAAATGAGTTTGACATGTTCACAAATTAATATGACACTATCCTAATGATTAGGGTTCCTAAATAGGGTGATTGACCATGGGCAGCGGAGCCGTAAATAAACTCTTTAAAAGTAAGCGATAATTTACATAATCAGCTACCAGAAGGCCGCTACGAACGTTTGGTAACCTGTTCCCACCGCAAAGCATATCGATGTATTGACACAGTGAAACGGCGAGTCGCGACTATTGATGTAAGGATACGTATCCAAAAATTCGTAGGCTATGAATATTAAAAGAATCCGTATTATCCGTAACCGGCCGAGAACTTGAATACGGATTCGGAATCAAAATAAATTCGCATCGAGTTGTTACTAGTGCAAAGTGCAAAGAGAAAACGGAATCGGAATCGAGTATAAGCGAACAACACGGTCTGCGATTTGGCCTATTTGATCTTATGCTTTCTCTTTCTAATGGCATTTCCTAAAAAAAGATAGCATAGTTATCGGGGTAACGGGTATCATATGGGATGAGACCCATTAGTTAAACTTGGCCCGCCTCACCCGAACCGAATTCAAACGAGAACGAACGACGGTGCCTTACTATCCCTAACCTTCGACTTCAAATCATGTGATACCGCATCCACCTATCTACCCGTATCCGAAATAATTCCGTATATACATGTTTCGGAACCTCTTTCGCGCGGCTCAAGAAATGGATACGTATTCGGATGATGGATACGGATATTAGTTGATTCCGATTCCGTATTATCCGGGTATATAACGAATACGGATATTTACAACACTAGTCGCGACATATCGCGGCAGTTACAGTTCTGGCGCCTATGGTCTGCCACTGACTTACGAACTTTACTAATGACGGGAAGTGGACATATACATATTTATAATATGGACAGAATTACCAATAACTCAGACCGATTATATTTAATTCAAAAACTTAGCAAATTTAATGCAGTGATACTGATACGCAAGATCCTCTGTACGCCCCCCAATGGTTGTAAACTGTACTGATGAATTGCGTTTTCTCCTTCGGAAATAATTCTACAAGAATGTTTTTTTTTTCATTTTGAAGGTAATTCTCTCTAGTTCAATATTTTGTCAAATATAGTGCCATTTTATTTCCCAGTATCAAAATTGCGTCGAATTAAAATATATACTTTCACGCGCTTACAGTGCTGTACACAAGCTATTACCATTATTCATCAGTGATGAATAATGGTATCCACTACCCATACGTATTGCAAAAAAGGATCCATAACGGTAATAAATAAATATATATATATATATATATATATATATATATATATATATATATATACTCGTATATATATATATATATATATATATATATATATATATATATATATATATATATATATATATATATATATATATATATATATATATATATATATATATATATATATACAGGGGCGCGCCAACGAAATTTGCCGCCCGGGTGCAAGATCTTATTATTATTATCTATGTCGACAATAAAACACTATAAAATTTTATATGTATTTAAATATGACACATGTTTACATCCATTTGAAAATTATTACTCGTTAGTGATGTGATGCGCGATATTTCACGAACTGCGATTTTTCCACGGATATCAAAACATGATAAACGTTTTTTTATGATTATGATTATTATTATTATGAAAAAACGAAACGGCTTTTTGCCGCCCCTGAAATTTGCCGCCCCTGTGCGGTGCACTCCTTGCACCCTCGGCTTGGCGCGCCCCTATATATATATATATATATATATATATATATATATATATATACAGGGTGTCTAAAATAGGTGATACCACTATTGCTATCTCCGAAATGGTAAAAGATCCGAGGTCGGTTAAATTAGAGAAAATGTGCCATTTCTAGTCCCTATTCATACTCCGTTTACGGAGTTGTCAAATTCTCTATAGTTTCTTATCTACAGGGGATCTTTTAAAAATAGTCGAAAATTTAATTCTTAAATATCTCAAAAACTATTATAGTTAGAAAAAAGTTGTTTTTACAAAAATCACACGATTTTTTACCTTCTCTAAAGTAGCGTTATTGTTTTTTTTTATATCATTTGTTTTTACTGAGTTACTGATACTAACTTGTTTTTTTCAAATACGGACATGGATTTTTTGCTGCATTTTTTGAAAGAATACTTCATACCCTTTACAACTATGTATCACCTGATTATGGTTTTCGACGTTTTGATCAGGAATAACATCATCAGGATTTTCTATCGACACGGACCTGGAATTTTCCATGTTTAGGCACAATTTCACAACCTATCGCTGTGGTTTAAATTATTCAACTGATTAATTTTAAACTATGTTCATGATTACTAACCAGAACCCTTTGGTCATTAAAGTTTGTCAAATTGCACTTAAGCCAATGAGTTATTGAAAGCAAAAGTTCAGCAGACTCAGATCAGATATAATTAGCGGCCTTTATTAACAGCACCTAACTAGTGGTTAAGTTTACTACATATTGTAAAAGGCACCCTTGATGATACGTCTTCATTATTTACGTTTTTAATATTTTCGTATCCAAAAATCACCTTTCAGTTCAAAAGATAATAATAAATAATCCTATTTTACCTAATGGTTTCATTTCTGCTGCAACTCATTCTGCTGGTACAGTTGAATTACTATTTACTGGCTTTGAAAACAAACCATGGTATCTCAAATTAAAGAACTTTAACTATATTCTAGCGTAAAACCATTGTCATATTTACTGGGTTCGGATTATAAGGAATTCGAATCTAAAATCCGTTTTCTGCTTTATTTTTTGACGTTGCGTTGAATTATAACATATGGACGGGCGGACGAACAGGTTGACGGACGCGATTGGACTGACCACACGAAGCCATCACGCCTCTAAGAATTAATTATTAGGATTTGTTATAATTAAAACTAAGCCTATGATTTTTTCAGGCGTTGGACCAATTTTACAAACTTGAGGGTCTTGGTTAGTAATCATGATTATAATTAAAATTTACCAGTTAAAACAATTTAATCCATAGTTAATGATTCTGACCTAATTGTCTCCATAATAGGTCGTGAAATGGCGCATTAACTTGAAAAATGCCAGGTCCGTACTGTTAGAATATCCTGATGATGATACTATTTTCACCAAAACCTCGAAAAACATAATCAAGTGCTACACAGTTATAAAGGATATGAAGTATTCTTTCAAAAAATGCAGCAAAAAATCCAGGTCCGTATTTGAAAAAAACAAGTTACTCTCAGTAACTCAGTAAAAACAAATGATATAAACAAAACAATAAAGCCACTTTAGAGAAGGTAAAAAATCGTGTGATTTTTGTAAAAACAACTTTTTTCTAATTAGGAATAGTTTTCGAGATATTTAAGAATTCAATTTTTGACTATTTTTTAAAAATCCCCTGTAGATAAGAAACTATAGAGAATTTGGCAACTCTGTAAACGGAATATGAATAGGGACTAGCAATGGCACATTTTCTCTAATTTAACCGACCTCGTATCTTTTACCATTTCGGAGATAGCAATAGTGGTATCACCTATTTTAGACACCCTGTATATATATATATATATATATATATATATATATATATATATATATATATATATATATATATATATATATATTTCCCTGGAATTCACTAAAAAGTTATAAGACTAAGTACTGGTTTAAATTTAGATCTTCCAGTTGACCCGTTAGGTTTGACCAGTTTTTGTCCTGTCATTGATAAAAAATTGTCATTAACTATGAGTTATTCTATTATTTTTACGATTTGCTTGGGTTCCAAACGGCTTTTTTCTTGGAACATATTGCTAAAATAAGCGGAGTTCTTGACATTTGGTCGTTATTAATTTTTGATAAACTGTAAATAGGTCGTAGGCAAATCTACTTTATAACCATAACGACCTACTATATTTAATTTTAATTTAGATATCAGTTAATGAAACTCTACTTACCACTGATGACGTCATCAAATTATTTAGTTCATCAAGCAATTTACTAAAACGATCATGGTATATAGCATACGCCCAAGGTTGTTTGAAGTACTCGAAAAAGTCTGTGATCAGCACCATCTCAAAGCGCAGTTGAAGGTTGTTGAGCAGTTTTTCGTGTTTTCCCCATATGCAGTGGACATTCTTAAGATCTATGGGCTAAAATGAAACAGCAAAATATTTCTAAATATTGGGAAAAATCGAAATTCAAATTATCACCTTGCATCTCTGTTAATATCAACTTTAGGAAGTATCAAGTTTAGTCAAATTACTATATTTCGATGAATTTTCTGTTTATACTCGTATGTGCCAACTTTTGGATTATTCCGTACAAAAAACAAACTTATTCCAAATAAGTCAGTGATAGAATTCAACGCTACCTACGTCTATAGAGGGTGTCCGGAAACGAATGGGACCAACATATTTTAATAGCAGCTTCGTGGAATACCAGTAAAAATAGACCGATTTGGAAGAACTTGCTTGGTACTTCTTAAACAGTTATGAGTCTTAGAACTTTATTTTTTATTTTAGATTTTTGGAGTTAAATTGCTCATTGCTCACATATACCTAAGCTTCTATATTTAAACTACGCACACCGGCGTTTTTGGGAAACACAGAAAGCGCTGACAATACCCTACACATACTTTTATTTTACCTGGTATTTCCTTGCGCGCAGGATTTGCCAAAAAGTTCTGTTTTATGAGAGGGTATTTCATTTGCTTTAGAAAAACTATTATTGTTTAATGGCGCTAAAGTACACCAGTACTCAGATGGGCATTAAATGAAAGGGTTTGACGAGTAAAATACGATAAGCTATGTGACGTCACCCAATATTGGGGACACCACAAGATGGCGGATTATTTCTTTTTCACAACCCCTTTGACATGGGTATCAAATTAAAGGTTTTGACGAGTAGAATACGATAAGATATGTGACGTCATTCTAGACCCAATATGGCGGACGCCACAAGATGGCGGATAACCATTTTCTTCACAATCCCCTTGATATTTTCATTTTGATTTTAAACCATCAGTAAAACGAACGGATCGGTAGATATGGAACGTAACATTGGCCTGCAAATAGCCCAGACCTCACACCTTTAGATACATTCCTTTGGGGTCATTTGAAAAATGTTATAAACAGCAACCACAATGAAAATATTGAAGAAATTCAAAGGATGGTGAGAAATGAAGTAAGAAATCTGAACGAAAATGATGCTGCAAGTATTATAAACATCCTTTAGAGGCAGAGAAGAATGTATGAAAAGTTCTAAGAATTAAATGGCGGACATGTTGAAAATTTCTTTTGATATTTATTCGCCAATGTTAACATTTATCTGTTTATGTTATAATTCATTGGTAATTGTTTATAATCGCTGGTTATTGCTTTCAAATATTAATAACTAATAAAAATCAACACTTATTGTTTAATAGAATAACTCATCTTGCATAAAAATAAAATTATAATTTCACGGTGACTAAAGTATTATTGTCAACCTTGACATTAACTTTGACTTACCTATGAAGAAAATTTAAAAAGGTAGCAGGTATTTCGTTCGCAATCTGGATAGTTACGTTTAAAGTATATTTATGCGAAATAATTTTTAATTTGAAATGTTTCTAAATAATTGAAAAATCGCACAGGGTATGTTATATAAAATATGTCTAGAACTTCTCCTAGAATCAAAGAATATGATACAGATAATACCATCCATTTTAAAATAAGCGAGAAAATCGATGTTTCATACTATGTTTTTTTTTATTCGATGCTCAATTTGTTTTCTAAGAGACCTCCTGTACTTCTGAACTGACGAGGGCCTAATAAGCTTCAACATCGTCGATGGAGTATTGCTGATAAGATATATGAATGATCCATAAAAATCTCAAAACTTTTATATTTAATATTTTTCCCATTTTTAAAAATAAAAAAGTTATAAGGCCTGTTCACTTTTATTTGGATATTCCTGTACATAAAAGAAACAACTTCTTGAAAAATTCTGCGCACAAAAAAATACCAGGTAAAAGAATGTGTAGGGTGTTGTTAGGGCCCTCTATCTTTAACACAAAAAGAACCACATATTCTTATTTGGCTGCTCCAAAAGCCTCTGTAGGCAGGTTTTAAATAAAAAGGCTTTAACAGTGAGCAATTTAACTTAAAAAATGTAAACTAAAAAAAAAATTAAGGCCTGCAAATTTTTAAGGAAGCAAAATCGTAATAAGACAAATTGATCATATTCGGTCTATTTGGATTCCAGGAAGCTGCTATTAATATATGCCTCATACGTTTCCCGGCACCCTGTGTGGATACTAGAAATATGTTACTTCATTTTTCTCAAATTATTATGAAAAATATGTCATTTAATAATTTGTCGGCCTAACAGTATGTGTACATTGTCAGTTTGGAGTGGATGAAACCGATCAGATGGATCGAATAGAGCTTTATTCGCTTGAGAATCGCGATATGATCGATCGCGATTGAAGTTAATATTTTGCGTCAGCCCTAAAAAATAAACAAACAGTTGCATAAACAATTTATTATTTCTTTCTTGGTTAAAAGCTACCAATTTTGCACAGCGTCAATAAAAAAATCCTAAATGACAATTGCGAACTGAGACTAAAAAACAGTAAAAAGTAGGATTATTCTCTCTTCTTTTTGGCTACACTGTCTGAAATTCCAACTGAAAGAAAATTTGTCCAAAACTGGGCAAAATGCAATCATAATTTTAATGAAAATTTTTACACAATTGCTATTTTAGTAAAAATGCATGGAAAATTGTGCAATAAAAAATATCTGCTCTGTTCATATTTTTATTATGCGTTGTCTCTTCGATTTTATGGAACTGACAACGCAGGATTACTCTCTATTATCTAATGCTTTCCGACGAACAAGCAGTTAACTGAAATGAAATTGCACCCGCTCGGTTCCATCGAATCGCGAATTTTCGATGTACCTGATCTCTAAGTACTTACAAATTTCGTCAGGCAAGTAATAGTTTCAACTCTGTTGTATTCGTTAAAGTGAAGTTTGAAAAATCCCTGGTGGTCTAAATTTCGACAACTGCCAGTAATAAATACTTGACCCTGAAAATTAAACATTTTTTTTTAAACATAACATGAACATTTTATTTTGCCTTTTTGTTTAACTAAAGTTAAACCGCCGAACAGATGCAGCAATAAAACTACGTCATCGACGCGACGCTTATCAGGGGATGCCAGGTTAGACGAGTGGGTTTTCATAGATAATGGTAGGCCAAATATCGTTTTCTAGAAGGTGATAAATTAAAAACATTGGCATCAGGTGCGTAAAGTGCGCCAGCGCGCGTGGTTTGCACCTGTTCACTCCATCTGTTCGGCAATTGGATTATAGAACATTTAACTTAAATTTTCAGATTAAACTAGGGTGAGCAAATTTCTTTTTGACATAAAAGAGTAAAATATGTCTAGAATCTGCCCAGAACTTAAGAAAAGTGAATACTCTTCTGAAAAAAGTATCACTTCTGAAAAAACATTGTGGGACATTTCACTACAATTGTGTACCTTTTTCCAACAATTTGTTCTCAAAAACGTCCAAGACCAATTTGTAGCAAAATTTGCTACAATTGTATGAAAATGTATGAAAACTGTTGTAACTAATAATCCAATTAGAGTAAATTGCTCTACAAAGACTTTGCTACAATTTTGTGTGAAAAAAAGTCCAAACGATTTTTTCAGTGTAAACTAATCTAAAAATTACCAAAGATCTATTAATTACGCGATTTTCTCGCAGATTTCTCACAGTATGATCACAGTACCAACAAGCTTAAATGTCTTGAAAGACACAGTATTTCAACTTTTAAAATTCACTTGAACGCGATCTTTCACCCAATAAGGAATATGCACATTTTTTTTATTGCATAAATCGTTTAACGAGGTCATTACAACCCCAAAACTGCTATTTTGAGGAAAATTACTGCGTTAATTTAGCTAAAAAAAAATTTTACTTTTCGGTATAATTTATTACAATTTCAAAAGGAGCCATTTGCCGGCTCAAAAAAGTTACGTCACAAGGATAAGTGGCAATCTACATGTTAACGTAAAGCTGAACCGAGGGCTGCCTACCTACAAACGTCTAGAAAATCAAGAATTTCTGTGATAGTCCGAAGGCAAGTCAGTATTTTCTCGAATGATTGTACCTCTATCCTCTATCATTTGATTTACCAAACTGATTGTTAATATTGTAAAGTTATATGCTTAGGAATAGAAAAATGTCAGTCGACAAGACCTAAAGTCAAAAAGGTGATTTTTTAAAAATAATTGTAGAACATTTTTCTGGGAGAGGAAACACAAGATGATTACCGACTCTCGGACTAAGACAAGAAGACAGCTGACAGCTACAGTACAGAGTTATATGGAGACCGGCATTAGTTTCCCAGCTGATTTAGTTGTTTATGCTGGTAGCGGTTGTGTTTTTATTACAGTGCTATTTGTGTATAATTCTTTTTATTAAACGTTAAAATGTATTAAAAATATAAACTACAAATATTGTAGTATGCCAATGTGCAAAATTATCACTGTGTGTGCACTGCAAACCTCCTTTTTCATGTGCCCAAAAAACCGATGTCGAAGAAAGTACCTACTGCAAATTTAATCAAAAATTTTACATTAAGAGGTATCTGTAAAGGTTAGTATCGCTAAATTCAAGTAACCATATGTTGCTGTACATTTATTTTTATAGTATAATAAACAATAAGTGTTTTTAACTAAATTGTAAAGGCAAATCCACCAGCACTAACTTCCAGCCAATTTTCCGATTTTCTTTGCACAAATTCCGTTTTGGTCATTTATAACCAGTCTGGTTAATAAAACAAAAGGTTTTCTATCGACTAAATATTCTAGTCTTTGGGAAAAACTCAAGAAAATGGATTTACACTGAAATTTACATTACACTAGCCGTGACTAGCCATTATAAAACGTTGACGTAATAAAAAAAGTGACGTCACAAACAAAAGAAGTCCGTTTTACGAGATGTTGGATTTTGCAGGAAAATTTGCAAAATAAAACCTTGTTTTTTGTTAATAAAACCCAAAATAAAGAGATAACAGCAACTGCCATAAACATTTAATTTATGTAGAGAATACAAAAAAAAATATTTCAGGATTTTTTGGATTACATGCATATTCCCTATTAAAGCAATTTTAATTATTTTGCGCATGTTTAATGTATTACGATTTACTCTTGCGCCTTTACAAGGTATATCGGATTACCCCGATTATTACCGATATCGGATATCTCTCATATTCACACCCACCAGAAAAAGATAAAAAATTAGTAGCTGATGATCGGGTTAGTCACATCATAATTTTCATAGGAGAGTATGTATGTGTACGTTTATTTTAAGAATAGAGACAGAAATATTTGCAACTTGCACCCAATCAAACCCAATCAAACAAAAATGGCCTTGGGCTTTACGAAATCAGAAGGGACGTTAGATACAGGTCCCGAACTGCTTTTTAAACTTCCATTTACACCTAAAGTTCCTTAAGTAACTCGTCTTTGAAAAGTGCAAGAATACAGTTTCGCATATTCTTAAAACCAAAGATAATTGCTTCTCTTGATATGATTATTCCCTTGACTCGAAAATTAAAGCCCTGAGCAGAAGCCGTGAAAATGCCTGGAGAAAGGAGATAGATCACCCGAGATTAGTGATGTAAGGATACGTATCCAAAAATCCGTTGGATCCGAATATTAAAAGAATCCGGATTATCCGGAACCGGCCGAGAACTTGAATACGGATTCGGAATCAAAATAAATTCGCATCGGGTGGTTACTAATGCAAAGTGCAAAGAGAAAACGGAATCGAGTGTAAGCGAACAACACGGTCTGCGATTTGGCATATTTGATATTGTGTTTTCTCTTTCTAATGACATTTCCTAAAAAAAGATGGCATAGTTATCGGGGTAACGGGTATCATATGAGATGAGACCCATTGGTTAAAGTAGTCCCGCCTCACCCGAACCGAATTCAAACGAGAACGGCGCGACGCGGTGCCTTCTTATCCCTAAACTTCGACTTCGACTGGTATGATACCGATACCGCATCGACCTACCTAGCCGTGTATCCGGATAGAAAATGTTTTAGTCTGTTGCATGCATACGTATACATGATCTGTAACCGCTTTCGCGCGGGTCAAGAAATGGATTCGTATTCGGATAATGGATACGGATATTAGCTGATTCCGATTCCGTATGATTCGGATATCTAATGAATACGGATATTTACAACACTACCCGAGATACGACGGTGAGCGAGAGAAGAAAATTTCCTGTTACTTGGACCAATATCAGAATAAAAACTTTCGTATTATTTTACGATTCAAATAACTTATTCAAAAGAAATATTTGAAAATATACTTTTAATGCAATACAACTCACATAATTTTCCATAGAACTTGCACTTTCTAATGGTATCCTTCTACCTGGCTTTACAATTGATAAATAGTAAAGGCCTCCTGGCAGTCTAGAATATCTCATGATCGGTTTTTCGTATTTCGGAACTAATCTAAAATAAATTATTGGACAGTTATTTATACTGGGTGGATCGAAATTAAAAAAAGAGAGTTAATGTCAAAAAATGTCTCCCACCTTCACTTAGTACGTAAAAGTAAAAAGTGAAATGTAATTCTAAAATATACCTGTGTCAAGTTTTATCTTTTTATCTTTTTCTCTTGCTCTCTCTCTCTCTATCTCTCTCTCTCTCTCTCTCTCTCTCTCTATCTCTATATATATATATATATATATATATATATATATATATATATATATATATATATATATATATATATATATATATATATATATATATACAGGATGTCCCTGGATGGATGGGATTACCTATACCACAAATGGACAAATTTTTTTATATTTCGACAAAAAGTTATTCTTTATAAAATTTTTGCTTGTAAAAATATACGATGTGAGGTGAGAAAATTTAGTTTTTGTATACAGGGAGGTCAGAAACTTCAAAAATATGAATTTTACCTACAAATAGACTTCCGATATTTTTCGTTTTTAAGGAAAAGTTTAGAATTACTTTCTTAGTTCTAATACAAAATTTTCAAAAAAGGCTTGTTTAAATAGATTTTTTCCATGCCTCGGTTTTTTTCTCCGAAAGTAAGGAATACCATAACCAAAATACCAGACTGGTACTACAAAAGTGTGTAGAAGTTCGCGGCTTTCATGTTAAATAACAAATTGATAAATAAAACGTTTAGCTTAATTAACACAGCATTTTTTATGTTTTACAAAAGTAAAATGGTTTTTCTAAAACTTTGGATTGGCAATAAAAAAGTAATTTTAAGCAACTTTTTCAAGTGGCATTTTTTTCAAAATAAAAAATGAAAATAGTTTACTCTTAGGTCAAGTTTATATTTTTGAAGTTTTTGACCTCCCTGTATACAGAAACTATTTTTTTGTCAAATTTTTATTTTTGTCGAGAAATTAAAAATTAGGTCCATGTGTGGTATAGGTAACCCCATCCAGGGACACCCTGTATATATATATATATAATATATTATATATATATATATATATATATATATATATATATATATATATATATATATATATTATATATATATATATATATATATATATATATATATATATATATATATATATATATATATATATATATATATATATATATATATATATATAACTCAAGACAAGACCACTGCTTGCTTAGGTTTATTATATACCTCAGCACTAAAATACGTAAAAATAAAATAACATTTATGCGTCAAAAAACTAAAAATTTAGCTGAACTTAGTAAACAATTACAATAAACTTATTAAAAAACAATATAGTTGATGAGGTCGAAGTAAAAACTAAAAATTGTTAGAATCGGTACACCGGAAGTCTATCCTCGCAGCAACAAAAATTTAAATTATAAATAAACCTATACCGAATAATGAGTACCTAACGAAGAACATCGGTTTTCGCATTCGGAATACGCTGCCTAATATGAATCATAATTGGCAGCGCGGTATAGGTCATAGAATTTCAATTAAAATCCGATTATGAAAATAATTTTTAGCCGGACAATCCGCTTTTGACAATATTACAATTTTGCACACCACTACAGTTATCTACCTATCTCTAATATCCAAATGAAAGTTCCATCCGTGCTTCTTTGGATCACATCTCTTTACAAACCCAGGAACGAGCATATTTCTAATCTGGGTACCCAGTTTTCCACCAATTTCTACTCTGTTGAAAAATTTATGTACCAAGTTGGCAGCAAAATATTTTCTAGAGTATTTGGTCAACGTACCAGCTCCATAGATGCGTTCATCATTAGTTCTGCAGTTGCTGTCCACGACAAGACGCCCTATTACAAGAATAATATTTATAAATTACTTATTGAAGAAATACATTTGTTGAATATCTAGTACTTGCGGGTGCCCGCAGCTTTGCTTACATTTACTCAGTGGCGGGACAAAACCAAATGTGGGTGTCGGCGACATTAGCTTTGCGAGACCTCTTTCATATTATTTCTCAAAAAAGTACAAGGTCAAATGACTTATACACAAATACGTACCAAGTATGAATATTTTGTTGCTAATCAATCAACCAGACAGATACAAATCATAATAGACAAACTTTTCGATCGAACGATTTTGGGTAAAAAACTACTCGTACCAAAATATTCTAGGTTAGGCATAGTTAAGTATTAACTTGCGAGTTTTTGCGAGGCCCCTATGGGCGCGAGGCCGTCGGCGGTGGCCGACATCGCCGACACCTAGCGCCGCCACTGCCTGTAATACATTTCGGTGATATTGCCTGAATAAATGTAAGTAATGAAAAGAGATACTATTTTTGTATACTTCAACGAAACTCCAAATTTAATGTATGTAACACTGCTTTTTTGTTTCGTGTCCTACGCACAAGAACTTTTGGGTCAGAGTCGCTGTTTTTCTACAGTAATTTTTGATCCAAAATTAATTTACATTTTGCAGTGCGTACGCCCCTACGAGACTAACTTTGTTTGCAGATGCAGCGCTCTGTAAAGTTGCCAGTTTTTCAAATACTGTTTGATCTTCTATAACTAAATTGTCTAAGTATGTTATCGAGAATATTTCTCGACAGTGTTGCCACGGTCCACGAAATACGTGGCATTGCCATGTATTTCGTGGACGTTTACTTTAACTCCTTGGGTGTATAATTTTTAAAAATCGATCCTTAGTGGGTGTCTGCATAGTATGAGAAATGTGGTGTTTCGAGCACTAGCTGTTTAGTCTGGGCGTCAGGACTTTGCATTTTATAATACAGAAAAATATTTGCTGATACACTGAAGTACTGCAAAACTCTACAGACCACATTTTACAGGTGATTATTTGGCCAAAAACAAGAAAAAAGGTTCCTTTTAATATAGGCCAGAAAACATTTAGTTTTCTTATTCATTTTACGCGATGCAATAGCCAAATTGCTTTAAATTGGCATTTTTGCAGCCCATTATTGTGCTTTCTAGGTTATAGGGGCAGTGTTAACAATTTATCAGCGTCTTGCCAAACGCCCTTCTTAAAACCAAACTTACCGTCGAATACCAATCCAGCTTGATTAATAACTTGATAAACTCTTGGACTAATACTTTTGTCGTAGAAAAAGAATATAGCCAGGCAATTCATTTCCAGCATCTTATGTTTGGATTCGAATTGGACCGATGTAATAATATTCGATTCAAACCAGTATTTCCAGTTGATGAAATAGTAGGAGGAGTATACTTTGATTCCTTGATTGGCTATATATTCCATTGTCTATAAAACAGTGAATTGCCACTTAAACTTTTTATTACAATACCTACCACTTATCGATTCATAACGAAGCGTGGTAAAATATGCCAAAATCCATTGACGGCGGCTCGTTACATTTACCAGTCGAACATGTATTCATATTCAGCATATAAATGGTTTCGTCTTCTAGATTGGATCGGCGAGTCATGCGAAATCCATGTGTAGTTGTTTGGCCAAGTTTTCTTACCACATATTGAGACTTATTTTCCTGCGTTCAGCTATTTTAAAACTGTTATTAGACTACGCGACTTCTTACTGTCGCGTAAGCAGCACGCCCTAACCTGCTATTCATCTGCGAAAATCTAGATAACATTAATGGCAAGTGCTGTCAACTGGGATGATCTTTGTGTGAGATTAGCAATGCAACGATTTCTTTGCATTATTAAACTAATTTTGACTAAACGTTTGAAAATTGGAAGGAATAAAATTTTAAAGCCACTTGTCATAACCTATAGATCATCTTGTCGCGTATAGGTTTCTGAACCTGAAGAAATTTTAACAAACATGAAAAAACTGCGTAATTTGTTTACTAAAAAGCCTATGTCAGATAAGTAAGTAGATCCCCCCCCCCCCCCGGGACAAAGCACTGAGAGTAAAAGGGCTTCAGGCTCCAAGCTCTCAACCGAAGTTTTCAAGCACTAATTATTTTACTTTGTTAACGGGCCTCAAATTTCAAATTACCAGTGACTTTTAAAAGTACTTGTCGTCCAAGCACCAAGTACTTTCGAAAATGGCTTTAAGCCCGTAAAATCCTTTAAGTTCTCAAATAGGGGTTCTAGCACTTGCAAAGTACTTTACAAATATTAGCTTACAGTAGGAGACGCTCTATGATATTTATTTTTTGACCGTTAACATTACCTATGCTAGATATAAAATCCTATTTTCCCAATTTCTGGAAATAGTCGTTGGGCATTTCGCTAAAACGCTACAAAACTAACTCCAGCATTATAAATTTATTTTTGGTTCGTTGTCAAAATGCCCAAAAAATATTCTGAGAATTACGAGTTCGAAATAAACAATGACAGATTTGTCGCTAAGCAGACTGTTTGCTTTCAAAATTATGCAAATGACTGCTCTTGGGCTCCTTGTTTCTCCCACCAACACTCCTAGTAACCGCATAAGCTTTTAAGTTCGAATTAGGTAATTCAAAAGTGCTTAATAATTGAAAGAGCTTGCAAGTCCTTTTTTAATTACAAGATGCAAAGCACTTATATACAGTAATATAATTATAAAGCAGCACAGTACTTGCAAGCACTGAAAGGGCTTGAAATAACAAATTATTAGATCAAAGATTTAAAAACGGGAACATATGACGACTTCTGCAATATTTTGTATATTATTCCTTAAACTTACGGCATGATAAATATCTGGATCATTGAAAACCGAAATATTGTGCCTTCGCTTCTTGTCAATATTCATGCTGTAAGGGAAAGGTTCGACTAGAACAATTCTTGAACCATGAATGCCATGTTCCAACAGTCCTGCAAGACAGGAGTAGGCTTGCAAGAAATGACCATACACGATAATATTGTCTACAAAAAAAAAATTGTAATTCTGGCTTCATATTTTAGTGCAGTTAACGCCAAATCGCTTTGGTGGCCATTATAGGTTAGGATTATATTTGTAGAAACAGGTCTACATATTTGTACTCTCTCTTACATTTGTAACCAAATAATTGACAGACAGAAAAACATAATAGCTTCGTTACTAATATAAATAATTAACTATATTTCACAGAATCCGGCATCTGGCCTTAAAGATAATACCAAATAAGTCTATTTACAAGATAAATTGATAACGCAAATTTACCATCATTCTCCCGTTGGAGTTCCCTTAATTTCAGCATGGCTTTATTTCCATCCATAGGACCATTTATGAGGAAAACATTTTCAGGATTTTCGGCGAATGGCATTCTGTATTCCTGCAATGGTTTTTGAAATTTCTCTCCGCACATTAAAAACAGAAGATCGTAACATAAAGAGTAGTGATCGCTGATAACTATATATTGTTCCTTTCTAAAAGTAAGAATTAAATCAGTGTCACTTTTTAGATCACAGAATTTTTTTACTACATTGAGAGAACAAGATTTTATAGTTGACTTATATATACAGCGTTAAAGTTTCACTCTATTGGTGAATTTATGCAGCCAGCAACTCATTTCAGTAAAAATACGTTTGTTGAGGTCGCGCCGCTCGTGGCGTCAACAATGGTGTCTTAATAAAACTACAGTATTTCTGCTTCGTATTTTTTTAAATTATACACAGCCAGGAAAAGTAATTAGCAAAAAAACTTTTGCAGTTGCTTTGAAACAAAAAATAGCATGTTTTATTCGAAGAAGATATTATAGTTTCGCTTCATAAAAAGTGTCACTTTTTCTACAAATGAAGCAACGTATTCTTTTAAAATCGATTCTTAAGTTTTTGCTTGGCTCAGAATTAAAATTGGTATCAGAGAATCTAAAATCATAAGCTAGTCCCATACAAATGCTCAAATCGGCAAACTCACATTGCCGCATTTGCATATATTTGTGGTTATAAAGCGAGTCGGTTGTCGAGTGCACATTAAAGCCATCGAACCTTTTTACAAATCTTTGCGCTGGGACCAGCATTATACCCATACAAGATGTGACAGAAACTATTGAAAACATAAAAATGACATTTTACAGTCAAAATAAACTTTAATTTTTATTCGTAAATGTATTTTTTTGGAAAACTATTGTCGATCTTTCTTCTTCACTGAGGCTGAGGTTTATTTTGTATATCTAAGAAAATCAATTTTCGAAAACCTGTATACCGGAATTCACTAAAGAGGTTTAACACTTTTAATTTAAATACTGCGTTAAATTTAGATCTTCCGGTTGGTCAGTTAGGTTTTAACACATTTTTGTTCTGCCATTGTTAATAACCCATCATTAGCAACTTATAAGTTATTCTATTATTTCTGAGATCTGGTTGATTGCCAAATGATTTTATCTTCAAACTTAATGCTGAAATGAATTCACTTCCATTATTGTAGAAAATATGAATTGCCTTTGTCTTTGTTGTCTTATTCTTAGGCTTGTCAATTTAATCCTTGATTGTTTTATTTTTCCAGTACTAAATCTTAAACCAGTTAAGTGAATCCAATAGCATATCTGTTGATGGATCTTTAGCCAATCGGAGCTTTACATAAAGAGTGATGTTTTTAATAAAACTGAAAGAATCTCTCTTATTTTACGCGACATGTAAGTTGCCCAAAGCCAGTTCTTTGCGCGTGTAGTACTTTATATTTAAATTTACCTGTTAATTTGTGTTAGATTCCCAGTGACGACATTTACGTATGTTTTTAAACTAATCATATCTCTATATCTTTCGGTCATAAAATTTTTCTGCACCATGAAAAGTTCCTTAACTTTTTTGGGTAATCTTTGATGTATCCCATCAGAGCAAAGTAGAGTGACGTTATTAAAGTTGCACTAAAAATACAGAAAAAATCACATTATGTACATTTTCTGGTTCAAACTCATTATTATATTTTTGATTGTTATTTAATTTTTAATATACAGTGCTGTCAATTCAAAACTAGTGGTTAGATAAGTCACTTTCAATAACACTTAATTTTAAGCATATTCGATTTGAGTGAAAAACAGATTGAGATGTCAAAAGGAAAGTTTGGAACCAAAATATAAAAAAGAAAGTAAGCGTTGGATTTTAGATCTACCTCGAGATTATTTTAACAGCTTGCATAACTTATAAATCATTTTCGGATTTTAGTTTAAACTCTACTTTCCACTAACTGAACAAAATTATTAGATAGATTTAGTATATAAATAAATAATATTCTCGCCTACAAGACCAAGTCTTCGCGAGATTTATTCAGTTTATTTATTTATTATATATATATGATGTTAAATATTGTATTTTATATGCATAAATAAACTTATTATATATATATTATAATACATATTTGACCAGATTCTTCAACGCTAGTCCGGTCTAATTTTAAAACCAAAACTTTCAAACTGACAAGTATATCAATAAGACAACTAAGTCTTATACTATGAATTTGTATACGAGCTTTTTCGCAAATATATAAAGAAAAGGGCAATTTTACTAAGTACTATCGACAATAATAGAACTAAATTAATTCTAGCAACCCGTTCCAAGACGAAAATCATTTGGAAACTCAGAAAATCGCTGAAATATCAGAATAATTTATACGTTTTTATTGACGACTTATTAACAGTGACAGAACAAAAACCTGTTCAAATAAAGCTGATCAACTAGAAGATCTTAATTTCAACCAGTACTTAATCTTAAACCTTCTTAGTGAATCTGAACAGTTAAGTTTTACGCTTCACCCCTCGCCTCCAGCTACCCTTATTTGAAAATTTTAAATGCTACTGTTGTTAATCGATTGTATATTGGCTCAGATATTGCTTATACAGAGCAGGCTAATATTCCTAATATGACTAACCTATATATTTGCTTGTAAAACTGTCCATTAAAATGTGTCAACACCAAGTGTTGTATGCAGTGCGGGCCCTTGTCTAGGGGCACCGGTGGCAAGGGGCGCCAACTAGTAAAACTATAGAGTCTGTAAGCTAATTAGGTCTTGTTATAGGGGCACAAAAATCCTGGTTTGCCTTCAGTCAAATTTAGGCTAGCTACGGCACTGGTTGTATGCTATTGACTTCTTTGCCATCAATTTATGGGGACATTTATAAACAAGGATACCTCTAATGAAATTAGACACAATTGAAATCAAAAGGGTTTTCTTTAAATAACTGGCCTGATCCCACCAACACTACCAACTATAAAATTATTAATTTTAATTATTGTATCAAAACATCTAAGTAGGTATCAGACGAAGAAATTTTCATTTTATCTAGTAGGTTCCTAGTAGACAGTTATGTGGGTTGTCATGATGTCGTTTTGAAGATTTATTTGCAAGGAAGTGTCGCGTCACAAATTAAAATTTTTCTTTTAAAAATATTCAAAATGTCTTATTCCGAGACCCCAAGTGATATTGAAGAGGCAGCTCAAAACGCGTTATCTTCTGTTGTACCCGGGAAGTCAAGACAGAAACACGAATTTGGCATTGTGAAATGTTTTGGGCGACCCCAGAGGAAGAAATCAAGCGGTGTCATATCTGGAAATCTTGCCGGCCTATCCATTTTTCGGAAAATCTTTGATCCAACCATTCTTGTACATGTACATCATATGGGAACGTCACTGTAAATGACGTCCAAGGATGTCCTTGTACATGTACATCATATTGGAACGTCACTGTAAAGTTTGAAAATAGTCGTTATTATATTCTAGCCAATAATGAATACGTTTTAAACACTTACCACAGGGAATTTTATAAAATTGTCATTTTACTTAAAATAAATTATTCGTGGCTGCGCCTTATAACTTTTTGGCCATAAATCACTAAGGAATTACCCGAATTAAATTTTCTTAACGTGGTTATGTCAGGATGTTTACGACCTTTAAATCTATGTATCACAAGGTAGCGGGTTCCATTTGAAATTTAAAAGTAAAGCTAACTGGGGGTTCAAAGTAAGATTTAATATGTATTGGTTTTAAACTTTCCCTTCACTGTCTAAATTGACGTATTTTTTGTTTAAAGTGAATACTTCAATCAAGGTTCATTGAGGGTGGCTAGTTTTGAAATGTATTGAGAGCACTGCATAATTTTAATAAGGAATATTATTTACCCTCTACAATTTCCATCTTGGAGGGTCATTATTTTTTACTTAATTTAAAATTTTAGAAGTTATTTATTAATTGATTATTAATTTATTTTGTGATTACCATGTAATTCGGATTGTGTTGCTTGAGAAGAAGAGATTCCAAAAAAGCTATTGCAGTATTACTACATCCCACTACGACAATCCTTGTGTTTAGACATACCCTCTCCACACTACTTTGCGAAATGGTACTTACATACAGAGCGTAATGGTCTCTTCTGTACAAAAAATCAGCAACTTGATATCCTACAAAATTAAAATAAACTAGTAGAAGAGTTCATTGAAAAAACCAGGGTGGCGTAAGAGTCTCGAAAGAGCTTTAGCAATTAGGAGTCAAAGATCATATGAGACCAAGTATTGTTTTTAGATATACCGTACCTATAATTTCGCTTGCAAATTAAAGCAAAAAAAATTGTTGAAATACATTATTTCAATGCACTCACCCTGCATACATTACACCTGAGGCATTTTCGGTTTTGAATTGCAATAAAACTTAGTCTACCCAACCCAACCTGCAATTTAAAAGTAACGATAGCTTTGCAATTAAATTTTATTTTCTGCACACAAATAGCTACCCGATATTTTTGTTTATTTAAAAAAACGTTAAAATACATCATCACCGTTCAACACCAAATATCGGGGACCTTCTAAAGGAACTTCAGAAAGTTGTTTTTACAGAATTACAAAACTTAAATTTTGTAAAAGAGTTAGAACAATGCTCAATGCGAATTCAGTATAATACGTCGTCCTGTATTTTTTCATGAAACCTAACTTTCTTAGAGTTATTTGAGGTCGGTATATTTCGTTAGGATATCCTATACATATGCAAGTAAAAATGTAGAATTTTTACCTTCCTCCTGTAACATTTTAAAATCATACTCTGGCAATCTCCGTGGTAGTATTGGCGTGAACCACTGTAACAGGCTTGATAGAGGTCGTTCTCTGTAAGAGCTTTTATCATAAGTTCTATGTTTGTACAATAGAACTTGAAAATCGCTTAGGCGATGTAACTCTCTTTTAAAGTATCTAAAAAAGAGAAAATAGTGACGATATGATTCACACTTTTGGTTTATACTTCTACAAAATCGACGATGAAGGATATTTATACAACTCTTTGCACGGACTTCTCTCGCGAAAGGAAGTAGTTGTACTAATATTTGAAAATCCACACTTTTCTTATAGGGGACACATATTTTTTTATGACAGCGCATCAAACTTCATAAATAATAATAACAAACCTAGTTATGCAAAATACAACTAATTGATGAGTAATATTTGTCTCCAATAAAATGGTAGTCTTTGCTGTATCTGGGAAGTCAAAGTGCATTTATTTATATCAACGGTAAAAGCATAGGCTAAAAGTGCATTTCTTTTAAAGCAGGCCATAGGGGTTTACATGTAAAATTTTTAACCCCATGTTAGGTCCTGTTCTATTAGAAGTAGAGATGAAATTTAACATACATAAATTTCAGGGCTTTAAGGTTTAATTTAAAAATTTTGCCATAAATGCTCCAAAAATACTTAAAAAATGCATTTATTTTTTGAAAAAGAACGGCCAGATTCGGTTTAATTTGACAACCAAAAGTTTTAAACTGGCAAGTGTAAGAATAAGACAACTAATTTTAATACTATGAATTTGTTTCAGAATTTTTTAGCAAATTTATAAAGAAAAGAGCAATATTACTACGTACCTTCCACAATAATACAACTAAATTTATCATAGCAACACGTCCAATATGAAAATCAAGCAAACCCAACCAAGCAATGACCTAAAATATTAGAATAGCTCATACGTTTTTAATGACGACTTATTAACAATGACAAGACAAAAACCTGTCAAAGCCTAACTGACTAACTAGGAGATCTTAATTTAAACCAGTACTAAATCTTAAAACCTTTTTAAGCGACATTTAAAACTTTATGTCAAGTTTTATGTCTATCCTTCTAATAGAAGAGGGCCTAATATGGGGATAAAAATTTAACGTGTAACATTTTTTTCCTACGACCACGTATGAAAGTGAGTAAAAAAGCACGGTTAACTTGGCGAGAAAGTGCCTTATATCACACGCGTGTTGAAAAAGACAGAAATTGAGGGTTTTTTGTAAATATTTTTGTGGTCGTAGGAAAAATATTGTACATTACTCGTGTGAAAGTACTTTTCGCACACTCGTGGGATTATCGCACTCGGCTGTCGCCTCGTGCGACAACATTCCCACTCGTGTGAAAAATGTCACTTTCAACACTTGTTATGTAATATACTAATGGTCTGCTTTAAAAAATGCACTGTATAAATATAAAATATAAAAATTGTACCTATTGAATATCTGTTATCCTTTGAACGGTGGACTGCAAAATGGAAAATGCCTCTTAATATAACTAAGTATAGTATTATACATATAGGACCAAATAAACCTAAGATATCATTTAGCATAAATAATAAAAAAAATAAAGAGGTTAAAGAACAAAAAGACTTAGGAGTCACTATAACCATGATCTTAAATGGGAAACACACATTGCCATATTAGTAAAAAAAGCAAATATCTTATTCAAAAAGCATTTCACAACAAAAGCATTGAAACGATAAGGAAAATTTATACTTTTTTTATAAGACCAATTTTAGAATCATCTCAGTGTATTTGGAATCCTTACTATGTAAAAGAAAGAGTGCAAAGAAAACTCACAAAAATTCCTTTAGAACTTAGATAGAGAACGATTGAATAGATTAAAATTGCCAACTTTAAAGGAAAGAAGATTGAAAAGCGACCTCTTACAAACAAAGTTTTGAATTTTTATTCTGTTAAAATCGAAATATTTAGGACAAGTGAAACTCAAATTTTAAGAAGCAACAGTACGAAAATACAAAAGGAAAAGTGTTTCAAATTATTAAGAAGAAATTTTCTGATTAATCGCATAGTCTATATGGAATGATCTTCAGGAGACCACAGTTTGTGCTTCATCAGTACAATCTTTTAAAAACAGGATGAATAAGGAATTGGATATAATCACTAGAAATCTTATACATTATTATTCCTAGATTATTGTATTTAAATTTTAAAATCTTAGTAGATGTGACAGTTTGATCGGTTATACCGCCCACTGTTAAATTAAATAAATAAAAAATAAAATAAAATATAAAGTATAAGAAAGAAAGAAAGAAAGAAACAATTATTAACTGTAATGAAAGTATCCTATAAAATATTACGATACTCACAACAAGGTAAACTTCGTGAGTTTCCTTAAATTTAAATTTCTTAGTTTATTCATAAAATGAAATATTTTATATATATATATATATATATATATATATGTATCTTATATTTGAATAAACATTATTATTATTATTATTATTATTATAATTCTTGTAAATGGTCGTTTTTGAGCCAGAAAAACGAAAAATAGAAATTATTCCTTTAGTGTGCATATATTTCACCGGAAGTCTAGCCGGCTTCTATCCAGGTAAAATTAAATATTTTCTGTCATTTTAGGTTTTCGTTCCAACAGACAGACCGATAGGCAGACAGACTGACCGAAATAGGAAACCATGTTTTTCGTAATCTAGAGACCACAAAACGTGAAAATCGGAAAAAAATCTTAAGTGTTCTTTTACGAATATTTTACGAATTATTATATATATATATATATATATATATATATATATATATATATATATATATATATATGTATATATAATATATATATATATATATATATATATATATATATATATATATATATATATATATATATAGAGTAAAGTGACCAAATATGGAATACCATTTTGTTATTTATGTTTGAAATTTTTCTTTTGTGCAAAAATGGTTTGTTATATTACTAAAACCTTTTATTAAGGATCATCTGAAAATATTTTTGGGGTTATAAGGGATTAAATTTCTTATAACAGAAATTATGAGCTAATAAACAAAAAGTTGCATATTTCTGTGTGTTATATTTTTAAGCCTAATATGGAATACCTTATTAAATAAATAAAATATGTTAAATAAACGTTTATTTAATCTTAAAAAATAATAGTATCTACAAACACATCAACCAGAAAACTATCTGCTTTCAAAGAAAATATCACATCTAAGCAAATTTAAAAAAAAATGTTTAAGCAACTGAAAAACGACTTTCTTACAAACAAAAAGAGACTTTAATTGTGCAAGGCACAAACACAAGTTATTTGAGAAAGTCACAAACAAAATGCTCGCTCAGTGCACCTGAGAATTCTTCGTGTGCCCAGTGACTGCACAATATACACTGGATCCAGATTTCTCAGGTTTGCTCAGGTGTATTCCATATTTGGCACTAACCTCACATTAAATTGAACCTTGTTTTTTTGCTAAAGACATAAAATTAACGATTAACAATGCCAACAATAAAAACCAATGACATTCGAGGATAGGCATGCAATCAAAGGAATTCAATTAAACTGAGACGTCTTACCAGAAAACAGAAAAATACTTGCCAGGAAATAAACTTTCAATATCAGCATAAGTGTTTACCGGCGGTATGATCCATACTAATGCAAACATGGCTACGAAGACTTCGCGGCAATGCAAAAATAAGCGTTTGTTGATGTATCAGTCTTCAGTTAGTAAATGGAGCAAATAGTTTTTAAAATAAATCGATATTCCATATTAAGCACCTATTCCATATTTGGTCACTTTACTTTATATATTTACGAATAATTTTCTCTAGCGAGGGAAGTAAACATAACAAATGGAAATTATAAGAACGCACCTTCCTGAGTTATGAAATATTGGTGAAATGATCATACTTTCGATAACGCCAAAAGTACCACTTCTAAAGCAACTTAACGGAACCCATTCTTTAATATCGTACTGTGCATCAATGTAATCCATATTATACTCTTCTGATACCACTAAAATAAACATATGGCTTGCAGCAGGACTGAACAAATAGGTATCAAATTAGTAGGCATTCAATCGTATTTTGATTTAGGCAATTTTACCCGCTGTTCCGATGACATGTCCTTCACAAAGGAAAACGAAACATTGATACGGACTGGTTTCGTACTCCATACATATCTCAAAATGGGATAAAACAATGGCACGAGTTGGAATACTGCTCAGAAGAGCATACACTTCCGACATGTGTTCTCTTGTCGCAACCTACAATTTAGGATATTGTATAACTTCATACAGTACAGTATAGTAGTAGTAACAAGATTTATTTTAGAAGATTTATTTATGCTAGAACCCTACATTTTTAATATAATTAATTTAACAACTTAACATTAATATTCACATTTTTTAAATTATTAAAAAAATATATATTATTATATATTATATGTTTTTAATAACTTTTAAATTTTCCAATTTAATTTTTATATTTAAACTGTTATATTCCCTTAACCCTTTATAAAACACCGATTTGCATGTTAAATGATTTGTCACTTTTCCTAAACAAAAAATTTCGTTATTACGTGTAGAATAATTATGACTTTCGTTATTTTGTGTTACAAAACTATGTAAATGAGGTGGCAATAGATCATATTTAATGATATAAATACAAAAACAAATAAAAAATATTAAATTTTTAACAGCCATTTAAGTTTGTTTAACATTATTTTGGTATATATATATATACATATTTAAAATTATTCGCACCACCTTATTTTGTAGTACTTGAAGTCTGTCAAATATTTTTTCATTAGCAGTATAGAGTAGTTGAACAGTACAAAAAATGTGGCAAAATCATAGCATAGTATTGTATACTGTTTTTCGTGAAAACAAACTTAAATTTTGACTGATTCTTTTAAAATAACTTACACTTTTGCGATTTGTAATGTAATATTTTTTAAAGTAATTATCAAACTTTAGTTTCGAATCAAGTGTTATCCCAAAATATTTATTTAAACGATGAAACTGTTATTTCTAATTTTTCACCATCAATATAAACATCTATGTTTTCACTGCTTGTATTATTTAAAACTATCATAAATTTTGTTTTTGAAACATTAGTTTTAGTCTATTTACTTTTGGCCTGTTTGATATAGCTTTTAACTCATAATTTTTTTTATCTAAAACATCCCACGTAGGATTTAAGCCTAAGTACTAACGTACCGTGGGCGTCTGAAGAGAAGGAAAATGTAGTCTATTGATACGGGATTTAAAGGATTGGAGGTTGGGATGGAAAGGAAAAACATCTGCAGGCAATTTGTTCCATAATTTGGAGACCCTAGGTATGAATGAGTGAGAGAAGTGGTCTGTTCTGGGCTTTTGTAGCTGGCCAGTAAAGGGATGTATACGTAACGCGCCTCTTGTTGTCCTGTTAGGAACAGTCAAGGCAGGAATAATACCGGCTAGTTCTTCAGAGCAGAATCCGTGGAAGTACCGGTAGAAAAGGGATTAATCCCCAACAGTGCGGCGATGAGCGAGAGAAGGAAGTTTCCTTGTGGGGACTGGATCATTAATGAGTCGAATGACTCTCTTTTGGATATAATCAAGGATGTTAAGCGTCGAAGGTGATGCCGCTCCCCAGATGTGGGAGCTGTACTCTTGGTTAGGTCATATTTGGGAAACAGATAGGGTACAAGTTGGAAGGGGAGAATTACTTTCTGGCTCCAAAGAGAAAACCAAGCTTTTTAGCTGGCGACGTGGCTACTGAAGTAATGTGTTTGTGCCAGCTGAGATCATGTTCGAAAGCGATGCCAACAAGATCGAACGTTTTATTGGCCATTCATGTGAATGGGGTAAGCGTTGCCAGATTTCTTGCGTGGCAAGGAGCAAGACTGGGTTTTGGAGGTATTGAACTGAACAAGGTTCTTGGCACTACAGTCTAAGATTAATTGAGGTCTTGGGAAAGAGCTAGGTGCATACATCTGCGTCTATTATCCAGCTCTTGATTCGAGACTTGTCTGGAAAAATGAATATTGGAGTGAAGAATACTATCGTCAGCATAACTGTGGATGGGATTGCTAGTTGAAGAGAGCAGATCATTAATGTGAAGAAGAAACAGGGTTGGTGCCAGGACTAAACCTTGGGGGACGCCAGCATTGATAGGATGGAAGTTAGATTAGTCACCGTCAAGCACGACAGATATGCGCCGATTAGAGAGGAAGATACCGATCCAGGTACACAATTTGTTAGGAAAGTCGTAAGAAGGTAGTTGATTGAGGAGTGTGACATGCCATGAAATTAGAGAGGCTTCTACCAGTGTGTGACAAAGGTAAGAAGATCAGATGTGGATCTTTGGTGGAGAAATCCGTACTGTCTGTCATGGATTTAGAATTTCCATTGATATAAATTTAAGAATCATCTGCAAGCATTTGAATACATTTGGCAAAACCTTTGGCATATCTTTTGTATAAAGAATAAATAATGAAGGTCCTAAAATACTTCCCTGAGGCACACCTGTATTATTAATATTATTATATTCCTTGTCTGAAAAAATGTTGCTAATTTTTATTATCTACTGTCTGTTACTAGTGACTATAAAGAATATAGACAAATTCTCGAATACACCGAAATGAGACCGAAAGCGGGTATCCCTTGAGACATTTGGGTGGTGCATTATTGCAAGGGAGCATTACCAGAAGTGTGCAAGTATGAGAGCGCCATTAGAAATGTAACACTTACGTGAACTTCCAAGTTTCCCAAAAGAGAATTCTTATGACACACGTAAAGATCATAAGGAAAGGTACTGCATGCTCGCTGAAACACTCTAAAAATAATAAGTATTACAAAACAAACGACATGGATTAAAACCAACAAAAATACATTACATTTATTACTTGCTCTCCAAGCTGTAAAAAGCTTATCAGTCGGTTTTTTATCTATATATCCATCAGGATATATTTTTAAATATTTAGTGCGTGCAAGAAGTTCCGAAAAATATCAGCCAATATCGCTTACAGATCGTAGGAGGATACTCGAGGCAAAAATGATCTTACTGCAGAATTTTTTCATCCCAAAAGGTTTGAGCATCTCTACATTATGCTTTTACTTGCCATAGTAAACTTCCTTTTAATATAGGACCTTTTAATACTCTAAAATTGCCTTTAAAGTTTTTCTAATTCAACGCTCATTTTATTTGATTCACGAATTACTCGACATAAGGACATAAAAATTGACTACGTCAAGCACCTACTTACTGTTCACTACTTGGGCTTTTACTGGTATCTCTAAAGTTTACTATAGTCATAATATTTTCTCCCCTTATATCACCCGTCATATTGTTACTTTGTTTTGTAATGTTTTAATTGTCTTTCAGTGTTGTCGTTTGCTTTTTAAATTTGAAATTCAAGTTTTAGACCTTAACTTTGTTTTAAGAATTTTATACATTTTAAATTAGCTTTAAGTCTCTTTTATGGCATAAGGAAAAAAATGTGTGATAATATATAACATGAATAAAATAATTTGAATTTTAATTAACAGGATTTTAGCGCAATAGTCATAACTCTCTTTGGTTCATTATTACACACAATTTATGCAATAACTCTTATTGTGTTGTCATGTAATTCTTTTTTATATAGTTCACGCTTTCTTGTACAAAGTAGGCCAACAATACTAAGTGTAATATATTACACTCATTAGCGACACCAGTTATTGTCAAATACATATAAGCAAATAATGAAAATTTATTTTGAGCAGTTACCGCAAAGGAACACTGATTTTGTAAAGTCCATCGTACAAATTTGCGATCAAGTTTAAATCTTGCAAAATGTTTAAAAATTATTTTTTCTACGACTATTTAATAAAACCATCATTTTAATGCAATTTGAAGAAAAATATTAACAATTATTTACGGGTACTGAATAACGATTCATTATTCACAGTCTGTCAAAGGGGCGTTAATAAAACCAACCAGGTAGTAACTTTAACAAAATTTCTAAAACACCAAGTATACTTTTAACCTATATTTTAACAGGTAGAAGTTTCTTAAATTTTGAAGGTAATAAAGTTAAGAAATAAATTTATTAAAATTTTAAGAATTTAATTTTCAGCCTTTTTAATAATAATAATAATAAATAATAAATTCCTTTATTACCAGTAAAATCATTTATAATGAGATAGCAACGTCACATATGCAAGTTGTAGCTGACAACACAATAAGTTTATTGACAAATAAACAATGAACAATTATTTTATATAAATAGATTGATATAAACAAACAAATTGTATATACTTACATTGTAAACAACATTCAGACACTACATTTAAAATATTCTTCAAAATTGAAGGAATATATACATTTTTGCAACAGTAGCTCTGTCTGAGCTCTCTTGAACTTAGTGATATTATCTGCTGTTTTATTTGCGTTGGTGATATATTATAGGCCTTAATGGCTTTGTAATATGGTCCTTTTTCATAAAAACAGGAACGATGTGCAGGTATAGCAAGATTGCCCCCGCCCCTAGTAACCATCGACATTTCCTCTGAGTACATCTGGAGGTTGGTGTTAAACAAGTTTTTATGTTTTTTTGCAAACAGTACCAGAGGAAATATGAAGATGGAGTTGTCAAAATTTTTGAGGTTCGTGAAATAAGGTTTATATGATGTTCTAGATTCTAGGATGTACTTTTACTATGCATCTTATTATACGCTTTTGCGCTTTAAAAATATTCATGGCATCTCGGGACGATCCCCAAAAAAGAATGCTCTTTAATAAAATAGTCGTAGAAAAAATATAGTATTCTACTCACGGTAATGACAATTATAATTTATTTGGATTGGATGGAGCGTGTCGCAAATTTTATCAACGTTAATAATTACTATCATTACTGGTTAACAAACATGTGCCAATATGTCAATTTCGCAGTTGTGTAGTTTCCTTTTGTTTTAAAACGATGTCGAATTTTACCATAATCCCTTAGTTAATGATACACTACTTATTGCGAAAGATATAAAATAAATAAAAAATAATTAAGCCCCACAAAGCTTTTCAGAATTCAGAAAGTATGAATGTACATCCGAAAACTCTTTTCTTTGTTTAATATGTAAATTTGAACCATATTTTACATTGTTTATTCTAGAAACATCTATTGAATTTTACCATAATCATATCAATAATGATACACCAACTATTGCACCTCATGGAAACTTTTAAAATACTATTGAAAATTGCTACAAAAGAACCAAAGAGTTAATTAACTTCTACAAATTCTCTATACTTGCCTATTTTTAAACGTTTTTCATTTTTTTAAAGGTATTTGTTTGTCATAATCAGATTTTTAATGATACACCAATTATCGTAAAGTTTATAAAACGAATAGAAATTGATTATTAACATAGTAGATTATCGAAGCGGATACTTCTAATTTTTTTTCATATTTTAACAATATGTCCAATTTAAATATTTTTTCTGTTCTGCTAAAAAGATTTACTGACTTCTTATCATAATCTCATCGTATATGATATACCAATTATTAAAAAATATATAAAGTGAGCAGAAAGTTGCTGGAAAAGTACACATTATTTTTCTTTATTGAATAAAATTGAAGCATGATCCCACATATCTCAATGTATATTGAAAATCATTTACTATGACTTGCGCCTATGAAATTATTTAGATCTTTCGCTTTTATGGTATCACTTTCCATTATTTACCTACTAAATTGATACATCCAGTGTTCGACTCTAAGATGACTTGGCATGCTTAGAATGCAGTAATCTCGATCAGGAAAACATTCGAAAACAGCTCCTAAAACCTAAAAATTAACAAAAAAAACAATTATCTTCTACTTTTCTCGTATATTTTGAAGAAGAATTTCTGATCATAAAAGGGGATTCTCCGAACGAAAGATTATTTAGTACCATAAAAGTATTCATGAAATATTACCGACCAATCTCGGAAATTTAGATATCTTTGGGGGATTATTGTTTTTAGTTTTTTCTTCATTTTATGCTATTAAGCAGGAACTGGTTTTCCAGTGTAAGCAGCTTAAACATTTTCAAGTCAGTTAAATAATGTCTTATTTATTTTTTTACTTAATTAACAAGGAATAGTAATTTTAGCTCTATTACAAACACGGAATGCAAAAAAGTTTATATATCGTAGCCGTTTTGCATTATTAAAGGTTTCATAAAATGTCTAAACAGTTCATAAAGTGCCACCAGATAATTATAGTTAAATACATTCTTGTTTCATTAGATGACTAGAAACTTTAGGCATTTTAACGTAAAGATTTTCTGGCCATTAATAAAATCGTATTAAATTATATCAAGTTGCTAACTATTTTAGACGTTTCAGTTAATGCTAGAAGTAGCATTCGCAATTAGTGAAATAAAAATGTTAAAATAATTGTTTGGATAAGAATTTGTATATACTACACTACATGAGTTTAACAATTATAAAAGCGAAGTCAGTAACAGGCGCTATCTAGCATGAATGCGCAGTTTAGTCTCATAATGACTAAAATCTAATTTATGCTGTTTGTTCAGTAAGTATATATATATATATATATATATATATATATATATATATATATATATATATATATATATATATATATTAAGTTTATATAATATATACAAGTTTTCAGCAAAACGAATGGTTTAATTTTTATTTTATTAACTGCGAATGGCACTTCCAATATTACATGTAATGTCTAAAATTTCTAGCCATTTAATGAAAAACGGTGTGTCATATCTGGCCGCACCTCATGGAGTGTCTCGACAGTTCATGAAACGGCTAACTAACCTAAACTGCTATGACATGTATACTACGAGAGTAAAGCATCTTTTAATCCTTCGTGAAACTGTTGCCCTCGCTAAATTTTAAGTTACAAAACTTTACCCGCACGATTATAGGATTCGTCTTTAGGAGTATCATTTACGTACTAGTATTAAACGTACTAAGAAATCAAGAGTAGGTCGTAGACCAACCAAGTGAACTGGCCGTTTTCGTTCAAGAGTATTTCTGTTAATTTATTGTGTCCCCCGTAAAAAATATTGTAGCCCCCCCTACAATCCAACTCTGGCTACGGTCCTGTAGGGAATATCTGAAACTGAGACGCTTTTAGCTGTATACAATTTAATTTTTGGTGCGGTTCATCTTTAACAATTTATTTTTTGATCAAGAAAATATTTCTTCTTACTTCTTTTTTTTCTCGAGCCTAAAGAGTTTTGATGTCCTGTACTCCCTACTAGAACAGCCCTCGTAGTGAAAACCATGAACATTTATCTGAAAATATTGTTAGGGGAGATCACAACCGTCTCTACTTAGATGTTCGTGGGGAGATGCTCAGGAATGAACGATAAGAAGTTCAAATTCACAGCCATTTATGCCATTATGTACAGCCCGGGTGATAGCAACGGAACATTTGAGATGCTATATAGATGCTGTTTGAAAATTTAATGGTACTTCTACACTATCGCGAGAGCGCCTCGTCGCAAGGTTTTTACGAAGCGAGGCAGCACGAGAGCATGCCATCTACACTATTAGTTTGTTCAGTCAATCGTGCAAGATGGACGTTGTTGAAAAAAAAGTACGAACCTATTCTTTTGGTAAAACTGACACAAACCCCAGAACTAATTATATGCGTTGGCAATATACTAAGTTAGACCAGCGGCGCGACGTATGTAGAAAATTTAAATGATTAATTTTATTATATTTAATAGCGAGACAACAGAAATTGTGACAGTATTTGTAGTCGCCGATAGTTTATTTTAATAAGCTGGAAATTTTTTGCGGCATTCTCTTTCTTTGTTAAGGTAGACTTTCGGACCTTGCGACGATGACAGGTGATCAAAAATACATCGGTTCAAAGCAATTTATTAAAATCCCGTTTGAAACATTATTGCTTTGGACCAACACTTTTTTGGCCTCTTGTTGCAGGCGTCTGCCGCTGTGGAAAGATTTGAAAGTCTAGCTTTATAGACTCGTATGCCATACTGTAATCATCCCCAACTTCGTGTTACTATCTCCCGGACTCCTAGCTTTATTTATCTATAAACACAACAGAACTAGTGATTAAAAATTGTATTTATATTTACATTTTTTGTGACTTACATAATTAAGACTAGCTTCATGATCAGGATGACAGGCTGCAATCTCCACGCAAAACGCGTTTCCTTTACCGCAAAATTTAGGCATATTTCCCATTCTGCTTCTGGTGGAAACTAAATCACAAGCGTTATAGTTTTTCTAGAGAATTTTATAACATGTACACTAGGCGACAAGGGTTGTCGCCGAATAAAGGTAGCACAGTACGTAAAAAGGTTGGGCACCCAACATACGTTATTAAACCATCGACATATATCTATGGATCAGTCGAATGTGGCCAATTTACAATAACAAAAATACCAATAAAGAAAGAATTTAGAAAACTTACAAAAAACACATTTTGCGTACTAAATTTGCGACAAAACTCCGAAACAAATTCATAGTATAAAATATAGTTGCCTTATTCTTACCCTTGTCAGTTTAAAACTTTTGGTTGTCAAATTAGACCGGTCTAGCGTTGGAGATTTGGTCGCCAATTTTTTACCAGCGGATTTTGATATTTTACTTACTTAAGCTCCTAGACAATTTTTCCATCATATCAACGTACGTTAATCTTGGATCAATCTCATACATTTTCACTTTTTCTATTTCCTTAAGAATTTCATAGCTAGTGACCGAACCCAGTAATTCATCGTACCTTAAATGTAATTATTAAATAAAATGTTAGATGAATTAGAAAATGATCGTAACGTCCTGGTCAGAAAACTGTTTTTTGTTGTTGCATTTTTATTTATTCAGCGTGTCAGTGTCCCCGGATAGAGGCTAATACCTCGAATTTTTTAAGTAATTTATCTTAAACATTTTAGCATAGTAAAAGAAGATGATTTGTAATAGGACAAACACCTTTTCTATATGGGGACCCAAAAAATTCAATTGGCAAATACATCTATCTTATCTACGGTCTGGAAGATGACAGAAAAGTTGGATCTGATTTCTTACCCAACCCAACCCAACCTGAGCAAAATGCAATGCCAGACACGTCTCGCGATTACGTCACTTTAATTTTTTTGGAATTGCCTGAAAAAATATTTTTTTCTCATAGCCTACCGCATGATACAAATAAAAGAAGATATGATACCGCGCAGGTAGGCGTGGCCATGAAGGTCACACTGTGAGTAATTCCGCCATATTTAGTAAACGAAACACGTCTTTGTTAAGATCGCGTTGTGTTTTAAATTTATTTTTTGGTGTTTTTATATCACTTTTAAGAGTTTAAAAGTGAAAATGACGTATGTTGTGTATGGCTCTGATGTGGACAATCAATGCAAGGGCTTTGTGCCCGATACTAAAGTTTTTAGCTCCCCCAAAGACAAAGAAACACAAAGTGTTTGGGAACGTCTGTGCAAACGAGAAGATAAGTTTAATATGAAAAATGCTAGAATCTGTTCTAGACATTTTAACGGAAGTGATTATGAAGGTAATTTAAAGCATGAATTGTGTCATGTCATCAATATCAAATGTGTTTAATGCTCTTACAAACCTGCTTCAATAAAAAAAGTTTACTGTGACAAACAATAGAATCGCTAAAAATCCCCACGGTATCGAATCAATAGACCTTAATCGCGAAAATACGACAAAGACACTGAAAAAAATGCTATTTTCTTAAAAAATAATCTCTTGTCTTACCTAATTTCAAAAATTTAGATATTTTTGTCTTGTTTAGGATAATTTTTGGCATTTTAAGATTTTTTTAAATTTGAAAAACCCCAGAAAACTATCATAAAAAACATGTTTCCGTCGCAAACATACAAATGTTATTCACGGCAAAAAATATTTGACAAATTATAGGAACACACAAAAGTCTTATTCATAACATGTTTTCGGAAGACTCTGCAGGTATATATTTTAATAATAATATGCCTCTAAATAAAAATTATTATCTTAATTATTAGGAATAGTTTTATTTTCTAAAATTATTTACCTTTTCTTTTCACGTAAATAAATACATATGTAGAACGCAACTGGCAGGCAATTTACCAATATCTATTATTTTAAATTAATTTATCCCTTTATTTACATGATTATTTGAAATCATATACTTTAAAATCGGTATTATAGGCAGGAGGCAAAGTATATTGCCAATAGAATTTATATAAAATCACCTTTAACTAACGCAAACTCTATATTGCGCGTTGTATATTTCAAAAATATCTCACAACGTGACGTCATGCGCGAACCCGGACGAATTTGACACGGTTTGATATCATACCTTCCTTTTATTGTATCATGAGCCTACCGTATAAATTGCATTGCATTTCAAAGATTTTCTGGTCTGGTGTAAAATAAGTGCCATACTGTTTGCGTGGCTGGCATTTTTCGTACGAAAAAAATTATAACTTACCGGCTGATTTTTAGTACACTGCTTATTCAAAGTATGCAAAGTATCAAATAAAAATATTCACGCCAGACAGTTCGGGTGGGTAAAAGGGGTAGCCAGACTGTCACAAACGTGGGAAATTTTTAGTGTCAATGGGTCCATAGCCCACTTTTTAGTGTTTCGTTAAATTTATCACTTCGGTATCCATCCGCCCGTCCGCCAGTCCGCCTGTCCGTCCGTCCGTCTGTCACAGGCGATTTTCACTGAAACTATTCGAAGTAAAAATTTGAAATTTAGCACACTAATAGAGTGTAGTGGCCCAATTTAGACGTGAAGTATAAAACGTTGAATTTGGATTCTGGTGTTCATTTCAGGGGGTAAATTGGGAAATGGAAAAAAAATGTGCTTCAATGGCATCGTGTATGGTGTCAAATGAAAGCTTATTAAAGCACGAATTCAACAATATACATATTTTTTATGCATTTTTTAAAATATTTTTTGGAAAACGCATAAAAATTGCAATCCTCAACCCTTATCACCACTCAGAAAAATCAGAAAAAAAAATCGTGAACATTAAAAATTAGGTATAGATTGCGCAAAAATTATCAGGATTGAAAAATTCTAGCACGATCGATTGTTATAAACAATCTAATTGTTTATTTCCATATAACTGCTAAACCATTGGTTTTAGAAAAAACGTTTTTTTGACAAAAAATATTTCTCGCGATGTAAGGAACAACTTTTGTTTTGAAAATTTTTAATTTGGCTTCGAAACACTCCCCATTCAACTCCGCTCATACGCGATGTGATACGGCGTTGGTGCCATCGGCGGCGGGTAGCGCGGCAGATGGGCGGAGATCGGGCAGCCGTGGTTTGCTCAGGTTAAATGAGGGGCTGATGGCACGGAACACTAATTGTGCAAGTATAGCTTGCACTTGACCGATTATTTTATTGGCTACTTGAAAACGTTGATCAAAATGAAGTACGCCAGCTTTGAAACCGAGAGGCGCGGGTTCGAATCCCGCTTCAGCCATGTATATTTTGTGATTGTTGTTGGAAGGTGGTAGAGGAATTCTTCCTCGACCGAGGTGGTACCACCCCACACATCCTCAAGGGGAGTGAAATCCCTACGGATGTTTCCAGCTCTGGATGTGTGAGTCGATTCCCCAGTACAACCACGGTACATAGTACTTAGACTTCGGCCTTCGTGGGCTGTCAGAAGATAAAAAAAAACACAAATACTGTTTTCGTATTTTTTTGATGAGGTAAATGCTTTAAAAAATTTAATTTAGGCCTGTTTTGTCACATTTCCCTTGCATTTTGATTTGTCAGATATTTACAGTGTTGCCAACTCGTATGTTTTCTGACCCGTTAGATCTACAAGTCGATATCGAATTTCTTTGCTGCTGGGAAATAACAAATAACCTAACCTAAAAAGCATATCGTTTTTGTCATGGGCGCACCCAGCTTTTGCCTTGGGGGGGGGGGCTGATTTGTCCTTGGGAGGGGGGCTGAATAATGCAACTCGGTGGATTTCTTCAATTAGAAGTGCACTTCTTTAATTTTTGTGTGTCTAAGATGTTGGTCGGGGGGGCTGCAGCCCCCCAGCCCCCCTGAGTGCGCCACTGGTTTTTGTTGTAAACCACGAAGAGAAAATAAATAAATTAGGTCTTTGCTGCTGGGAAATAACAAATAAACTAACCTAAAAAGCATATTGTTTTTGTCATGGGCGCACCCAGCTTTTGCCTTGGGGGGGGGGGGGCTGATTTGTCTTTGGGAGGGGGCTGAATAATGCAATTAGGTGGATTTCTTCAATTTGAAGTGCACTTTTTTAATTTTTGTGTGTCTAAGATGTTGGTCGGGGGGCTGCAGCCCCCCAGCCCCCCTGAGTGCGCCTCTGTGTGTTTTGTAAACCACGAAGAGAAAATAAATAAATTAGGTCTGTTCATAAGCGGTGTGACTTGTATTGCCTTCATAATGTTTTAGTAAAGGTACACTAGTGTGCAATTATGTACCGTTGGGTCTCCAGAGGTTAATAAGATTTTATTGTTTTATTCCACAGTTAAAATAAATTTCATCCCATAATATATGGTGCCCAAATACTTTTAAATGTTAGTGTTAGGTTTGTACAAGATATTTCTGAAGGGGTTGGGTTACTGGATTCTGAGATATCCTGAGACCCTGGATCCTGAGATATGGCGTTGTAAAACTTGATAAGATGGCAAAAAATATAGGTAATAGATTTTACTTATATTAAATCACGAAAAATAGATTCTTACGCGTGGTAACTGCCCTCTTTGTCTTCCCCTTCATCTTCGTCGAAAGCAAATAAGTCAGAGTTTGTAAAAACTAACGAATATTCGCTATCACTTTCAGCTACATCTACAAGAAAATCATCTTCGTCTTCAAAATTTGCTGAAAACATTCCTTTGGGAGCTTTGTCTGCTTCCATATCTTCAGTAACACTATAAATGTGTTATAATATTAAACAGAGTTGCTACAATATTTTCCATTAAAAATGTTCTGATATTTCCACATGTTTCCTGGTCAAATACATAATTTTACGTAATTTATGAAAAGCTAAGGGAAGACTGGAAAAGTATTTGAATTATTATTGCAAAAAAGCACCGCTTGCATGATAGGCTGTATAAAGATGTAATCGAGCCGTTTATGTTTTTTTTTCAGTTTTACGCTACAAGTGAAACATACTAGTTTTACTGGTAATTATTCTGTATATTTCACTGAAAGTGTGGTCCGTTTCGAGCCAGGGTTCACTTTTGTTCTCTTTGAGTTAAATCGACAAGAAATAGAAATTAATTTTGTAAGGTGCTCACTCTGCATATTTTTCACTGGAAGTTTAGTTGTTTTCGAGCCAGGATTCAGTTCAATCTACATGCAAAATTCATTCTTTTGGTGAAGTTGTTTTTAAGTTGTAGTAACAGCAATGTGAAACCATAATTTTCGAGATCTATTGACCCCATAACGCGAAGATCAGAAAAAATCTCAAGAGGTGATTTTTTAACAAATACAATACGGAACTTAAAATGAAAAAGACACGGCTTGTAAATGATTGTGATTCTCCTTGTAAAAAGTTTAGTTGCGACAATTTTTTCCGGGTGAGCATAATCGCATTTTTATAATTTACATCAACAGAAAATAACGAATTAATAAACATTTAAAAAAAGCAGTTAACCTCAGATAAATCAAATCATGACTAATAATATTAAGTCATTAATTAGATTTGACCAATTAACATTTACAAACAACACGTGCAAAATTAATCTGAAATATTCGGCTGTTCGATGCTGTATAAAACAGGAGCCAACTTATCAGTGACGAGCAATATTTGTTTCTTGCCTGTTTTAAATATTTACAAAAACAGTTGAAAATTAGCATAGAATTGGCTTTATTGCAATTAATATGCCTTTCAAATTTTTAATATGGATGGACATACCATTGATTCTGTCCTTGGTTAGGAATACTAATTCTTAAAAAGATATATTTTAAATTTATTTTGGAAAACTGCCATAAAGCTAAATTACAAGTAATGAATAATAATAATAATAACGTTTATTTAAATTAATTACAATTTAAATATGTCATGTATATGTATATTATAAATAAACTTGATAAAACCCCCGAAGACGTATACTTGTTGGGGGCAGAAATGGAGAATTTGTTAGCTCTTTGGAAATTTGGTCCACTAAATAAACTTACTAATGTTTTTACAAAACTGAATACCTCCCAAATAGGTACTCTATAGAATCTTATTGTTAAAACTGATATAATTAGACCTCTTGTGATTAAAATTGATAGGCATAAGAATAACGAATTACAGTACAACTTTGATTTCTAATTTTTTTTTAATTTACCTTAAAACAAGATTTAAGTTTGTACATCACAAGTATTAGCAGAGGTAAATCCATCTATTCACCACTTTTTAAAACCAAGTTCTAATAAGTATGTAAATAAAACGATAAAATTTTGTCTCACATTATTTAACATCGATAGAAAGCTTTCAAGCCCTTTGTAGAAAAATGAAAAAATTTTGACGCCATTATAAAGTAAAAAAGGTTTTTGACTACACGAACCTAAAATGTGAACCGACCAAAGAGAGCTGCTTCGTCCTGATTGGGACCCATTAAATAGCCACTAACCTCACAAGTCATCAACTTTTAAAGAAAACCATCCTGCCGAGAAGAGAACATCAGCGAGAATAAAATAACCGCCATCTAGTAGGTGCAGATATTCTACACAACGAAAACAAACAAGGTTTTTAGTTTATATGATAGTTTAATATTATAATATTGAAAATATTGTTTTCCATTCCTGTCTATATCAGTAGTACATTATTTATATGGCCAGTGCGAGGAAGAGTGGAGTGGTCTATAAAACAGTAGCCAGACCTGCCATAATGTATGGAGTGGAATGATGGGCAATAAAGAATGTGCACTATAGATATAACAGAAATAAGAATGTTAAGATGGATGGGTGGAGTAACAAGAGGAGACAAGGTTATTAATAAAAGAAGAGGATGAATATGATATGAAAATATCTAAAAATATACTGGGAAGAAGGCTTCAGCTACAGACTATAGTAACAGTAACGGCAATGGAAGTGTTTGTGACAAGAAATAGAGGAAAACCAAAGCAGAAATAAGTGGATGTAGTTAAGAATGATTTGACGGAAAAAAGTTTCCCAGAAACTACTCAGGCCAAAGCCATTAAACAGAAACGCCGACACAATATAAAATTGAGAAAAGATGGATTAAAAGAATAAGTACATTATATCTATGAAAACACCTTTATTATGTAGATTTTATTACTGTTGCTGTAGGTAAGAATAGATTGTATAACGAGTTCAAAGTTTGGTTACAAGTAAATAGGAAACTACCAATGTTCCGCGTACATAATTTACGCACTAAAATATTTATATTACAGGAACTATGGGAAATTTTTAATAACATATGCAATCAGCTTAAAGCTACTAGGCAACAAAATTAACTCAAGTAATAAAACTTTGCAATGGTAGATGCATATCTTTAATCTGGTGGATTTCTTAAATGTAAGTTTTTAAAAGATTATATTTTGAATAGGAAGTTTTATGGACAGATACTACCAGCGACTAATTCTGGTTAAAGTTTTCTAGATTTTAGTTTGTCATAATATCCTTTCACCATTCCTTTTTCAGTGTGAAGCTCTGATTCCAGACAAATAGATTGATGACCTGTTGCTACATATTTATTTCCTTGAAACAAATGCAATAATTATCTGGAGATTTTTTAAAATTTGGATCTGTTTGTTTAGTGGCGTATGTGTTGACCTGGATCAAAGCGGATCCCGCTTGCATTGTATATATTTGACCCCTATAGGGAACACGAAATCGTTTAAGCAAGTCATTTCAAACCTAAAAGTGTTATTTTGAAGAAAATGACTAGGACAATCTAACTCAAAAGTTTTTTTATTTTTCGCTATGATTTAATCCAATTTAAAAAGCCGCCATTTTTGCGCACCGTCAAGTGACGCGTGTAAACTACGCGTCGCTGTTTTGTGCATAGTTCTTAAATCTTTTTTTATCATTTTGCTAGGAATTTTTGACAGGCACGTAATCGATCGTATTGTCCACGTGCCAAAAATTAGGAGCGAAAAATTGTACTGTGTCAGTATGCGAAAATACCACTGCAAGTGCGCCAAACTCTTTTTTTTGTGCTAAGAACAGAAATCAGAAGAAAGTAGCGCTTGAACTTATTCGCATATAACATTTCATTATCTTACACAAATACATTGAGGTTTTCACTTCTTTAATTTCTGCAGATGTAGGTAAAGTCAAGATTTGAAAACAATAAGCAGTAATCATAAATGAATCTACTGTCGGCAACGAAGAAAATAAAATAGGCTTGTTAATAGGTAAATTATTCGATTGTCCTGGTGGGGTGGCCATTGTTGAACATTCTTTTTAATTCAAAGAAATGTTTCCCATATACACAATCTCCTAATTAAAAAATAAATTAATACTCAAATTTACAGTATACCAGTCATATTAGTACTTTTATTGGCATATATGGCGTCACAACCAATAGTATTATGTTTTGCTAGTTGTGAACTTTGTATATATGACAATTTTTAAGAGATTTTTTTTATTTTTTAATAAAAATTAAAATAAATGGATAAAAGATAAAAACCGCGCGAAATATTTAATTTATGTAGAGAATACAAAAAATATTTCACATTTATTTGGATTTTATGAATCATATTGCTTATTGTATCTCAATCTATATGCGGCTGCTTCTAACAAGCACCCAGATAAAGCAAGTAGTGACGGGCTTACTGACAGGCCACTGTAGCTTAAGAAAGCACCTTCAAAGAATAGGAATCCACACTGATCTCATAGAATGCATAGAAACTGCGTCACATTATATACAAATGCTGCAAGGCACTGACTCGTTGAAGACTCAAAATATTTGGAAGAATCCAGTGCGGTGACAGCCTCCGGCCTGGGAAGGTTGGAAGAAATCTACTGGATCTGATCAAAGGAACCGGGCATCTATTTCCTCTTGAGATGCCCACGGCACGTTAGTACTTAAGCTGGAAGTCTACGTGGTCTGTCCCAGATATAAAAAAGCAACGTATTTGCAGTGCTAAGAAGATACGGACACACACCTGATCCCCGCTTTCAACCAATGAACCATATGCGGCAACAGATAGGTGGAAATAGGAAATTACATTTTTCGCAATCTGGGGATTCCATATGTAAAAAAATGTCATCGGATGATCGTTTTCACCATTAAAATACTTTGTCCTAGCCAAAAAAGTAAAAAGAGAATATTATAGATTTAATCCGTACGAAGCGTTTGTAGCAAAATTGACTACAGATTTAGTGTCCTTAGTCCTCTATTGCTGCAGTATTTCACTTACTCAGTCATTGACTGGATTATTTCAGGTGCACTTATGTTTTCCAGATCGACGTAGTCTTCCTCGCTTCGTTTTCTTAATCCATTAAATGGCGTCAGTTCAAACTCTTCATTTAAAACATCGTAATTCACTGCTTCATTTAGGATCATTACAGCAACAGCAGAACCTTCGTACTCCGCTACTACTATCTGCCTTCCTAAAAATATTTAATTTATTTATAGCTAAGAAACAAATTAAGATGATATAAAAAAAAGTAAGCAAGAGTTCATGTATGCTTCTAAGGATCGTACATTGTTACTCGGAATAAAAATCTACTTAACCACTGTCGCAAAGTATGTTTTTTAATTTCGATGTACCGTCCCAGGAAACTAACTAACTAAACAAGCGATTGCTGATTTCTCGGTCCACGATTGCGCACGCGCTAGTTAAACTGTGGATCACTCTGAATCCGCCCCGTGCGCATTTTTCTCTGCGCCACACGTGATCGCGAATCGGGTCATGTCGAGCGTCGGGTACTAAAAGCCGCTTGTGATCGCAAAACACCCTGGCTAAACGGTACACGTTTTCTCAAATAGAATATCATATTTGTCACGTTGCTCTCGGTTTTCTTGTATTACTAACATGGTGGGTTCGAGGCCGTGCTTGGGCTAACTTTTCTTTTTAGTTCTTTGTCATTTAAAAAATTAGATCGGCTCTAAAAGATGCATTGGAAACGGGGTAGCACTTCATAGGATGGTAAGTTTTTTTATATTATTAGTAATCTCATATGTACTACTTATTCAGAATGTCAAGCATGGGCAAATATCATATATCAAGTATCGCCGAGCGTATCCGAGAGCAACGAGACAAAAAGGGCATCCTGTCGCAAACAACCTCCAGCCTAGTTATAAAATAAAATAAAAACCCTCAGGTTTGCTCAGTATTAGTTGATCAGTTTTTGTATTTAACGATATAACAAAAAAGACAGAAAAGAATCCTTCGCAAAACCCGAAGGTTTTTATTTTTTATTATAATTTTATTATAACTAGGCTGGAGGTTATCTGAGACAACGTGTGCTGTTGAGCGAGGATGTTTTGTGATTGCAACCGGCGTTTAGAACCCGACGCTGGGCATGTCCCGATTCGCGATCACATGTGCCGTCATGATACAAATAAAAGAAGATATGATACCGCGCAGGTAGGCGTGGCCATATACGTCACGCTGTGAGTAATTCCGCCATATTTTGTAAACGAGACACGTCTTTGTTAAGATCGCATTGTGTTTTAAAGTTATTTTTTAGTGTTTTTAAATCACTTTTAAGAGTTTAAAAGTGAAAATGAGGTGTGTTGTGTATGGTTGTGATGTGGACAATCAATGCAAGGGCTTTATGCCCGATATTAAAGTTTTTAGCTTCCCCAAAGACAAAAAAACACAAAGTGTTTAGAATAGGTACCTGAATCCTTATGCCTCGTTAAAATTTCAGCAATGTAATATTTTCCATACAACTCCACTAAACGTTTGGAGTAAAGGTCAATTAAAGGGACCACATCATCATTATCTTCCTCCACTGCCCGCCTTATAATGTATCTAACCATAAATCTTTCTTTACTTATACACAAAAGGGATTGACTCTTGGCTGGGTTTTTGCAATCTTAAAAATAAACATTCGCGAAAATTTTAAACCTGTGTCTTAAATTGTTTGCAACTAGGTTGCCAAAATACGCATTCAGTCCTAATTGTCCCCTTTGATATTTCAAAAAGTAATTTGCGGCGCCTAGCGGTCACTAGAGAAACTAGAGCCCCCTGACGTCAATCGGTCCAATAAACAACGTGAGTACCACAGCGCCGCGCCACTCTGTTTTATACACACATATTTCGTTTTGCTTCCTGTATAATAAATAACATATCCATTAAAGTTGTTATGTTGTTTACCGACTTGAGTTTTAACTAAAGAGCTGAGCAATATTGAGACCCTTAAAAACTTGTCAAGTTTGGTCTGTAAATTTATCATTTCACACAATATTTTTCTGTGCTTATCAAAACACTGGTAATAACGTGTATGCAAGGAGCTTGGTATAATTTTTACATTTCAGTTATTTTTTTCAGATAACAAAACGCACAGTCCTGACTTGTTTTTTTACATATATGCTTTTGGTGGGATACATTTTACTAAAAAACACTTACTTTAATATTATTAAACCTGTACGTTGGTTACTACCCAATTTTTATGGATTTACCTGTACAGCTCTGGAATCTTTTGCTTTCTATTACTTAAATAGGGTGATGACGGTCCTCGTGGAGTTAATGTTCGGACTACAATATTGACCAAGGAGTTTTGTTTAAATCCGTTGATTTATCGATGGTCAGACACAATTTTTTAATGTTTTCTTTACGTCGAATTGCATTTTTGGACTGTATAAAAAGGTATATAACAATTACTTATCATAAATATCAAATCTAGTATAAATTCGTTTTTTGCTTCATTTTTATATTTATAATTTGCATTATTACCATGCTTTTGGCACTGTGATCGTTTCCAGCAGAATAAGTTCCTATTGCACACGCGAGATCCGTTATATTTTAGGTACGGAAAAGTAAAAATAAACTTACAAATATTCTGCGATAGCAGGTGACTTCTACGAACGTTTGGTAACCTGTTTCCACCGCAAAGCACGTCGGCACATCGCGGTAGTTATAGTTTCGACGCTTATGGTCTGGCACATTGATTTGTGAACCCTATAAATTGATACCAATATGCCATTGTTTTTTGTCGTAATTAATTTTTAATAATTTGTTTCCGTTGCATAGTGACAAAATTTAGAGTTCTCATCAGAACACGTGCTTTTCCCTTATGTATTGATGATTTAAAGATTTGTCAAGGCGTAATGTTTTTTGTGCAACGTTTCAGGCAGGTCGGAATATACGTGTGTAGGGAAATTTTAGGTGATTTTTGGTTTTTCTTAAAAGGACTTTATCCATAACTTTGAGAAATGGTGCGTCAGTGCCAAGTGGATGAAAAATTGAATTATTTTTATTCGGAACTTTTTACAGGTGGCTCGGTGGAATACAGACGGCTCTCAAAGCCATTACGGTGGCGCGCGGAGACGGAGCTATAGCTATTGGCCTACATATGTACAATGTATACAACAAACAAAGGGTTCGTTTTTTTTTGGTATTTTTTTAGTGGCCCGTCTTTATCGTACACACGCACAATGTATGAACCAAACAAAAGGCTGTGATGTCATGATTTGAAAAACAAACGCACGAAGATACAAAAAGGTAGAGAAAACTATATGAACCTGTAAAATATCCCATTACAAAACACATATGAAAAACAACAATCAAAAGTTTAAAAGATTCTCCAAAAATGTAGCCACGTGTTAAAAACAGAATAGCGCGTCCGCGTCCGTATAAACGGTATAAAGCAGAGTGACAGTGAGTATTGAGACGCGCCGCGCCGCCGCGCAGCGCCGCAGAAATCTCTTTCTGCTCGCCGTGTTGCTACCGCACTGGCCAATGTCAGGGTGTATTGTGAGAATCCTACGCGCTAATCTCGGGGTGTTGCCGTTTGAAGGCCATAGCGTTGTTGAGCTGGCGGGAAGAAGAGATATTATTCTCTCTGTCTTGGTTCTTCTCTGGTTTAACCGTCAGTCGCAATCTTGATCAGAGGCCATCCGAAAACGAGGGTGGTCTCATAAGAACTGCGTAGAATGCCAGACTCGGCTTGCTGGACTTGCTTGAAAAATTGATTTATTATTCTTCAGGATGAGTAGAGGTGTAACTATATTTCAACAATTGCCCCCGGGGGCGGTATTATGAACTAGAAAAGTTAAGAAAAATCGCTGTTTTTTTACGTTAAACTTGAAAAAGTTAAATTTATAAAACTGTTAAATTTGATTATCCTTCTAATAAAGGAATAAAATGATTACCTTGGTGCTTTGCACCGTAAATATCTAAAATTATTCATATTAGTGCAAAAAATAAAATGGGGTGCGGAATTTGGGAACCTTACCATAGTGATTAAAACACTTAGAGTAAAAAAAATAGTCTTTACCTTTGGGTAGAATTTTGGTGGAAAATTCCTCCACGCAGTCGACCTTTGTGACGCCGGGGGGTAACACCAAGAAAATATATGCTATATTTTTGAAATATTTGAAAACATATTGTACCATCGGTCGAACAAAAAACATTTCGTATCTCACATCATAAACCAATAAATGAATCCAGTATGTATTTCTAGTGTTGGCACTTTGAATGCCTAAAAATAAAAACTATAATTTAAGAGATATACAACATTAAAATTTCTATGGGCGCCCATGATTAAAGAATATAAATTCCTAACCCTAAGAACCAGACTTCTGATGAAAGATAAGGCACAACAATATCATAAACATATATTTCCTTACACTTGGTAAACCTACATGTAAGGAATGGAGCCCTAAATGAATGATATTTGAGAGATTATAGTAGCCACAATAATCAGTGACATACCTTACTGCCAGGGGAAAAATTTGGAAATTTGTTGGTATTTTGTTGATAGGGTAAAATTTTGTCATTCATATTCTGCACTACTTATGTTAGAAATATTTTGAGTACAATTTTGTTTCCTATTTTTATCTGAAGTTCTATGTTTATCCGTAATAGCTAACTTTCATACTATTTAATTTTTGCCAGTGCATCTGTTGCCTTCAGTCACGTTTAGCCTAGCTACGGCACTGTGGGTAAGTATCCTGATCAATTGATAAACCTAATTGCTGGTAGGACAGATCAGAAATATTAAAATTTTTTAACCACAAATTCGTTCAAAATTAATTTCGAAGTAAAATACTGTCATTCCTCATTTAATAAACTTTTTGCTCGTGATTACAGATTCAGATTGGAGATTTAAATTTTCCTGTGGCACATTTATAGAATCAGTGGCAGCGCGTGGGGGGGGGGGCTTCACCCAAACTTTTATCAGAGAAATGGTAAATATCCCCCTCCTGCTCTGGAAGACCCCGTGTCTTTCTAAAAAATTCTAATTTTAATTCTAAATCCCACGACATATCGCTTCTTACATTTATCCGACGTTTCGGACGAAAAAAGCATCATCAATATTATTTGATGATTATTACGAAGGAACGAAACGTCGGATCAAAAATCTTATTACGTTATCATGTAGAGGAGAAAAAATTACATGAGAATGTGGATTTTATTTTGACCTGTCTTCTTTTGTGAAATCACATGAATTAATTGCCAAAATTTATGTTTAAAATTTCAAGAATTCGTAGATTTTTTTCTGATTTTATTGTAAGAGATAGATTAAAATAAATTTTACATTTTTATTGTCGTTTTTCTCCTCTACAACATGACGTCATTCAATTTTTGATTCTACGTTTCGGTTTTTCTCGACCATTATCAACTATTTTTTAAATAATCCGAAAATTTTATTTTAGCACAGTTAAATTGCCCTTGTTATTCTGAATTTAACGACGTATCACATTAAGAATATGTGCGTATTTTTAGGCTTTAACTATTATTAGTGCAAGTAAGCAAAATGTTATCATCAAATAATTAATTGCGAGTTATTCCAGTTACAGCGTGTGTAGAACAACTTAGAGCTGAGGTTCAAGCCGCTATTGCAAGGATAACTCCAATGATGCTAGAAAGCGTAATGAATGAAATTGTTTACCTTGCTACGTTTGTTTAGAGAATGAGGGAGGACTTTTTGAACATATGATTAAAGAAGATTGTTTCAATGAACTTTTTGTAGCGTAAAAATAAAATATTTTGTTTTTTGATAATAACATTTTGCTTACTTGCACGTATGTGATACATCGTTGAATTCAGAATAACAAGGGTAATTTAACTGTGCTAAAATAAAATTTTCGGATTATTTTTAAAAAAGTTGATAATGGTCGAGAAAAGCCAAAACGTAGAATCAAAAATTGAATGACGTCATGTTGTAAAGGAGAAAAACGACAATAAAAATGTAAAATTTATTTTAATCTATCTCTTACAGTAGAATCAGAAAAAAATCTACGAATTCTTGAAATTTTAAACATAAATTTTGGCAATAATTAATTTTTTTCTGATTCCACAAAAGAAGACAGGTCAAAATAAAGTCCACATTCACATGTAATTTTTTCTCCTCTACATGATAACGTAATAAGATTTTTGATCCGACGTTTCGTTCCTTCGTAATAATCATCAAATAATATTGATGATGATTTGTTCGTCCGAAACGTCGGATAAATGTAAGAAGCGATATGTCGTGGGATTTACAATTAAAATTAGAACTTTTTAGGAATAAAACAAAATTTTTCGACTATTTAAAAATATGAAGTTGATGATGGTTGCGAAGAAACGAAACGTCATATTGAAAATCTAAGAACGCCGGCTTGTAGAGCAGAAAAAGTGGCAATGAGAATGTGAAATTTATTTTGTCATATCTTTTTAAATAGAGTCAGAAAAAAATAAAAACCAAATCGGGAAAATTCGGTTTTTCCCAAATATCTTCGGAAGTAATCGGATTTTTTTAGATTTCGAATCGTGACTTTGAAGGGTTCAGCAAAGCGCAACTTTTCTCCAATTTAATCATCTTTGTATCTCTTCTGGTTTACGAGATCCCTGTAGTGTGCATTCTTATATGGGACACCGTGTATATTTTATACTTATGTATTACTCATTTGGATTTTGAATTTGTAACATTTTCAATATATTTCGCTTTTTCTGTAGGTACATTAACTTTTATTCTAAAAAAGTTCATTTTTCTTTCAAATGGAATAAAATCCCATGACTTTAAGACAACTAGGGTTTTATCAATTTTTCTTTAACAGTAACCAGTTTTAAAATAAACTTTTCTTTTCTCTGTAAATAGCATTCTACTTCAAGGGTCTCTGTGTACAATTTTATGGAAAACAAATTTTTAACGCATTTTTTTGGTTATTGAAAAACTTCAATTATCTCAGAACTGTAAAAATGGATATTTTTCTTTTTAAATTTTTGCTCCTCATTTGTCAAGCAGTGTTTTTTTTTTAAACTGTAATTCAAAATTATTTATGGTAAGTAAACTTGTACTTTAAATGTATTTTTATATTTTGGTGTATGCATCTGACTTTTGTACTTATACGTTCAGATTCACTAAGAAAGTTTAAGATTTAGTACTAGTTTAAATTAAGATCTTATAGTTGGTCAGTTAGGTTTTGACAGGTTTTTGTCCTGTCATTGTTAATAAGTCGTCATTAAAATCTTATGAATTATTGTGATATTGCAGCGATTTGCTTGATTTCCAAATGATTTTCATCTTGGAACGGGTTGCTGTAATGAATTTAGTTCTAATATTAACGAAAATACTTATTAAAATTATCCTTTTCTTTATAAATTTACGAAAAAGCTCAGAAATAAATTCTTAGTATAAAACTTAGTTGTCTTATTCTTACACTTGTCCGTTTAAAACTTTGGTTGTCAAATTAGACCGGACTAGCGTTGGAGAATCTGGCTGATAGTTTTGTGTTTTGTATGTGTCAAGCAGTGATTTTTTTTTAAATTATATTTTAAAATTTATGGTGATTAAACGTGTTTTTTAAATGTACTTTTATATTCCCATGTCTCTGAGTTTTGTATAATTTCTTATAGCTTTTTGTATTTGTCAAGTATTAAAAAGTTTTATAGATCACTCACACATTTTAAAAATAAATATAAAATTTAAAACAATTTCTGTTTTTTTTTGTGGAACAAACTAAAACCACACACAGTATAGAAACTCACCTTATAGCCTGTATTTTAAGAACCGTAAATTTATAATACCTATTTTTAACTGACGAAACGGCACTCGAGTACCTCCCGTAAAGGTTCAACTGACGAAACGCTACAACTGCTGAATCAGGAACTGATGAAACGGGCATAAATCCCTGGTTCGAGGACTTCCCCAATGTAAATATATTTTTAAATATTTGTAAACACTGTTATTACCGTATAAATTATGTAGCCAATGATCCCATTCCCAGGGTGGTAGTCCAGATACATTCGGATGACTATGGAGGGTCATACCTGCAATTAAATGCCCATGATCATCTTCTATACCCAACGTTACGAAGCGTGTCAATCTAAAAACAATTGTTTAGATATATGATGGAACGGCTTAAGTTATCTTTATAATTTATTTTTTACTCATATAAGCCAGTGCTCAAGTATTTGAAATCGGACGAAAAGCCCAGAAATCTGTAATCGAATCTGGAAAATGTAGAGCACAACTTATCTACTTGAAGGACAGACTACAAATTTTTTAAGCGGCCGTTTGTATATACTCGTAAACACCTTTAAAAATACGCAGCCACGTGTTCTTAAAACAACCCTGCTTTAGCGTAGTAGTAGTAGTAGTAGTGAAGAGATTTGATTTAGGTGAGAGATTCTTTCTTTTTATTATCGATAGCCTAACGGTGGGTCATGTTCTAAAACTTGCAGTTCAGAGTTTAATTATTTTTTGACATTTTAATTTACCTGAACAAACCTTAAGCGAGATGAGTTTTCGAAGCTGCAATGAAAAAATGCTGTTTAAGTATGGATTTTGCAATATCTCGCTTGCATTTCCACTACGCAGTTATTATGAATTTTGTCAGGAACTAGGTATTCTTTTATAATAATAATAATAATAATAATAATAATAGTAATAATAAAGTTTATTTAAATCATTTACAATTTAAATGTGATTATATATATTGTATATTATAAATAAACTTGATAAAACCCCCAAAGGCGTACTTGTTGGGGGCAAATCTTATATTTAACATTAAATTATTTAATTATATAAATTATTCAATTAAAAAATACAATATATTCAAATGCACACATACATATTAACATGCATTTCTTTTTAAGGACAAGAGGGAGATAATTTCAGATCCTTAGAGAAAAATAAATAAATAATTTTTATATTATACAAAACAATATCAAAGTAATTCCAAAAATTTCTGTAAAGCGTTTGTGGTTAATATCCAAGCTGTTGATTCAGTTTTGTATTTTTTTAATGACACAACTGTTTTAATATTTACTGGTAAATAATCGTTTAAATAGAAACAAATATTTATAATTCTTTTGTGCTATAAACTTATGTATTTTAATGGAAATTTCATTTTTATGACGCGTGTGATGATTATTTTCCTTAAATTGTACTAGATTTTCATTTTTAAAACCATATTTTAAAATATTATAAATATATATTTGCCTAACGTCCATCTTTTTTTGCCTCTGAATATAATTCCTTTTGAAGGATAAAAATAGTCTTTATTAAATATAATTTTTAGAAACCTTTTTTGTAATAGTTCTATTTTTTTCACTAAAATTCAACTTATTCCTCCAAAACCTAAAATCCCGTAATTCAAATGAGTTTAACTAATGCATAATACATTAGTGTTTTATATCCAAAAAGGTTTTAAAATTTTTGAATATTGGTAGCAAACTTCTTTATTTTTTAATTAAGTAATCTACATGTAAATCCCAATTCAATTTACTGTCAAAAATTACTCGCAAGTACCTATTTAAGGTTGTTAGCTTTTAAAATCTGAATATCATCGTCTATTTTAATACTATCCACAGTTTAGGTGTTTTATTTTGATTTAGACTAAAAGTAAGATAATTTGTTTTGTCAAAATTAATTCACAATTGATAATAGGTTATTATCAAACCAATTTTTAACTATTTTAAAATCTTTTGTAATTTTGTAATGTATATTGTTCCAATTTGTATCACTATAAAAAGTAACAGCATCGTCTGCAAAACTATGAATTTTTACATAATAATTTATACTAAATAAATCATTAATGTAAATATTAAAAAATAAAAGTCCTAAAATTGTTCCTTGGAAAACACCATAATATAATAGTTCTGAATAACTTTCGTTCTTATCTATTATAACAGAATTTGGCCTATCTTTTAGATAGTTTTTTTTATCAACTCTAATGGTATTCCTCTAAACCCAATATTTTCTAATTCTTTAATAAGTAAATTATGGCTAACAGTATCAAAAGCTTTTGCTAAATCTAGAAAAATACAAATACAAAGTTTTTTTATTATCTAATGTACCTATCATGCATTTTTTCTGTTAAATAGCAAATAGCATGTTGCGTTGACTTATTTTTCTGGAAACCAAATTGCTTTTCAGAAACAAAATTTAATTTTTTTAAATAACTATCAATTCTTATTTTTAAAATTTTTTCAAAAACTTTAGCAAATGAAGATATTAATGTTGTTGGTCTACAATTAGTAATTTTACATGAATCTCCACTTTTATAAATAGGTTTTATTACAACAGTTTTGAGCCTCTGGATATAAACTTGTTTTAAAAATATTATTTATAAGAAAAGTAAGTGGTCTGGAAATACTAGTTTTAATAGATTTTATAAAATTTCCGAAGTTATGCCTTCAGCACCAGGTGATTTTCTTAATTTTAAACTAACAATCATATCGTCAACTGCTTGACAATTAGTTTTTTCTAAATTAAATGAACCTATGTTGTTGATTTTTCTATCTAGGAATGAATTACTGTTATTTCCGTTCTTTATCTTGTTCGCTAATTTTTCTCCCTCTTCAGAAAAATAATCAACAAAACTATTAGCTATAACTAACTTTCTTATCGGCAAGTGATTTGATTTCAATCCTAATCTCATTTATATTTTTTGTTTTTGATTTTTATTACATAATTCTTTAATAGTTTTCCAAAGATCTCTATTATTGTTTTCACATTTATCAATTTGAGATTTATAAAAATTAATTTTCGTCTGTTTTATTAGCTTATTTAATTTGTTTTTGTATAGTTTATATTTACACAGAAAAAATCGAACATTTTTATTTTTTTGTAATTTTTTGTAAAGTGCGTTCTTTGCCTCAATGGAATTTAATAATCCATTAGTAATCCATTCTTTTCCTTTTTTAATTTTTACTTTGATTTTAGTTGTACCTACATATTTAAAGTTGATATAGATACGCATTGGTAGTGTGCCAAATTCAGGGGCGTCGAAATGACTATGTGTGTGTGTGTGTGTATGTGGGGGGGGGGGGGGTGAGTTTAGAGAAAAACTATCCAACTATGCAAATATAAAAGTCTAAAATTGTCGACTTTTTTTGCAACTTCTCTCCGAACAGAACTGTCGACGTTTCTTTTATAACTCGAACTTTTTACGTCAGCTGCAATTGAATTGTCGACCCTTTTGCGAATTATTTTAAAACTCACTTGTCGACATTTTGTTCGTACGAGGCTCTAATAGACAACTCGTACTCCAATGATCCAATTCGAGCGCCTACGGGGGGGGGGGAGAAGGGTACTCCCCCATGAGTTCGCCCCTTGCAAACTTGTCAGTACATACAATGCAACGCTAAGACTACTACTAAAACAATTAGCTTCAGCATAGAGTTGATGTGTCTATAATTAATTCTTTTAACAAGGGAAAATGTTGGATCAAACCAAATTAACCAATGGCGGGATACTGGGTGTTTTTCCAATTCCTTTTTTGTGATAGATCTTCCTCACTGCCTAAGGTCCAATATTCAAGTCGAAAAAATTTTTCGTTGAGTGCGGGAACTCGTCTATAGACCCGAGCCCCTGAACGGCATTATCAGGAATCGTCTTCTGGCAAACCTCAGGGGGTGGGAAAAGAATAGAAAATAGCCCACTGGAGAAACGCTCCAGGCTTCAGGACAGAGAGAGACAAAAATAATTGGTACTTACTTATCAGCTTGATTACATAAAGAAAATTTTGGAGCTTTGAAAAATTAACTTAGACTGGTTATTTACCTTTTTCCAGGACACGGTCTTTGAAGGTATTACCTCAAAAAGAAAGGAAAATGATGAACACTGCAGATTCTGTCCCGAAGCGGACGTAACTGCAGAACACTTGCTTTGTAAATGCGGAGTAATACAGGGCTACAATATCTCGAGGAAGCTTTTCGATAGCCCAATGATATAACACAATGCACCCTTAAAAATATCCTAAATTTCGCGAAAAGTTTAGGAATTAATGGGTAAATAATATTGGGCTTTCACAAAAAAATCTTATCGGATCGAAGCGATGTGCCAGAGCTACCAGATTATTTGAACTAAATAATAAGATATGGTAATTATTTAGATTAGTGGAAACAGCGAATTTTTTCATGAAATTTTGCACAGACCCTAATTTTGGGTCGTAGAACACGAATCCGAAGTCAGTTTTTGGCGGTCTCGCATCGTTTTTCGAAATTTTTTTTTTTTTAACTTTTAGGTTAGCTTTTTCAATGAATTTCTTTAAATTTCAGCACTTTTACTTAAACACATCTATACAAGTCATTACACACTATTTTTCTGAACCATATTTAGGCAAATTTATGTAAAAACACATTAAAAAAACAGAGAAAATATCAAAAAACTGAAAGAAAATAAACCTCGAAATTTCTGATGGAAAGACGACGCGCTGTTGCCAAATTTACAAATCGTTTTTCTCACAAATTTTAACAATTTTAACCCAAGCAAACCTGAGCAAAAAGGTGGTCAGGTTTGCTCAGTTTTGATTGATATAGATACATATATATCTATATCAATGAAAACTGAGCAAACCTGACCACCTTTTTGCTCACCCAACCTGAGCAAAAAGGTGGTCAGGTTTGCTCAGTTTTCATTGATATAGATATAGATGTATCTATATCAATCAAAACTGAGCAAATCTGACCACCTTTTTGCTCAGGTTTGCTTGGGTTGGGTATACACCTTTTTGTTCAGATATGGTTGCTTGCATCAGCATGCATTTCCATAAAAAATAAGTAAACGTGGCAACACCGGACACAGAAATATTGTTGCCAGGTAGGAAAAGAATGGCGGCTCAGAGCCAGTTTAAATGGAATTTTCTATCGAAAGAAGCAATTTTCTTATCTATTTTTGCCTAAATATGGTGTTTTGTGTGACGAAAACTAATAAAAATTATAAGTTTACAGATAAGTTGAAGTGAAAGTGTCGAAACTTAAAGGAATCTATAAAAAAAAAGGTAACCTAAAAGTTTTCCAAAAACAATTTTTTTTTGGAAAAACCATACGAGACCGCCAAAAGCTGACTTCGGATTCGTGTTCTAGGACCCAAAATTAGGGTCTGTGCAAAATTTAATGAAAACATTCGCCGTTTCCCACTAATCTAAATAATTACCTAAGATATTAAAGGCTACTCTAGAGCATAAAAATGTTTGTAACCAAAGATAACCTGATATCATGTTATACACTATACGGTGAAAATCTTTAAATTACATTTTGAAAACTGAAATAAAACATTAATCAAACAAAACAGATTAATAGAATATCAACAAAAATACATACATTAACTCTTCAACACATCCAATCGCACCAAATATTTTTTCGGTCTCTTCAGTTATAAGTTTGGACAATAATTTTGTTTGTTCCCTGCTAACCCTCTTTACATTCTTTGGAGACAAAACTAGAATCTTTCTATTATTGTCATCACTTTCATCAATCACACTATTTGCCCTTGGCAAGGATTTGGACGACTGTAAGAACGAAGGTTTAATTATTCGGTCCATTTTTAGGCAGTACAATCTTAGACACTTTCTAAATAGTCAATGTGTTTTATATTTAAGTATATAACGAAAAAAGTTAATAATTATTAAAATATATGACAGTAAAATGTTGTTTTTGTCAAAAATGAACGATGCTTACCTAAACGAATCGCATTGTTATAAGTACAGGTTTTAAGGTTGTCGTTCACTTATCAACGCGGTATCGCCTCGCCTAGCCGCATTGTTCTATTTAAATTTAGGCGCGAGACATTTTAACCATGAAAGAGCTAGCATTGGTTTATCACAAGAAAGAAGACACACTCACTCTTGCATAGTTGGAAATCTTATATCGTATTATAAACACGTAAAAATTCCCCATCATGGTCTCTATCTAAGTTTTGCGACAGCACCAGCAACCGCCGCCTATCTTGAAAATTTTTAAAAGTTATTACAAATTTACAAAATAATTGTTTGAGATTCACAACTGGTGAAAACAATATGCATATTACACCTATTTTTAAAAATATAATATTATACGACTTTAAACTAGACGCAAAATACATTTCCGAAATAAGTCTTAGGCTAGCGACTAGTGCTCTTTAAGAATGTAGAAGTCAGGCTAAACCTCTCAAGGCGCCACATTCATTCACAATAATTATCGTTGATCCTGATTCTATAAAAAATGCTGTTTAAGATGGTATTTTCCTGTCAAGCCAACAAATTTAGTACATTTGTACATTCAAATTTTCAGGTGCAAACAAGGTCTAATAATATTAGCTTATGTAACGAAAAACAGATGAAACTATTCAGTCATAAATAATCATCCTCCTCGCTTCAACATTGAAAAAAATGTTGCGAGCGGAAGAAAGAAAGATAGTGATATGCTGGGAATAAAAAGTGTTATTGCCACTGTTCGCATGAATTACATGGAGCACACTCGTAAAATAATCATGCGTGGTTCGCATTTTACTAAACCGGATCATTTATAAATTCTGTTAAGCTATTTCAGACGTTCTTCTCAACGTACGAGAACTTTTTGAATGACTGTTGTATTACTGTATTTAGGTAAATTGCGGACATTTTCAAGATTTGATAAATTTAACACCTGCGTCAATTTCTTGGTCATTTTAAAACGTACTTACTTGCTCGCCAACAGCCATTCAAATTTTAAAACTGATTTACAGGCAATTTAATACGCTTTAGACCGATTTGTCACAATATCCCCTTAACATCTAAAAAATTTAGGATAGGCTTGAAGTACATCAATGAAAATATCTAAAAAATATATTATGTCCCTGAAAACAGCGGTCGTTTTTTAACAGTTACAAAGACATAAGCAGGGAGGCACTGTTTTCGGTCGCCTAGTGTACATATAGAAATTCGCTTTCTTTTTCAATTTCGTTTTTAATGGAACATAGATGATGTACACCTTATAAGTTATAACATTTACTTTGTTTCAGTTAAGTTTGGGCGTTGAAAATGGCATTTTGCAAGCTTACAACATGGATTTCGAGCTACAGTTTTCCCACAGAATCAATCAAATGACGAGATTTTCACAAGCCGACGTAGACGCCTGCACTTTTCTCTATCTTCTAAAAGATGACACCGACACCTTGCTGTACTGTTATTTGTTTCAAGCACAAAAAGTTAAAGATGTAAGTACAATTTAGTTGAAATGAAAATTGTTTCACCGGACTTGTACTGTGAGTTTTTTTAGTAATACATACAAATTTAAAGCTGTCCTATTGGTGAAAATTCACGATACGTTAACACTTGTCCAAGAGATGGTGAAAGCTGCATACCGAATGTTATATTTTCCTTGAAATTTTGTCGGAAGTATTTTTTTATACAAAACGGCTTCGACAATCATTTCATATAACTTGAATTGAAGCAAAACCGATATTTAATTTTCTTATATTATTCACATTGTGTGATCACAAATGCGTTTATGTTTATCAAAGGTTCAGCCATACAGTGCATTTTTGTAAAGCTGGCCATAAGGTTTTACGCATTAAATTTGTAACCCCATGTTAGGCCCAGTTCTATTAGATGTATAGCTATTATACATAATGTAAATTTCAGATGCTCAAGATTATGTCAATTTGCCAAATAGAAAAAAAAATATTTTTTAAGTAGTTTTTGGAGCTTTCTTGGCATAATTGACAAATTAACATGATCTTAATGAAATTTATCTACGTCACGATTTAGCTCTATACCTACTTCTAATAGAACAAGGCTCAACGTGGGTTTAAAAATTTAACATGTAAAACCCTATGGTCAGTTGTAAAAATAGTTGTCTACTGTGAAAGTTTAATCGGAATTGTCACAAAAAATAAATTTCTAACCTGACAAAATACTTTCGTAAGTTTTATGATTTTCTAGCAAAATTCCAAAAATCTCGTTTTTATTAAACAAAAACAGTGTCAGCATAGCACATTAACCTTCTTATTTTATACTACTTAAAATTGTTTTCCACCCCAGTAATAATATTCCCTCTAACCAATAATTTGCAATAAAAGGATCGGAGGAAAAGTTTTTCAATAAATAAAGAAAAAGTAGCAAAAATGAGTAAATATTTTTATTAAGATAAACAATGTATAATAAGGTTAAAAAATATTCCCTATTCTCCGATATATAATAAAAATGGATCTATAATACAGCCTACCTGCGAACAGTGACGTTTCTATAAGTTAAAGACGCGATAAAAATTGTTTAATCGAATATACCAAGTAGTTTCACAATTTTTAACTGTAAATGTTGAGTCTTAGTTCCAGAAGGATAGATACACTTTGTAATGGCACTGTGACTTCAGCTTTAAACTGATACCAAACGTTTCAAGGGCGCAATTTTCACTACTTTCTCACTAACTAAAGAAATCTTCTGTAATGCCCACTATTCTCAACTTTATGTCGGATCGGCGTTCCTGTTACTCATTCCCATAACACCCGGTCCAAGTAATGTAAAGGAGAACAAATAATATGTACCTTGCGTAATATTTCAATAGTTGTTAGTCAGTTCCAGATTCATAGAACACAGGAATTTAAGCTGCTAATACTTTATATAAACTTTTTAAGTATATATTTACACTGCAAAAACAACTTATATTAAGGGACAAACTTCAAATAATATGTCATGTTTATCTTTCTCATAACTTAACTTTCTACCAGCTGTAAAAATTTTACGAGTATGAGAGAGAAAGAATACAAAAGAGAAAAAAAAAAGATATAGAAAGAACATGAGAGAGAGACATAATTATTGATCTCTCTGTTTTAAAATGGGTTTCTGCCATCATTCTCAAAATAAATTGGATATGGTATAGTAGGAAAAATAACCTATTCTCGGACGAGGATGCAAATTGCAAATCGGTGGACGACGCGCAGCGGAGCCCAGCAAGCGTCCGAGACCGAGAATATGTTTTTCCTACGAGGTACACATACTACTTTTTCTGCGATCGAAAATCAAATAGACTAAATAATAAAATAAAATTAAGAACTTTAAGTAAAAATTTATTAACATGACCTAATAGATGGCTTATAGATAGATAGCTTTGCGGTTGCTTGACAACCGCTGTTTAATTATTGTTGTTTCTTTATAACAAGCGGTGTCAGTACAAATTTCGCTTTTTGTGTTCTCCTTGTTTCCTAAAAACGACGAATGTATGTATGATGTGAATAATCGAAATTCTATATGGGAATAGTTTATATGTCTCATTGTTTAGCAACGGTTAACAATACTGGAATAATGACTTTTGTGGCGTCAAAACACGCCGGAAAGATGTGAGTTTGTGGACGATCGAAAAGCAATTTTCTACAAACAATATTAAAAGAGGCATTTCTTTTATTATTTGCTGCGCCAAAAGTGTCATTTTCCGACACCAGTTTACTTTTAACCCTGGGTGTTAAAGTGAATTTTATTACTCTTAACACTGGCTTTTAAAATCAATAACAACAAAACATATGGCTGCCAGTGATTGCTGAGGGAAATGTTAAGTCACAAGCAACGCGATTTTTCACATTTTCAATTGGTTTGAAGTTTTCATATTTTTTATTCCCCTTTACTTAGTTTTAATACAGTTTGTAGAAAAAAGAATGTATGATATAGGTACGTGTTATTTATTTATTTAGCGTTGGAAGGGTGAGCTGATGCTTTACGGCACTTAGGTCTTATTAGATTGTGTATCCTCCCGAAATAGAAGACTTCCCCTCAGCGTGCCAACCAGCCTACTGATTTAAAGTAGTTAATGACGTCGCCGGGAGGCGCCTCTCTAATGTTGGCTAAGTCTAATGTTTGATTAGGTATGATATAATTCGTATTAAAACTGATTTTATTTTGTTGAAAGGGACGGGCAACTCGCTTAGATCGTGTTCCAAACTTCCTGCTCACAAATTAAAATGTTCCTGTTAACACATCATAAATAACTATATATTTTAAACCTAATGTTTAAAAAACAAACACACTCTCGGGCGGGTCGATCAGCAGCATTTTTAACATACCCACATATTCCAAAAAAGAAATGAAAGCCATGCTAATTTAGTGCAAGGTCGACGAATCGATCCACTGTTATTTGGTATGCACATCATAACATTTTTTAGTAATGGTACACTTGTTTTAGCCACTTTTATTGTCTACCTTCATACAATCGTGCAGTGGTTACATTAATAACAATAAGTACCAATAATTTTATTATACAACACAGGTCATGGCGAATGATTTTCTCAGAAGGCGGTTTTACCAAGAATTTAATTCCTGGGCAAACAACAATTTAAGTATATAATTGGGCATTGTTTAGTTAACTTTTATCAACTTCATAAATATTTTTTCCTGGCATCTTAAATTGATATTAAGGTAATAAAATGTTCCAGTATAATCTAGTTGCAATAATTATGGTAACAGACTTTTTAAGTAACAGGTCAAAAATTCTATACAGCGTGTCGAGAAAACAATTTAACAAATGGGAAACTTTTTTATTTTTGACTTTGCGGAAAAAGTTATTCTTCATAAAGAGTTCTGATTGGTAAGAAAATATCAGTGAAATTAACTAGCTACAATCTACTAGTTACAATGTCGTACTGCATAAGCAGTGAGACACAGGCAGCGCCATCCATTAGCAGTTTCAAGCGGCGCTGCCTGTGTCTCACTGCTTATGCAGTACGACATTGTAGCTTTAAGGAATTACTTTTTCCGAAGGTTGATATGTTGGTCTATCCTGTACTGATGAGAACCAAAGAGTTCGAAACCGATCTGCAGGTAACGACATTCTAACTAAAGAAAAAGCTTCCTTCTTCCTAGTAGTGCCTTGCATTCAAAACAAGTATTTTATTATCTAACTGTGTTAGAAGAAAATACGGCAAATTTTGGTATGTAATTCAGCGCTCGGAGGGGCATATAGCCCGGAGAATAGCTGTTTTACCATCATTTGTTGAAATCCGTATTGTATAAGGAATTTTCAGGTGGTTTGGAGAATGATTCTCAATTTTTGCATAATACTGTTAGTGTTTACCTGTCAGTGGTGGACCCAAAATATCTGGATTCGCCTGTTATCTTTTAAATAATATGAAGTGTTAATGACCGATTAATAGATTTGGCATAAAATTAAATAAGGAATGTGTGAAGGCTGTGTGCACTTTTTAAGTATGAATGAAACAAAGCTTCGTATTAATCGCATTTTTTAATTAATTAGAAGGGCGCTTTCGACCTTATAGGTCATCATCAGTGCTTCTTGCCAATCAGAAATCCATTTGACCGAACAACAGTAGAACATATCAAAATATTTTTACATCACAATTAAAGTCAAACAATCATATTTCAAAACAATTACAAATTCGGCTTAAATGGTCACAGTTTTGATGGTGTAAGATCTTACACGCAATCTGATGAATTCAAAAATGAGAACAATTGATTTTAGCAAACTCTCATCGTTTAGGAAATGTGATTATGTGGCTTTACATATGACTAAATATAAAAACTCGCCAAAGTGTTCTAGCTTTTTTGAAAAAGTAATTTACTATAGAGTAACGTATCAAACCGTAAGAAACCTGACCAAACACAAAAATGTTCGTTTAGGTTTGTTCAGGATTTTTTTCTGTCCTTTTTTTATTGACATTTTCTAAGATAGTATAGTAGACTAGTAAAGTAATTCAATTTTTGAAAAACTATTTTTTCAAAAAACATGTTTTCGGAAAATGTGGTTTTAAACAATTCTGTTTTAGAAAAAATATATTTTTGAAAAAATGTGCTTTCGAAATATGCGTTCCCGAGAAAATATTTAAAAAAATTTCGTACATAGGATTTCGAAAAAGCTGGTTTTCAAAAAAAAAATACTTTCGAAAAAAAGTTATTCGATTATTTATTTCCTTTAAAAGCCAAAAACGTAGGGCACAAATTTTGATAAGATCGCATGTATAAGGAAGGTCTCCAGAAACAATACAAGAGCATGTAATTGAAAAATGCCAAAAACTTTAATTTTTATATACATATTAGTAGTATAGATGTAATATTTATATTTTTGTGGTATACTTTATTTCACAGGACCTACAAAACAAATATTTGTTTTTGTTTATTATATTTTGTAGAATATATATGATAGGTTAACATGCTTAAACACTATAATATTTATTATAAAATTCGCTATTGAAATACCTGGTGTCCAAGGCTGTAGACTTTAGGGGGAGCCCCCTGCCCCCCTTTAATTTCGCCTCTGGACCAAACAAGATTTTTTGTAAATACCTTGCAATCATTTACTCATCGACTTTTTGTGAATTTTAGGGTATTTTTCGAGATAAAAACTGAAATTAATTATCTAGTGTAACTAGTTTCCTAAAAGCTCGAACTGTAACATAATTATTGGAGATGGTATACACACAAACGATAAAGAATTAAATTTATTACATATATATGTTCCTTATTTACACATAAATTTGCACACTGGCATACTTTTTTATTAAAGAAGATACGCTTTATTGGAAATATCTCAATCCAGCAAGAACTCCTCAACCCGAGCACATCCTCAAATCCTGTACATGTGCTCAGGTCTGTAAATTTAATTAATGCAGATTAGCAATAGGGCCTGCTAACACATGTATAAGTCCATCTGGACACTCATAATTCGATCGCAACACTTTGATGTAAGTGTTATGCCATCTAATAAAAAAATTGTTTTCGATTTGTAGTATATGTAGCCTCAATATTCCACCAACTGTTGTCACTTCCACGTCTCTAAAAATAAAAATATTTTTATCAAAAATATTGTTACTGTCAGGGATATTTAAATCTCATCCTTTAAATCATCAATCTCATTTTTTTTTAAATCGTTGCTAAAAATTTTTAAAAAATTTGCCGACGTCCTTGCACGGAACTTCCCTCGCGAAATGCAGGTAAATATTGTTATGGATTTCGCATAAGTTTTGTCGACTTTTTTTAGCTTTAGTTTATATTTGTGTATTTTAAAATTTGAGAATTTACCACAGTTCTTCGTTACCATTCATTTTAATTAGTCAGTTATAACTTTTCACATTAACTAGTGAGTTGTAATAAGTTAAATTGTATTACAGTGTAATACTAATAAATGTAAAAGTAATAATAGAACTTAGCAAAACCATTTATTAATAATAAATAGTTTTGCTCAGTTCTATATTATCTTCGCATGTCGCTAACACCGATCTACCTCATTATAAAGTGTACAGGGCGGTCTAGAAATTGAAAAATATAAATAAAATAATCTTAAATAAATCAATAAAATATTCTTATTTTTAACTTTTATAAAAAATTTATTTAAGAGATGTTCCGAAATAGCAGCAAGGTTTAAATGGGTGGTTTAGTAGTCTATCTCATTTATTCCAAGACAGTTCACTTGTTAATGAAAAACGCAAAAACACATAAAACGATTTGCAAGGAGAAATATATTTTAAAATATTCGTTCAAAGTTGATCTCACTCCTGCCTTCACATCTGGAGTAATCACTTCAGTTTTTTTTAATAGGAACATGCTATGTGAATATTCGGCTGTATTTAAATGGCGGGGTGTGAAATAAAAAATACAAACTAAAATTTTGATTCCTTTAACGAATTATATGTTTTTGAGTTTGGACTGGAAATACCTTGTTTTCTTTAGCGAATCAGCAATAAGAATGCTAAAAAGATAAAATAGTGATAATTAGAGCTGAATATTTCTTTCCAAATACAACATTACTATACTTACGAAATATTTTTGGTATTTGTCATTGCCAGAAGTCTCTCCATAGAATAAGGCGTATCAGAAATTATTAAATGTCTCTTGAGAAGATCCACTTCAGATCCAGAAAAACTAAGACCCCTCTTATGAATCTGTCTCCAAGCGTAATCGTTTGGCACAAAATATGTAAAAGATACGTTGTGGGTGGTAAATATCTTGTTAAACCCTTAAAATAAAAAATAACTGTATGCAGGACTCTTTCACTGAACCTAAATTTTATAATTCTTTATAATCTTTAATCATCGCATGTTATTTGTGCTTTAGGATAATAAAAATAATCCTATCCATGTAATTAAGTAAGGAGGAAATAAAAACCTATTAAAATTTATTTAAACTCAATAAATTCAGGAAATAACGTTGGTTGCTCATTGCAAATGAAGACGGTTAAAGTCCTTCGCGGCTGGGCAGCCAATTGGGTAACGCATTCTTGTGCGATTGGCCTACATGTGACCACATTTGGTAGAATTTCAACATAAGAAATTAATTTTTGGTAGAGGGGGAAACTGATTTTAATAGATAGGTAATTATTTTGGGGATATATTTCGACAAATGTTTTATCCTTACGTGCTAAATTACGTCTAGTGTAGAAAAAAGAACTACTACTAAAAAGAATCACTATATAAAAATTTATTGTCGAGAGATTTTCAGGATATACAACTTGACTGCTCCTTCCGGTACTTAGGGTGGCTCCATCTCGTAAGATACCTACTTTAGTAGTTTAATAAAAGTCAGCACAATATTCTGATGTAGGTGGATTTTTTTGCTGTATACAACGGCAATAAAATAAAGGCTGCAACAATATCATGGGTTCCCATAAAGCAAATTTCAGGGGGGGGGGGGGGCAACCAGCAAAAAACAGTATGTTACAAAAATCATGAAGTTCCGCAATTGGTAAAAAACACCGTGGAACTCGACACCAAGGGGAGATAACTGCCCCCCTTGCCCCCATATGGGCGCCCATGAACAAGATCATTATATTTTCCAGGAAAGCGCTTGGAAGAAGATGGACACTTCCTTTTTCAGGATATTTAAAAAGGTGGTAAAAACTAGATTCTGGGTAATTTGAAAAGCGAAAGAAAGAATTTTGACCAGAAAGTAGTTTACAATGTATTAAACAAGGTTAGCTGCACTGCATAGTGACGTAACAAATCTGTACTAACCTCGTTGTAATCCGTCACTCGAGGTGTTGCCACATTGCTTGCTCGATGTTATGAAAAACGAGTTTATTACAAATGTTTTGGATTTCATTAGTAGACTAAATCATGTAACAAAATATCATACGTTAAAAACTAAACCTTAGCCTAACTAAAATAATAATGAATATGAATTTTTTAAAAACCAGTAGATCTGATGAAACAAAGTATAAACTAAAAACTGTAAAATCGACAAAAACGCGAATCGCTCTTCGCAGCAACAGAAACTTAAATTACAAACATATTCGGGTCCGAATAATGAGTCAACTTGGCCACTTTTGATATGTTTCCAGAGGCATCGATGCCGAAAATTAAGTATATACGTACGTATATTTATGTGAAATAAAAAAACCGGTCGAGTTCGACTTGCTCATAGACGATTCCGAAAGGCGGGGTACATTTTTGTTTTGTTTTTGTGGGACACCTCTTTTCGACTTTTTTATTTTTGTTTTTTTTTTAACATCTGCGCAGTAGATCAAACTGCGAACCACGCGCAAATCGAGCGTGCTAGACATACTCTCGGAATTTCAGGGGATATACTTTGGAGTCTACATTGGAACACGTGCACTTTTAATAATATATCTTCAATTAATTGTAAAGCTACAACTACGTTTTTAACTTTTTTCTCAACTTTTGACTTTTTAATTTTTGGTTTTTTATCTTTCGTTTTTTTGATACCTGCGCAGCAGATCAAATTACGTACCATGCGCAAAGCGAGCGTGCTAGACACTCACGCTGAATTTTATGGGATGTACTTTGGTGTCTACATTCGAACCCATCCACTTCTGAGAATATATCTCCAATTGTAAAGCTACAACTACATATTCAACTTTTTAACTTTTTTTCGACTTTTTTACTTTTCATTTTTTATATTTTTCGTTTTTTGACATCTTCGCAGTAGACCCAAATGCATACCATGCGCAAACCAAGCGAGCTAGACATGCGCACGGAGCTTCAGGGGATGTACTTTGTTGTCTACATTCGCACTCATCCACTTCTGAGAATATATCTCCAATGGGAAAGCTAGAACTACGTATTTAACTTTTTTCTCAACTTTTTTTCCACTTTTTTTATTTTTTGTTTTTTATATTTTTCGTTTTTTGACATCTGCGCAGTAGACCAAAATGCGTACCATACGCAAACCAAGCATGCTAGTTATGCTCACGGAATTTCAGGGGATGCACTTTGGTGTCTATATTTTAACCCATCCACTTTTAAGAATATATCTCCAATAATAAAGCTGCAACTACGTATTTAACATTAGAGACCGGATTTCAATATTACATGACTCATAGAAAAGGTAAATGAAATGAAGTTAACATTAGATTTTGTAGGGTTGTATTTATGAATTATTGCTCCTAAAAATATTATTATTTTTTTAAATGAACCAACTTCACAAAAGGAAAAGCACTGAAACGTACGAAATAATATTGTTACGTATTTATTACTGCGGTTAATGGTCAACTTAATTTTGTTCATTTTTATGAGAATTTTTGGAAAAGGTAAGTGAAACGAAATTAAAATGATATTTTATCAACAAGTCATAGGTGACAATCTGTTTAATAAATATATTTAGTGCAAGTGAAAAGTTAATCCCTCATATTATCTAATAGATCAAAAATGTGAACTATATAAAAGTTATACACTTTTTTAGTTCTACCTTTCAGGATCCTTAGGGCATCGAAAACATGAAACATTATTACAATCACTAATATTACACCCATCAACACTACAATACCAAGGATGAGACGCCATTACAAAAACTAAATTTTATTTGGCGCACTAGGTACTTCCCTTTTAGCGACACATTTTCATGCCCATTTCAATTGCACTAACTACCCTGTGCAACCCGTGCCTCGTTTTGCCAGAAATCGAGCGCTGCGGGCATAGGCGAGCAACGGTAAAGAGGGGATTTACAGCGCAATAAGCAAGTGACTAGACTACTAGGCTATTTGGAATGTCTTTCGTCGATGCCACAGGCATTGAGAAATTTGCGTTCTGTGAGAAATTCACAATATTGTATGTCGTAAGGAATCCTTTATGCGCGAGTCGAACTGGCACTTGACCGTTTTTTTCTTAGTTTACGCAATCACTGCAACGCTCATGAATTAAATTATTTTTGTCAAACAAATACCGAATATGTACGTACTTACTTAATTTTCGGCATCGACGCTTCTGGCAACAGATCCAACTGGCTAAGCTTAATAATGAGTGATGTGAAAGCATCGGTATTCATAACCTCTGCAAGTGGCAGAACCAATATCAGTAATATAATTTAAATTATAATTCGAATATGAAATTATTCAGGATGGCTACCTCTGCTTTAACTTATAAAAAACAAAAAAATACCAGTTCTTTCTCCCATTTCATAAAAAGTATCCAAGGTAGGATCTGTAGCTAGTTTTTCTATGATCGATAAATAGGGAAACGGCTTTAGTTTCCTATTAAATATTCCCAGTGGTTGCGAAATTAGATGGACGACTCCGTTATATACCGGGATGTTCGCAACAAGTATTTCGGCCATAAATGTTCCTTTGGGGTTGTTTTCACTTCCCATTAACGTTTCTCCTTTGACATAGAGCTTGTTCTCTAAAATTAACATGTGTGGTTACATATTTTATCTTACACTACAGAGCACAAAACCTAAACAACAAAACCATTCTAACATTTCGAAGCCAGAGACCCAAAGTAAACATAAGTTTGCTGTCGCTTTAACTATGAATCAGTATTAGATGATGATCAATGATTAATGCTTGGGCGTCGCGTCGCCGTACCCCTTGCATCCCATTTTTCTTACACAGTTGACTCCAGGACAACTGCTTTACAAATTTTAAAAGCCTTGTTGGATGAACCTGCCCAATATTCTTGGATATCAACATAGTTTTTCCGAAGTATTTAATTATTAACCTATTGAGCGCCGGGCTTGACGAATGAGTGACAACCCTAATAAATCTGAACAAACCTTTATTCAAAGTTGTCGATAATTTTACATGCACTTAACATATTAAAACAGATAATTATTTATCAAAAAAACGCGTCAATAATGAATCCATTAATAAATAGTTACAGATGAAGATCGGGAAGAACGGGTCTTCGGAGGCCGAGTTGGTACGGCGCCAGCTTTGCAATCGAGAGGCGCGGGTTCGAATCCCGCTTCGACCATGGATATTTTGTGATTGTTAACTGTTGGAAGGTGGTAGAGGAATTCTTCCTTCACCGAGGGCTGGTGAAATCCCTACGGATGTTTCCAGCTCTGGATGTGTGAGTCGATTCCCCAGTACACCCACGGTACTTAGTACTTAGACTTCGGTCTTCGTGGGTTGTCAGAAGATAAAAAAAAGATAGTGAAATAAACTGGAACAAAAGAATAAAATGGCAGATGTAGAAAATGAGAAATTTACAATACAAAAAATATTTATATTTTCACTGTCATAAAACTAATTTCCATACCAAATTCCTCCAGACATAGCACAATATAAATATCATCGTAATTTGCCATAGACTCGTAGTTAAATTCTCTCATAGTGGGTCTTGTAAACAACACAAAGTTGGGTATTATATGTCCAAAGATCGCATGTTTGTTAAGCATTGAAAATCTGTAGGGATCTATACTATCATCCACCTTAAAATGGAAACGTACTTAGCAAACACAGCCAGTCTGTGACTGGGTGAGATGTAAATATTTTGTAATAAACAAATGCCTTTAAATTAAAAGTACAGCAAGTAAAAAAAAAACCAAAAAAATATTAATTGAAAATTTTTCACCAAAAATAGTTAACCGAAAAATAATTTACCGAAAGATAAATTCACCGAAAAACAATTCGCTGAAAAATAATCCACCGAATGATTGATAAATTCGCAGAAAAAAAAACAACTTTGGTATTCCCTTTTTACTGTCAACAGACTTTTTACTGGCACCTGGCAACAGACGTTCTCAAAAAGTAGCTGGCCAGATTAAGAGTAACTCTAGAGTCTCTGATTGTTCTAAAATATAAATAATGAGATCGCCTCCTTGTTTCTAAATCTCTGGTATCTGCAATAATTACAAAAAGATTTGAATCATACAATAGTTATAGTAACAATAACCTTTGTTACCATAAATAAAAAAAAATCTCTCCTTCATGAAGGAATTATAATGTACAACGATTTACCAAATTCCATCAAAAAAATTACCTCAATACCTAAATTTAAAAAAGCAGTAAAGAAATTTTTATTAAAATGAATATAACTAAGAAACTTCAAAAATTAAATGTATATGTTGTATAATGTATGTATACGTATGCATATCTCTATATGTATATAGTATATTGCAGTTTCGATTTAGTACAATAGTATTATTTTTTATTAATATATGTATTTTTTCATATATTTCATTTACTTTTTTGTTTAGAGTTATAACTTTTGACAATTTATTATTTCAACATTCCCTGTAATGAACCACTAGTGTTAGTTGGGAATGAATAAATAAATAAATAAAAAATAAATGCTAAGTTAAAGCTTTGGTCGCACCGGTTTGACCAAAAATAACGTCTGTGGCGTAATCTCAAAAATAAATAAATTGGAGGCGAAATATTTCGGTTAAATACTACTTAACTTTTAATTCGGTGAATCGTTTTTCGGTTAATTTATCTTTCGGTGAATTGTCTTTTAGCGAATTGTTTTCGGTGAACTGACCGGGCATATTACAGGTATTTTCACTTAAAATGACAACAGGAGAGAAATGAATCTTAAAACATTTTTCTTTTGCATTCGATGCGCGATTCGCCAACCTAGTTAGGAACATTAGAATTACTCAGAATAAACAATGCTAATCAACGATTAAAACTGTTTTTATCAGTTTTTTTCTTAGTTTTCGTGGGCTCTTTCACTATAACTAAATTTAAAAATTTTAATACGAACATCTTAATTAAGGATATATTATTATAAGTACATATTTTGCAATAATAAAAGTAAACCTATGGTGTCAATTTTTAGTAGAGAGAAATTTAAAAAAAAAATATGCCATATCTCGTAATTTTTGGAAAAAATGTCCAATTTTGCAGTTGCAAAATGTCACGTGATTCCTGATGTGCACGTTACTTGGCATAATTTTTTAAACAAAAACTAAAGGCAAAATCAAAATTTATCGAAACCAACTAACAAAAAATTCCCATGTGATGCGGGCGTTATGCGTGAGGTTAAGATTCCTTCTCGTTATTTTAATTCTTGATATTTTAAAAATTAGCAGACATAAAGGATTTGAGACATGATGATGATGATACTGCATACCGGTATAAAATAAGTATTCGCTCCTGTCAATTGATACAGATGTGATAATTTATTTTCTTGTACTTTGTGAAAAAAACTTGTCACTGTTTTCTCACTATCCAATCCCCATTTATGTGTCAAAACCATAAAATCGTAAGCTGTATGGGGAAATTTTGGGTTTCGGATTACGGGGTCCAGTACATCGTCTATTATATGAAGCATCTGAAAAAATATATGAAATAATAAACAAACTAAATAACTTAACAAATCTGTTGACAGCATTGTCAGTATTGTCAACTGAATACAAATCCCTTATTTTATTGATACTGCAGTATGTCGAAGAGAGCTGTAAATATATACTCTACACCGACTGGATATCTGGTTTGCTCAGGTTAGAATCGTTCGCAATGTAGGATGAAATTTTACTATTAATAATATTGTCGTTGCTTTTTACTTTTGTTTTCTATAATAATGTATTTTATTTGTTTCAATAATTTACAATAAAACACAATAGCATTGAAAAAGGTAGCAAGATCGAGCACATCTGCTCATCTGACAATCTGATATTATATATGTTAAAAAAATACAAGCTTAAACGGGTTTTATATAACAAAATGTATATAAGCCTCCTAAAGAATCTGATATATTTATGCATTTCAGTTTCGTAATTTAACAGCAAAAGCAAATAGCAGAAGCCCCAGTATACTACTCTGTGGCACGCCTCTATGCAGTGACACACGATTCAATGTACATTCCATGACATGAAAAGGTCGTGTAAATTGAATTGAAAATACTAATCAAATCTCAATCCCAGATGTTAATCTGGATCTCAATGTTTAAAGTTACACTAAACGGCGAAATAAATCAATATCTAACATTTTCTAAAAAAAATTAAAATATGAACAAAAACATATTTATACTTTTAATTGTCATAGTAAACGATTTTATATAAAAAAAAGGTACTCTTTAAACAGATCTGCTTACTAAGAAAATAATATTAACATATTAAAAGTTGAGATAGCATTAAGCAGCCAAAAAAAAAAAAAAAAGGAAAAATCCAAAATTACCTCAAGAGGGAACCAAGTAGGTAGGTACCGTTAATTTTTATTTCTGTCTAGGTTTTCACCCGTAGTAAAAAAAGGTTTCCTACCATTTTGAGAAAATCGTAAAATGGAGATTAAAAACAAAGGGGTTATTAATTTTTTAATAAAATTAAGTTTTGATTGGGTTAGCTTAGGGCCACTTCTTTCTCTTCTCAATTTTGGATTTTTCTATTTTTTGGCTGCTCTGTACATACTACTTTAAGTTTTAGAATATATTATTATCTCGGAAAGCAGAACTTCTTGTAAAAAATGAACTTTCTAGGACACCCTCTATTTTTCGTTTTTCATGAAAGATATTTTAGGAAAAACATTTTAAACGCGCAAGTAAGGTCAAAGATGTAAACGCAGATGTTGCTAAATTTGTTATCGGTTTTATTTGATTAATAATAATACCACAATCCTGTACAATGCAAAATGTACTATGTTCAAAACGCGCTTCAAAACTTAATTATGTTACTTTAAAGCTATGTAATAGCAAATTAAAATTTTAACTTCAAAATTTTAACATATTTACCTTTCATATTGAAATCACGCTTTTTATGAGAGAAAATAAAGTATCTTAAACCAATATACATACTTCACTTTGTACTGACAGCATTTAATTAATTAATTTTTTGCTTACCAATTAAAATCGTTTAAGACTACGCGTATTTAAAATTTTCACAATAATTTTCTTTCTTTGTTCCTGAGTATGAAGAAAAATATTTTTAATAAAATTCTTGTCAACTTTAACTTAAACATTTTTTCCTTATGGCTGTGGAATGAACCTTATCTGAAATACATCACATTCTTATCGGCATACCCTGTATGTGCTGCCATCTTTAATCGGATGAACCAAAAACCTTGAAAACTTGTAAGCATATTTTAGAATGAAAAACCGTTTAAAAGGAGGTGCCACATGACCTACGATGGCATTTAAAAAAGTTTAAAATGACGTCACAACTTTAACAATAATTGTCAAAATTTAACAAAACAAAAATATTAACAAAATGTGCAAAAATAAAAATCTAAGTTCACCTGTTTTTGCATATTTAAAAAAAAAACTGCTGATTTGTAGATATTTTGGCGTTTCTATATTGTATCTAATTTTATGTGAGAACGATGACAGAAAAAACAATTGAACAATAATTCACCCTATTGGTCAGTTCCATGGACAGTTCACTCCAGAACATATTTTAGTGATCACAATATTCATCTTTTCTTTCCTGATAATCACGGAGGAATCAGATTTCTTTCTATTCGTGTTGGCGAAAGTGCATTAGACAAAGACAAATAAAAAAAGAATTTGTTCAAATTTTTATCGTACCTTCTTTGCCTGTGGAAGTATTGCTGGTTATATACTTCGAAAGATTAGCCATCGCAAAATTCTTTTTTTTCCTGATAAAATCACAACGGAATCCGATATCTTTCTATCCTTGTTAGCAAAAGGGGCATTAGTAAAAGGTAAATAAAAACGATGTTGCCAATAAAAAAGAATAATCAAACATTTTATTACAGTCGGCTTTGTTTGTGCGAGTATTTCTGGTTGCCTACTTAATCTGAATTGTCATAAAAATACATTTCTAACCTGACAAAATACTTACGTAAGTTTTATGATTTTATAGCAGAAGACCTTTGTTTTTACTGAACACAAACAACATTTGCAAAAATCTCGTTTTTATTAAGCAAAAACAGTGTCAGAATAGAAATCTATTTTACTAAAAACTGTTGTCAAATTGTACTCAAGTAACAATACTCCCTCTAACCAATAATTTGCAATAAAAGGTCGGAGGAAAGGTTTTTAAATAAATAAAGAAAAAATTGAAAAAATTAGTAAATATTTTTTTTAAGATAAACAATTTGTAATAAGGTCAAAAAATATTCCCTCTTCTCCGATATATAATGAAAATGGATCTATAATACAGTCTACCTGCGACCAGTGACATTTGTGTAAGTTAAAGACGAGATAAAAATTGTTTAATCGAATATACCAAGTAGTTTCACAATTTTTAACTCTAAATGTTGAGTCTTAGTTCCAGAAGGATAGATACACTTTGTAATGTCACTGTGACTTCAGCTTTAAACTTAAACCAAACGTTTCTAGGGCGCAGTTTTCACTACGTTTTCAATAACTAAAGAAATCTTCTGTAATGCCCACTATTCTCAACTTTATATCGGGTCGGCGTTCCTGTTACTCATTCCCATAACGTCCGGTCTAAGTAATGTAAAGGATATAAATGTAATATTTCAATAGTTGTTAGTCAGTCCCAGATTCATAGAACACAGGAATTTAAGGTGCTTATACTTTATATAAACTTTTTAAGTATATTTTTACACGGCAAAACAACTTATATTATGGTGCAGGCTTCAAATAATATGCCATGTTTATCTTTCACATAACCTAACTTTCTACCAGGTGTAAAATTTTTATGAGTATGAGAGAGAAAGAAGACGAGAGAGAAAAAAATGAGAGAGAAAGAACATAAGAGAGAGACATAATTGATCTCTCCGTTGTAAAAGTGGTTTCTCATCATTCTCAAAAATTAAATGGATACCGTATAGACTTTTTTGGCACCCTGCCCTGTATGACATTTTTATAACTTAAACATAATCTATATATTTACACATATTAGGCGTAATAATGGATTTTGAAGGCCTTAATTATTTTGTGTTAGCATATAAGTTCAACTTAAAATTAAATTCTTTTAGTTTAAAATAGGGGGGTATTAGTTTATGATTATGACCTTCAACATTCTAGCATTTATTTTTAGGAACAACAAAGAATTTATATTTAATTTGAATTTTAAATTAAAATTATTTCGTATTATTGAATGTAACACTCTAGGACGACTAAGTAATTATAATTTACCACTATTTTTTCAAGTTTTAGGATGAATCAATTAGTTGCTGTAAGTATCGTCAAATTATTTATTATTATTTGTCAAAAGAATTCACTCAAAAATCTTTGCAATTCCTTGGTCTGAAGTATTGGTTTAATCTTTAGGTGTGTTTGTTTGGTTGAGTTTATTAACAAATCGATGGTATTTTTCCAAAAGGGCGAACGCGCCAAATTTTCGATTTCGACTTTTATGTACCAGATTATATATACGAATTCTGCGGTCATTTTGGCAAAAGGCCGAACATATTAGGATCAAAATCAGGCGCGGCCCGTGAAATTTCAGATGTGTCGTATCTCAGTTCCTACGCATGGGACCCACACCTAAGTATAGGATATTACTATTGGGTACTCTAGAAACATTTTGGTAACAGAATATTTAATTTTAAAATCTGCGAAAAAAAGTTAATTTTTTGGGCCGCTTCACCTGAGATCTGAGAAAGTTCTGAAGAATATTTTACTTCCAAGCTTTTTTCATAAATTTTATCAGATTTTATCGACAGAATTCAAATTTCATTGAATTATCTCTAATATCTTGAAAGTAATTAGTTTTTAAAATTTTTAGCCTAAAATATTTTGTCTAAGAAATAATTTAAAATGTCATTTCTTTAAGGAAAATTAGAATATTTTCACGAAATTTGGAATTTGTCGATACAATCTGATAAATGTTATGAAAAAAGCTTGGAAGTAAAATTTTCTTCAGAACTTTCTCAGATCTCAGGTGAAGCGGCCCGAAAAATTACCTTTTTTCGCAAATTTTAACATTAAATATTTTTTTACCAAAATGTTTCTAGAGTACCCAATAGTAACATCCTATAATTTGGTGTGGGTCCCATGCGTAGGAACTGAGATACGACACACCTAAAATTTCACAGGCCGCCCCTGATCAAAATAAGGAATTAGTAGCAAAAAAACGAAATTTACTCTGGCCGAACGTGCAGTAGACGTTTCTCCAAAAGGACGTACATATATTCAGTACTCCTCATGGATTTATTAGGACTGGATACGGGATGATTTCACATTCTTTGAAGCCAAAACAAACCATTCTAAACGACACTGTAAACACAATTTGTAAACATTGGCCACATCTTATTTTACCTTGTATTTTTGTACAAAAATACGTTAGAAGCATCACAAGATTTACTAAAAGTAATAAAAGCCCCAAAATATTTTATTGTTCTGCTAAATAGTAATAAATTTAAGTTAAAAAGGTTTTATTATTTATAGGTTATGTTATGTCTAATAATTTCTAAAGGTGTTTATTTAAAGTCGCTCTGAGTCATTTATAAATCTATATAAATCTATACGTCGCACCTTTTCTTTTCTAGTTCATTAGACAAAGACGTACGTGTAACCGAGCGTTCGCGGACGTTTTTCCTAAGCACCCAGCAGACATCAACACTTCTGAGCTCCAACACTCCAATGCTATTTTATCTCTTTCTACTACCATTCTTGATTCAATTACGTAGTAATTCGTAGTCTTGTCTATGTTCGTAGTTCGTAAACTGCTCCCCCCAAGAGAATAACAAACAACAAAGTTTTCATAACAAATAACAAAATATAAGGCTTCACGTTCGATACGCTCACAGTATACGGATATCGAATCCTATTATAATAGATCCATGGTACTCCTAGATGGCAAAAGGGCGAACGTGTATTGTTTTTGTATTAGAATTATAACCTCACTTATTTCATTTTATTTTAAGCAACGATATTTTAGCGAAGTTATTGGTTACTGCCATGGATTTATTAGGACTGGATACGGGATGAGTTCACATTCAGTACGTTTTCATGAGGATTTGAAATCGATTTGAGTACACTTTTAAAATTTTGATTCTTGACAGCCATTGGGCTACAAAAAACTGTGTAATAATAACCTCACTTTTGACTCGAAATCGGAATGTTGATTATATTCGTGTGTCAGATAAATTATAGAGCCCTGAAAATAAATAATCATGAATAATATCAATATAAGTCAGTCGGTTGTGTTTGCTTTGATCATAATTCAGGTAAAATTATTTGACATTTTTGACATCCAAACGCGCAAGTCAGTTTTCAGTTCGGAACGGCGTTTTCATGATATTCGATCTCGATACGATCCCAAAATTTGCCGAATCGACCTTGAAGCTCGAAACGATTTCAATACGGGTTTTCATGCAATATTCAAAAAGGAAAGAGTACTCAAATCGATTTCAAATCCTCATGAAAACGTACTAATTCTTTGAAGCCAAAACAAACCATTCTAAACGACACTGTAAACACAATTTGTAAACATTGGCCACATCTTATTTTACCTTGTATTTTTCTACAAAAAATACGTTAGAAGCATCACCAGATTTACTAAAAGTAATAAAAGCCCTAAAATATTTTATTTTTCTGCTAAATAATAATAAATTTAAGTTAAAAAGGTTGTATTATTTATAGGTTATGTTATTTCTAAAGGTGTTTATTTAAAGTCGCTCCGAGTCATTTATAAATCTATATAAATCTATACGTCGCACTTTGTCTTTTCTAGTTCATTAGACAAAGACGTACGTGTAACCGAGTGTTCAGACCGAGGTTCAGCCGTGTTCCTAAACAACCATAACAGACAGCAACACTTCTGAGCTCCAACACTCCAATGCTATTTCATCTCTTTCTACTACCATTCTTGATTCAATTACGTAGTAATTCGTAGTCTTGTCTATGTTCGTAGTTCGTAAACTGCTCCCCCAAGAGAATAACAAACAACAAAATATAAGGCTTCACGTTCGATACGCTCACAGTATACAGATATCGAATCCTTATTATAATAAATCCATGGTTACTGCCAAAAAATAAGCTTAAATTATGTCGAATAGAACTAAACGAATATTAAATTTAGCACGTAATAATGATAAACAAAGAATTAGAGTGTTAAGCCACGTAAAATTGCCAGTCAGTATACCAACAGTAGTAAAGAATTTAGAGGTTATCGATGGCTCAAGCTCCGGCGTGATTCCCACAACTACAAGCGACAAAGTGTGTGTTGTCAGAGAAAATAATGTGCGTAGCTATTATTTTCGTTGGTTGTGAGAGAAAATAATAGCTACGATTATTTTCCTTGGTGTTCTTTACCAGACTCAGAAAAATAGTCCAATTCATGTTACACAAAATGAAGAGGTTCGTACATTTTCTTTGTGTATTTTTTTATGTATTATAATCCCTACATAAAAATATTTCAAAATAATGCAGATACAGGGTGTCCGCTTAAGCCCGGCGACCAACCATCTGAAACTATTTTCGGTATATGGTCGTTTGCCGAACTTGACCCGACAACTAACCTATAATATTTTGAATTATTTTAGGCCCAATTACTTAATGTACGGCGAATAGTCATTTATTTATAAAGCCTATCTGGAGAAAGGGCGAATATCCAGAAAAATAGGTTTTTTAGTTAACTGTTTATAGTTTTAAGTAATTTTTAGTGATTTTCATTAGAGTTAATGAATATTTGAGGTCCTAAATGCATTACGTGCTAGCTTGCTCTTATAAGAATGTACCAAACAGTTTTTCTTCATTTTCTCAAAACATCAAAATAATTAACATCGAAATATTTAAAAAATAGCTCATGTGCTATGAGATAAAAGGCCATTTTAATACCCCAGTTATAAAATACGTTTTGGCCTCTTTGCGTGCTACATAGTATTGTCTTTTTTATACATTTACCTGATCTTTTCCATTTTTCCCGTCTCTTGTTCTTCCAATGTAATTCGATCTGAAGGTAATAATCTCTGCATTATTTATAAAAATACTATCCTGTGTTTTCGTTATCCATAACTTTGGAAAGTTCTCTTTTACACTGGAAATATTTTGCACAGTTTTTAAATCTTCTAAGGTTTTAACTCCTTGAGCCATGTGATAAAAAGCTAAATCGGAATGAAGGGGGGTTTCGTAGTTTTTAAAAGCTTGATTTGTCTAAAAAAATGTTTTAGTTAGAAAATATCATAGGGGTATGTATGTATTTCTGTATTTCATTTTACGAGAATTAGTAAACGTGGATATACCGTGTATCCAAAAAAGTGTGCCGCATAGGAGACGTTGTATGTTTTGGAAAACTGCTGTTGAAAAACTAGATAATTCGTAGTAAGTGTTTGTTGATAAACTTAAGAGAAATATATTACATAATATGTTGCTTTAGTAAGCTTAGTCTGTAATAATGTTTTTTTTTTAAGATACAAGAGGAGTAAATATTATTATTTTCAAGATCAAGTTTACTGCAGAGGTAACCGCCTGGATCGCTGGAAATATATAGGTACAAATGTACATCCGATTTTTTTCCGACTATCGATATTTTCGCATGCGACTGTATGTTATCAACATTTACAATGTGCTTGTTTAGTCATTTCGCGTTTTCAATAGCTATGTTAATATTATTGCACAATCAATCAATAGAAAGGGTGCTAAAGTTAAAATTTTATTTTACACATTTATCAATATATTTTAAAAGATACTAAATAAATTCACAAAATTTGGTAGGCGGGGTTTTTCTGGGATAGGAAAAGCAAACATTAACGTCCGCAACAAGGAATGGCTAGGATCCACAAAAACCGACCCAGACGGTAGAGCGACAGAAAACTTGGCAATCAGTAACTCGCTCCCCAATTTAATCAAGGAGCCAACATACTTTCTCCGCGTTCCTACACACAATCCAACTGAACTTGATCTATTCCTATACCCATCTTGAGTCATACTTAACATCTGTGTGCGCGCGTCTTGGTCGTTCAGATTACGGCCTCACTACCGTCTCTTGCCCAACACATCCCGAGTTCCTTGAAATCATGCCGAAACGCATGATCTGGCACTACAATTCTGCCGACTGGAATGGTCTTCGAAACTTCTTCTCCGATTTCCCTTGGAACCCTGTCTGTTTTTCCACTCCCGATCCCTTAAAAATTTGCTCACATATCACAGATATCATTCACGTAGGTATTGAAAGATTCATTTCACATACCCGCAAGAAACCTAAACTCTGCCATCAAAAGCCCTGGCTCTCCAAGGTTTGTGATAAAGCTAGGCTCAAAAAGTCCAAGCTCACAAAAGATTTCCTCAAAATCCTCAAATTTTCACTGAGGCAAGAAATCAATACAATCAAATAGAGTCCAAAAATGCTTTTAACACCCGCATAAAAGATCAAGTGCTTTCCTATTCCAACGGCAGTAAATCTTTCTGTCACTTGTCAAAAACATTAGTCAAAACTTCTGTAAAAGCACTTTTCCTCCCCTGACCCCTGACAACGAAATTATCTCCACATCTAAATTCAGAGCTGAACTATTTGCCAAACAATTGGCTGCCAATTCCACCCTCATTCCTTCTACCAATTTCACTCTTCCAACCCCTACGTCTGTATCCCACAAAATTTCCGACATAATACTTAAGGTCAAACAAGTTCAAAAAATTCTTTTATCCCGTGACAACAAAAAGTCCTCCGGTATGGATGGCACACCACCAACTGTTCTAAAAAAATCCGCTCCAGAGCTCGCACCCATCTTAACTCGCCTTTTCCAGATCTCCTATGACAAGGGTATCTTCCCAGACCTGGAAGACTGCTCGTCTATAGCTTGTCCCGAAGAAAGGTTTCAAGACCCTTCCATCCAATTATATACCTATTCTCTCTTCTTTCTGTTGTCAAAAAAGTTATGAAGAAAGTCATCAACTTAGAAATTCTAAAATATTTTAAAACATACAAAATCATCCATGGCAGACGGTATGGATTTCGTCACCAAAGATCCATAGCTGATCTTCTTTCCTTCATCACACATAACGGGAACAAGTCTCTCGAATTTCATGGCGAATCCCAGATTGTTGCTCTTAATATTTGCAAGACCTTTGATCAAGTATGGCATGCCGCACTCCTCAACAAACCATCAGAAAATGTGTGTCGCCTTCACTTTGTACGACAAGGTTGAAAACAATAATACAGGGAGTGTGGAAAATAATGTTTTTCCAAAAATAAATGAACTTTTAGGTATTTTTAGCTTTTTTGGCGCGTTTTATCTCTATACTTCTAATAGAACAGGGCGTTATATGGGGTTAAAAATTTAATATGTAAAATCCTATGACAGTTTTAAAAAAATGCACTGAATATTATGCGATATACAGTTTGAAATTATTTCTTGCTTTGAAATTGATAGTAAAGTACCTGTCGCGTACGGCGTACAGCTCTAATACAAGAACCGAGCAATTCTTTTAATCCTTCTCTGTACTATATTATTTTTAACTAGCTGCTACCTCAATTGACAACAATATCATTTAAGTAAATGTGTATATAAAAAAATATACAAATATTGGCCAAATACTCACCGGTATAAAAGCAGTTAAATCTTTTTGCAGTAAGTCCATCCTTGCATCCCTATTATTCCTAATCAATCCGCTAAATCCCTCAAACTCTTCCTCTTGTGTTAATTTATTGTATATACTCCTCTGAGTACTAATACTACTAAAATAAGTACCCAAACTCGATGGCATAATTATCACAGCAACAGTAAAAAAACTGATTAAAGACATTTTGATAGTACAAAACTTCTTTTATGTATAAACACTAACATGCGAGTACCAACGTTTTTGTTAGGATTAAAATGTTAAAATCTCGAGCAAGGTTGTGACCGACATGATTTAATATTTTGATTGATTAGTTTATCTTTCTTAAAATTTGTTTATAAGCAACTGAGAGCAAAATTGTGATTTATTGATAAACACGTTAATTTTTAATTTTTGTATGAAATATTTTTGTATCCGAGTTTTAATTTAATAGCTTACCGGACCATTCGGAAAGTTTTGAAAATAAATAATTATGTATTTACTCTTCTGCAATGTCTAAAATAGAACTTGGTAACATACAGGCTTGTATTTTAAGAACTTGTGTTTTACAAATTGCAGTGAAATAGTGCCTGTATACCAGGTTTTACTAGATAGACTCTTGGATGCATCTAAACTGTAAAGAGTTTAGTAGGGACAGACTAAGATCTCTACTATTTTGTTCTACATTGTTGCTATTTAGTTATTTTCTTTAAAAACTAATGACTTTCCAGGGTAGGCACATAAAAAATACATATAATTTATCACAGAAATAAAATGTTTATTTTGTACTTTTCCTTCAAAAACGTGTCTCGAAAAAATTCGATAGACGTATTGTGGACAGGAAAGAATCGCAACAAGATAATGGTGCGTCTGGAGCAGAGGGCATTTTTCTTGCCCCTTCATCCTATAATTGCAAATAAAAGTAATGTGCCCTTAAAAACTGAAAAAAAATATGAAATATAGAATTTTAAATTTGATTTGCCTCAAATTTTTTTTTTAAATGAACCGACTTCAAGACAGTACTGGAAAGTATGAAATATTATTTTCACGTATTTGTTAATGAGCCTGGTGGTGAGCTTCACTGTTGTGTTCAACTTTAAGTAATGCGTATATACACCACAGTTCTTAACTGTGAACTTAACGCGACACCCTCATAATTTTACGCTGTTCGATAAATAATTATTTCCTGTATATTTTTGGTCGCTGATTACGAATCTGGCCGTAAAATTTCCCTAACGCGTTAAGTTTTTGGGAAAACTAAAGAAATATCGGCCGAAAATAGCGTTTTTGGCCCATTTTAAACCATTAACTTCCGAATGGAAAGTGCTAGAGAGGTCTACAACGTCTCAAACTGAAGAGAAAGATTCCCAATTTCCAATACAAATGCAAGAATTTTTAAGCAGAGAATTACTAAATAATATTGTTAATCGATACAAGATTTTTTAATTTTTCATATAACTAGAAACGAGGCCACAAAATCGCCTTTTTGGGACTTTTAGGTACAATATCTCGGGAATCTGATAATTCAGCGAAATTCTGTGGCTAGATTTGGTTCCAGCACAAAAAGTTATATCCATCCAAAACAAAAGAAACGTGCAAGACTGTGTTTATAGATTCGAAATTGCGCCCTTTCAATTAACCATCTTGGATTTCCTGGGGGTCGTAGAGAGAAATTGAAATCAGAGATGAAAAGAGTGACCATTTGTTAACTGGAAACTACATTTCAGGTACGCAGCTTGCGTAACTTGGTAACGGTAAGCAAATGCTTACAATCTTGTCACGCATTTTGATGCAAACTGCTGCTTCCGAAGTAGTAACCGGGCACCTCCGATCGTCTCCGGCAGCCGCCGGAGATGATCGGAGGTGCCCGCCAAAACCCAGAGAGGTTCTCCGGCCGCCCCTTTGGAACCGGCTACCCCGGGCAATCGCCCTTAGGAAAATACGTCACTGGCTAGGTGTGAATGCCACCTCTCTAAATTTATTATGGATTTCCTGGACTTTAAAGAGCTTATATTAAACTTTGTATGTTGAATCACTACTGCATTAACGCTCATGACCAAAATAGTATTTAATTTACAAAATAAGTTTTGAGTTGCTATCTAGCGATATTTTAGGGAAATCACCATTAACCAATATAGCACATTTATAGAAACTTGTGCTGTCTGTACTTAAAACTAATTTGGACAAGATATTTTTAAGTTAGGTCACCGTATACAGACAAAGACAAGTAGAAGCACTCGACGTCGGGCGTTTGATGATTCGAGATCTAAAGCGATGTGCCGACGCACCGGCTGGTCGGGGTAGTGCATCGAAATACGAGATACAAAACCAGCCAACAACCTGCTAGAAGCAAGGCGGGATGCGGGCCGAACGACGGCAGGTCGGACTAGACCTTGAGCGAGAGTGATTCTACTTGTCTTTTGTCTGTATACGGTGGTTAGGTGCATCATACGCCTCAGTTAAGATATTTGGTAGACTTGACTTACTTTTAATTTTGATAATATAATTTATTAAACGCAAACTTCAACTCAAATTTTATTGGTATTTGTTCAATACCTGTATAGGAATTCAATGTATAATATGGTCATAAAAAGTTATAATTAAATCATTACATATTGAAAAATACATGATTAAATTAGTATTTTCATACAAGGTTTATATTTCATTTAGCACATTTAAAAAAAAACAATTAGTAAACATAACTTTGGCTTATGTGAAAATTTAAATTTAAAAACAACACATAAAGTGATGCTAGTCGATTTTTTTATTTTTCACACGTGGAGTCTAAAATATTTTTGTAAATAGTCTTGCGCCAAATGTTTTGTTTTAGTCAATATGACTAAAACAAATAAAATCACTAATAATCCATCAAGCAATTTGATTTTAGGATGATGCAATAGTTTTTAAGTCAACTTTAATTTTTAATTACTGCTGTGATAGGTTGTAAAGCAAGTTGATTAGAGTTTTACGGCGTTTTACCAATGCCTTTATATTAATAACTTAAAATAATAAGTAAAAGCACTATGTACAGGGTCTTCCAACGAGGACTGAACAGGGGCTCATTTTTGAGCTTCCTTGTATTTAAAGAAAAATCTAAAATAGCCAATCGATGTACTTTTTCCTGCAGAATTCAAAAATTAAACCAAAAATTTATTTGAACCAGAAACAAAAGAGTTACGCTATGGATAAGGTGTTTTTTAAATGTAACATAGCTTTTTTTATACGATTTTCGGAACGAGTGATTTTTTTATGTCCGTTCTGATTAAAATATTTAATATTGTGACAGCTATTTTTATTAAATTTTAATGTTTTATCCAGTATAATTTAACTTCAACCTGTTTGAAACACACAATAGGTAATAAAGGTAAAATCACCTTGAAATCCTTCAAAGTCAAAAAATTTGACAAATTTACTATAATATTGCCGAAATGAAATATTCATTAGATGAGAGATTGCAGATTGTTATCTTGTTCTACAAATGCCAAGAAAATGCAAGAGAAGCAAGGAGAAGATTTATTGCAAATTTTCACAGAAATATATCCGTCAATACTATTCTAAGGATAAAGAACCTATTCGAGGAAAATAAAACATTACATGACAGAAAAAGAATTCCAACTCTATACTAACTAAAAAAAAAACACTAGTAATTTAAATGTTCAATGTGACCTCCGTTGTTCTCGAAACAAGAGCGATAACCTCTTTGTAGCCTTTCCAAACTTGCTGTTATAATGTGATTTTCCTGGTTAAGGCGATTTATTTCGTTCACAATTTTCTGCATGATCTCATCAATATCGTGGTTTCGCTGTTTGTATACCACGTTCTTTAAATGGCCCCAAAGAAATGAGTCTAATACTGACATATCCGGACTATTGGGTGGCCAAGCATAGGTTCCATTTCTACCAATCCATTCTTCGTGGCGTCCGTTTAAATATTGAATAACTTCACGCACGGCATGCGGAGGGGCACCATCATGTTGCCAAATTAAATTTTGATATTCTTCCAATGGTAAATCTTCCAAAATGTTCTCAATTTAGTTTTCTAAGAACTCGTAGTATCTCTGTCCATTTAAAGTGCCGTTAAAAAATATTGGTCCCAAAATTCTATTATTTTTTGTGCCACACCAAACATGGATTGAAGTCCTTCCCTGAAATTTAATTGTCTGAAATTTTCTTGGATTTCCAACGGCCCAGTGATGATTATTATGTCTATTGAAAACCCCCGATGTTGTGAATGTGGCTTCGTCAGTCCATAAGATATTTCTGAATAAATTAGGGTCTTCGTTTTCTTGCCGAATCACAATTTGGGAAACAAATTGGAAGCGAAGTTCTTTTTGTGCCGGTGTTAGATGTTGAAGTGGAAGGATATGATAAGGCTTAAATTTATGATTTCTTAAAGTCCTGTGAACAGTTCCTTGGGTAACTCTTCTGCGTCTTACACCGCCGCGTATTGAACGTCCCGAACTGCGTCCGAAAATGATTTGGTTGGATTCAGTCGAAAATAATTCACAATGGCACGGTCTCGATTTCTTTTCCTTCCTGGAATTCTTTTTCTGTCATGTAATGTTTTATTTTCCTCGAATAGGTTCTTTATCCTTAGAATAGTATTGACGGATATATTTCTGTGAAAATTTGCAATAAATCTTCTCCTTGCTTCTCTTGCATTTTCTTGGCATTTGTAGAACAAGATAACAATCTGCAATCTCTCATCTAATGAATATTTCATTGCGGCCATATTATAGTAAATTTGTCAAATTTTTTGACTTTGAAGGATTTCAAGGTGATTTTACCTTTATTACCTAGTGTATATTTCAAACAGGTTGAAGTTAGATTATACTGGATAAAACATTAAAATTTAATAAAAATAGCTGTCACAATATTAAATATTTTAATCAGAACGGACATAAAAAAAATCACTCGTTCCGAAAATCGTATAAAAAAAGCTATATTCCATTTAAAAAACACCTTATCCATAGCGTAACTCTTTTGTTTCTGGTTCAAATAAATTTTTGGTTTCATTTTTGTATTCTGCCGGAAAAAGTATATCGATTGGCTATTTTAGATTTTTCTTTAAATACAAGGAAGCTCAAAAATGAGCCCCTGTTCAATCCTCGTTGAAGACCCTGTACAGTGCCTTTGGTTTGGTTTTTACTATTATTTCCATATTAAAAGTTTGTGGCAAGCTATTTTTTATGTATTTAAGAGTCAGTAGTAAAGCTGTTGTCTAAATTATTGGAGATTGAATCAAAAAAGAAAATTTTTAATGGTTGGATTCTGCGCAGAAGTATATTAAGTTAAGTACCTTGTCTTAAGTTGACTTTCAAGCTTCTCAAGAATTTACTACTTTGACATAACTTGATTTTCTGTCGCTACTATTTAACATTAAATACTAAATCAAGAAAAGGGAGACATCCAACCAGACTCAGTTAAAACAGTGATCCAAAATACACATTTCCGCCAATTTTGCTTGGTAACGGAATCTTTATGTGCTTGGAAGTGTAATTCATCCTTTTCTTCTCGCAAGTGTTAAAACCAATAAGGAACAATCCGGCTTAATCACAGTGTAGGTTCTCAAAGAAAATTATACTTTTGTTTTTTTACACATACGCGAAAATCATATATAGAAACTTATTTTTTATGACGTAGAAAAATAGTTTAATCCTCCTTCGTTTTTCACCCTGTCGAACTTTGTCATCTTTAAATTAAGTTAGAAAATTTTCATAGTGACAGAGTAAAATCATGGACGGTGAGGTCTGTGCATAAAACAAGGTGGGACATGCATTTCAAGTGAGTAATTTTATGAATTAAGCAATCCATTTCATGACTGAAAACGTAACAGGTGTAGTAGATAGGGTTACCTCCAAGTGCAACTTTTATATGCGTTTAAATACACCAGAGTTTCAACAGGAAATTTCTGCTATTTCAATCTGATGAATCTGGAAAAAGGTAAACGGTTTTCATCCACGTTAACAATTAGAGGGCCATAAAATCACTAACATATCACTAGATCGATTCGCCGCCTATAGATGTAGACACGTTTATGATCTCTGAGCCTGTATCCGGAATTACTCAAAATACTAATGCGTGGCCGCTTGATTAGGTCATTACAGAGATAAAGCAAATAAGCTCTAATATCACCATTACAAGGCATTGACCAAAAAACTCATGAAACCTGGTAGAAACCAATAAAGAAGTAAGTCTCGTGATGGGTGTGATAACTGGCTCCTGTACTGTACCTCAATAAAATTATATTTATTCAATAGAGGGAGGGATAAGACGAAGTTTTGTATCATTTGTAAATGTAAAGTAATAACTAGATGAATACTAACATGATTGACAATAAGAGAAATTTTTCATGAGATGCTGCTAAAAGATTACTTTACTTGAAGAAACCTTGTTATCTATGGGCCTAGAAAACAGGATTCGTAATAATAAGCCCCACTGACTTATTGTGACTCCTACCTAATGGTGAAGAGGAGAGAGAAACTTTTTGTGCATACATACCAATAAATGCACTAATCAACATGGCACGTGGTTGTAAAGTAACATTCTTCTAAAGAATATTTCTATTTAGCACAAAACTTTGGATAATTTTGCAAATTAGGAATCAAACAAAAATTCACTTAAATTTCGTCTTTGTCAAAATTATAGTTCAAATATTAAATAATTTGGGGCCACATCCCTAAAAAAATAATGATGCCAAAAATACTGGTGAACTTTTACCGACATACTATAGAAGGTACAATGTGTAAATCATTTGTTAAAATGAAACTAATCAGAGCCAACTTATTTTGAATACCTTGGTCTCAGTTTGTGTTAAAGTCGATTTTGTCGCATTCGTGTCTTTGCAAAACAAAAGTCTCTAATAACTAATATTATTTAGAAAAGTTTGTCTCATAAATGGTCTGCTACAACTCTGAAAATACTCGTAAATAAATTGAACAGCTGTTTCATAAGTGCGCGATTAAAAATAGCAAACTATTGTTCTAAAACTATTTTGTGCTTTGCGGAAAAATAACAAAGAGAAACAAGTGGATTTGTGTGTATATAAACAAAATAGTTTTTTCGATTTTTTAATCAGGAATAAGCGACGTAACACATTTGACGTAAAATTTTGTAAGTAGTTTTACTTATTGATTTATTTTTAAACTGTAAAGCGTCAACAGGTTTAAAATACAATCATTTGCTTCTATGGTAAATAACTCATAAACTAAAATTTGTTATTACAAAAAGTCAGTTAGGATAGCAAGGTATTTCGAACGAACTGGCTGTTTCTTACTGACAGTTTCTGAGTGGTTTGCTCAGGGTTCTTTTTACTGTTTTAAGCTCAGGGAGCTTAGACCACCTTTCCTGTGGGCAATTTCGCCATTTTGTGGTACTGAAGACAGAAAATTGACTAATATATTGTATCTCATCTTTTGAATCCAGTACTTCCCTTTGGTCTTCTAAAATTTCTGGTCAATTAATATCATCTTTAAGACTCTGAGGATATTCACCTATATCCCTTCGGTAATCGCCAATGACATGCGATTTCATTGGAGTTTAATCACATCCAAATCTTAGAATATGCAGGGAGTTCACCTTCTTGCCAATCTCTCTTCCACTGAAAATATATGTGGGTGATTCTTATCACATCGGCCAACATAAACAATTCTGCTGATGTAGTTCAAATAAACGACAATCGCAAATGTGCACTTATTCATTGTCGACCTGACTTCGTTGCGTAATTTTGTTTTGACGTAACTCTGCAATTATTATTGGTCATGACCTGGTCCACCAACGTCGTTGCCGGAAATGACCAGCTAGGCTCCATCTACATTATTTACTCATTTTATTTATTGAAATTCATCCTTTTTATTTTAATTTCTTTTACAGTCATCTGCAAATATGTGAATCAGTGGCACACCCAGGATTTTGTCTTTGGGGGGGGGGGGGGGGCTCTGAATAGTGCAATTCGGTGGATTTTTTCAGTTAGTAGTGCACTTTTTAAAATTTTTGTGTCTCTAGAATGTTGGTCTGCGGGCGGGGTTGCAGCCCCCCCCCCCACCTGGGTGCGTCACTGCTGTGGATAATTGGATATAATCATATCATTTTCTAAAAAATAAAAAAAAAATTTCACATTTACCATGCGGGGTGTAAGATTGTGTACTAATATACTTGTATATCCCATTTCCGTTGGATCGACGATCAATGGGCATTCACTTACCGTTACCAAGTTTCACCAAGTGCGTACTTAAAATGTAGTTTCAAAAAGTAGGAACAAATGATTGATTTTTTTCATTTTTGATGTTAATTTTCCTTACAACCACGACGGAATCTAAAATCGCGGATTAAGATGGCGTAATTTTTAAACTGTAAACTTAGAGCTGCTTGTTTTTTTTCTTTTGGATCGATATAACTTTTTGTGGTGGAAACAAATCTAGACACAGAAATTAGCTAAAATATCAACTTTTCCAGATATTCTAACCAATCCCAATCCTCCTATCCCAAAAAGGCGATTTTAGGGTCTGTTTTTTGATTACATCAAAAATTAAAAAAAGGAGTTCTCATATCGATCAATAGCATCAGGAAACTACTAGGAGTATTTTTCTATAATGTGGGCCGTGTATATCGACCTCTCTAGCACGTCTCAATCGAAAGTTATAATGATTTAAAAAAAGCTATTTTTCGTCTACATTTCTTTATTTTTCTTAAAAACGTGACGTGTTGTAATCAGAGACCAAAAATGGGCCGAAAATGATTTAGAAAGTCTCTGAAAGAAAATCGTGTCGAACAGTGAATTAAAACTTAATAGAGATGTTCTAAACAAATGCTATAAAAATATAAGTTTAGCAGTTAGTCTATTCAGTTTTTTATCATATTAAGGCTGCTCCACTAAACAGTTTTTAATGGTAACACTACGCGTTAAAATTTAAAAATGTATGATAAGCGTGCCTTGGAAAAGTGCAATATGATTCTCATGCCTTGAAATTTTCATTTGTTGAAGGAGCTTCTTTTATTATTACCACGACAAAAAATGCTTTTTCCATTTCGACTGATTTATGATCCGGCACGAACACTTTGACTTAAGAGAATTATTCGGCTTCCATTACTACATTCTGTTCTTTTTAAAGCTATTTGCTATATAAAGAAACAATGACTTTCCAGCGTAGACAAATAAATAATTTAATTTATTACGGAAATCGAAACGTTAGTTTTGGTCTTCTCCTTTAAAGCCCAGCCCCGTAAAAATTCGATACATCTTGTGTGGCAAACGATGGACACATGTTTTTATACATAGAGTAATGTATAATTACCTTTTTTACTCTATTAAGACTTTGAGATATTACCCTGTATATTTACGTAATTCCCATATCGTTAATAAAATATGTGCTAAAAACTGCAAATAATTGTGCTTTATTGAAACTACGTTAATCATTCAATTGGTGCTGCATAAACAAAATAATTTTTGCAATCAGTTTATTATTGCGATTTATTAGCGAGTAGAATTATTTGAAATATTCTCTAACAATACCGAAATATTTTTAGATTAAAGATTTGAAAACCATTTATTTGCTTTAATACGTCAGCTCTACAAGGTTAGAGCAGATTTTCGGGTAGACTTTTTAACAATGAAAGCATAATCTGAACCTTTTTCAAAAGTTGTTTTTTTTTTAAGTTATACGCTGTAATTTAACCTTATCCGTCTAACTATATACAGTGCTTCCATGAATCAAGTTAGCGCTTAATGATTTTTAAGTGAGCATGGATACATTATAAAATCCCGATAAGATAGTACCGGTCGAATGCAGGTTCATTTTAGTAAATCCTTGTGCCAACTAACACTCGGCGCGCACTTTTTGTATATTTGTATGTTGTACTTTGTATTTTGTACCTTGTACTGTGTACAAATATGCTAGTATGTAAGTCTTTGTGAAATGTATATATTTAAAAATAATAAATTCCTTTAAAAGTGTGTTTGTTGTAGACATTAACATCTGCTTCAGTAATTCGGTTTTTCCATTTCATAAAATTAAAGTAAGGAAGAATGATAAAGATGCAAAAATAGAACAGTCGGTTGCAGAATACTTGTCCAGTGTTAAATTCTAATTCAGTGTTAAAAACCAGAGATAATCAGCTTAAGATGGCCTTAAATTTTAATTGATTAAACCGACAATTGCCACTGCAAACCCTTGAAGATGACCCTGAACTAAACCAACCCTACAATATTCTGGGATTAAATTTATGTCTTTGGTAAAATATTTGATAAAATATTTGTTAAGTTTTCAAAATTTTGCGTTCCAATCCAAAAAAATAAAAGAAAAATCCTTGCTTCAGTATTTTAAATTAAAATTATACACTTCTGTATTGCAGATGGGCATTTATTTTATAATTATTAACTAATTACGTACTCACCTCTGAATGAACATTATTATAAAAGATGTAGAAATAAAGCTAATTTATAATAATGTGCATATTAACATAAAATATAAACTATTTAAATAGTATACCACATTGCTGTCTCGTAACATTTCGTAATTAGAGCGATTTTTGCTGCTATCATGTATAATTATAATAATTGTATGGCAGAACATGCAAAAAATAAAATTAAGGGTCAACAAATAATCCAGCGCGTAGTAGTTTTTTTAGGGGGAGGGGGGTACTAGGGGCCTCCTTCACTTTATTAGGATATTATTTATTAAGCAAAAACAGTGACCACAATGTCCGGTACCTACCGATTAGATTTTAAAGAATTGATCACCCATTCGCAAAAATTAAATATATATCATTTTCTGAAATAAAACATATTTTCAAGATTATTAGATTATAGGGCCTAGCTATACGCTTTACTGCAAAAAAATCAAAAATATCTTATAAAACGATTATGTACAAAACATCTAGAAAAGCCTATATTTATTCTTATGCATAAATACACATGAACTAAAAAACCCAAAAATGTAAAACACCTTTATTGTAGAAGATATAAAAAACACAAACACATCAACATGGAAAACAAGATAGCAGGAACAGTAAAATAAGAAAATGTAATAAATCATTATATTGCTGCACATTCAGCTTTATTATTAAAGACATGTAAAAAGTGGAACCGACGACAAATACTTAAGGCAAAAAAACATTTTTCCTGTTCAGTCTATTTAACTGATAAAACTGATAAAGCAAAAGAACAAACCGAGTAACGTCAAACAAATAAAAATGGTAGGTATAAATAATAAAATACAAAATCTAAAAATATAGGACTACTTGTCTACAAAATATTAAATATATATTTATATAATACATAAAAAAATTATCACAAGAGCGAACAAAGTCTAAAAATCGGCTAATAACAGGAACCTGTTAAATAACCTGTGATATTAATAGTTACACAACTGTATCTAAACATTGGCGTTAATAAAAAAATCTCATAATGTCTTATATATCTATTTATAAAATAAAATCAATTTTGTAGAACGTTGTTTGGAAAATCCACTAATAACAGCATCATTAGCATCAATATTGATACCAATGGCCTTGTGTATATTTAATAAAGTTAACCCCACTAATCTTTCCTGACCCATCGTAGACCCCAGCCAAGTTTTTAGTCTCTGGAGGGGTGTTTTGACTACCCCTAAAGATATTTAAGTTTTTAAATATTTCTAGGTAGGATTCTGAGTTGCAAAATGAATAGATAAGACAACAAACTTAGCTACGTTCACTGTCATGAAAAAAATGCCACAATACTTCTCCCATTCTCGCACGAATTTAAGCCCTGCAAAAATTGGGTCTAGAAACTTTTGCACAGAAGTTTCTTATATAATGTAGGCGTGCGCTAAGGAAGGCTTTCTCAAAATTGAATCCCTAAGGAGGTGAAACAAGAAACAGGGGTTCAAACTTTGTATGGAAAAAAAAATATTACGTGGTCCTATTAACTCAAAACTTCACAGAAGTACTTTAGAAAATAATTGTTTCAACACGTGTTTCACAGTTTTCAATAAATCAACTCCTAAGGGGGTGGAATGGGGGTTCAAAATTTGTGATGGAGTAAAATTGTTTAACCGCGGACGAAGTCGCGGGCGCAAGCTGGTTAATTTATAAAAATTTACTTCTTTTTTGGACTGGAGTGATAATAAACCTCAGCATGGATATTGTGGTTTGGATATGGCTGTGTAAAATAATTCAGCGGACGACACGGATATCTATGTATATATCTGCCAAATAAGAAGGTCCAGATAAAAATGGTTTAATTAGTGTCTTAGAATAAATATTTATTAAAGAAGGTAGGTACCAAAAAAGGTGTTCAAATTTTGGCGAAAATTTTAATGTTCTGTTTAGAAGTGTGAGCACTGTATATCATAATAAACATGTTTCTCATAATTCAAATCAGTTTAGTATTTCCCACACTATGACGTGTACAAATAGATACTCAGCGACTAAAGATTTTTAGAGGCCTGCTGTTTTTTAACAAAAATAATTACGTTTGATCTCATAACATGTTTTTTCAGCGGAAAAAATGCTTGTAAGAACAAATTTTTCTATAAACTATGCACCGGGAAAAGAAAACAGTTTTCATTTTAGCATTTTAAAATTAATATCTATAATAAATATTTCAACAACAAAAGCAACATAATTTTTTAAATAAATTTTAAATTGTTATATCAGATGACTGTTACACAGTTTTTCACCACAAGGCAGAACGATATTTTTATCTCCTCCGTTCATTTTTACACACACGCACAGTATAAGTATACATATATAATTTATAGTAACATACATTATGTTATAATAATGTATTATAATTATGTTATAATACAGGGTGTACCATTTAAAACGAAACAGACTGAAAATCGCTCGTAAACGTAATTAGATTTGTCAAGGGGGAGGTTTTTGCTACCATTTTCAACACTGTAACTTCAACCCCCTAGGTAGGGTGGGACCAACCCTTAAAATTTAAATTTTAAGAGGGCTCTTGCGATATATCATTTTAAAGGTATCATTGAGTACTTTATGATCTTAGAATATTACGTCATTTTTCGCTCTGAGAACAAAATTGCGGCTTGTTAAAAGAATAAAATGTAATGGATATAGCTGAAGTTTTTAATTAGCGGTTTGAAAATACGCTTCTGATGATAGCAAGAGGTTAAAAAAATGTTATTTAGCCCTCACCCACCACCACTAACACACTCAATGTCATTTCAATAATTTTAGATCTATTTTTAATACAATTTAAATTTTATTTCAATTAGTGGGGGCGGGGGGCGGCTTAATAATATCTTTTAACCTCTTGCTATCATTAGAAATGGATTTTCAAACCGCCAATTAAAAGACTTCAGCAATATCCATTCCTTTTTTTAATATTTGTTTCAACAAGCCGCAATCTTGTTCTCAGGGCGAATAATGACGTAATAGTCTAGGATCATAAAGTACTCAACGAGGCCTTAAAATGATGTATCTAGTGGGCTGAAGGTACAGTGTTGAAAATGGTAACAAAAAACCTCCCCCTTGACAAACCTAATTACGTGTATGTGCGATTTAAAAAAAAATAATCGTGGAATCAGATATTCAGTCTGTTTAATCTTAAATGACACCCTGTATATTAATCTTGAAAACAACAAAACATGCCATTTTAGATACGTCTGTAGTAAAGAATAATAATTAATAGACTACAATCTGATGTACACATATAGAAAAATACCTTTGATAGTACACGGTGGGCCAAAAAGAGTAACCGCATTTTTCTTTTTAAATATCTTTGTTCATTATTGTTTAATCACATTTATAGGAAATATTTACAGATGTATAGGTTGTTGAAAAATTAATACAACATTTAAACGAGGTTGAATATATATCCTATTATACTTTGAAAGAAGAAGTTTTTTAAACGATTTGCAAAAATTCGTTTTGCGATTTTACAGAGAATAAGTACTGATCCTTAACCTGGTATTTCCACAACAAAAACATCTTTTGACGTTTTTCAGTATTTTGTTCGTTTTTTTTTATAACCAGTTTTCCAACCAAATGCCTCTACGCAGTTTCCAAGTATAAATATCAGTCATCTAGATAGGGGGCTATGAACAGTGCGGGATCTTTGAATAATTCAACAAAATTGGTGTGATGGTTAGTGTTGTAAATATCCGTATTCTTTAGATATCCGAATACGGAATCGGAATCAACTAATATCCGTATCCATCCATCGTATACGTTACGAAACCTATATACGTATGCAATCTAAAAACATTTCTATACGGATACGAATAGATAGGTGGATGCGGTATCAGATGTTTCAAAGTCGAAGGTTAGGGCAAAGTGTTCCGGATAAAAATATATTATGCTATCCTTTTTAAGGAAATGTCATCAGAAAAAGAAAGCATGAAATCAAATATACCGAATCGCAGATCGTGTCGTTCGCTTACACTCCATTCCCATTTCGTTTTCTCTTCGCCCTTTGCCTTAGTGACCACCCGAATACCAATTACGGATAATAAGGATTCTTTTAATATCCGTATCCAACGAATTTTTGAATAGGTATCCTTACATCACTAGTATATAATATATATACTTGGAAACTGTATAAAAGCACTGGGTCCGAGAATCTAAGCCGAATGAAATTTTAAAAGAATGCCGACAGAGGTTTTTGTGGAGATACGAGGTTTTAGGATGTGTAAGTATTAATTATCTTTAAAAAGGAACAACAAATTTTTTGGAGTGGTTGAAAATAATTCTTCATTTAAAGTCCTTTAACAATAAATATGTTAATCTCTTCAACGGTTTAAAATACACCACAAGCCGTGTTCACTGTAGATTTGCTCAGGGTTCTTTAGATCTCTATTTGGGATAGAAACCTGAGTAAACCAAAAAAACCAAGAGCATCAACCAATATTTGAAACTTGTAAATGCTGCTCACTTTTAATCCTCAATACACCAAAGGACTGAAATTTTTTTTTAGTAACTCCAGGCTTTAAGGTATTATCGGTCATGTAACAGAATTAAATTGATAGTAAGAAATATCTACTATAAAAGATGTCAGATTTTAGAAAAACATGGAATTTCCCATATTACTAATAATTCAACTGCGACGTTAACTTTGTAATGTTTCCAAATGTAACAAAAATATAATGTTTTATTTGCATCGTAACACGTCCTTCCATTTGCAATTAAAACTAAGCAATTTTAATAAACTCCTAATTTTAGGCAAGGTGTATTTATTTATAACAACCTTAGCATTGGTTTCCAATTAAGTAAATTTGCTAACAATGTATTTTGTTTACTTTTGATATAAATCGTAAAGCTAAAAAACCGGATATTAATTATGGCTTAGTTAATCTTTTAGCACATTATTTTACAAAACACCGGCACCGGTTTGATGACAAAATCAATAGGATATTTAGGAATTAAGGCACCAAAAAAAGTTGTTTTAAACTATTTCAAATTATGTAATATTCTCAGAACTAGCTTGTCTCAACTTGATCAGGCCCCATCTTTAAATGTACTGTTTCCCACCTAATAACACCTTTAAATTAGATGGTTAAAAGAGCTTAGTGTTTTTTTGAAACTGAAGAAAAACACATCATATTTTGAAAATGAAGGTTGCAGGTTTTTGTAACGTTTTGTTTATTTCTTCCTTCTATAATTATTGAACCCTGTATTTCGTATGTAGATTTTTTTTATTAAAATTCATGGTATCCTAAAATGCCAAACTAATTGATAACTTTATTGTTTAAATTATTAAACTTAGCAAAATCACAGATTTGATGCGAGTAAAAAAAATCTATATATTACGAGCATGTCATCAAAACTTTAAGAGAGTTTCAGCTTTTCATGGAATTCAATAACAAAGCGACGAATCACCTAATAACTTATCAATAGATTAACAACAAAAGCATTTTTTCTGCTTTAAATTTGTCAGCCAACTTCTTCATTATATCATAAGGTAGGATATTTACAGATTATAATATTATTAGGAATATCCAACTAAAACTGATTAAACATTGGAATATATTTAGAATAAGAGATTTTAGAGCTTTACAATCTATATAAATCCATTTGGAAAATGAAAAAGTAAAACATAAATCTTAAAAATGACAACCAAAACTTTTAAGTTCCGCTTCACTAAGAAGGTTTAAGATTTAGTACTGGTTTAAATTAAGATCTAGTTGATCAGTAGAGCTCGGAATTTTCTACTGAAACATAAATTCGACATTATAAAATAAAAAACGGTTAATCCGGGAAAACAGAAAATTTTGGAAGGTATTTTTAAAGTTCTCATAACACGTGCAAGATGTTGTTTCTTTAAAACAGGGGCAAGATACTATAAGGCGAGAAGCACCTGAAAGAAATATACCTAATAGCCCCTCATGTTAATGCCACTGAGTTGTCATGTCTTGATGAAAAGCGTTAAGCTATAAAACTGGTGTAAAAACTGAATCAAAGAATATAAATTCTATCTAGGATAGAAACTTTTACTATTGGTAATTTGTTCATTTTTTGTACTCCAGAAAGTATACAACTTTATTTTAGAACTCAAGTCATTTCAAGTAATAAAATAAGCTAGTATACGGTATTTACCATATAGATACCTTGGTTAAACTTAGATTTAAACAAAATAAAGAAAAACAAAAGTAAAACAAGGTTTTCTTATGTGTGTGAGCAACATGCACTTTTGCTTTTTATTTATAAAAATCTGTGTTTAGAAACTAAACAAGAAATGATTATTATTATATTACTTTTAGTTTGTTGGTCGATTGATGCATAAATAATTGAATTATTATTTAGCTTAAATAAAGTTTGATAGCCATTTAAATTAATAGGGGTGCTGTTGCATACTTAGTAATTAAATATCGTTATATAAAAAGAGGGAAATTAATTTTTTATACAAAAATAATTATTTATGACTAAAAATTAGCGTATTTAAAAAGGCAGAAAAGCTATTTTGTCTATCTATTTGTCTGATTGGTCATCGTTTTTTTGAGAGCTTTAATTTTTTCTTAGGAGTGACTACCTATATCTTCTAGGTAAAACTTTGTTTCATTATATCTGACTGGAACGATGGATTTTCGTTTTTCAATTTGTTACATTATGTGATGGTTGTGTAATACAAATATTCTTATGCATATCGAAAAATATACTGAATATAAATGTTATGGCCTAATATCAGCTGCTGAATAACTTATGACTAAAAATTTAGCGTATTGAAAAAAGCAGAAAAGATATTTTATATATCGATTTGTCATCATTACTTTGAGAGCTTTAATTTTTTCTTGGGAGAGACTATATCTTGTAGGTTAAACTTTGGGCTTTCATTATAACGATGGATTTTCGTTTTTTAATTTGCGGGACGTGATATTTTTTTCCGGGCCACCGTTTGCCTTCTTTATCAATCCTTCGCCATGTTTTAACTTATATCCAATTTTTAAGAGGTTTTGAATACATTTTAAAAAGGCCGCTTGTGCAAAGGGTATTATATGGTACGAGAGCTGTTGAGCACAACTCTCAAAATCCTTAGAAACCTGGACCTGTTTGGGTAGTATACAAATGTCGCCCCGTCACACTAGGGCGAATTTTTTAAAAACCTGGTCATAGTGAAGAAATGCAAAAACTCCTTTTAATTGTTACCACCTATTATTTTCTGCTCTATGATTCCTGCTTAATACACACCATATGAAGAGAACACAATTGACAGTCCTTCAATGAAATCTAATTTCTTTTACATGCGAAACGATTGAAATAAATAGTGGCAGTTCAGTTGTGGTGTCAAAGTTTCATATTTTATAAACCAACTGGTAAAAGTTATTGCCATTTTTTAGTATGGTGGCGTTAGCTGAAGGTAAGTTCTTTGTTATTACAAAGAATTAATGGGTTATGCTCGTCCTTTATTTTCTAATGAATTCTTGACGTGGTATTGTATTTTAAGTAATAATATTTTACTATTAACTTTTTTGCTAATATTTTCTAATTATAAGAGACTTTTAAAGTGGCACTCTGATAAAGATTTAAAAATTGCGTTCTACAGTAATGGTATGGCATTCTGCAAAAAAGTAATTTTTTTAAGAATATGGGCTATGGGCTCTGGCCTCAAAACCCTCCCGCAGCGGCGCCTATGAAAAAGGTTCAACAATGTCTTGCTCTTTCAATAATAATTATTACGTGTGCCATTTATAAAGGTGGGTTTTAGAAAATTTTTTGTATATGCCATCGATATAAATTGGTATTCTCTTCATTATGGATTCTAAAATTAAAATAGATAATTTATAAGCACTTTAATTCCACAAAGATGACTGTGTGTTTAAACTCTGCATTGCCATACTATAAATAAATACCTTGATAATAATAAATAATTAATTGTTTAGAGCTTAAGAACTAGTGACAGCGACCAACTTGAATTTAATTATTTCATAGCCTCGGAACTATTCGATAGTTCAAGTTATTTTAAATGCTTCAAAGTCCAGCCAGTTGTTTGAGTTGTTATTAATTTTTTAATAAATAAGGTATATTTGGTAGATATTCAGTGAGCCAAAAATTGGAGGAAATTACCTATCTTGTTGCTGTGTGACTTTGTATCGTGATCTAATTTAATAAACCGAAATTCAATCGTGTAAAGTACAATGACGTTGGTGCCGGCGGAAAGATTGTTGCGTCGCCGTCTCTCTCGAGCCTCGTCAAACCCAACCAGTGGTTAACTAAAAGTTTTCCCTCCGCCGGCACCAACGTCATTGTACTTTACACGATTGAATTTCGGTCTACCACTAGTTTGAGCAAAGTGAATTAAACATAGCACATTATATAAACAAAGATAAAACTTTTTGAGTAGTGAAAAAATTGATATAAATACCTTTCAAAAGGAGATGGTCAAATACAAAATTTTATGGCTCTGGTAAACTTAGTATACTAATTATACAGGGTGTCTGAAGGAAAACTATTTTACTAGTATTTTTTTTCGAACAATTTATCTTTAAAAGTTTAAACTGAATTTAAACCAGGTAGCGATAATACCCTATGATAAGAAATAACTTCCTTCTTTCTGGTAGTTGCTCGCCATGTGAGGAAGTATTATTTCATATCTAACTGTGAAAACAAAATGCGGCATACTCTCTGATGTAATCCTCAGTGCTTGGAATGGCATATAGGCAGGAAAATAGCTGTTTTAGCATTATTTGTCCAGTTCTTATTGTGTGAGGCACATTATTGGCATTCTCTTTTCACCCACTAATGCCATCTGCAATTACGCCGACGATTGTACTCATCACTCCAATATTCATTTTTGTCCCAACATCTCTCGAATCGAAAGCTGGATAATAGGCGCAGATCTATGCACACTTTCACAAGATTTCTATTTAATCGTAGGGCCACAAACCTTGCTCAGTTCAACCAACCCAGTCTTGCTCCCTGCCACGCAAAAGATACAGCAACACCTATATCATCCACAAGCCAAGCTTGACAGAACAAGGAAATGTGTGATACTTTAACTTTTGAACATGATCTCAGCTGGCACAGACTAGAAAAAAACTAGAAAATACTTCCCCCTTCCAACTACAGTCTCTATGTTTCCCAAATAAGACCTAACCTAGAATATTGTTCCCACATCTAGGGAGCAGCATCATCTTCGACTCTTAACATCCTTGCCTTGATTCTATCCAAAACAGAGTCATTCGACTCATCAATGACCCAGTCCTCACAAGGAAACTCCGTTCTCTCGCTCATCGCCGCGCTGTTTTGATCTGTCTCTTTTTTACACAGATATTTTCACGGATTTCGCCCAGAAGAACTGTCATTCCTCCTTGACTGTTGAGAGATAAGTGTCACGTATGCATCACCTTAGTGTTCAGCTACAAAAACCTAGAACATCCCACTTCTCTCGCTTATTCATACTCCAGATTATAAAACAAATTGCATGCAGATGTTTTCCCTCCCAACCTCTAATCCTTATTAATCCCGTAACAACAGATTACATTTTTTCTTTTCTCTTTGGACGTCCACGGCATGTAAGTACTAGTCTTGAAGTGTACGTGGACTGTCCAAGATAAAATATGGGTTTAGAGAGCTATAAATCCGATACATATGTTTTATAGATTTATATTGGCTTCTAAATTAGACTTTTATTTATTTATTTATTCTTCACATATAGAAATTTTACAGAATCAAAAAGTTTAGATGTATAAGGGCACCAACACCAATGACTTTATTTTCAAAATACAAATTGCTAATAATTTCATTCGGTACAGTACTGTGCACGCGACCAAAGAATTTTTTTCTTCGGGTATTAAAGCACTTTGAAAGCGGTGGAGGACGTGCAATCGTGCATAGAACGTAATGAGGACTATGTCGAAAAATTACATACTTGTTCTTGACATTGCTTCAATAAATTGTATTTAATAAGATTTTTAAGGTGTTCATTTGACTCTGCCTTATATTTTAGTATGTACTACAAAAGAAACTGTTTCATTAATCATTATAAATAATAGTTAGGTGTTAGGTATTCTTAGTAACTTTGCTTTTACGTATAGACTTGTAAACATAACGCACGCTTGGTAAATTCGTGGCGGAAATTTATTCCCAAAAATTCAATAAAATATATTTAGTTCTAAAAAATCAAGTTAAGTAAATGCTAAGAATTTTCATCTTCAAATGAAAATTTACTTCATATTCAAGGAATAAATAAAAATATCCCAGACTACACATGTATGTTCGAGTGGGAAGACTTTGAACCGCGGGAGCCCACTAGGTGAGAGAATGATTCCCGAAAATAACACGGTACATACAGCGTCAGTAAGAAAATTATTCATGTTAGTTTTTCACCAGTTTCCATACATACAATCATATGATTTTCGTTGGAAAATTGATATTATTGCGTAAAAGTATTTTTTTATTCGCAGTAAAAGAGTAACCCCTTTTGAATTTTGTTCGTGTTCTGGATAAACGCCTAGAAACTATTTAAACTCAGACTGAAGTTTAACAGATGTGAAATTAAAGAATATCATTCCATTTCGCGTTAATTTCCTGGTGTGTAAAGTTGTGATTTTGACACTGATTTGTAATTTTAGAATTGGAACGATCTAAATAAAATGATTTTATTTAAGTTTCGCAGCTTTTATATAAATTTTATACTGACACATTGAAAGTTACATCTGTAAAAAACATGTTCATAATAGAATTTTTCAAGATTATTTACTGAATCAAGTTACTAAATTTTAAAATTTGTGTTGTGAAATTTTCGTCAGCAATGAATTTTAGCAAAATGATTTCAATGCCAGTAGGGCTGCAAAGCCCTTATATTGCAGAACCTCATAGTAAGAGTGATGCTTCCTACATTGAAAAGAAAACTGTAAGTTTATATAAGTAGGTAAACATTTGTCAAATGACCTTATTTCTAGTCGTTATTCTTATTCATTCGTTGTTTCAGCCGATCAGGCGCTATTGATGGGACTGCATTCTTTTGAATATTACTCTTAGATTTTATAAACCTTATTGGTCAGGTTTTGAAAATTTGAGTCAGCAACCTAGCATTCTCAATGCATATGGTTAATGGCACACTTAGAAGAAATTTTACAAAAAACATTAATAACGAATATTATTGATTTGGTGTCAGTGGCAGTCTGGGTGCAATTAATAATCGTTTATTAATTACTCTCGAATTTTTTGCCCAAAAAATAGTATAGGCACTTTATACGCTTTGAGAAATAAAATTTTTAGAAACATCAGCATCCAGATTGTTGCATTTAAAAAGCCCTACTATTCATTTTCATTGATATTTGCCTAAAATATTTACATATTTGACTGACGTCTCGTGGACTGCAAAATGAAAATGAAAATAAACTCAAGCTATTTTTAGGCAAGGGACTTTCATGCTGAACTTTCGATCGCCTTTAATGCGCTTAATAACATATTACAGTTAAAGTTAAATTTTTGATTGGATGCGCACTTTCATCCATTGATTGCTACGCGTTGATGATTGCTTAAAGTGGGAAACAGAATATTTTTAGAAACAGCTACAGAATTGCAATAAATTTAGAGTCCAATTAAAAATTATGTTTGAAATTCTTGTTTTGTGATTTTGCAAGAACAAATTGGTAATTTCTTGTCATAGATAGTTTATTTTACGGATAATTTGCAGAAATGCTGAGGGTTGTATTTTTGGGAAGCGTCACCAAAACCGACAATGTGCAAAAAAACGTCGCCCTTGTAGGATTTGCAAAAAAGATCGACAGTTAGGACCAATGGATTGCGTCCGACTGCAATTTTGCACCAAGCAATAGCTAGGTGCAGCCCTGTAAAATACCGACTTTTTAATAGGCGCAGAGACAGAGACGTTGAATCAAATCTAAACAAAATTAAAATGAGAACGACAACAAGTCTGTGTTTTGATGTTTTGTTCTTCAAAAAAACCTTGAGATAAAAATATTGTGTGGTTGTGTGATCTGAATTATCCTTAAACTTGTTTTAAAATCTCAAAAACCTGCCGAAAGAAACAAGAAGTTTCTCGTTTAATTGCAAAATTACCATTTTATGATTTTCTAGGTATTATTTTTATTACCTAATAAAATGTTTTTCAGATGTAATATATCTTGTTTTTTATTTTAGTTTTCTGCTCTGAACTTTGGCCGCACTAGGCGTTGTTAGACAACATCTTAATGATATTTTTGGTAGACGTCAAGATATTTTATATCAAATCTTTGATACAGGGTGGTCTAAAAGTAATGGGATTGAGCAACAATGAATTCCTGCCATCAAAATATTGCGATTTAGCAAAACATGTTCGATCCGAAAGTTAATATGAATGGATAAACAGGGTTTTTATGTGGTTAAATAACGATAAAATTAACCTATTTTGATAGGATATTTACTATAATATCAAATAAATCAAAATTTATTTTACTATATAGATACCTAATAGGCATTGACTAAAGACCATCGGAATGAAACTTAAGACTTATTTTATGTCTAAATCGGGAAAAACTTATTATCCCTGAACTTTCATTTTGTTCCAATTTTCCTGAAATGTGTCTGGTAATATACAACACGTAAATTAATTTAACAAATATGCTGCGTCGGAGGCTACAATGATAAATATTTTAAAACTGGTTATCGTTACTGGTTAGCGTTATTTAACTGATATACCTCTTTTCTTAAAATAAGACATGGAAATATAATTTTTTCATTAAAAGCTGAATCCTGTCATAAAAAAGTTTGTGCGTTTTAAATGTATGAAATGAGCAGCACGTAGCGAACTCTATCCGCTGAAATAAAATTGAAGCGAAATTATTTTTACTCGCTCTCAAAAACCAATTTTCACGGTAATATCTTAAAAACTTTTTTGAATATGGACAAAAATCTAAATTAAAATTCTAATTTTACCACCCTATACATATCTCCGTTAACATCAACTTTTGGATTTAACAAGTTTAGCGAAATCGTAATATTTTGATGCCAGGAACTCATTGTCGCTTGAAGTCCCCTTACTTTCGGACTACCCTGTATACTTATAAAAAATTATCGTGTACAATGATAAATAAAAACAATGTTATAAATACCGTTTTCGAGATATTGCCTTGTATTGTAACACGTTGAAAAATTCATCGATTTATATATACAGTGTAAGTTTCTTGAAACCTGATATAGGCTAACTTTTATATTTGAAGAGATAGACTAGCACTTCCAAAAGCAAAATTATATGAATTAACCTAACTAAGAAAAATCAACAAAAAATTGCTTTCTAGCGTTGCTAGATTTTACAGTAGCCTTAAACAATATTTTTTTAAACAACAACACCGGATATTTTTACCACTATTTAAGAGACCTCGAAATTATGAATAAAAAATGTGCAGTAACATTTTTTTATTCGAGTAGTCGTTTTTGAGCAATCGATCGAAAAAAATTAAAATTATTGGTATCAAAACATTTTATTTGAGGGAAAACAGAGCACAAATTTCATTTATTAAAAAATTAAAGAATGATAATAATAAACAAAATTAAAAAACCTAATATCTTTTCTTCAATAAATGCTCAAGTTGCTTGTATTATACATCAGAAAACCCGTTTTACAATGTTATTGTTAATATTTTCCAATACATCGGATGCCATTATTTGATTTTTTCGACCGTTTGCTCAAAAACGGCTCCTCGAATAAAATAATGATACTTCACATTTTTTATTCATATTTTGAGATCTCTTAAATAACGATAAAAAATGCGGGGTTGCCATTTAAAAAATATTATTTAAGTGGCTACTGGCAAATCTGGCAACCCTGACAAACAATTTTTTGTTGATTTTTCTTAGTCATTCATACAACTTTGCTTTTACAACCCACTCAAACAAAATCCTGTAAAGACGCGTGATATACCGAAAGTTTTAAAAGGCAGCACAGACTACTAGCAGGGCATAGATTATTCTGGGACTTACCATAATTTCTGGAATTGCAGCAATAATCCTAGCTGCAGACTTCCAAGGATCGTCTTGGGAAATTCTTTTGACGCGTCCATCCATCCAAATGTTTGGTTTTCGCAGTCTACCGGATTTCGGTAATTTCCCTAAATGTCCTCTTTCATTATAACGCAAAACGATTTTTGATACCCTATGTTTGGGTGAAGGAAACTGTCTTGAAATGGCCGTTTGTTTTTTTCCTCTAAATAAGCGTTATTACTCTCTGCTGTAATTCTTTTGAAATTGAAACACCTCTTGGCATGATGGAAGTGCCAATGAAAGATAAAGTAAACTCCACTAAAATATTTAAGCGGATATTTAACCATAAGCTCCCTTTTTTAGAAAATTATTAATTATTAATATTGTTTTACTTTTGAGGCACAACTAACGTATTTCTGCATGTTTAGTTTACATCCATATTGGTTTATTTGATTTATTTCGTAGAAATAGTTAGTGTCATTGATAAATTATAATTTATTATTATATCTTGAATTTAGTTCGTAATAATGGGTTATGTAGATTATAGGGAAGTGTTGCTCTATTATTGTCCAATAGTGTGTATGACTGAAGAAAATACACATAGAAAAGCCAAACAATAAGAAATCGGGAAAGTTGTATTTCTTTAGAATCTTTTTGAAAAACATCTGTAGCTTTTAGAAGCGGTAACTAAATAAACTTGACCTTGAGAGGATATAATGACAAGAAAATTACTCATCAATAGACTGGCCGATATTTTGAGCAAAATGCAGTCGGCGCGCGACGATGCGCGGCATGCTGAACTTAAGTAAATAAATTATAGATTGCGTGTTAGGATCTTCTCACGTGGAATACTGGTATTTATGATTTGGATTTACAATTTCCTCAAAAACAAGTAGTAGGTATATTTGATTAGTTTTTTATTAGACCTTAGGAAGTTTGTATATGGGATTTTATGGAAGCAGTGCTATTATTAAATAATTTATGTTATGCTTACTAAAAGATTAGATGGCGTAATAATAATTTTTTAAAATAGATTGATGTAATTTAATATAAGGTACATACTGAAGATTTCACGACTAAAATATTTTTATAAATCTGTACATGCGTGTGCATTTTACTAGCTGTGCTCTATTTTTAAATTTATACTGTCGTAAACTAGCTTCACGTCCATTTGCACAACCCATTTAATAAAAAATTGCTCACTAGACACTTATAATGTGACATCACTCAGTTAATGTCACTGCCAAAATTTACTCTAAATGTCAATTAAGCTTATTACTTGATTAAAAATTTTAAGCAATAGACTAAAGGAGTTTTACCCCTTTTAAGTTTTTGGACCAATCACTGTTCTATCTTTCTTTTGATAAGCCTTTTTGCTTAGCTGTGCATCTAGCGGTAGGCTTAGTTGTTTGGTACACTGGTACTAGTTACTATTGTTCACAATATTAACACTAGTACTACACCCATTGCATGACCCAATCTTTATACCGGATGAAGTTAACCCGCTTCTTGATTCGGAGTCTACGATATCAATCATTTTTGAAGAAGACAGAATAACATTTGGCCTTGGATCTGACTCTTAAAAATCAAACATTTTACTTGAAATTTTCACTTTGTTTTTTAATTTTAATGTATCTTTTCGCGACGGTTATGGACTTCAATCCCTCATGTCTTTTGATGCTACATATATCAGCCCCTTCATCAGCTAAGGGATGGCCTAAGGTTCTGTGGAAACAATGCCCAGTATAACTTTCAGCATTTGGCAAATTAAGGTATTTGGCGATTAAACTAGGTACAGGCCCGTAGATAGGGGGGGGGGGGGCAGAGTGGGCAATGCTCACTCTGGAAGGAAAAGTTGCCCACTGTAGACAATCCCCGAAATCATTGTCATGACTACTAGAAAAAAATTACATTATAAGTTTGCCCCCCCTAAAACTTTGGTTGCCCACTCTGGAATCAAACCGTGGCTACAGGCCTGGCTAGGTATCCTTCCTATTGTATTTATCCAAACAACTTAAGCACCTTTCCCTTTGATATTTAGCAAAAAAGCGTCTTACAGAAACGTGCATTGGGCGAAGTGCAATATATTTTCGGTACAGTTCAGAGTAATCTATATTTAAAACAGTAAAAGTGCATTGCATATCGGTTTTCGTATTGGGTAGTTTCACAATAACTAAAATCGATCCTACATCTTCTATGTCATCAACACATCATTAATTCATCACGACGACAGGCCCCAGAAATACCCATAATCGAAACAATCTGAAACAGAAAATAAAATAAATAGTTCCTCGTAGGGGCAGAAATATTTTTTCTGCAGGTGTTTACCTTTATTATTAAATATTCCTCGTAATGGGCATAATAAAACGGGTTATTTGCTCTTTTGTTAAAATTTGTGACTAAGAAAAGAATTATAGAAAAAATTTTGTATGGAACTCGTGCGCGAAATACCTTTGGTGTTCTCTAATAATTTTTTGCATTACCTAGCGCCTCGTCAAAAAATTGCCATTCAACACCAAAGTACAATTTTGTGCACTAGTAACACAAATAGCTACTTTCCATCGAAAGGGTCTAAATTTTTGGGAATGAAGTGCAAAATGTATAAGAACATGACTTTTAACGTCATTGTAATATACAAATATTAGGGCAAGTCTATATAACTAAAATGTAGAAGACCACCCTTGGAACTTAAATAATAAAGAATGATGCACTTTTTTCCCTTAAAAGCGGAGTCCTAAGCTATCGCCTAGTGTATCTAATGGTTAATTCGCCACTGTCCCAGAAGAACGTGCTGTAAACCTTAATTGATTCATACCATAAGAGAGCACAAACTTCAGTATATTGGTTATGTTTTGACGAATTTCAACAGATAATTAATTGCTCCAGCATATCCTGCAAAGCAAAATAGGCCAAGGAGGAAGGAGCCTAGGTGTAAAAAGATTCTCTTTGTTTGCTAACTTAAAAAAATGGTATGGAATAACATTCATTGAAATTTTTTGTGCTGTATCAACCAAGCACGAATAACCATGGCGATTGCCAACATCTGAAATAGATACTGCCAAAGAAGAAAAAGAAGAAGTAGAAAAAAAGAACATCTAAAATGGACAAGATAAAGAAGTACAAGAAGAAAAAAAACAATCACGATTTTAGGACAAATTAGCTTTTTTAGTAACAGACTTAGCAAATGATCACAAATTGTATCATGAGAAATTTTATAAAGTGCGAATTTACAAAGAATCACTTCTTTTGGGATAAAATAGGAAAATTAGGAGAATAAATGATTTGTAAATAAACCCTTTAAAAATAATTGAGTTGCGATAGGTAGGAGCTACAAAATTTGAGTTACGTGTATCTTTAGTTCGTATTAAAAACCAGGTATCTTCGTAAATAAAAAGTCACGTAAAAATATAACAGCTAAAAGATCTAAAATCTGCTAAAAATATTGAGCAATAATAAAAGAAAATATACGAGAATATAATGAAAATTTTTCGGTCTAACAAAGAAAACAGCAAAATTTGGTTACAAAATATTTTTATTTTGCTACATCTTCGTGTAGCTCAATACATTTATGCCAGCGATGTTCAAGGGCGTTTATAGTTGTAGACTGAATTGGTCAACTCGTGGAATTAGAGGTTTGTGGCAGCAATTACTTCTGAATCCGATGCGAACTTTTTTCAGCAAGAAATTTGGCGATAAGGTGCATGAGGAACTAGCTGAAAGCCTAATTGGTGGAATTTTGCTATGGCAGTTACTGATTTATGGCAAGGAGCATTGTCCTGGAATAAAATTTTCTTCTTGGCTAAGCCGGGGCGTTTTATCGCGAATGTTTTAGTTTAGTTGGTCAAGTAAGCTAGCAGAGTACTCCCTTTTCAAGGTACTCTATGAGTAGCACTTGGTATTCCAAAAAACGGTCACCATAACTTTTTCGGCAGATGAAATTGCCTTTGCGCTTCATCTTTCACTGTCCACTGTTTTGATTGTTTTTTGATCTCGGGTGTGTAGTGGTGGATCCATATCTCATCGACAGTTACAAATTGGCATAAAAAGATGGATTTTGCTCAGTGCTAAAGACTCTAAAACGACCATGCGGATAAGTTCTTGCTTTGGTGTCAGCAATATATATCTCAAAATTCATATAAAATATGGTGCGTCCGCTCTTTCGATATGCGAACAGCCTCAGCTATCTCAGTTAACTTCAGCCGACGATGATTCTAACCAATTTTACAAATTTCTTGCTTAATTTCTTCCGAAGTTACCGTTTATGACCTGACAAGCGAATCTTCAGTGCTCGTTCGACCACGTTTACAATCCGAAACCCAAGCTTTAACCTGTTGAAAATAAAGAAGCTGACTCACCTAAAGTAGCATCAAGCTCAGCTTTTATCTCTATAGGAGATACACCTATAATATGGCAATATTTTATTTCAGCAAGCGTGTCGATTTTTCCATCATTTACAGAATGTGAAACTTCATAAACCTTAAACGATTGTAAAATATACAAACTACATCATTTACTGTTTTGAAACTTTAAAGGTATACTAATGCAGAGTGCGGCTTTGCGCTTTCTCTGGTTCAAGCTGGAAACTTTTCATACCCTTCCCATATTTCTAAAGGGGACGCCTATATTCTCGGTAATTTTACAGTTCCATAATTTTAAGAAAAAGGTAATACTAATATTTTGAGCCGTTTAAAGTTACAAGCAATACATTCAGTAACGCTGCTATTTTGCCGAACTTCGAAATTAATCTAAATATTTATATCATTTGCTCGATTAAAATTATATCCTGGGTCTGTTATTACTGTCTAATAATTTCGAAAAAATGACACGTGGAGGTTTTCTATATTTGTTGTTGTTTATTCGTTTCGACTGTTTCAACATTTAGATATATTTACTACTTGTACTTTCTGTTTAATATAACATCTTTTTGGAAAAAAGCTTTCTGTGGGGCATATTTTCTTTATGCTTTAAACAGACTCTAGGTCTTTTACAAGTAAGTGACATAGGATCTAAATTCGTTCTTTTACTTTAATTTTAAAATGGTGATGTAAGAGAGTACTTATAACAAATAATTTTTTTGTAAATATGTAAGATGGGAATAATAAGAACATATCTAACGCCAAGTGATGGCTTCGCAATGCACCAACCCAGTTTTAAGTGTCGTTTTCCAATCGCGTCCATGGTGGTCAGCTTAATTTCATTTTGACATAGTTTTTATAGCATTATAAGTACAGTCGCGAGATTTATTATTCGTCCACTTGTAATTTTTCAAAGATATAGATAAAACTTCTACATTAAATTTAGTAAAACTTTAAAAACAAGTTAACAGATATCTCGATCCCGAGAAATAAAAATAACAAAAAAGACAAAAGAAAGATAATTTGATAAAATATCGGCGAGCGAAATTATTCGTCCACTTCCAAAAAAAATTAAAGATGTACATAGAATGTATTTATTTGTTCTTATATAGTGATAACAAATTCCTAAATATTGATTCTAAATTATTTTTAATAACAGTTTGAGACTCCGTGGTCTAAAGAATACAGCAAATTTTCAAAATTTGTCGCAAATCATCAGAAGTGCCTCAATAATCAGACATTTGATAATAAAATTATATCAAGAAGGAAGATCTCAAAGAAACATAAGAAAAATTGTTGGAAGGAGCCGGTCAACAGTTGAATATATTATAAAAAAATATGAAACAATCCAAACAACGAAAACCTAGTCAGGGAGAGGAAGAAAAAGTACTGACTTTTCGAGAGAAACAAGAAATACTAAGAAAAGTTGGTGAAAATCCGCAAGCTACTGCGACAGATACAGTGAAAAGTTAAGCCAATGATTACAAAAAGGTTATCCATTTAACAGCAGTAATAAGAAAATTTTTAAGAAGCCAGGGTATTCAGGCACGAGTTGGTCGAAAGATACCATTAGCAAATAATAAAAATAAGAAGAAGCATCTCGAGTTTGCTCGGAGGCATTTTGACAAAAATACTGAGTACTGTAAAAACATCATATATGAAAGAAAAATTGAGTTGTTTGGTAAAATAAAAAAATGTTTTGGTGTGGTGGTGACAGAAAGCGCGGGGAAGCCTACAAACCTAAAAATTTAATTCCATCGGCAAAGCACGGAGGGGGTTCCGTTCTAATCTGGGGGTATATGTCATGGCATGGAGTGGGCCACCTCTATTTTGTTGACGAAACTATGGATCGGTTCGTCTACATGGACGTTTTAAAAAAGAATTTAAGACAAAGCGCGGAGAAAATGTGAATTGGAGACAATTTCTTATTTCAACAAGACAACATCCAAAGCATACCTCGCGGGACGTTAAAGAACGGATACTGTATAGCGTACCAAGAGTGCTGGAAACGCCACCGCAATCCCTAGACGTTAACCCGAATGAACACCTATGGTGGGAACCCAAAGAAAGGGTGAAAGAACATAAAATTTCCAACAAAGAGGCGATAAAAGCAAGATGTCAAGAAGAATGGTCAAAAATTGAAGTAGGTTTTGTTATAAAACTGGTAGAGTCAATGCATAATAGGTTACAATAAATTGTAAAATCAAAAGGGTACCCCACACCTTATTAGTTTTGGCATGTTTGGACGAATTTCGAAAAAAATGTTGGTGGACGAATAATTTTTCTCTTGGTTTTTAAGAAATTATGTTTTATTATTAATTATATTTTTGAAAAGCATTGTCTAGGTTGGACTTTATATTACAGTTTATAGTACATGAATAGTTGTTTTTATTTTTGTAATGAAAAGCAAATAAACTTAAGCGGTTTTAATTTTATCCCAATTTTTTTAAAATTTAATAAGTGTACGAATAATTTATCTCCCGACTGTATATTAAGTATAGATTCATATCCTGCAAACAATTTGCAGTCAATTATTTAAAGTTTGAACGTGTATAATGATTCCATTCAGAAAATTAATATTGTAAGAGATCTATGGTGTCATTTCTTCTGTCACTAGGACCTCAATGTTCTTTTTAAATATTGTTTTTCTAAAATAAATCATAAAATATCTTGAAGCTTTTATCAGTAAGTTAAAAAATACTCATAAAATATGAATCTACGGTTAATATTGTGAAAATATTCATACAAATGAAATGTAAAGCAAAAAAATAGGTATACTAATATAAAATTAAGTTGACAATAAATGGGTGTGGTCGGCAAATGCAACCTTTCAGTAAATTTTGAAGTTCCACCTTTTGATATGGACACAAAGTGTGTGCTAATCTTTGTAACCATATTATCCGGGATGATAAAGTATAGCCTACATTATTCTTCTCCCCACATTATTGTCAGTTTATATACATATGGTATAATATGTTGTAATTCAAAATCAAATCCATTGCTAAATCGTTCAGCCCTAAAAACACATACAATAGGCGAAAATTATGTTTTAAAAAGTAATAAAAACAAAGTCACATGTGGTAATTATGAACTGATAACAAATTAACTCAAAACATAATAAATAAAACCTAACATTGTATATTTTTAAAGGTCACAAATTATTTTTAATATAAAACATCTGGTAAAATTAACATTAAATATTCACACCATAAAAGACTGTTTCTGATAATTATATTTATAGATTATAGGTTCGTTTTTAAAGGAAAATACTTCGACTGGAATTCTGACGTCTTTAAAATGGTTGTAGTTTAGACAAGTGTTGTAAAAAAATGCCGTGGAAACAAATTATTACTCTTTTTAGTGTTCGGTTAAATGGAACACTTATGGAATCAGTCCGTCCGTCCGTCCGTCTGTTACAGACGATTTTCTCTGGAACTGTTCGGCGTCAAACTTTGCAATTTGGCACAGAGATAAAGTGTGGTGACCCCATTAAAGACTCAAAGTATAAAAAGTTAAACTTTGATTCTGGGGGTTAATTTCGGAGGGTAAATTGGGCAATGAAAAAAAATCAAGGGCATCGTCTATGGTGTCAAATGAAAGCTTATTTTGAAGCACGAATTCGACGATAAATAATATATATTGTATCTTTTTATTGCATTTTTTTAAACATTTTTCGGGAAAACGCTTAAAAATTGCTGTGCCCCACGTCGCCCCAGCGGGAACGCTCTAGTAATAAAATAAGTCGTCATTAAAATCTAATGAATTGTTCTGATATTTCAGTGATTTGCTTGGTTTCCAAATGATTTTTATCTTGGAACGGGTTGCTGTTATGAATATACTTCTATTATTGTCGAAAGTACGTACTAAAATTGCCCTTTTCTATATAAATTTGCGAAAATGCTCAGAAACAAATTCATAGTAAAAAACTTAGTTATCTTATTTTTACACTTGTCAATTTAAAACCTTTTGTTGTCAAATTAGACCGGACTAGCATTGGAGAATCTGGCTGTTAAATTTTTAAATCTTTAGACTAAATGACATTTATTTGTTACAGGTGACGGATCTTTATAGACAAATGAAAGAACAAAGTCACGCGACGCCCACTAGGTCTTTAAGCAGTGCGGCGACACTTACATCACTGTGTGTAGACATATCGCCAAGTTCAAGTAACTTCTTTGAGGTAAGAAACTTTATGATATCAGGGTTATGAATCTAAAAGGAATAACACGAGTTGATATTTTCACTTTTTTATGTAAGAAGTCATTGTGAAAAAAACGAACAACAAACAAGGTATGTGTATCACTTTGCACTGTAAATCAAAATCATGAGCTAAATTCAGAAATATTAAGTAAACACTGTCCTTAAACTCCAGTGCCGTAGACAACAGTAATATCGTCCCCTATCTCAACAAATAATGTAAAAAAATCCACAGTTGGAGATATTTAGACTACAATTTTATTTTAGAAGATTATTACTTAATTCACAAAATACCATATTCCATAGTAGTTTTTGAAATAATATATTCCAAAATTGGAATTCCTGTATAGTTTTATAGCCAGCCGTACCTCGACATAAGCCTATTCGTGACATTTTTTAGACGTCATAAAGTATATATTTTGAATTCTCTCTCAAGATGGTGGTCAAATCACGTGGTATTAATGGCATGCCTGTTTGAAACTGGTCTATTTAGTGTTGTTAGGTTGGTTGTATAAATTCCAGGATCGTACTCAAAAATTACATATCATTATTACCATTATATTTTGTAATTTTATATCGGAAGTAAATTTATTTATTTATTTATTTATAATATAATTATAGTATAATATATAATACAAAGTTAAGTAATTAGAAATTTATTTGGTTAAATCACTATAAACACATAGGTGAATCATCTGTCCGTAATTTATAGTGATATGGTAATATTGTTTATATTTAAAATAAAAATTATATACAAAAATATTAATTTTAAAATACAGGTAAAAACAATATTGAAGCTATAAATTAAATAATCATTATACAAAATTAATAATGTCCTTTACAAAGTTCTAATAATAATATTAAAATATTACTTATTTTATTTTTATAGTTTCATCAATCTTAGAGCTGTTTTCTTTTATCCATTTTTTTATATATTTTTTAAATGAAATGTAACTTAAACATTTAATTTTTTTGGGTAGTATATTAAAAATTTTTATACCAATATTTAAAGAATGTTTTTTATTAATGTTAAATTAAATTTTTCAGCATATAGAGATATATTTATTTTTTGTCTAGTTTCATATAAATGATTTACCGTTTCTATATTTAACGCTTTATTATTTTTATAGATGTATGTTAAGGCTGCTTCGTAGAATAGTTCTTTTACATTAAGTATATTGTACGTATCAAATATAACTTTCGAAGGAAACAAAATATTTTTGTTGTAAATAATTTTTAATACGTATTTTTGCATCATTAAAACTAATTTTAAACCAGTGTCATAAGTACTTCCCCATCCAATAATGCCGTACGATAGAACTGATTGAAAAAGGGAATAATAAAACATTAAACATAGTTTTCTACTTACAATATTTTTTAAAATTCTAAATTTAGATAAGGTAGCTCTTAATTTTTTAGTAAGAGTATTTATATGATAAGTCCACTTTAAATTTTGGTCAATAAATATACCCAAATACGTTACTACATCAACTTTTTTTATGATATTTCTGCAATGACAATTTTTATAAATTAAATTGTATGAACCATCTACTTTTAAGAGACAAGTCGGTTCGTGTATTTTAATTTCCTTAATATTTTTTGGTTGTGTATCTTTATAACACGTCAAAGTAATAAAATTTGTTTTAGACAAATTTAAGTTTAGAAGGTCAAAACTTAAATTGTTTTTAATAATACATATATCAATTTCACATTTATATATGCATTCTTCCCAAGAATTTCCTTCATTAATTAAAACCGTATCATCTGCATATGAAAAAATTTTACCATTTAATTTTGTTTTAAGTAAATCATTTACATAAACTAAAAATAATGCTGGGCCCAAAACAGTACCCTGAGGAACACCACAGAGTAAAGTTTTGTTACCACTAATAGTATTATCAATTTTTACCTTTTGTTCCCTGTTAGATAAATAACTTTTAAATAAATCGTGTGCACTACCTCGAATTCCATAATTTTTTAATTTAGATAAGAGTTTTTGATGGGAAACTGTATCAAATACCTTTTTTAAGTCTAAAAATGTCCCAATCACTTTTTTGTTTTTGTTTAAGTATTCTGAAATTAAATGAGTAACATTAAAAATTGCATTTTCGGTGCCCAATTTCTCTCTGAAACCAAATTGATTTTGACTAAATAATTTGTTTTTTTCAATAAAATTATATAATTGTTCTTTTATACATTTTTGTAATAATTTTCCTATTGTGTTAATTAAAGAAATTGGTCTATAATTGTTACATTCTTTATTATCATCAGATTTAAAAATTTGTACAATAACAGATGACTTTAACATTGATGGAAAAATTCCTTTGGAAATGCTTAAATTGAAAAGATGACATAAAATTTTTGAAAGATATTTTCCAGTAGATTTTAAAATACCATTATTTATTTCATCAGTTCCTGGGGAAGAACTGATTTTAAGTGAGCTTATGAAATTTATAATTTTAATTTCTGTAACTGGTTTAAAAAATAAACTGTTTGAAATACTGTACTGCTCGATATTAATATAATTTGAAGGAACACAAATATTTTTAGCTAAATCAGGTCCTATATTTGTAAAATGGTTAGCAAAAATTTCTGCAATTTCTTTTCTGTCATGTGTTAGCCTATTATTGGATTTATCATATAATTCAAAGAAATTATTTTGTTTTTCAACTTTTCCGGTAACTTCGTTGACTATTTTCCAAACATCTTTGATATTATTTTTAGTTTCTAAAATTTTTTTCTTATAATACTCTTCTTTTGTAAATTTTATTAGTTTATTAACATAATTTCTATATTTTTTATAATCTGTTAGACTTTTTTCATTTTTTCTATTTTTTATAACAACTTTACTCATTTTATCCCTTATTTTTATACATGTTATTAATTCCTCATTTATCCATGGCTTTATTTTTTTAATTTTATTTTTACAAATGTAGTCTTGTTTTGACAAATTAATAAAATTTAGTAGTTTATTAAAAAACAAGTTAAATGCAGTTTCTACATATGTTACTTTTTTAAGATACTTCCAATTTTCATTCTTTAATAGGTTATTCAATTTATAATAATTAATTATTTTCTTATTAACATTTTTTTGGGTATAAGATGGCGTTATTTTGAAAAGTTTAATATTGCATGCTATTGGAAAATGATCTGTTGTGTTGTTATTAAAAATATAAAAATTTATTTTAGAATTTACGTCAATATTAGAGAAATTATCTTTAACAAAAAAATGATCTATGCAGGTTTTACTTGTCTCCGATATCCGTGTAGGTCCCTCTAGGTATGAAACATATGAATATGAGTTTAATATATTTAAATACCTGTTTGATTCTAGACTTTCATCATTTAAAATGTCAATGTTAATATCACCAACAAATAAATCCAATTTTTGTTTGTATGATTTAAGTAATTTTTCAAGTTCATTTAAGAAAATATTAATGTCTGAAGAAGGAGGTCTATAAATACAAGTTAATCCAAATTTTAAATGATTTTTTTGGCAAATTGCTCTAAGAAATATGAAACCATTTTTTTCAGTTTTTGTAACATTAAAGTATAAACTATTTTTGATGTATAGTATCGTTCCATCATTCTGACATAAATCAGAAGAATTATAAAAAAGAGTATAATTATTTATGTTATATAAATCTACATTTGTAATTTTCCATGTTTCTGAGAGTATAATAATATCATAATGTGTACCATTTCTCTTTAACGTTTCTAAAAATATAAGAAAACTATCGAGATTTTTTGAAACACTACGAATATTAGTGTGTAAAATATTAATTCCAAAATTATTATTAATTTCGTTAAAATTTCCCCAATTATCAATAAATATTGTTTCATTTGTACTGTTTAAAGCCTGAATAAATTCAAAGTCCATTATCAGAATAATTAGTGATACTTTTAGTAAATTTTATTTTTTGAAGCAATATTGGACATTTTGGGTCATTACTTCTATGATTTATAGTGATATTACCAGATTTCTTTTTATATTGAAGACAGTTAATACATTTTGGGGAAAAGGTAGTATTGTTACAGATTTTATACATGTGATCTCCTGCACAAAAGGAACATTTTTGGATTTTCTTACAGTCTACTGTCTTATGTCCATAGCCACAACATTTCATGCATTTTTTTATATTAAAATCCTCAGTAACTTTACACTGACCCCATGAGACATTAAGAGTTTTATCAATTATCTTGCTAAATGTTCTTCCAGAAGTTTCTGCATAAATTATCCATTTGTTATTTTTTAAGTATTTAGATTTTCTCTGGTATTTTATTTCAAATTGATCCTCATCATCAACACAGTGATTCAGGTCCATTAGTTCCATTTTAAATTCTTCACTGCTTGAATATTTATTTTTTGTCCCTATAAAAACTACTCTTGGCTTTCTTTCTTTAGTTAAACTAATTTGAAAATCGTTTCCCAAGGTTTTCTTTGTTAAGTTCATAAGTTGAATGGTATTTTCTTTATTATATATTATACTTTTAAGGGTCAAATTATACAAGTGTTGACACAGTTACCAGCAAGATAAAAAAGAATTAGGAAGAACAAGATGGACATACAACTTATCTTACTGATAACTCTGCGAGCACTTCAATAGTTTAGCAGTTAAGTAGGTATTACAAAACGTGACTTCTTAAGGATAAGGTAAGGGGGCAAAATAAATTATCAAACAATTAATTAAAAACACAAAAACAGACATTGTATTTTTTGTCCTTTATTTATACAAAAATATGTATCACTATAGGCGTGTTTTTAAATTCACCGGTGGATCCACTCAATCCATTGTGTATTCAAATAAAGCCTGTTTTAATACCAACGTACACAATGAAAAGTCGAAAGCTTATATTATTTATATGACAATAACATAAACGAAAAGTATACCCAAAAAATAATGACCAAGGCATGACAGATAAAACAAACAAGAACATTATAACCTAGTAGTAAATTTCAGAAAGATCACTATCGACGTTTATAATAATATGTTCCTGCATAGAAGCAATTATCAACTTATCTTTTTCCCATGCAGCTTTAATGACCTTGTCTGTATGTCTAACATAATTTGCCCATTGTTCTTTAGTTACACCTTGTAAGGCTATCTCCCATGCAACATCCAACATCCTTTTCCTGTAGAATATACTGGTCATAAAACCGCTTACCTCCATACCATTTCAATTGCATTAAATTGACAATTATATGGGGGCACCTGCCAAACTTCATGATCACTATTTATAATGAGTCGGTCTACGTTATGACTTAATAGCTCGTGGTAGCTGGTTGATTAGCTGTCATAAAATTTTCACCGTATCCTGTGGTGAGAAGGTGATACTCTTCTCAGTCAACCAACGATGTAGCTCTGCTTTTGCCCAGTTCTTAGTAGGAAACTTTTCTACCTGGTTACTGTGGTAACTGGCATTATCCGAGATAATTATTGAAGGGTCTTCCAAGTTGGGCAGCAAGGAATTGCAAAGCCATTTTTTAAAATTTAGAGCATTCATTTACCATGGTAATTGCCCACATTGCTCCGAGATTTAAAGATGAGCTTTGCATTTTCAATGAAGCCATCTTGTCTCAATGCGTGCAAGACAATATATCTAAAATAAACACAAACAATTATTATAGTATAACAAAATAGATGTCCTTTACATAATCTTAACGACGATTTATTAACAATGACAGGACCAAAACTTGTCAAAAACTTAGTAATCAACTCGAAGATCTACACTCAAAGTTTTAAACCTTGGTGAATCTCGAGGTTAGTGTAAAAATTATTAAACTTCTTCCATTAATATTGATATTGTAAAGTGATTATTTAGAAGGGTAGGTACTAGAGATCAAAATATATAATATATATAAAAGAAAAAGAACTTCGAAAAGTAAAAGCCGGCTATTCGGTTTTATATTAAACGCATATCAATCTCTTTTGCACGCCACTGTTAACATACTGAAAACGAAGTGTAATTACCTAATTAATTAACTACAAAGTGCATAGTTGAACTAGCAGGTACTTAAACATCTTTGCTCAAACATTCGTGAACAATATTCAATATCATGTTTGTTAATTTTTGAAATGATACAATTAATATACGTGATGGATAATTATCAGTACAAGGTATTTCTTAATTTTTTGTTACAAAACATAACTTTTGTTTGATTAGGTGTGCCCGTGTAAATGTAGTTAGTGTATATGTAAGAGCAATAAGACTGCTTAAGAGTGCATGGCCTTAATGATAGTGTCAGAAAAAAGGTAATTAGTTACACGTACTTACGCACATAATGATTTTGTTAGATTGTGAGTAAAAATATAGAAAAACTGATAGAAAGTATGATAGAAAATATGAGCTTTCCGCAACTTCTTAAAATCTTACAATTTCGTGACCATGTACATCACTTTTATTCACCCACATTGTATAGAAAAAGTATATTTAAGTGCTTGGGCATTCATAAACCCTATATCTACCAAAACTTAGCCAATATTTTATTATGTATATTTTTTCTACGTATAAATTCAGTTTACTACTACAAAGGATATGTTCTGCAGCAAACCTTACGCCCAACCATATACTTACTATATAAATATACTGCGGGTTGTCTGGAATTCTTGATGCCAACAATATGAAATGGAGATATACAATCTCGCATGAGTCTATCCTTTAGTCTGATATTTCTGTATATGCGCATGCGTTAATACGAACTTTTTCATTGGTCAGAAATAGTACAGAATTAGATGGTGAATTGTACTAATCATCGGCTGTTGTGCGTATATTTCGGCTTCTTTCAGCTTTCGGTTTTTTTTTAGTTTACAGTTGGATCGCCATTCGCCATTTTTTCTTTGTGTCGTGTTGTATTTTGTATTCGGTGTTCTTGTGGTTGATTTTGAAGTGTGCTAACTTATGCCCTGATGTACAAAAAGTAATAAACTAGTTCAATTATACTAAAAAACCAGCCCTGTCAAGAAACGTATGAAGCGTGGCGCCGTTAGATGGCCAATAGCAACACAAGATTTAGCGCAATCGCAGTTTACGAAATATCAGACTAAAGGATAGACTTATGCGAGATTATATATCTCCATTTCACATTGTTGGCATCAAAAACCGCACGTTGGGTAAATGGGGAACCCGCAGTATATTTATATAGTAAGTATATGCGCCCAACCTGTCTCCTTTGTACGGGCTTAGGACCGGTAGTGGGTCTCGGGCTAGGCAATCCTCCCGAGAAGCCGCAGGCGAAGTTGAGAGTGAGTAAAAATATAGAAAAACTGAGTATGAGCTTTCCGTTAACTTATTAAAGTCTTAAAATTTCGTGACTATCTACACCACTTTTATTCACCGACATTGTACAGAAAGAGTATTTTTAAATGCTTGGGAATTCATAAACCGTATACCTACCAAAACTTAGCCAATAGGCTATTATGTATATTTTTTCTACCTATAAATTTAGTTTACAAAGAATATGTTCTGCGGCTTCGATCGTCTGTTAGCAGAACTTTGATTTATTGTCAGTCTTGTTTTTCAAATCTTGCAAAAGTTTTTTGTTCTTGAATATTATTTTTATTTCTCTTAATTATTTCACATTTTATTAAAAAATGTACGTTTAAGTTGTTCTTAAAAAATGTTTACTGGACTCGCTAGACAGTGAGACCGCGCCGGCGCATTGCCCGTCACCTTCAGTGGTGTTTGCTGAAATGACGTAAGGCGGTAAAGGGTTCGAATTTGGTTCTATTTTAAACCTTAATAATTTTGTTATTATTCATCCAATTGACGTATTTTTTTGTGCCTGTTGAGATTGACTGGTTAGCTTAAGAAGCATTTTTTATATTTATCGGCGAGTGCGAGACCGTCTTTGTCTGGAAGTATTCCTTAAAAATAAAGCCATTTTTCACAGATAGGTTTAGGTTCATAGAATGGAATATTTACCTTCCCTAATGAATTAGTCTGCTGCTCCATTGTCCTGGGAGCACAAATATGCACACTACGAGATGACATTAGGCGATGGATCAGAGAAGAACACATTCAAATCATAGTAAATCTTTCATAAGGGATCCAGATCCGAAACTCACCAGGCAACTGCTTCTGATGGACAGAAGCTAGCTGAGGACTACCATAGGTATTCTAACAGGATATATTTCTGTCAATAACCACCTATATAAAATACCTTAACTGCACTTAATTGCGAGTAACTACATTGGAAAGGGCAACCAAAACTAGAACCGAAAGAAATTCTTATCCGCTTCTTATCTGACTGGCACAAATTAGTACAAGGGGCTGTGATAACCAAGTGGGTGTAATGAGAATCTAGGGTAAACACAATGGGCCAACACTGGCCGTGTACGGACCCACAAAAAAAAATACTCCTTCCCCAGCGAATTAGTCTGCTGCTCTATTGCCTTGGCCAGGTTTCTATTGGCTTAATATCAAAGGGTTTGGTCATTGCATCTATCTGTAGAAACTGCAGGAAGTTAAGATTACCACAACGGTCAGGTTTGTCGGTAGGTACACATAAGTGAAACGGATAAATTCCTACTCTTTGACCCACGTTACTGCATTGTCTGATAAACAGCATATAATAAGAAATAATAATAAAAAATAAAACGTATATTGATTATTTAACAACTAATGGATCGTACCTATTTACACTTGGTTAAAATTTAGTCACATTTTTCCGTTTGAAGCACGTTTACAATAATAAGTATAACCAATGGAAACATATTAAAAAGAAGAAAACCTGTTAATCATATATTACCATTAAGCACGTATTAATCATATTAATGAATATTATTATTTCTATTTATTATTTTTAATAATTATCCTTGACAGTCACCTGTTTTTTTTATATTTAGCACTTTAGTTATTCTTGCGATACGTTTCATAGGATCTGCTTTAAAAGCGAATTACATTAACCGTGAAAAAATACATGTATTTATTTTCTTATAATTACTACACACGTTATGCAACATTTGCTTTAAATTTTTTAAAATACGTCTGGTTTTTCTTTTGTAGTATTAGTTAAGGCTACATTTTCCACCTGGCGTCCATCTTGGCCAACTTAATTTCATTTTGACATGTTTCTTCGGCTTTAAAATTTAACAATAACATTATAAGTATATTAAGTATAGGTTCATATTATTCTATAGTTATTTATTAACGTATTAATAAAAGTTCTGGGTTTCAAGCAAAATATAAGAGAAAGAGCCCTGAGCAAAAAAAGCTGTTGAATAAGTTTTAAAAATAGAGGCCTTCAGTAGTACCTACTAATACTGGGACTGTAAGGGTAGACCCAAAGCGGACGTTCAGGATAGACGAAGGAGAAATGATAGAATCCTAATGCAAGTTTAAACATAGCGAAATTCTCACCCGGGAATGAACAATTCTTTTACTTATAAGATGAAGAGTATTAAGGGATACTGTAAGAGTAAAAAACTGTTATTTATCATGCGTCATATACAAAGTACGCCACAAAGATCGGTACATACAAGTTGCCACTCTTTAATGTGAAAGTAGCTTAGAATTCCTTATAAATATAACAAATTATCAAAATAGTTTATATATGGGCAAGTTAAGTATTAGTTTATATTAGAATGTTTTAAAATTATTTTTGTTTTAGGTTCTTTATATTGGAAAAATTAAAGTATGGCAAAAGAAAGTTCCTACTACCTTTATCGACGATGCATTAGAAAAGTTCAGAGTACACGAACTAGAGAAAAACAAAATAAAACCATTAGGAAGTATAGGAAGACTACAAAGTGAAGACAATATTTTCAGGAGAGGATCAGTAGTAAGTTGTTTTAAATTCAGAATTAAATGAGAAAACAGTTTTTAATGATATTAATATCATCTATTTTTACGCCTTGAATCCGAGTAGTACCACAAACTTTATATATGTATAAAAGTAAGGTAAGTAAAGATTGCGAAACCATTACGGTAACACAAATTTTGATGTTAAAATCTATAGAAATTTAGTTATTCATTTTTCCTGCAAAACCGCCAGGATAGACCAAGTTAACATTCTCATCTTTCAGATTATAAAACATTCCGTTCCGTTTAAAAAAGTATATCTGATAACGATGAATACCACTTTTCATAGAGATCTGATGGCATGACTTTATACAATTTTTTTTATCTCTCCCAATAAATCTTATATAACGTAGGTTTGCTCATGTTTGTTGCTAACTCCCTAATTATTACCATAATTATGTATATATTAAATTCTATTTTTATGGCAGGACTCAACAACAAGTGAAACCAGTTCAGTGGAGAGTCCAGCAAATACTCCAACAGGAGTACTTTTGAGGTCGATATCCTACCACTCGAATATTACACAAAAACAAAATATCCAAAAGCATGAAGACAAGGACGTTGACGTTGGTAAACTCAAAAGCATCGGGGCAGTTATTGACGAAAATCAAAATCCAAAGGGACAAGATGAAAAAAATAATAACATTTCAGGTAAATAAATTCTTAAATTTCTGTGCTATAATTAAATAACATCTATATTTACTGATATTACAGCAGCCAATTATTGTAAAAAACATGCTATTTGCTGTAATTATTATTTCAGGTGCTTCCAGTTCCAGCGAAAGCGAGACGCCTCAAAAAGAGACATCACCTCCAAAAGAACTTAAATCGTCTGTTGACATGGATGATCATAATAGAACTATGGTGTTACAAGTCGACCGAACAGACTTAAGACTGATAAGTCCAGATAGAAAAGTTATTCTGCTTCATAAACACCATAAGGACATCACTACTTGTGTACAGGTAATGTGCCTTTTGTTGTACAGAAAAAGAAATCGTGACAACACAAAAAGTTGTTTTGGCAATACGATGTTATTTTTAATCAAACTTATATTATGTTTTTTTTTTATATTTTGCACTGGCCTTACAAACTAGTGTATTGGCCACGATAATTATGTTTATCAGAACCGAACAATATTTTGATAAAAATCGGGATAATACTAGCAAACGACGCCGACGCGCGACGCAGCCTGCTTAATAGAATATTATTTAGAGAAAATATCCAAACCCTATTCCTTAAATTACATTTAAAATATGCGGATGACCACTAGGTCCTTTCTGATAAGCATATGCTCCAATTATAGCCAGAACTTACTACTTACATGTTTGGAAGGGGTTAGCCGATAAATTATGTGTTGAAGAAAAAGTTAAAGTTTATTAAAGTTTGGAAACAAGGGGGTTGATAATGGTACTAATTTTTAGGTTACCTTTATTTAAGAGATTTTTTGATAATTCGCTACGCATTCACCACTAAAATAAATTATGATAAATTAACTCTATTTGGCTAATGTTCATGAATTTGACTATATTAACATATGCTTGGATAGGAGAGTGGTAATGTAGGCCTTGAAGTCATAAATTCTTACATCCCGAATTTTGTCGGAGTGCAAAGGTGGTCGTAAGATTTGTATCGGTTTCTGGAAATCCATGAGACCAGAATAACGAGGATTTGAATCATTTAGCAAGTATCGGGTCAACAAGAGACCTCAATAATGTGCCTCCCTCAACCCACTTTCGCGATCAAGAGCTAATGGAAATAGAGAAATAAACTGCGTAATCTTTCAGAATGGTGGTGCCTTACAAAAACCCCTTTTAATTAAAATGATCATAAAATTATATCAGTTAGTCATCTATTGACAAAATGTTACAACCAGGAATTGGGATCGGTGATGATTCCGCATACGTAGAGGAGGATGAGACTATCTTCTTATTGAGTGTTCAGCGCTAGGCTAAGAAAGGCTTATTTCAGAAATACAGTGATTACATCATATCCAACTGCTCAACTGTAAACTTTAGTGCGACACTAGTTCTTACAAAAGATTTAATTTTACAAATTCACCAATTTCATACATTTTCTCTTTGTCTGTTTTAATGTATTACAGTAGAAAGTAAGATATTTTATTTTCTATTAATTTCAGGGTCTCATAAGGCCTGAACATTTCGGATTTATTTGCAAAGAAAATTCTAGTGATGTGCAAACGTTTATAGGATACATCTTCAAGTGCGAGTCAGCTTCAATAGCTTCAGATGCAGTTGCAGGTTGGTACTAAACACTATATAACTACATAATCAGATGCTTTAAAAACAAGAAGCTGACGTCATAATTTTTATTATTTACCAGTAATGTGACGAATGATAGTCGAATACCGAATATTCGGCAATACCGTCGTCTATTTTGTTAAGTGAGATAATATCTAACCTAATTAAATAGCAAGAAGAAATAGACATAGAAATTAATTTGCTGACAACACTACCAGTCAAATAAAAGGGCCTACATCTTTTTTAACTGAATGATACATCATTCTAAAATTGCCAAATTATCCTAATCAAAAAAACCTTGTTGCTTTCAGCTATAACGCAGGCTTTCTTAACAACAGAACAAAAACCACGCCAGGTAATTACATCATGTGACCACTGTCCAATGGTGTGGTTCCACAAATTGTGCACAGAAGTTGAACACATGTCTGATAAAAAGACACAAGCTGCTATTTTAAGAAGGCAAGTGTTCCGTTAATAATAATTTTTTTACATAATTTCCAACAGAGTTTAGAAACTTTAATAAAACCAAAATTAAGTAGTTTTATTATTTCTCAATAGTAATATTTAAAATCGATACTCTATATTTGATTTATTATTGAACTTTCAGGTTAGAACAATTTGATCCCGAAGAGCAAATGACAATTTTAACCAAATTTAGAGGTGCTGAAACTGACTCAGTTAGGGAACAAAATGAATTTATTATGATGTTGCTTCGAGCACACTGCGAAACAAAGCAAGGGAGACATATTCATGACACCGCCGAAAATAGGTAAAGTTTATTTTTTGTATTTTTAGCAGATTAATTTATTATCTATTGATACTAGTATAGATATTGATAACTGCCGGACATATAGTTTGTAACATTTTGAACTCTCAATCATTCAATATATCGACATACAGGTTGTTACTGTCTCAAACAAGCTAAGGATTACTACACCGTATAGAAGATTATATGAGAAACCTCAAAATAATATTGAATTATTGTTTCAGATCTGAATTTTTAAATCAATACTTAGGCGTTGGGGGAACAAATGTTTTTACCAAGGCAAAGAAAACTTTGACTAATTCGTTTGACCAGTTTTTGAAACGAAGGGCTTCCAGTGGTGACTTTGGATCAACCCTAAGAAACATGAGTCTACCAATAGCGAACAATTTAAATAGAGTAAGTACTGACCAGTTTAATTTACATAACGGCTGATTAAACTATCTTCTTGTGACTTCAATAGGAATCTTCACCATCTAACGCTCAAACGACAATCAGCGAATCTTCTACATCAGATAAAGACTCGGAAGGTTTTAGATCTAGGTCGTCAACAATTGATTCACAATACGAAGGAAAGGATAATCTTTTGTCTATTAAAAATGCTAAGCAATCATCGGCATCACCCGACAGAAGTATTGCTGGTTCTGATAAAGGACCTAAATCGCCTATGATGGATATGTAAGTAAAAGTCATATTAGGAAATAGGGCATGGATAAAACTAACTTGGTCATTACTTAATTTCAGTTCATTAGTTAAGTTAAATTGATTTAAGTTTTTTGAGTAGCCACGTCCCACTTGGTTTCAAGATTTAGTATTATATATTTCCTCTTTGTTGATTAGCTTTTTAGACTTTTTAAATTTATTTAGTTTTACACTGGGATTTACTAAAAATATTTTATATTCAGCACTGGTTTAAATTAGGATATTCTAGTTGTCACTGTGTTCGTTATTACAAACTTATGAATTATTCTAATATTTCAGCGATTTGCTAAGTTTCTAAATGCTTTTGGAATCTTGGAACTTGCCGCTAAAATAAATTTTGATTAATTCTTAAAAATGTGCAGAAAGATTCCAAAATAAGTTGGTAGTACCTACAAAGCCTCGTTGTCTTACGCTTTTCACACTTGTCAGTCCAAATCCTTGATCTCGAATGAATATTTAAGATATCATTTTTTATAAAACACATTTTTTTATAAAACACAATCACTCGATTTTTTTGAGAAGAGACTTATTAGAAAATTAAATAATTTTGAAAATGTTAATGGAAAAAGCACCTAAACAAACCTAAATATCTCTAAGCTACCCTGCACATGTTCAACTTTTTGGGTTTGGTCAGATTTGCTTAGGTTTGTCCCGTCCTTTTTCATTTTCTATTAACATTTTCTAGAATATTAAGATCTGTTACCCATATATAAAAAAGTCAGTATTATGGCAATGTATTCTGAAGACATTAAACTTGACCAATTAGCTACGCCACGCCCTACGTCGTACAACTACGTATTTTCAAAAAATAAGCATGTTTCGGAAAAGTTTTTTTTATTTTTGTACTACTACATGTTGACTGTAGTATCAATAAAATACATTTTTCGCTAAGCATCAAGCTTTCCAATTTTGTCTGTGGGTGTATTTCTTTAACGTCCGAACACAGATTTAATTCAAAAATTTAATTAATTCAAAATTTAATCAAAATTTAAAATCTGTGGGTGATTTTTATCTATCAAGAACGATTCCGTTTTTGTATACTGCCTTGAAAAAAAAATGACCCTATCTCTTCATATTTGATATTTTGTTATCTAAATCCCTTTTTTGGCCTGCATATTCTAGATTTCTTAAAGTTGGCAACAGTCCCAAATCATCACATATGGAAGACCATTCTTCAAAATTAGATACAGGCTCTTGGAGACAAGCTATCTTTAAGAGGGTTGTTGCTTCTAAAATAGATGAAATACCAGAAGAACCTAGAAGAAAAAAGACAGAAGAAGAGTTAAGAGAGCTATGGAAGAAAGCCATAAAGCAAGCAATATTACTGGTGAGAATGGAGAAGGAAAATGCTCGATTAAAAGGTATATTTTTATACCTACACTTTTATATGTATGTACATATGTGGTATTAGACAATCTTGAATCGACCAGTCGGATCTGCTGGGTTAACCTGTGGTGTTTTAAGTATGAAAAATTTATAATATTTACTTATTTAAAATTAATAAAAACCAAGGCTTTTAATTTACCTAGATAATAAAGTATTTACTTCTCTTTGCATTTTAGCTGAACAAGAAGAATCTGCAGTTAAGCGAATTAAATTAGAATATGATGAAATGAAGCCCAATCAACGAGAAGTTATTGAAGTATGGGAAATGCTAACCAATAAGGAATCTCATATGAAGTGTGAGAGACCAATGCTTTTACAAGCGATTCGCCAAGGTAGGGAAAACAAAAACCATTATTACCTTCCAGCATAAACTCCTAATTTAATCCAATCTAAATTTATCCAAAAATCCATCTTATTCAGTTCCTAGCAATCTGTTAGCAGCATACCTCGTGTGACATTTCTTAAAAAAAATTAAATTGGTACGAGACAGGAGCTTATAAAATATAATACATCATATTTCAGTGATCTGTAAGATTTTTCCAAGAAATACACTTCGTTTTTACTTATTTCCAACCAGCTACACCTACAAATCAGGTGAATAAATTAGGCATATTATTTTATAAAATGAAATTAACCAAAAACACAAATCCTGCCAGGGAAGACAAATAATAATTAAACGATTTCGTAGCGCTGCTTAAAGCATTAAGAATCGCGGTAAACACGCCGGCGCGGCCCCTCCGCCTAATAAGTGCAATGATTACAACATATCACAAAGGGCATTTTATATCCACTTTAGATATTCGAATTGAATACAAATTATTTATTTTGATAAGGACAAAATAGTTATTTTAAAAAATGAGTCCTAACTTTAACATTCATTTTTCATTTCGAGCTGAAGCATAAAAACGCTGGTTGCAGCTTCCCTGTCAAAGATAGGCGTACATGCTGTCGCGGACTTTTTGCAGAATCTCTAATCGACTTGCTTTCATAAAATTGTCACTGCTAATTTTCTTTTTTCCCCATATTCCAAAATATAGACTAATCCCTGACCAGACAACGTACCTATAAATAAAGAAAGAGTGCATGTAAATCGAATCAGTGGTGCTCGAAATATAAGCATACAAACGGTCATTCAGACAGGGTCGTTTTATAATAGGAATATTTAAATTGTGAATAGGTATAAATGTAATTATACCAATCTTGACTTCTGAGGAATAAATTTTATTTTAGGAATCGTGTTTATTATATTTATCGACAATTGATTGATGTTAAAGTATCAAATTTTGTATCTTTTAGTTTAGCAAGGGCCAAATTAGTATAGGTTTGGGTGTTCCGGAAATTTTGGCCAACTTAACACTATTCACACATTGTTATAACTACACCAAAACAAAAACCTGAAGACGACTGACCATGACCATATAAGGAAATAATTGACCTTAATCGTCATCATTTTCTAATGATGTTTCCATTGTTAATAAAACTCGCGTTCAACAAAAATCTTTTAATATGCATGTCTTTTATTTTAAGGTGTTCCGAGAGGTAAACGTGGAGAAGTCTGGCAATTCCTCGCTGAGCAACACTGCCTACATTCAGCTCCACCAGACCCTAACAAATATCCAAATTACAATACGCCATATGAACAACTTCTGAGGCAACTCACTTCACATCAACATGCAATTTTGATAGATCTAGGTCGAACGTTTCCAAATCATTCTTATTTTAGCAGTCCACTGGGCCCTGGTCAGTTGGCATTATTTAATCTATTGAAAGCTTATTCTTTACTAGATGCTGAAGTAGGATATTGCCAAGGATTAAGTTTTGTTGCTGGAGTGTTGCTTCTTCATGTAAGTATTGTTATTATTTATATATCTTATTCTTGAGGAAGATCAAGACTAAATCTTGCGTAGTTACTTCAAGAAATGGCTGATATAAATACACATTTTCACTAGGACGTTCGCGAACATGTTAGCGGTGACATTCGTTATTAAGGTCGAGCAATATTCTCGACAATGTTTGATACTGACTTTTGTTGGAATATCAGAACGCATGCGTGGAAGATCACATGCCACGTGAACGTGAAATTTCATGAAACAGTAGATTTATTAACCAATAGGATACCTCTAAAATTTGGTATGTCTATATTTACAAATAGCAAAGATATTTGCCTATACTAAGACTTTTTGGACACCCTGTATAATAGTTCACAGGTTAACTGGAATTACTAAAGAAACAAACCAAGGGACTGGGCCAAATATATTTAGCTTCTAACACTAGGTGTACATCGTTACTTTCGAGTGGATGGAACTTTAGATTATCAATAATCTAAATCTACGGATGGAACCGATCGGATGCAGCTCAATCCTTTTAAAAATTGTAATATGCACGGTCGCAACTAAAGTTACAATCGAATACGTTATTTCAACTAAGTCCTATTCCAATAGAGAGTTAAATTGAATTGAATCAAATATCAAATACAATTAAACAGTAGTAGTACGATAAATAATGCGACTGAATATATTAGGACTGAAATGAGATTGATATTGGCAGCTGATGACAGACGCACTGTAATTTCTTTTTTGTTTAATACCATTCTACATTACAGAACTTAAATAAAAATATCTCAGATGACAACAACTGGGAACTGAGAGGAAAAACAGCTTTTGGTTACAATGTAAAAATTTGCTCACGTTTTCTATAAAAATCGTCTTAATTTTCCCCAAAAATCTAAAAAATAAACTTGAGCAAATTATACACATAGGGTCTGTTCGTTTGCATTGTATGAAGCTTGACTAACCTGCACGTTTTATATTTGTAGAAGACACCCATAAGAAAATAAATCACTGGTAGGGCAGTTTTGTCCAAGAAAAATCAACAAACCTATAATTTGTAAAAAGAATAGCACAAAAAGGCTATTTTAATCAGAATTCATGCAGACTTATCTAAGAATATTCAACGTTTTTTAAAATGTATGTACAGTATAGGTACGTTGGTTCTCTGTAATGATTTCTATCCTTGATTCTACAGAATTAAAAACAGGATTACTGAATCGTATGTAACGCTTTACGAAAAACGTGAGGTTTACTGAAATTAAATTGAATCCGCTCGGTTCCATCAGATCGGAATGTACTCATGCTGTAGCACAAAACATAAGTTCAATACGTAAACAAACCGAGTGATTCCTTGACAGATAGTTCCTGGAGACAATGGTTTTAAACGCAGTATTATTTAAACAAAGAACTATTTCTTGATTTTTTTAAAAAATTTTAACACTCCGTATTTTGAAAACGAATTTATGTAGAGTCCTTATCTCTTATTTGTATAAAATTATGTCTAAGGATTTATTAAGAAATCACTCAGTAAGGTTTGTTTAAGTGCTTGAGTAACACCCTGTATTAGACATTGATGTATGTAGTGTCAAGTTTCTAAATTCATTTCACCTCTTACTTTAGTCGACCATAAAAGAATGCATTGATTGTTTAAAAATAGTGTTTTTATTATAATTTTAGGTCAAAATGTTTGTAACTTCATAAGAAAGAAAATACTTTAGTATTAGGTATAACTAGCTCCCTTTTGAAGAAAATTTAAAACCATTTATTATTTCTTTTCTTCAAAAACATTTTATTACACATTTTATTTTAAATTACTGCTAATATTAACAAATTATTAGTATAGTATTTAACGAGCGGTAATGTAGGTCATAACTCACGCAGATGAAGTATGCAGCACGAGCCGCAGGCGAGTGATGTAATTCATCAAGTGAGTTATGACCATTACCGCAAGTTGAATACTATACTTTATCTACGACTATAACAATAAATACTAAGATACAAGTACAGAGAAAGAACTTTATTAACTTTATTAACTTAATTTGAAAACGTCAAAATTATTCGAGTGACATTACTTCCCTCAGTAACAATAATGGACTGTTTCCTTTCAGCCAATCGGCTTGTACAGAGCCACCTTGATATTCGGTTCGTAAAGCTTTTCCGATTTATTATAGTGAGTTATAGCAGTGAGTTATTATAACTCACGCTGTTTGTTTATAGATACTATTAATTGTTCAAAAGTAGTTGAATAATTAATATATAATTTAATAGGAGTAGATAAACTTTTTTATCAGTTTATTGAATATCCTTTATCTCTCTAACCTGCAACATAATAATATAGCTCTAGCTTAGTCTTTCTGGTTTCATTCTCAATTGAACCATTACTTATTATTATAAGCCATTCTATAGATTTAAGTCATCTTGTATATTATAATAACTTCTATTGTTAGATGGAGGAATCAAGCGCTTTTGGACTTCTTCGTCACCTAATGTTCAGAAGAGGGATCCGTAACCAATACCTTCCAGACATGGTTGGGCTTCAGATAAAACTCTACCAACTATCTCGATTGATACATGATAAAATTCCTGAATTATACAACCACTTGGATCTCCACGAAGTTGCCCCGACTTTGTATGCAGCACCATGGATGCTTACGATGTTTGCGTCCCAGTTTCCTTTGGGTTTTGTCACAAGAGTTTTTGGTAAGAATAAGTTGTAATTTGGATTTCGTTACGATTTCTTTTTAAATTTTCTATTAATTCTCTTAAAAACTACTACTGTTACAGGCTTCCATATTATCCAGAATTTTAAAGACACAAATGTCACAATATACTCGTTTTAAAAAGTAAAAATGTTAATTGGTTTAATTGAAAATTTAGTCATTAACAATTCAGCATGAAAGTATTTCAGTTCCAGCTTAAAAATTGTTATCTAATTCACCATCCCACATCCTTCAGAATCTATAAAAATAATTAAATATGTTTTCAGACTTAGTGTTTTTTGAAGGCATCGATGTAATATTTCGAGTAGCTCTTGCTTTGTTAACTTACCACAGAGACAAAATACTTTTATGCGATAGTTTCGAAGAAATCATGAATTACTTAAAAGGACCGTTAACTGCCATTGACAAGCCTGTTCTAGACAAAGTAATGAAACAGGTATGAGCACAGCAAATTTGTTCTATTAACACTGCTTAACCAAAATTATTTATTTCAGGTATACACCACCGATATTAAAAAACCACTCGAGGAGTATAAAGTTGAATACCAAGTACTCCAAGAAGAAATGACATCAATGCAACCTCAAGTTGAATCTCTTCACAAATTAGAAATCGAAAATAAAGTACTTAAAAAACAAAATGAAGATTTAATAACAAAACTGGACTTAACTTTGACCAATGTCCAAAGACTAGAGAAAACTAGAGTATTGCAACAAGCTCATTTGAATCGGCTAGAGATGCAAAGTAGAGGCTTAGATGTTACTATAGCAACATTGGCAAATTTCATTAACCATTTAATAGAGGAGAAAGTAAGAAAATATATTTATATAGTTCAGAAGAAGCATCCCTTCCCTAATGATGTGCTTGGGTCAACAGGTTCTTCTCCAATTCTCACTCATGAAACTCCCATCCACCCATCCAGTCAATTCTAGCGTCTCTAAGACTCAGTTCTGGCACGAACCGTGTTTCTCCTTCAGACTTATTCTCTTTTGCTAACAATCTCATCCATAGCTATGCTAACAAAAGTACTGCTCCTCTCTGGTATCCATTTCCCAAAATCATTCCCTCAGTTGGAGCTGGATAACAAGCGCATAATCATATACGCATCTTTTTTCCAGAATCTCTAGTTAGTTTTGTTATAGGATTCTAAAAATCTGTTCGTCTCTTTTGAAACCTAGTTTGGTCCTCTCTCTATCTATATAAATTTAAAAAAATTGTTTACTGCTAGCAGAAGAATATTACCTCAATGACCGCATGAGCTCCTAAAGAATATCTAACCCATAGTACTGTTCATATATCTGGAGAGCGGCACCTCCTTCGACATCTAGAATCCTCGATTGTATAAAAAAAATCATCCAACTCATCAAATACCCGGCTGTTATGCCCTACTTCCGCTCACCCCTAACTTCTTTAAATATTTTTTGGCTCTTGCTCCGACGAACTTGTGCCGATAGTCTAGTCCCGCTGCGCTGTCTAAAAACGTGAACAAATTTAAAATCGCAAGGTAAGAAAGTAAGACCGCCAAAATTTGTGAGAAATCGTAAGACCGTAATGATTGCACAGGAAGTAAAAATAATAATGGGATGAAATAATTTCATTCTACTATCATTTATTTTATTAAAAGGCAAATCATTTTAACACATTAAAATATTAATGTTATTAAAAATATCTACAATTTTAAAATAAATACCTGTTACCTTGTACTATAAAAATCGCCATATTTTTTATAAACAAAAGTGTGAAACTACACAAAACAAACTAAGAACATAGCTTTCCGTTAGACCGGTCAAACGTCGATCAGTAACATAGAGGCAAAGTAGATGACAATTGATTTTGCTTGCGCTTGTTACGTATATATATATATATATATATATATATATATATATATATATATATATATATATATATATATATATATATATATATATATATTGTTGGAAACGCCGAAAACGAAATACTGGTAAAGTTTGAGCTCTTAATATTAATTTTAAGGTGTGCCGCATCGCAAATTTCAATTTCCCATTTGATTAACATGGGAAAATTTTGTTTTCAAACTTTGGAATTTTCTAGCTCGTTAACGGCTTGCCATATTTGTGTAGAGAATTTAATGCTCTACAAAAAAGGTCCTAAGCACTTTTTTGATAAACTCACTCCTACAAAAGTAATTCAAGGTTACAGTTGAATTCATAATAATTTTTTACAATTTTTCAATTTTACGACAAAATTATCGACTTTTTCGAAAAATGTTATAATACCTTTTTTGTAGATCTTTTCATTTTCTAAAAATTATCTTTTATAAATTTTCAAAAATTTCGTAAGCTTTGCGAGTTATCTCCACTAAAATATAAATTCTCGGAAATAATCGTAAGTCATTAGAATATAAAATTAAAATTATTCAGTTTTTGGAGTTTGGAGATAACTCGCAAAGCTTACGAAATTTTTGAAAATTTATGAAAGATAATTTGTAGAAAATGAAAAGATCTACAAAAAAGGTATAATAACATTTTTCAAAAAAGTCGATACTTTTGTCGTAAAATTGAAATATTTTACAAAATTATATGAATTCAACTATAACCTTGAATTACTTTTGTAGGAGTGAGTTTATCAAAACATTGCTCAGGACTTTTTTTGTAGAGCATTAAATTTTCTACAAAAATATGTTATGGGCATACAAATATAACAAAACAAAATTTTCCTCTGTTAATCAAATGGGAAATTGAAATTTGCGATGCGGCACCCCTTAAAATTAATATTAAGAGCTGAAACTTTACCAGTATTTCTTTTTCGGCGTTTCCAACAATATTTTCGATATATTTAAGAGAAAAAAAAATAGTCAATTTTTTTGAAATAGTCTAATAAATCGATAGCAGGAGGTCACCCAGACCAGAATCAAAGATAGTCCTCATTATTTTTATTTTTCATTCACGGCCTTTTCGCTGCACTAGCGAAGAAGTAAATCTTCGCATTTACATTTATTATATATATATATATATATATATATATATATATATATATATATATATATATATATATATATATATATATATATATATATATATATATATATATATATATATATATATATATATGCAAAATGTCTTATACGCCTCCAAAATATATATGCTTTCATAGAACACGCCTCCAAAATCGGAGGCGCATTCGCAAAATCGGAGGCCAAAGCGAATTTGCGTGTATAATGGATTTATTTGTAGATTTAAGTCAGCAGAAGAAGTTTCACAAATTTTTGTTCGGAGGCTTTTTGGGTCGATATACATGTACAGTTATACAATGCAGTTCACAATATTTTATCTACGGGGCGCCACCGTTTTATACGCATATACACTTTAATTAATGGTACTGACGAATTTGCCTCCACATGCTCTCCGTACTATTATGCCTCTGAAATATGGCAACAAGGTAAGGAGGCCAATAACACGGAAGATTTAAGCGTGTGTAAATAATTTACTTTTATGATTATTTTATGTTTTAAAGTAGTTGCTGAAATTACGATTGGGGCTCCGAAAATGTACGTATGTGTATAAGATCGGTGAACGCTTGGATATAGGGGCCTGTAACTTTATTTGTACAGTTTTTTATATGATAAGAAAACGATAAAAATAGATAATAGATACTCTTATTACTAATGTATGTTACAGTAGTAGAACTTTTTTTAAATTTATTTTTGCTAAATTGTTGTCACGCTCTAACACGAAACATTACCAAGTCTAAACAAAAGAGATATTGCCCACATTTAGAGGGATGTCCACTAATGGTGTCGAGATTATGCTTAAGTTCGTATATTGTACAGCGGCGTGGTCAAAAATTAAGCGCAAGAGTAATATAACAAATATTAAAGTTGAATCAAGTCTACTTGTCAGGTGTACACGTAAATATGTAGAATGAGAATTTAGAGTTCTCTAAACCACCTGAAGATGCCTTATATAATAACGACTAAACAAATGATGGTAAAACAATCTATTCTCCGGACTATATGTCTCTACGAGCGCTGGATTACATACCAAAAGAGTTCGAAACCGGTCTGCAGGTGACGACATCCTAACTAAAGAAAAAGTTTCCTTCTTCCTGGTAGTTTCTTGCATTCTGAAAACGTATTTTACAATCTAACTCTGTTAGAAGAAAATACGGCAAATTTTGGTATGTAATCCAGCACTCGGAGGGACATATAGTCCGGAGAATAGCTTGTTTTACCATCATTTGTTTAGTCCTTATTATATAAGCGATCTTCAGGTGGTTTAGAGAACTCTAAATTCTCATTCTACAAATATTAAAGTGTTTTTCTTTAATTTAGTATAATATTAGGAGTTTTTGATATTCTTGGTTTTCTATTTAAAGAGCATGTTTTCGTTTGTTTCTGAGCTAAACTTACAGACACGCCCCTAAAGGTGTAACTTTTTCTGCTCCTAAAACAATTTATATCGTTAAAATTTCACTAAAACTAGAACTAGTTGTTGGACCTTAAAGGAATGTCTGAAAAGTGTTCGAATGAAAGTTTTTCAATCAAACGTTCCTATCAAAACCCTTCTGTTCTAGTTATCAAAATTACCATGTTATTTTTGTTTAAATTTACCTGACACTGAAAAAATGCGAGAAAAACTTTTTATCGTAATATTTAACGGCGTGGTATAATCGACACATTATAATAATTATTATCTGTAACATACACACTTTAAATGAGATTTTGCGTAATTTTTTCTGTGTGGCATCAATTTTATTGAAACAAGGGCCTGCAAATGTTTAGTTTTTGAGTCGCTGGCGAATCCATTTGCACACGTTTTTAAAAACGCTATGGTTAAATTTCAGCGGCTCATTTCTTGGCGACTAGCATTAAATGTTGGTCGCTGATTTTCAACAATATGTTTTTTAGAAACGTGTACCAACGCAACGTCGGTCGTCAGTACCAACGTGTACTGACTACTCGAAACGTTTGGAATCGCCTGGTTAAATAGTCTACTATTTTCACCCATTTAATGAAGGATTCTATTAAAATGCTAAAACGTATTTATTTATTTTTAATATTTAAATCTATTACCAATTTTGATACTTTTTTATTACTTACTTATAATTTCTCTTAAAGTCAATGTGTTGCTTAGGGTTGTTAAAGACTTAAGGCAATAAAAAACAAAAAGATGTAAAAAACTCCTTGTTAGGTAAAAATGGAAAAATACACAACTTTCAACGTTAAAATATAGCGTTAAACAAAAAGCTTAAAGCCCATGTTGACACAACTCTGTCAAGCGTCGTATTCGGGTTTCAGGAGGTAGCAAATTCATATCTAATTTTTTTTTAATTAAAAGGGTCCCAAAGCACATCAAATAATTTTCTTTTAACCACTATGAAAACGTACGTCTATGAGGTAGAAAAAATTTTAAAACAGTGGAAATGTGCGTTGTGACTGCATCAACACGCCAAAAATGAAATTTCATAGTTAACCGAGCTATTAGCTTGTGTCCACCTTAAGTAAGACACTGGTACGCATTGGTCAAATTTATTTTAGAACCTTATATTTTCCATGGCATACTAGCTAATAAAAATATTAAAATAGACTTTCGAGAAAATATCCATTCAAAATATTAAAATTAATAAAGACACCCAAATAGATTTGGTTCTTTTTAAATATTATATTTATTTTCATTTTTTATACTTAAAAAATTGTTTTAAAGTCGACAAAAATAATAGTAATGAAATAAATCATTGCTTAAAAAATTACATGAATATCAAAATTTAATTCTACCCTTTACACCTGGTAATGGTGGATTTTTAAGCTAACAAAATTCTAAGTAGATTATATATTATATATCAACTTTAGCTTTTACCGATTTACAGCTAAATAATGTAATCTACATCAAAATGGGTTTGCTACATTTTAAAAGTTATTTAGAAAAAATTACAGGTGAGACAGGTGTAAGAAATTATAGGCAAAGAGGAAAATAATAGAGCTTAAATTTGTTTTATATATATTATTATTTTCACACTGCGTAACTTATAAAGGATACAAAAAATCTGCCTTTCACGGAACAGAAATAAAAATATAAAAAATCCGTCCAGTGCAAGCTATACTTGCACAATTAGTGTTCCGTGCTCCCCACTTAACCTGAGCAAACCTCGGCCGCCCGACCTCCGCCCATCTGCCGCGCTACCCGCCGCCGACAGCACCAACGCCGTATCACATCGCGTGTGCGCGGAGCTGAATAGGCCAAATTACAAATTTTGAGAATCGTGTAAGCACAAAAGTTGTTCTTTACATGGTGAGAAATATTTTTTGTCGAAAATCTTTTTTTCTAAAACCAATAATTCAGCAATTATAAGGAAATAAACAATTAAATTATTTATGACAATTGATCGCGTAGAATTGTTCAATCCTGATAATTTTGGTTTAATCTAGGTACACCTAATTCTCAATGTTCATGATTTTTTGTCAGATTTTTCTAAACGCTCCTTCTGGTGATAAGTGATAAGGGTGGTGGGGGACAACAATTTTTACACGTTTTTTCCGAAAAATATTTAAAAAATGCATAGAAAATATATTATAAATATTATTTAATTCGTTCTTCAATAAGCTTTCATTAGGCTCCCCACACAATGCCCTTGAAAAAAAATTCCATTTCCCAATTTGCCACCCTAAATTAACCCCCAGAATCGAAATTTAACTTCCTATACTTCACGTCTATAATTGGTCCACCACACTCTATCTCTGTGCTAAATTTCAAATGATTACGTTGAACTGTTTCAGAGAAAATCCCCTCTGACAGATGGACGTTTTTAGTGTTCCTTGAAATGGAAGTGATTCCATTTCAAGGAACACTAAAAAAGGATAATTAGACAAGAATAAATAAGATTTAATATGTTAAAATGGATAAATACTCTGATGAAACAATAAATAAAAAGTGCATATAGTTTTGCCAGCGACAGAGCTATATGTGAAAAACATTAATAATATAGTTATTATAAATATTAAGTTAAATTTTCTAAAGTTGTCCGCCCTATACAGGAGCGTATTATCAAAAAGCCTAGAAAGCTCGGGCTTAGGTTCCTAAAACTTTTAAGGGTGGCGCGTCAGCGATGCAATTTTTAAAAATAAACAAGAAATTAAAAAAAAAATCAGTTTTAATAATTCAGAATTACTGTCAAGGTAAGAATAAATTCCTACTTGGTCCTCAGTTTATATACTTTCTTATAACTTCAGTACATCAGTTCAGTACTGAAAATATATAAAATTCTTTGCATGGATTATCTGTCGTGAAATAATAATAAACTTTCAAAATGCAAACTATTTTGTCTTTAATTGTCAACAGTAGCACGTAACCTACATTAACTAGTAAGCTATAATATCAACTCAAACTGTAGCACATGCAAGTTTATAAATATTATCGTAGGAAAATATACAGTGCCTTAACTAGAGCAAAAACCAGCAAAATTAAATTTTTTAAGTGGCCCGCCCTATATCTAGGGCATCAACAGTGCCTTAAATTATATCAACGATAAAATCTTTAGCTATAGACAAAACACAATTTTTGTATTTTAGTTACAGCGACGAAATCAGAAATATAGTTTTTGAGGTTGGATTCCGCCCTGTATAAATTTTATTGGCCGGTTTCGAGCCAGGACAAAGCCTAATTTATATGCAATTTTTTTTTTATTTTGTTCGAGTAATTAGCAAGTTTTCGCGCCCACGGACAGACTGACGGAAATGAGAAAATATTTTTTTGTGAATCAGAAACCCCAAAATATAAAGATCTGAAAAAATTTCGGGAGGCGATTATTAAACGAAGAAAATATTAACTCCTCCAGCGAGGGAAGAAAAAGATAATATTTGTTTGTTCTATATACAAGGTAAAATGCACTTTACAAAAGAAAAAGCCACGAACTTACGCTTAATCCCAGTCGGGGAAAAAGACATAGAAAAGATTTTTTTAAACTTCCCACCCTGTATAAAAATTTTATCAAGTTTTTTTACGTAAAATCGTCATTTGCGTGTTTATTTCTTTTAAGCTAATGTTTTAGAGTTATTACAAAACTAAACAAGCATTTTTCTACTCTTTCACATTCTGTTGTAAGAAAAATCGAAATTGTCACTGAAAGCTTTGGGTTCATCAGAAGGCTTATATTTTCGAATTAAAAAAACAATAAAAAATACTATTATATCAACGGTAAAAGCCTTAGCTACATACAAAGTATAATTTGTGTAAAATGTATCATTTTAAACAAAAAATAGATACTATTTATTAAAATGTGCTCGCTCACGCTGTTTTAAAGTTTCCGCGCCAGCATACAGACGGAAATCGGAAACCATGTTTTCCCTGATCTGGGCACCCCCAAACGTGATCTGAGAAAAATCTCGAAAGATTTTTTTTCGCCAATAAAATACTTTCTCTCGCGATAGAAGTCAAAAGATCAACCCTCTGAACGTGGCGCAAAATTTTGGGGATCATCAGACTGACGTAACCATCAATAGCAATCCTGCATAGTCAACACTTCTTCTAAAACAGAACTATGCCTGCTGCCTAAGGGTTACGTCAGTCTGATGATCCCCAACAAGGTGAAAGCTTACTGTCCTCCCGGCCCGGGATTTTCCATTAGTTTTTGGATGCCACATAATTTAATGCAAGCGCAGAACACACTGTCTTTTTGGTTTGTTATGCCCCAAACATTTTTATTTGACTACATTATTTATTATGGACACTAATATCTTATTTTTAGAAATTAATGTTTTAAAGTGTTCATGCTGTACATAGTTAATCGGAAATGTTTTGGGTTTTAAGCTAGGTCTCAGACTAATATATTTCTAAAATATTTTAGTTTTCCGTCAAGTAGTTTTTAAGTTTTCGCGCCAACGGACAGAGAGACCGACGGAATGGGAGATTTTGTATTGCTGTTCACTATATTTTACAATAATATTATAAGCCGTTTACTGATATGTTTAAAAAACGAATTTACCACGTGCCACCTTGTTGAAGACGTTACTTAAATTTGGCAACGTTGTCGGAGGCGTATGCGATCGCTGTGCGCATAAAAATTTATACAGAGGAGGCTTACTAGACGTAAAATGTATGGAGGCGTGTTACATTTAAAAGTATAGTAAAAATTTGTATCTTTTTTGGATGCTTATTTCTTACCCCTCTCACGTTGCTCACGTAGACATTTACTATTTAATGCTATTTGAATGCAATATACACGGAAATCTTTATTCTTTACAGTGGAGGCCTGGGTGCCTGTGGAACGTATGGAGCCCAGTTAGATAGCCATGCACGTATATATATATATATATATATATATATATATACGTGCATATATATATATATATATATATATATATATATATATATATATATATATATATATATATATATATATATATATATATATATATATATATATATATATATATATATATATATATATATATATATATATATATATTTTATTGTGATATGTTTCAAACCTCAATTTCAAGTTGTAATTTTGCTTCAATGGAGATCAAAATCGTAAGTCGCTATTTGATATTTCTATAAATGTAAAAATCGTGAGATTTTCTGCTCGATTCGTGAGAAAATAACCGAAATCGTCGGATCTCACGAAAAATCGTCAGTTCTGGCAACAGTACACGGGCCGCCATTAGAGCGTGGAGCGTCAACCTCCCACTCCTGCGCTTACGATGGCATCACCAGCACAGACATTCAATTTGAACGCTATTATCAGTAACACTTTTTTAGTACAACTAATATATTTTCATAAACTATAACTCTCCTTCTTTCTTCGGCGTAAATTTCAAATCTTAATATTAATAATCAAAGTCGCAGGAATTTTTTGAGAAAAAATTTTATCTCTGTTTCTAAGGGATATAGAACGATGAACTTTGTCTTAAAAGCTGCATGAGAGTACCGGTTAACCAAAGCAGCAAGTCCTACGAAGATCCGATGGGTCATTCCCGAGATATTGTTAAATATTTATAAAAAAAAACCAGGCCAATTTATGAGGTTTTGTTTTCGGGACCAATGCAAAAATAACATAAAACCGGTTTGCCCATTAGACCACAGGATAATATAGGTCTCAAAGAATTGCTTGCGCCTAAGCTGGGATCCCTTGCCCAAAAAGTCGGAAAATGATTTTAAATATTGCTCCTTTGGAGCCTAAACTGAATAAACAAATAGAATAACTTTTGAACTAAAAGTGCAATCGGGCTGAAACGAATAGGGTATATTAGGCATATAAAAAGTCATATCCTGGTGTACTTTGAGAAGCCCAGAACTCCTTTTTGCAAAAGTTATTTATTGTTAAAAGTGGCAATTTTTAATGTTTTTTTGCTATTATCTCGTTAACTATTGAACGGATTTGAACGACCAAAAACTGAAATGAAAGGTTTTTTCAATACCTACAACTTTTCTATTGACCCCTTTTACCTACGGTGCAAAGGAAAAGAGCTAAACAGTTAAACATTAGGAAATAATTAAAAATTATAGCAGCTATTACTGGAATAGCAGATACCCTCAGGCATGCCCCTCCCTCCAATACAACCTAGAACAGCCAAAATGCTCACGTTTCACATGATCCAGCTACAGAGTCCCAGAATATCTCTTTTTTTTCTCTTTCACAGGATGACAAAATTGTGGAATTTTCTGTCCGTCCAAATAAGCTTTCTTTTCTTAACATTCAGTTCTTTAGGTCTTGTATCCATAGATCGCATATTCCTTCCCACAAGGCTTCCAACTTCCAATGTATATAGGTGCTTAAGTTTAAGCCTCCATGGACTGTCCCACATAAAAACGACAGAATAATGATTTTTTAGGTTGATATAGAGATACCGGATGAAGTTAGAAGAATAATGTCACAAATATCATTGTCAGAACGTGTAAAAAATGAAGGAACAGGACAAAACAATCTTTTAAAAATGCTACAAGAAAAAGAAAACCGAATGATGCCTCCAGATAGACTAATGATAAAATCACTGAGCACAGGTAAATAAAACATTCATTTATCTCACCACTGAAATTATTTTGCACACAGTTAATAGAAATTTAAGTTATTCGGTCGTTCACACATAACTGTGACAACACAATATTTAATTTTATTTAAATACTTATTATTTTCAGGAAAGATTAGTGTACCTACAGATTTAGACGCAATGACTAGATCAAATAGCTTAAACACCAATTCCCAAATCATTTTAAAACCTAATCTGAAGAACCAGGTTCAAAAGTCACCTGTTGGGTCTACTGAAAAGAAATCCCATTTCTTCTCTAGTTCTCATAATAATATCTTGGAACAACAAAGGTAAAACATTTTCTGTATTAAAAATTTGCAATTGTATTTATCTATCTACAAAATCTACATTTACTAAATAAATCTATGCTTTTGCAGGATAAAACTATTTTGGATAATGTATTAACATTGTTATTTTTAAACAATATATAGGTATTCTATACTGTAAACCAATGGTTAAAATTAGTAGTGTTTTCTCTACTAGTTAACATTTACATTAAACATAATTTCGAGTTTAATGGTCCATTAATTGTTTATAGGATACACAATAGTCATAATAACCTCATTACCAATAGGATAGACATAAAGATCCAGGAGTTTGAAAATAACAGAAAAAACTCGGAGTCTGCTTTAGTTGAAACAGACGTTACAGAAAACGTGTCTCCAACTCATTCAATAGGTACGTTTTGTATTCCTCTAATTTTCCTATAATAATTTTTTGGAAGGTTGGATAAAAGCTGATTTTTGTCCTTGTTTTCGCGGTCTACTTGAAAAAATTGGAAAAATATTTCGATACGTAAAATACATAATAATATATTGAAATAAAAGAAATTATAAAAGTTTTATTGATTTCGCTGAACATTAAAAAAAGTACAAAAATGTTTTGAAAGATAACCAGATTAAGGTTCTTGAGCAATATACTACTCCTCGAATTTCATAACATTTTTGGATTTTTGAGAAGCATACCTCAGAAGGAACACATTAAAGCAAAAAAAATGTTGAATTAACCATATTTTTCGAAAAAAAAAAAAAATTATATAGGTTGTACAAATTCACTCAACTATTTTTATTTGCCCATGGGGTTTATAATAACGTTTAACACACAAACTGTTTACCTCACAGTTTCTCAACAGATTGCTATGAAACAATATAAAGTCTTTTTTTCCGAAAATATTTTGAAAGTACGGAAATAAATTTTATTTAAATTTCATCGGTGTTAGGTACACAAACGATTCGTTATCGGTCTAACAAGCAAAGCGTTGTTGCCAATTCAATTGTCATATTATTTTCCATTGCGTCCTTTTTTTATCTTCTGACAGCCCACGAAGACCGAAGTCTAAGTACTATGTACCGTGGGTGTACTGGGGAATCGACTCACACATCCAGAGTTGGAAACATCCGTAGGGATTTCACCCGTCCTTTAAGAGGATGTGGGGTGGTACCACCTCGGTCGAGGAAGAATTCCTCTACCACCTTCCTCCCTTGCGTAGTGCTTGCTCAGGTTTGGTCAGGTTTGCTCGGGTTTGGTCAGGTTTTACCCAAGTTTTTTTAGTCTCCTATTTATTTTTTATTGTCTTGGTGGCGCGATTAATTATTTGTTTCGTGAAAGTGCGCAAAAATGGATTGACAAAGACACAACAAAAACATTAAGTCAAGTTTGGCAACACTGTAAGCAACCTTTAATATCAAGGACTCTTCGCATTGAAAAATTTCAAAATAATGTATTTTTATTCAACTTTATCTTGATTTTTTTGGTAGAAAAAGTGCGTCATCCAACAATTTTTTTCTTTTACATTGTTCTAAACATCATAGGCGTTCTATTAAATAGCGAGATATCTGACCAAAGAAAATTATAGCTACGCATGCGTAGCTATAATTTTCTTTGATCCGACATCAAATGAATTTCTGAAATCGATTTAATTGTTTTTGAGATTATCTTGATTGGATACAAATAGGCGCCTACTAAAGGTATTATAATATGTGTTATTTTTTACAGACAGCGGCGTAGGTACTCCTTCCAGTCCTAAAATGCCCGAAATACATCCTCTTAGCAACTGTGATGTAAATTTTACCTACAATGGAACAAAAGAGTTAAAAAACCTAAAAAGCTTAAAACACTATCAACGGAATTCAAGTCCAGATATGTTTGGCAATCAATCCTAGGTTAACTAATTTAACTAGTGCGTGTATCTAAACTGTAAGTTGAAACTTAGTAACGTTTTACGTATTTTTGCCTAATGACATATTTACCAATTAAGGGTTATTTGTTGTAAAATAGCGAAACAAGGTAGCAAACTAACATTAATTAAACTGAAGTTGGGGTTAATGTTATAACAGACTTTTCTTTAGCATTATCAGAAGATAATGATAACATGGTCACACGAATAAATATACTAACCAGAATGCTACCTCTCAGACCTTGGGTCAGCGTTGAATCAAAATTTTATAATATTGCCATAGGCGTACCTAGGAAATGTTATAAATATTTTTTCGAACGTAACTGACATCGGTCGTTGTAACTGATGCTGGCAAGTGAGATGCAAATGCTTTACAAATAATTTTAGAAGGCCTTTCGGATATATCTTCTTCAGCTTTCCTTCTACACGCATTAGAAACAGTTTTTCTATTTAATTTTTGTTCATGTGCCTCATGATTGTGAGCGCCATCGTTTCTTAAGATTACGTTATCAGGACCAACAGCATAAACTTTGGCTTTACAGCTTAACCCGTTTTGGTCACACCACACGGAAATTTTTCTACATTTTGAAACTCTTGTCTTGTGAAAATATAAAATTTTCGAAGACAAGCAAATTTCTTCCATGTCCACTTTTTATTACTGAAACCGAATCAAAATGCCAATGCATTATCTATAATTTCTCAGAATATCAATTACATATTATATTGCATTTAACTACCTGAAGGGAAGCTCCCGCCCAATATACCTCGACGATTAAAAGACCCTTTTTGTGAAAACAGGTAAAGGAGACATTTTTGCACCCAGTTAACCTCGGCCGTAACCTATTACATATTGCAATTACCCCACGCCTTTATTACCTGCCTTATCGTTTTACAATTAGTAATTTTCGGAAATATTTACTGAAGATAAAGAAGCATCTCTAATATTCCAATTAACAATTGCCTTTATTAGCTATTTTCACCGTTTTTACAGTTTAAAATTGAAATTTATAATTTCAGAAATGGTCATTTTATTATAATTAGAATTTGTTCTTAGATTTCTAATTTTATAGCTTTATGTAAATATATTATACAAATTATTTTAAGAAAGCATGTGATTATTTCGAGAGTCGATTGTACAAGGTTATATTGTTACACCCCTATTAACTTTTTTTATTTAAAATTAATACTTCTGTGTGTCAGAAACGAATATCACGAAAACGGCAACTACCTATGTCTAACAGTTACTGGAATATCCCTTAGTAACAATTAATTTGGAACACTCTGTACTTTACCTACATATGTATTATATCACCTTTCAACCCCTTGCGGAAATGTATAGAATTTATTCGCACCATCATACAGCATGCTTTTGATACCTCTTGACGTGAAAGTCCCTGCGGCACTGGCAGTTTCGGGCTAGAATTTTGGGTTAGATGCGCTCGAAGGTCACGAGCAGGCGGCGATCACGGGATCGGGATAGCCTTCTGGTTATTATCTATTTTGTGACATGGTTAGCGAAATACTAAAAATAATAAAAATCTCGTGGTGGTATGTTTTTAACAATAGCATAATCAGAACTACAAAAATTATGTATCGCACTTCCCTCACTCCATATAATTTATTTCTAATTCTGTTGATATTTGACCAAAGCGGGCCGGATCACTATATAATTGGGTTATAGCATATAATGTAATTAAGAATAAAAACAAACATAAGAATTATTCTTTCCCGACACCAGGCTAGGTAGTAAAAAAATTGTCGTTGTTTCGAACATATATTACATAATTCTCGTGGTATCACAGTTTACAAACAACATCCAAGCATCCAGTCATCTAACCCGTGGAACAGACACATTTTTCGGAACAGTAAATACAGCGCTATTTTTTTTTAATGTTCTGCTTGCTGTCCTGCCCTTAATAGTGATATCTCGGGTTGTGTTTTTAGCTATTTTTGAGATACCTGAACATATTAGCTCGTGTACCTTTAAAATAAGTAGAATATCGACTAGGTTTTAATTGCCCAGCATGCATGTAACGTATTCGGAGAATTTAGTTTTTATAAGACTCGGTATCTTTTAGAAAAAACTTAATACACCTTTTTTCTGATTTCAAAAATATATAATATGTTGATATTTATTTCGGCCGTTTTAGAGATATTTCAGTTTAAAAAATTTGATTATACTGTTTTAACAAATCGCAGTTGCCGTGACTTAACAAACAATAAGGCATTGATTATTTCGCTAAGTGACATACTTCGTGTCATATATTAAAATGGGCTACACAGAAGAGGAAAATAATTTGTTTATTCTATAAAAAGAATAACAATGTGGTTCAAGCTCAGGCGGAGTATCGGCGCATTTATCGTCAAATGCCAGCTCCTGCTAAGTAAGTAAGGTCCTAAAAAGTACTAAGAATGACATTTATTGACAACGTAGGCCCAAGACATGGCAACTGCGATTTGATACAACAGTATAATCAAGTTTTTTAGATTGAAATATCTCGAAAATGGCTAAACCAAATATTGATATATTATATACTTTTGAAATCGGAAAAAAAGTGTAATATCCTGGGTGTTCTATTTAAAATTAACTAAGTTTGTATTTTAAACTAATTTTGCGATGGTTATTTGTTTTATTACGTAACATTTTCTAGCGATTTAGGACAAGCCCTGTAACTTTTGTATTTACTTTTTTTCTAACTCTTAAAATAAACTCTGTAGAAGCTGTCGAAATATACAGAATAACCCTGTACCTTAAATTCGCGTAGCTACTGTACCTACGAACAACCTGCTTATAATGTTCGTTAGTCCCGATCTAAAATATGACCTGTTCTAGTAGCTTCGTTTGATTCGCCTTATGATCCGATTCCCTTTGACTGACCATATTCTTTTGCAACTAAATATGTATTTTCTATATGTACTAATAGGTAACAATATATTGCCCGTTTTCCGATCAGGTTTGACTAAAATTGCAATGAAAGCTATTTTTCGATTTTTTGCGTCAGCCGCTCCATAGGAAACGCACCTTTAAATGCTCTTATTAAAGTTTATTATAGGCGTCACAATTTGTAAAAAATTCATTAAAACTGATCCAAAACTAAAAAAGCTATTTTACATCGATTGAATTAAAATTTTGATTTTTCTTGTCTGTCTTGGTGTTAAAGAAAAGTCACTGTATCCTTAGATTTCGTTTTTTTGTTAATTTAGTACGTATCTACTGGTTTAGGTAAGTTAGCTGCGAATTGTCGTAGCCCATAGTATGGAAATGAACTTAAGGGCATTATATTATTATACTGAAAGGAACTTGAAGAATCGATAATTAATTGTTGTCCATAAATATTAAAATGTATATAAGAATTGTATTGTTTCTACTTTTATTTTGTGTGATATTAGTTTTTAGCTTTATTAATTTTTTGAAGGCAATACTCAAAATTAAGATTTCTGTCACGGTATCACATAGTAATGTGAAAAATGTTATGAATGATGTATAGGCTGTAATACATCGGCCATTGTAGTTCTTAATATGATATAAAAGACGTATTATTTCTTAGTCGCTCATAATTATGTATTACTAAGGCTCAAATCATACTGCTCACACTCACGCCTAGGTTTAGTATCACTCTTGTTGCGCTGAGGTCCAGTCATGCTGCTGTCGCGTCCCCTTATAATTACTTGTTTTACCTAATTTCATAAACTTACCTATTTTTGTCTTGTTTAGAATAATTTTTGCCATTTTAGAATTTTTTTAAATTAGAAAAATCAAAGAATACAAAAATACAATAATTTTTAAAAATTTACTATTTAAAGTGTAAAAAACAAAAAAACTACCCTAAAAACATGTTTCCGTCACAAACATACAGATCTTATTCACCGGAACAAATATTTGACAAATTATAGGAACAAACAAAATTCTTATTAATAACATATTTTCGGAAGAGTCTGTAGGCAAGTGTATATATTTTAATAAGAATATGCCTCTAAATAAAAATTATTATCTCAATTATTAGGCATAGTTTTATTTTATAAAATTATTTACATTGTCTTTTCACGTAAATAAATACATAGAACGCAATTGGCGGGCATTTTACCAATATCTGTTATTTTAAATTAATTTATCCCTTTATTTACATGATTATTTTAAGACATATACTTTAAAACATGTATTATGACCACGAGGCAAAGTATATTGCCAATAGAATTTATATATGTAAAATCGCCTATAACTAACTTAAACTTTATATTGCGCGTTATAGATTTCAAAAATAACTCACAGCGTGACGTGATGCGCGAACCCGGACAATTTTTACACGGTTTGGTATCATATCTTCCTTTTATTATATCATGGATATAGATCATAAAGAAACAGAGAAAGTGGTACTATACAGTATGGTTTGAACTTTTAGCAAACCCTTTTTTCGTTTTTGCTTATAATAATTGATATTTTATTATTACCGTAATTTAGTTAAAATTAATTTTATAGAATACGTTGATATGTTATCAGCAAATAGGGCTGTTATAACATCAGGCTTAAATAACTACAGTGTCGTCTTTTAACTGTTGTGTCTTAATACCAGTCTAGCTTGTTGAAATAAGTATACTAAAATTAATTAATAAAATATTTATATAGGTATTGGTAAAATAAAAATGTTCCCACATTATGTCTCAGAGAGTTCTTGCCAAATGTAAACATTTGTTTTTAGTCTTGTTTTGGTAAATAATTATATTTTACATAAAATAACCTTACTGGATTTGGAATAAAAAATGTCTATTTTAATATGAAGGACGGAACCGTAATAATCTTACAAATTTCAAAAATTTCAAATTTACAAATTCTTTTTTCATTTCTAATCATGGAAAATAGTAGGTACTGGCCTTTCTATTTCTTTCCAAAAAATACTATAAAAAAACAAAATACCAAGCATTTTTAAGTTGCATTTCTTAACCCATTTATATTCTGTATAATGAAAGTACTTAAATGCTAGCTATTAAAGCATATTATATTTTTTACATTTTAAATATTTTTACACATTTTATTAACAGTAGTTTTTTGTTATATACATCTTTTTTACATGCATTTAACAAGAACTTTCTGCATAGAGTTTCAATCTTCGCGTCATGTTAGAATTTAGATTAAAAAAAAATGAGAACGAATGTAAGTTTGACATCTGGACGATGCACAGACGTTCGTCTAAAAAATCTAGCTTGACAAAAGGTAAAATTTCTTGAACTGTTACCGTGATCCTTTGTATCCCGTTGGCACCAGTCTTCATTTATGTTCGGAACTACAGTCTCTGTACGAGTAAAATTTTATCTAATAAATAAGTGAGTTTGGCAGAGTAAATTACAGGTATTTCCCTTGGTTTTAATATATGTTTTTTTGTATTTTATTATTATTGTTGTCTTCTTTGGTTATAGGGCCAAATTTCTTTAAATTGTTCGATTTCTAATTGAAATAGCAGGCCCGCAATTTAAAAGGCCGCCGAAGGCCGTTGTAACTTTATATTCAACGTTTAGTTTACCTCTTTGGGTGCTTAATTTTATCTATTTTATAACCATGTTCAACCATATTTTTTTGTAATAATTTTTTCAGTAATCTTGGAATTCCAAGAAGAAAATTGTTTGAGGTTTGGCGAAAAGCCCCTAACATTTCAAGAAGACTAGAGTGTGTTTGTATGATTATAATATAATGACTAAAAGTGGTGTGGAGGATCCTGATGAAAACATTCGGGAGCTAGTGCGAAAAAAAATGTCGAATTTTGTAAAAAACTAAATATTTATGAGGAAATATACAAATAGCAGCCATTTTTTATTTTTATTTTCCCAGAAAAAACATAGAAATAATTTTGCCAAGTCTAGATTAGTTATCGGAACCACTGTGCGATGTTGCAATGTTAAATACAGTAAGAAAGTGAATCCTTGTAGTATGTATTTTTGATCAAATATTCTTGAGGGAAAAATGAACATTGGAACTGTGCATATTTCTTTTCAATGCCAATGTTTGGAACAAAAAAAACAATTTCTTTAATTTTATTTTGTGTATGTAAACGAAATTGTTTTATGTTGTGTGCGTGTTAAAGTTAAGCCCAGTTTATAATACGGTAAAATCTTAAAATAATTTGTCGTTAAGTAGTTGCCCTGGATAAAAAAAAGGTTAATAGCCGCCGCGCGCCGAATAGGTAAAATTTACTTTTTTCTTACAAAAATTGAAAACACAATCATGATATTGTCGATAAATGCAGCTAATATTTGCAGATTTCGTTGAGGGCCATTAAAAGCTAAAAAAAGTTATTAAACATCAAACTTTATTAGAATTTGTGTTGTCAGTTTTTCTTTTGTCTATAAGTTTAGATGCATATTAGTTTAAAAATGACTCATAAATCAAATATAAGAATATGCGGTTGTGATGTTATTTTTTACGCTTTATTTTTTGTTTTTATTTTATGCGTAATGTCGTGGTTTTATAAAGAGTCTGTTTGCGAGCAAAATTTTTAAAATTCAGCTTTTGTTGATTCTAACGACTAACATACAAAGAATATTAGAAAGCAACATTATGAGCGCCGGAACTTTCAAATCTCAATGGGGACAAGGGACTCTTAATACCCGCTTATCTCATTATCCTGTTGTGGTGCTACTACGCCAATAGAATACGACCAGTACACTAATAGTGTATTTGTAAATTACAATTCATATTGACATAAAGTATTGGTTAAAAACTATAAATACGTTAAGTAATTTTCAGCGCCTCTATCTACCTCTAAAATCAAGAAGAGTTTATAAAGAAAGAATCTGAACTTTTACCATAATAAAAAAGTTACTGTTTTTTGACATCTATAAAGATAACAATGCGTAGTTTTTTAGATATAGGACATATCAAGAAACTGCGCACCAGAATAAGAAAAAATAATTCTCACCTCTATATAAAGCACAGCTATGCCACAAGTTCTTATTTGAATACCGCCTAAACCGATATAAAAAATTTAATCATTACTATTTACTAGTACATGGACCAGAATAATAATTATCTTTTCATTAAAAAACTTACCATATTTTTAATTTGATATTATCTTCGTTATGATATTTTAATGTAAAAATCTATATAAAACCAGTTTTAATTTTTTTCTTAGAATTAGCGCAGTACAAATAAAAATAGTTCATTAATAAAGAAATAAATTAAAGTGACTTTCCCCGTAGGACACTCTGTAACCCATCGTAAAATTGGGAGATCCTGTATTAAATTTGTAACCAGATTTTTATTATTAAAGAGAGACAATTTGTGCTATAACTCTATGACAGAAGCATAATAATTCTAAGCGATGTATGCGTAAGTTGGGATGTAGTTCTTTATAAGCATTATTGCTAGGCATATTAGTAAGGTTTATTTTGTATTATTACGAAGTTATTGTGATTTTGTGAAATACTTAACTATGTATAGTAAATATATTGTTTAAAACAAATTTGCGTGGTTTTCTTATAGTTGGTAATATACACACACAAAAATCGAGTATCTAATTTATTTGTAACATTTTAAACAAAAATTGGAGCAAGGGTAGTGAAGGCGTATTTTAAAAGTTGTCCTTAGTCCTTTCAATAAAATAACATTATTGACTAAAACATACTCTAGTTATAAACTAGTGCAATTATTGCTTTAAAGATGTTTGTACCTAACGTTTCTATATTAATCACAGCTCCACAAAAAAACATCGAACTTTCGTTTGCAGGGACCTTTCTATATGAAATCGAGCACGCTGAATCCGAATCCGGGGTCAAAATGACCCCATCACGTCACGTTTTTTTCTAACCTCAAAAAAAGGCTAAAACCCATAATAATCTATAAAAACCCGAATGAATCCCCATAATTCTATATCCCATTGACCCCTGAAATCCAGTACCTAAGTTTCCAATACCATAATCTGATACCGTATAACCCTAAATCATGAAATACAGTAACCCTAAAATCCCATAATACAGTAGATAACAGACTTATTCGTCATCTATACAGTCATGAGCATGAGATTGTAGAATTTTGGGGTTTTTGAGGTTATGGATATTAATATAATGGGGTTTAAACATTACGTGGTTGAGAGGTTCAGGGGTATTAATTAAATTGATACCCCTGCAATAGCTGTTCCAAACATATTAAATTTCACGGTTATGGGATTTAGGGTTATGGTATTTAAGGGGTTATGGTTATAGCGTTGTGGGGTCAATTGGATATATAATTATGGGGTTTTATTTCGGTTTGTATAGATTGTCATGAATTTTAGCCTTCTTTTGAGGTTAGAAAAAAACCTGACGTGATGGGGTCCCCGGATTCGGACTCAGCGTGCTCGATTACATATAGAAAGGTGGGTCAGGTCCCTTCAAACGAAAGTTCGAAATTTTTGTGGAGCTGTGAATAATGTCGTAGTGATGAATATAGTTGATAACTCTTTAAAATTAGACGGACCAGAATGAAAATGTTAAAATGACAAGGCTTTTTAAAGTAAATAGAAAAAGATCTAGATGGATTTTATGATAAAACTTCACATTAAAAGTGTTACGTTACAAAAAGGACACCAATAAGTAAATAACGACATTATTTCAGTATCACTTTAAAATATGTCTGACAATTCCCCCTGTCTCTTGACATGTACCTGCAAATACCAGGTGCGACAGGTACAAAGTACAATCTACACAACATCTCTGTTTTTTACAAAACACCACATTTCTTTTAATTAAATTAAATAATTTCTAAATTAAATACATCAACTTTTAATTAGAAAATCTGACACCCATATCGGTTTCTTCAATAGCCTACTGATAAACTACTAGTTTTATCTGTCCCAACATTGAGCTGTATGTCAAATTGTGCAAATGTAGTCCTTTGAAATTACATTGTCGATTTCCTGAACATTTTTCAAACAATTATTACCTAAATTATTAAATTCAACACATCTGTTGCCTTTTACTACTAAACTACTAGGCTGGACACTTTCGTTAATTAATGAGTTTAGTATGAGGTTCAGCTGGGGGTACCTCATTTCCTTTATAGCATAGTGCTGTAATAAACATCCATCTATCTGCAATACTCACCACTCGGAGTACGTATAATATTGGATCGTGGTTCCTAGGCTTATTTAATTACAAACCCATAGGATTTAAGATCAATAAACCACAATGAAGTTTCCGCAGCAAGTTCCCTAAGTTTGTTACTACGATGCTTAAAAATATAAGTTTTGCTCTGCGTCTCTTTATCTTTTCTTTCTGCCGCAGAAAATGCTGCTTTAGAATCTACTACTCCTTCGAGTTTACTGGGCAAAATAGGTAACGATTTTTTTTTTATTTTTCTATTAAACAAAAGCTCTGCAGGACTAAAGCCATTTTCAAGAAGTGTTGATTTATACGCCATTAAAGCCAAGTTAATATCGTTATTATTTTTAAGCAAATTTTTAGCAAACTTTACTGCAGCTTTTGATTGTGTAAAGTAGGGGTTGCTAGTAGTATGTGTAAAATTATTTAAATTATCAAAATTCTTAAATTGTGTTTGAAACTGTGGACCATTATTTGTCCAAACAATATCTGGTATTCCAAATCTAGATAATATAATTTACACTTCCCCAATAATGTTTTATTCGGTCCCCCACCCTTATTACCAAAAGGATCGCTCAGAAATCTGAAAAAAGTCGTGAACATTGAGAATTAGGTGTAGATTGAACCAAAACTATCATGATTTAAAAATTCTAGCGTGATCAATTGTTATAAACAATTTAATTGTTTATTTCGTTATAACTCTTGAGCCATTGGTTCTAAAGAATAAGTTTTTGGACAAAATATATTTCTCACGATATAAGGAACAAATTTTGTCCTTACACGTTTTTCAAAATTTTTAATTTGGCTTAGTCGAAACGCTGCCCACTAAGCCCCGCGCATACGCGATGGGATACGGCGTTGGTGCCATCGGCGGCGGGTAGCTCGACAGATGGGCGGAGATCGGGCGGCCGAGGTTTGTTCAGGTTAAGTGGGGGGCTGATGGCACACGTGCAAGTATAACGTGCACTTGACCGATTTTTTTCTTCCTGCAATTTTTCTAACATCTCTTTTTCTGTTCTCATAAAATCTATTTAGGACCTCTGCTGCTCTATATGTACCATTGACTGCTACGGAATTAACAATAGAATTTTTCCCAAGTTTTGTTTTTCTCATTAGCGGAAATATGGTCGGTTTTCTTTTATACCTACCTATATATTTGCTATCAGTAGTTTTTCGCCTGGACTGGAACATACAGCGATCTCTTTTTCCTTTTTAGGATCCATTTTAAAAGTTATTTTGTCCCAACAAATCGAAGGGAATTTCAAAAAAACAGATAATGAAAATACCATACGCACGATTGCCTACTGACGTTGACTTTGAAATATTTATATGTATATAACCTGTGAAAACTGTGAAATCCACCGTTGTTAAGTTAGCCAATAAACAAAAATTGTATTGTTGCCAAGTATATTCTTTGATCAACTAAACAACCTATTATTTATCACGGTGCAACACTTTTAAAAATAAGCATTCGATTAAAGATAAATTAGTGATAAATGAATCATTGTTTACAATACAAGCGGCACAACTGGCCATTTTCATTTTCTCTAAACAATTTTTACATCATTTTCTCCAGAATTTTTAAATTTTAAGAAAAAAAAATGTGTTAGTAGAAAGTTATAGTCATTTCAATTTTTCAAACCTAAAATATAATTTTAAGATATAAAAATTATTTATTTTAAGTTAATGTTCCAGAGCAGCAAAAATAAATTTATATTTTCAGTGTTCCGTGCTAAAATTAGCAAACCCCAACACTTATGGAATCACTTCGGTGTCCGTCCGTCTGTCCGTCTGTCCGACTGTCCGTCTGTCACAGGCGATTTTCTCTAAAGCTATTCGACGTAAAAATTTGAAATTTAATTTCAGGGCATAAATTGGGAAACGGAAGATTTTTTTTTAATTGCATCGTGTAGGGTGTCAAATGAAAGCTTATTAAAGCACGAATTTAACATTGTATTTAACAATGTATTGTATTTTTTATGCATTTTCTTAAACCTTTTTTGGAAAGAGCGCTTAAAAATTGCTGTCGCCAACCCTCATCACCAAAAGGATCGCTTAGAAAAATTTAAAAAAAAATCACAAACATTTAGAATTAGGTGTAGATTGAGACAAAATTATCAGGATTGCAAAATTCTAGCGCGATCAATTGTTATAATTTAATTGTTTATTTCCGTATAACTGCTGAACCACTGGTTTTAAAGAAAACGTTTTTCGACAAAAAATGTTTCTCACGATATAAGGAACACCTTTTGTCCGTTTTTCAAGATTTTTCATTTGGCACAGTCGAAACATTTCCCACTCAGCTCCGCGCAATATGATACGGCGTAGAAAAATCTAAAGTTTTACGTAAAGCTCAATCAAAATACGTTTTTCAAGCTTACTGTTTAAAATACGCACCCAATTTTAATAGTACCACCGTTATTCGGCAAAATAGAACTAGTGAATAAATAATATTTGTTTCAAATAGATAGTGCTTCAATAAGAGCAGAAGCAGATAATTATTTTAAGTTGTCCACACTGTATATTAACGATAAAAGTCTTATCTGTATACAAAATATGTCTTTTTTAAAGTGCATCGTCTTTATGTAAGGATCTAATAAAATCTGGAGAGGTGATTTTTACGACAATGATCTCTCGGTGAAGAAAGTAAAAATCAAATAAAACCCGCTTCTTTTTTTAATCGAGTCTTTTATTCTATTACTCTCTTTATGTTACTCTTTTATTAGAAACGAATATATACTCGTGAATTAAAAGAAATAAAACACATTAAGAAAATAAGAAATTGTTGGTTTGTCGAATCTCCCCTTGACCAATTTTGCCATAATATCTGCTATAATTAAAAAAATAATAAAATAGGCTAAAAATAAATAAAAAAAGTTATAGGTAAAGTACAGAGACAGTTTTGTTTATTACATAAAGCTCGATTCATACTACCAAAAAAGTGATTTACCATAAACCACTAAAAATTGTCATTTGATCAATCACAACAAAAAAACATAAAAAGAAATGTGGCAACCATAAGGAGCACATTACCTACTTAAGTGCCGAAGGTTAAAAAAGCTAAATAGGCAGAAAGATTAAATATAAATAAAAAATTCGACAAGGAGGAACCTGGCAAACCAACAAATCGTAATGTATATTTTTGCTAAGAAGTAGTTGTTTCTCTATGATATAGACAAAATTGCAGTCGCCGTTCGATGTATTATTTTTGTCTTTTTGAAACTCACTGCAAAATTAATTATGAATACAAAAAAAGTGAAAGTTTTAAATCCCCTTGTACTAAATATTTACAGTTGTCAAAAGAGACATTGACATACTGACATCGGCAAGAGTGCCGCGAGAGTAAATCACCATGACAAACAATAAATAAAAATCAGTTGTTGTTTTATTTTTCACATTTAGACATCACCGAGCCAAAATGGCTCTAAGAACATCCAAAATTACAAGTGAAATTATACAAACAGTAAGTATTCTCTATTAGGAAATGCTTTTTGTACTATTTTTTTCAACATTTGAACCTAATTTTTAGTGCAATAAATATTTCTCAAGCGGCGCCGAAAAATCATTAAAAAATAAAATTCCAGCAACTTTAAACACCGAAAACAACTCCTCAAGGCCTCAACGACCTTTTCGTTATAAAATTGCAAATACCGAAAAGCCGCAAGGTTTACCACAATTGAGTTTTCATGATGAAGGGACACCTCTTTTTGCAGAACTTCAACCGTCTGCCAGTCCAGAGTTTCGTTTTGATTTTAAGCGGCCAAGATGGGTTGAAAAAACGTAAGTTTTAGAATTGTTTTTTTAATTTAGTCCTGGTTTATCCAACTTCTTAATTACTAACTTTAAATTATTTATTTATATAGTTTCGAAAAATTAAAAAGCGATACCTGGTTATGTAAATGAGACTTTTATCCATTTGCATATTATTCATTCTTAATAATGGTAATTATTTAGATTAGCGTAAACAGCGAATTTTTCCATGGAATTTTGCACAGACCCTAATTTTGGGTCGTAGAACACGAATCCGAAGTCAGTTTTTGGCGGTCTCGTAAACATTTTTTTTAAACTTTTAGGTTAGCTTTTTCAATGAATTTCTTTAAATTTGTTGGGTGAGCAAAAAGGTGGTCAGGTTTGCTCAGTTTTGATTGATATAGATACATATACAGGGTGTCCCAGGATAGGTGTTACGATAGGACAAATGGGTCAAAAATTTTTGAATTTGAAAATGGCATTTTGGGAACATGCCCCGCTTGGTCCAAAACTGAGGAATACAAAATTTCACTCGGATTGGTATTATACAGGGCGAGTTATAACTAAAAATATGAAAAATGGCCAAGAGTAAAGTACTCTTACTTGTCCAAATGGAACAAAAGTTTAGTAGAAAAAGTTGTTCAGAAATGTAACTAATATTATAATTTGAAATTACAGCTTTCTAGTCAATATTTTTATTTTTGTCAAATTTTTTGAAATGTAATAGTACATTTTCCACCACTATCGTATTCGGTTTTTTATTATACTTGGAAACTACGTTTTCTAACATGTAATATGTACATTTACCAGGTATAGCCTAATAATGTATTGTAATACGATATTGGTGGAAAATGTACTATTACATTTCAAAAAATTTGACGAAAATAAAAATATTGACTAGAAAGCTCTAATTTCAAATTATAATATTAGTTTCATTTCTGAACAACTTTTTCTACTAAGCTTTTGTTCCATTTGGAAAAATAAGAGTACTTTACTCTTGGCCATTTTTCATATGTTTAGTTATAACTCGCCCTGTATAATACCAATCCGAGTGAAATTTTGTATTCCTCAGTTTTGGACCAAGCGGGGCATGTTCCCAAAATGCTATTTTCAAATTCAAATTTTTTTGACCCATATGTCCTATCGTAACACCTATCCTGGGACACCCTGTATATCTATATAAATCAAAACTGAGCAAACCTGACCACCTTTTTGCTCAGGTTGGGTGAGCAAAAAAAATGTTTTTTACGAGACCGCCAAAAACTGACTTCGGATTCGTGTTCTACGACCCAAAATTAGGGTCTGTGCAAAATTCCATGAACAAATTCGCTGTTTCCACTAATCTAAATAATTACCTCAATAATTCCTAATTTCTATTCTGATATAATAACCAAGGTAAGAAGGGAAGGTTTTTAGGCAGGGTTTATCTATAAGTTTTAGTTCTTATTTCCTACTGTATTTGTTAATTTGTATTGCTTTTTTAGCGTTAAGTAGCTTTTAGACAAATCACACCGCTCAACAAAAACCAAAAAAAAATTCTGAGTCTGGGTTGAGACCTTTTTTTTTCTTAGTCTGCGGAAACAAAAACAAAGGAAATCACGATAATATGTAAAAAAAGATGACGCTATTATTGGAACGAAGGGAACGTTGTATACCCCCCAGCCCCCACTACATTCCGTACATACGGTTGGCCTTTTGGCCTGTTGGTCAATCGGCCGTATGCGCTTGTTTCTCTGTCAGGGGCCATATATTAAAAACATGATGGGTGACTATATTTCGGGTTTAATACGTGAGAGTGATTTTGATCACTGAAGAATTAAAATTATTTATATTTAATTTTTTCACAATAATTCCATTCAAATGCAAGTACATATTATGTATATTATTGTATTTTGTTATTGTACTTTAAACACCTACTGCACAGAAAGTTACTGTTTTTCCTGAAATTGCATACCTTATAGCGATTTCCTGCTTACAAAATCAAAATTTTTCGCAAAAAAATTAATTTCCTTATTAAAAAACGAAAAAGCAATTACAATAAAACATGCACTATCCAGTCTCAAAAATCATGTTGGCAGGTGTTATTAATAATAATGCAAAATGTTATTAGAAAAGTTGTTTAGAATTTAGAGTTATGCTCAATTGTAAATTCATGGTCACATATCTCATCAAATTTTAGGGTACTGTAACTGTACCCTTCACCGATTATTGAGTTTGTATTGCTTCCCTGTATGTTTCTTGACGTTTCACGATTGTGATAACGGCAAATTTTGTTTAGGTATGCACCAATTTTTCGTAATACATTTATTTAGATAAACCCATTATTAAAATAATTATACTTTTGTTGAAAGCTTCTTGGATCATCTTGTAGAGGTGCAATGGGCCTTGCTCCAGCAAGATACTGATACTGGTGACGTTACAGTTTTTTTCTATAAAAAAATGATTAAGTTTAATTCGTTTTATATCAGTGTTGTAATTTCTGTCAGGTTTGGTTAGATTTGTTTGCAATCCTTCAAATGGCCGGATAAAATGTTTTAATATGTGATCTACAACAATGTAGCTATTTCATGTTTTGAATATATGACAAATAAGAACAATGAAACTTTCAGGTGTGGCAAAAAACGGCATTATAGAGCATTGTATTTCTTACTATATTTGACATAAAAATGTTGCCAACATAATTAATATACAAAGAAAATGTAATTTTAACTTAATTTGCTATACGAGTACTTTGACGTTGACATTTTTTTATAGAGAAAAATAAATTGTATGCAGATTTTGATGTCGCTCTTTCTTAGGCTAATTGTTTTAACTTTTGGTAAAAAGAAAAATTACGTTTTTTGAAATAATAGTAATAATCAAACTAACAAGGCCTGGACTTAATTCTGTCATTGTTAATAAGTCGTTATTAAAACATATGTTTTTTTATTCTGAAATTTGCTTTGTTTTAAACGATTTTTTTCTTGAAAAGTCTTGCTAAAATAAATTATTATTCTATTATTACGAACAGAATGCACGTAAAATAAAAAATTCGATACCTTTGAGCGGATTTTTCAACCTAAATCACAAGAAAATGAAACAAAATAGTAAACAATTTTTCACCCTAATTGAAAGTCACAGTCCACGTGGGTGAAGAAAACACGCAAAGATGAGTGATGTTTACTGGCTTAATATTACCTTTCTGAATTTAAAACGACTTTTGTACAATCCTAAATACTTACAGAATCGACATTAACGGCCAGATTCACCAATGCTAGTCCAGTCTAATTTGACAATCAAAAGTTTTAAATTGACAAGTGTTCGAATAAGACAACTGCGTTTTATTCTATGAACTTATTTCTGAGCTTTTTCGCAAATTTATCAGGAAAATGACCATTTTATTACTTACTTTCAACAATAAAAGAACTAAATTCATTACAGCAACTCGTTCCAAGATGAAAATCATTTGGAAACCAAGTAAATCGGTGAAATATCACAACAATTCATAAGTTTTTAATGACAAGGACAGGACAAAAACCTGTCAAAACATAACTGATCAACTATAAGATCTTAATTTAAACCAGTACTAAATCTTAAACTTTCTTAGTGAATCTGGACGTAAAGATTTTCCTATTTAACTGATAAACATGATAAGGATTTGGGTTAATAGAAATGACGCTGTTTGTAGATTTAAAAGTCTTTGGTTAATATTCCCAGCTTATACTTACACTTTTATTCTTTGGTCGCGTAAACGAATTTGAAAATATTGAAACATTTCTCTTATGCCGTCGTGTATATTTCCCAACTTTCCAAAAATGGATGCCTTAATGACTTTTTTACTTTAGGACAGACAACAGCCCATTTCCTGCATCACTTAAACCGACGTCTGAAATACACGTAACTTACAGCGATCAACAGAAGGCCGATGACAAGTTTGTAAAATTCAAAATGGCTTCTTTCAACCCACATACAAGAAATTTTTCAACTGTGAGTTCGGTAAGTTAAATCACTCGTTTGCCACAAGAATAATTAAGTTTATTATTATTCTAAGGCATTCTACACTAAAAAAATTGTTTTGTGAAATCACAGTAAAAATCGTTGGTTATTGATTGCCGGAACTAATATATACCTAATTACTGGCCAACAAGGACAATCAGATAATTTGACGACTAACGAATTTTTTCATTTTTCTTTGTTGTTGAGATGACGCATTTACGATTAGATGACTGCTTATTCTTTTACAGTTGACTTTACCTATATCTGCATTAATTAAAGGAGTAGAGGCATTAATGTATTTGTTTAAATATTCAGTGTTATGTGCTAATAAGCTCAAATAAGTTTTTTTTTTCATTTATCTAATGCTGTACTTCGATAATATTATTTATTGTACCATAAAAATGAATGTATAGCAAAATATGCTGGGGTATTTGAATTTGACCATACTAACATTTAATGACGTTTCTGTAAAATTTTTAATTAACTTTTTACCTACTACTACTGTCTTCTGATTTTTGCTGTTTTTGCACATGAAAAAAGAGTTTGCTTGGGGCACTTACAGTGGTATTTTTGCATATTGGCACAGCATAATGTTTATAGTGTGGTTTTTGGGAAATTTCATTGTTTAAAACAAACAATTCAAAAATCTATTAACATTATGGATAAACGATTCCAACTCCAACTCCTCAACAAACGGTTTTAGTCCCAGACTATGTACCTGGATCTGTAGCTTTCCCACTAATCGGCGCACATCTATTGTGGAGGACAGTCACTCATCTGACTTCCATCCTATGGATGCTGGCGTACCTCAAAGTTCAGTCCTGGCACCAACATTTTTCCTTTTCACAAAAAGGACCTGCTCTCTTCAACTACCAGTCCCATCCACAGTTACGCTGACGATAGCACTCTTTATGCATTTTTCCAGACAAGTCTCGAATCAAGAGTAATTTTTTTTATTCTAGGCACGTCATTACAGTCGATCTCCTGCAGACAATAGCAGTAAAGGAAATTGTAAAGGTAATAGATCTATGCCCTTATCACGTTCCCAAGATCTTCAATTAATCCTAGACTGATGGGGTGCCAAAAACCTTGCTCAGTTCAACGCCCCCAAAACTCAGTCTTGTTCCCTATCACGCAAGAAATCCGGAAGCGCCCCACCCACATGAATTGCCAAGCCCTACAGAACAATGAAACGTTCAGTCTTGTTGGCATCGCTTTTGAACGTGATCTCAGCTGACACAAACACGTCAGTTCAACAGCTGTAAAGCTTGGTTTTCTATTTCGAGCCAAAAAAATACTTCCCAAATAAGATCTAACCTAGAGTCCTGTTCCCACATCTGGGGAGCGACAGTTAACATCCTTGATTCGATCCCAAAGAGTGCCATTCGACTCATCAATGACTCAGTCTTCACAAGAAAACTCCTATTTCTCTCGCTCTTCGCCGCGCTGTTGAGGATTTATCCCTTTTCTACCGATACCTCCACGGATTTTGCTCTGAAGAACTAGCCGCTATAACTCCCAATAGAATAACAAGAGGTGCATTGCGTATGCATCCATTTTGCTGTTCAGCTACAAAAGCCTAGAACATCCCACTTTTCTCCCTCATTCACACCTAGGGTCATCCGATTATGGAACAAATTGCCCGCAGATGTTTTCCGCTCCCCTTCCAACCTCCTATCCTTTAAATCCAGTGTCAATAGATTACAGCTTTTTTAAGTAATCACATCGCATACACATGGAATGATCTACAGGGGAGCACAGTTTGTGCTTTATCAGTACAATCTTTGAACAGCAGAATGATTCATCAGGAATTAAACCAGCTTAATAGAAATCTTATACATTATAGTTTCTAGCTTACTGTACTTAAATTGTAAAAATCTTTCTATCTATGACAACATCATCAGTTATACCGCCCAATGTTGAATTAAATAAATATAAAAATAATACCCAGCTTTATAACACAGGTGATTTCAGTACACCTTTATTAACGGCGGTGTAGCATGCGACATGTTGCTTGAATGAAATACCAACTTTAATGACCTAAAGCGGTAAAATGTCGATCTACCTGAAATTTTCAGAGTAATTTTTTTTTCAAAACACATTTGTCGAAATTAAATTTTCCTGAAACTCTTTTCGACAACTGAAATTTTCGAAACTATACTCGTATATTAAAAAAAAAAACAATTTTTCGAAAAACATTTTTTTGGAAAACATTTGGAATATGCATTTTTTCTTAGAAATTCTTTTTTTTTTGATAAATCAATGTAAAATACCGTAGTTTCTTGAAAGTCAACGTTTCGAATATTTTTTGAAGAGTTTTCGAAAAATTGGTTGCCGAAAAAGATATTTTCGGAAAAAAAAATATTTTTTAAAAACGTGGTCTAAAAGAAATTGTAGATCCAAGCGGTACAGTATTACAACAGCACTGATCGATTTCAGAAACTTTCAAATGGTAAACTCTTAAAAATTGATTTAAATTTTTTGTTAGAATCGCTAAAGCTGTACGCTTTTTCATAAATCAGCAGTAAGAATATTTCATAAATAATTTTGAGGTCTTAGTGAAAATATTTTTTTTATTCTAGGCACGTCATTACAGTCGATCTCCTGCAGACAATAGCAGTAAAGGAAATTGTAAAGGTAAAGTCAAAAAATGTGTACAAATCAAACGTAAGGAATGCAAAGGGAGTCAAGGTAAATGCCCCAGGTTTAGGATTGCAGACTGCAAACAATCAAAAGGATCCCATTGCGAGTTGCGGTACTTGGATGTAAGTTTGTGGTACCTAACTACATGTAGTAGCCCCCGGTGATTATTTTTTTCTAAAAGCCAGACAAGTTAGCAAAAAATGTTTTAGATAACAGTTCTAGGGCTCTCAAAGTTATGTGATTAAAAAATTAGTAGGAATATACAGGGTTGCTCAGAAAGTTGTAACAGATCAAAGTTATATTTTCCTAAACGGAATAACTTATTTTTAATGGCCTGTTCACTTTTATTTAGATATCCCTGTACATCCCACTCTTTGCACTTTTCACTGGTTTACACTAAATGTTCAAAAGTAGAGATTTTTGGCACTCCAGTTTCAGTTTTAAGCTTTCACATTTGCAAATTCTATTTTTTACTGGCGTTTGAAACAATAACTGGCGCATAAAAGTAAGGTAGCCTTCTATCTAGTTAGAAGAAGAAGTTAGAAGGCTACCGACATTTTTAATACGTGCATGCAAGGATGAAGCTTGCACGCCTGTAAGTGTTTATATATACATTTTAGGTTAGCTGGAGCGCCAGATTTCACTGGCGCCAATAAATCATTGCATGCGTAAAGACTAGTGTTGTAAATATCCGTATTCATTAGATATCCGAATCATACGGAATCGGAATCAGCTAATATCCGTATCCATTATCCGAATACGAATCCATTTCTTGACCCGCGCGAAAGCGGTTACAGATCATGTATACGTATGCATGCAACAGACTAAAACATTTTCTATCCGGATACACGGCTAGGTAGGTCGATGCGGTATCGGTATCATACCAGTCGAAGTCGAAGTTTAGGGATAAGAAGGTACCGCGTCGCGCCGTTCTCGTTTGAATTCGGTTCGGGTGAGGCGGGACTAGTTTAACCAATGGGTCTCATCTCATATGATACCCGTTACCCCGATAACTATGCCATCTTTTTTTAGGAAATGTCATTAGAAAGAGAAAGCACAATATCAAATATGCCAAATCGCAGACCGGGTTGTTCGCTTACACTCGATTCCGATTCCGTTTTCTCTTTGCACTTTGCATTAGTAACCACCCGATGCGAATTTATTTTGATTCCGAATCCGTATTCAAGTTCTCGGCCGGTTCCGGATAATCCGGATTCTTTTAATATTCGGATCCAACGGATTTTTGGATACGTATCCTTACATCACTAGTAAAGACCGCATAAGGGTATCTGTTCTTAGATAACACAGCCCCACAAAAAAAAATTGGTACTCCTATCGAGACAACTATATCCCTATGAAATTTTCGACGCTGAATCCGAATCCGAGGTCAAAAAAAAATCGTACACCCCCAAAATCAACCCCTAGCGCTAAAAAACACCTCAGCAGGGTAAAAATGACTTAACGCTCCACGAATAGTCTTAAATCTCAATAAATCGAAGGAAATATAAACATTCAAGTATATAACGCATAATATTATTATATAATTGCGAGTTACTAGATCGCAAGCGCCACCAACTGTTCGGGCAACCAAAGTTAGAACCGGAGGAATTGATCACCCGCTCCCTTGTGGACCTGTACAGGCTTGTGCAGGAAACTGGGATAACAGAGTGGGTGTAACAAAAGTTATTGGGTAGGCACAATAGGCCTCTAGTGGCCGCAGTGCTTCCGGTCTCGGACGGAGCCCAAGGAGAAAAAAAAAAAAAAAAAAATATAACGCATAATTACAGAGTTAACACTACTTTCCATTGAAAATCACCCCCATGAGTGGGTGAAAACTACCCCTCTACAACAGGAAACTTAAAAAAATGCAGTGATTGCAAAAAAAGCTTAGGATGCCCAGTTTTTTTGCAAGGAGTGAATAACTGCATTAATTCCGATGCGATGCTCAAAATCTACCCCCACAGAGGGGCGGAAACCACCCCTAGATTAAAATTTGAAGGAAAATCGGGCAAAAAATTTTGTCATCGTCATTTCTATTTTAATCGATGCTAAAATTGGCTAAAGATATGCAGCACTGCAGTTTGGAGGTGAATACTTACACATTGCACCAAACTCATTCAGTGACATCCCCATGAGAGGCTGAAAATTACTCCTCATATAATTATATAATAAATGCAAAAAATAGTTGCAGGACCTTTTAGAAAAGCTGAAAACATCTGCATTTTTTTTTTATTTAAGAAGAATCTTTGACAACGTACTTGAAAGGTACCCATATTATGAAGTAGCAAAAATTTACCTGTAGTCTTAATTCAATTAAATTTATTCTTTCTTTTTGTAATATCTTTTGGATTTGTTTTCGAATGATCTTCTGACCGACTGCCGTTTATGCGTTTCAGACGGCTCTCTTTTTAAGGACCAACAGCAACTGAAATTTAAATTTAGGGGTGGTTTCCGCCACTTTATGGGAGTAGCTTTTGAGCATCGCATCGAGACTAATTCAGTTACATACTGTTTCTAAAATAACTGAGCATCGTAAGCTTTTTTTGCAATCACTGCAGTTTTTTTAAATTTCCCGTTGTGTGAGCGGTAGTTTTCACTCACTCATGGGGGTGATTTTCAATGGAAAGTGGTGTTAACTCTGTTTCTATTTAATTCGATTTATTGAGATTTAAGACTATTCGTGGAGCGTTAAGTCATTTTTACCCTGTTTAGGGGGTGTTTTTTAGCGCTAGGGGTTGATTTTGGGGTGTACGATTTTTCTTGACCTCGGATTCGAATTCAGCGTCGAAAATTACATAGGGATACAATAGCAGTTCCAAAATTTTTTTTTTGTAGGGCTGTGTAATTATATGAGGAGTAATTTCACCCTCTCATGGGGATGTCACTGAATGACTTTGGTGCAATGTGTAAGTATTCACCTCCAAACTGCAGTGCTGCATATCTTTAGCCAATTTTAGCATCGATTAAAATAGAACGATGACGAATTTCCTTGCAATTTTAATCTAAGGGTGGTTTCAGCCCCTCTGTGGGGGTAGATTTTGAGCATCGCATCGGAACTAATGCAGTTACTCACTCCTTGCAAAAAAGCTGTAAGCTTTTTTGCAATCACTGCATTTTTTTAAGTTTCCTGTTGTATGAGGGGTAGTTTTCACCCACTCATGGGGGTGATTTTCAATGGAAAGTAGTGTTAACTCTGTATTTATGCGTTATATACTTGAATGTTTATATTTACTTCGATTTATTGAGATTTAAGACTATTCGTGGAGCGTTAAGTCATTTTTACCCTGCTGAGGTAGTTTTTAGCGCTAGGGGTTGATTTTGGGGTTGTACGATTTTTTTTGACCTCGGATTCGGACTCTGCGTCAAAAATTACATAGGGATATAGTTGTCTCGATAGGAGTACCAATTTTTTTTTGTGGGGCTGTGTAATCTAAGGTGAATACTTAAAAACAAAATTAATTGTTATCAGAATCGTGAAAATTCAAAAAGTATACAGGGGAGAAACAAAAATTTGCAAAATAAGATCATTTTTTTCAAAATATGACAAAATGTTATTGGGAAAATTAAAAGTTACGAGTATGCCACAATACGAATATTATATGGCCTACTATCTAAAAAATTTAACTTGTTTTTGTCTAAGACATCTCACGTAGACTTCAACAAGCCTAAGTACTAACGTACCGTGGGCGTCTGAAGAGAAGGGAAAACTGGACAGTAAAGGGATGCATAGGTAACGCGCCTCTTGTTGTTCTGTTTGGAACAGTCAATGGGGAAGACTAATCAGAATCCAAAATTATGAGAGAAAATTTAAACTTTGTGAATTATAAACTAAAGATTTTTGTCAATTTGTTTTTCTAAGCATTTCCATTCACAACTCACATAGTTTAAATTTTCTGCTACAAGGGAAGAAGGTGCGATAAAAAATTGAATATATTCTTTTTTGATTATCTTTTTCTAATGCACTTTCACCAATATGGATAGAAAGAAATCTGATTCTTTCGTGATTATCAGGAAAGAAAAGATGAAAATTGTCATGGATAAATTTTGTTTTGGTGTAGACTGTCCATGGAACTGACCAATAGGGTAAATTCTTGTTCAAGTGTTTTTCTGTCATCATTCTCAATTCAAGTTGGATAGAATATAGATATATATGCCAATTATATGCAGCCGGCAAAAGTAGTCAGTTAAAAATTCTTGCAACCGTTCAGAATTAAGTAATTATTTGAGTTGTTCTGAATGTTAACATTTAAAGAAAATTACTTTCTATGGCTCGGCTGTAGTTGCCGAGCTCCCTGCGCACGCTTATCAGTACAGCCTCTTCATAAAACTGTTTTTTCTAATAAAACATGATAGATACTATTTATTTCCAGCCACATTGCGTTAAAAAGTTTGCACCGTATCCATCGTATAGTGAAGCTTGTGCTGAGCATTTGCCGGATGACCCCTCCGAATGCCATCAGTGCCCGTGGCGTACCTGCGATGATGCAGACACTATTGAACCTGGAAAACCCGTCAGGAGCAAAAGAAATTACAGGTAGAGTGAACATAAATTAATGCAAAATTCTTTGGTACTACATCAATTTCCTTCTGAAATACTCTCTCTTCTCGATTATAAAGCACATATTAATAATTTTGTTGCGATTGTTTTTTGCCACATTCTTTTAGCTTTGGTGTCTAACCGGAATTTGTACTTAAATTAGATAGTTTTTTAGCTGAGATTGCCTACAGAGTGCAAAACGTTTATTGTTTGAAATAAAAAGATTGTGTTTAACGGCTGGAACGAAATTGGGTATGTGGTTGGGTTTTGCAGAAAGACTTCTTTGACATAACTGCTTTGCTCTGAGGTTTTAAGTAAATAATCAAATATTGATCATCCACGCCCAAACAAGCCCATATCTTTCTAACGGTTTGGCCAATAGTTTTAGGACTTCCTGTTAAATAACTTTACTTTTTACTACTTTTTGCTTCCTGTACATTTTCGCTATCTACAAGAGTTTAGACAGAAAGACTTTTTTTTTGATTTTTGCACGGTAAGAACTGCAATCAGATTGTAGCAAATAAATGCAAAGTGGCGTTACCCTTTAAGATAGTTCTTGATTTAATGACTTTCTTGGACACCAGCTTTACATTTGTTACCTACATTCTGACTGCAGTTCTTACCGTGCACCAAGTTAAAAATAATTTCTTTCTGTCTAGTAGATAGCGATATTGAACCAGAGAAATTGACCAAACCAGTTGAAATATATGAGCTTTTTTGAAGGTGGATGATCAATGTTTGATCACTTATGTAACACTTAGAAGCCAACCAATTACGTCACAAAATACTTTTTGTAGTACTTATTCACCTACCAAACTTCGTCTCAATCACTAAAAACAATATTTTATTATATTTGAAATAATAGAAATTTTTAACAAATTTCTGACGAGCGATAGCGCCCTAAGGAAGCACTTTTGGACTTCCATATCGAAATCAATTTTGAAACAAAACTTTTAAGCTTTTTCTAGAATATTCAGCCATCTCGCGTATACCACATTTGTCCGAAACGTACTCACACTCACAAGGTATTTCGGTATACAATCGGACCAAGAAACAAATATCTGCTAAGAAAAGTTTACTTTTTACAGCTACTGAAACGCTTCCCCAATGGCTTCTTGTAGACAGTACGTTATTTTTCAGAAAGTGATTGATGTGATTTTTTTTTGGTAAAACATTTAGTAATAAGTTTTGAATAATAACACAGAAAGGAAACGATACTAGAGTGTTGTAAATATCCGTATTCTTTAGATATCCGGATAATACGGAATCGGAATCAGCCAATATCCGTATCCATTATCCGAATACGAATCCATTTCTTGACCCGCGCGACAGATCATGTATACGTATGCATGCAATACTAAAACAGTTTCTATCCGGATACACGGCTAGGTAGGTCGATGCGGTATCGGTATCATTCGAAATCGAAGGTTAGGGATAGGAAGGCACCGAAATCGAATTCGGTTCGGGTGAGGCGGGCCTAGTTTAACCAATGGGTCTCATCCCATATGATACCCGTTACCCCGATAACTATGCTATCTTTTTTTAGGAAAGGTCATTAGAAAGAGAAAGCATAAGATCAAATATGCCACATCGCAGACCGTGTTGTTCGCTTACACTCGATTCCGATTGCGTTTTCTCTTTGCACTTTGCATTAGTATACAGCCGATGCGAATTTATTTTGATTCCGAATCCGTATTCAAGTTCTCGGCCGGTTCCGGATAATCCGGATTCTTTTAATATCCGTATCCAACGGATTTTTGGATACGTATCCTTACATCACTACTAGGGGTGCTCTTTTATATGCCTTAATATCAGTTTTAAATTTGTGCAAAATTTAGTAAAAAAGCATCAAGCAATAACTTTTATATCCGTTACTACTTTACAAGATGTTCTTAAAATTACTGTGAAATAAAAGCTATTGGGGCTGTAGCTATATGATCAATATATGTATAAAATGGTAATATAACTGTAAGAAGATCAAAGCAATACTTATTAGTGCTTTCGCGCAACTAATACATGAAATTTTATTTATAGTAATCCACTAAATGGATGGCGGCCACGTGGCCTCGTTTCGTTACCAATAGGTAAAAGATATAGCGTGCCAATGACTGTTGGGTTATCAGTGGACGTTCTAAAATGGATTTGGGGATATTTAACAATAAGGAATATGCACATACTTTTTTATTGCATAAATCGTTTAAGGAAGTCATTACAAACCCAAAAAAATATTTTAAAGAAAATTACTAGGATAATTTAGCTACAAAAAATGTTCTTTTCGGTATAATTTATTACAATTTAAAAAGCAGCCATTTGTCCTTAATGAATAATGACGTCAGGAGATCAGCAAAAATTGGTGTCAATCTACATGTTAAAGTAAAGCTTAACCTAAAGCCGAACAGGTTTGTTTTTCTCGGAAACAGTCAGAGGGAGAGAAATCGAATTTTTTGGGTCAATAGAAGAATAGTTCAACTAGCTTCGGTAAAAAATTTACATACATATACACTAATATACAGGATGCTTCGTTTCGGAACGATTAAACGTTAAAGTCGAAATTTCCGCGATTTCTGCTGAAATCGGGTACAGGTCGCAAAAGTGAATTAAATCGATGTAAATTTACGGAGGTTGTAGGGGAGCCAGAGCTTCAGAATTCTACTGAAACTGTTGAGGATCAGAAAATGGCAAGTAATTCTTTTAAATTTTTTTAGGTCGAAAAATGCCATTTGCAGATCCCTCTTTCGTACCAAATAACTCGAAAACAAAACGTCAGATCGAAAAACTGATTCATAAGTGAAACTTTAAAATCTCAAATACTTTTTTTTGCAATACATTTACCTAAACCTAAAATCACTGGAAAATGGAAATATTTGGAGAAAAACTGGAAATTTAGATTTTTGACCAAAATATTTCACGGTTTTTAATTTTTTGTGGGGTCAAAATGGTTCAAATTAAAATCCCATATACGTCACCGGAAAGAGTTCGTCGAGGTATATAATATCCATATTTTTTAGTTTCTTCATTCTCTATAGGAAGGGAGCAATCGCCGATTAAGTTTCGATTTTTTTACTTTTTTACCCTCGACATCGGTACATTTGAATCATATTCTTTCCTATTTAATTTTTCCCAATTTTTCAACCCTGTCTTATAAAGGGATAATCACACTTTAAAATGAATATCGAATGGGTCATCCAGGACAAATCCGATTTTTAACCGACATTATTCCACACTATTTACCCTATTTAGTGATTCTTTTTGGGTTTATTTTATCCGTTAATTATCTAAGAGTAACTCCCACTAATTTAAATCGCTTATTTTTTCGTTAAAGTTATAAATAAATAGGTTTATTTGCATCGGGGACATGTAAAATTTGAAAATTCTTGAATTTTCGAAGATTGCCATGAAAACAAAGAATTGCAGTTCATTTACTCGAAATTATTGATGATATGTCAAAATTTCGCACAAATGCCAATTTTTGTTGCAAAATTGAAAGATTCCTGGACCAATTTCGGCTTGAAGTATACATGAATGAGATTTTAGGAACATTCTACTTTAAGTGCAGGGATATTTTATTGGATGAGTTACGCATTAAATGCCATTTGTATTGAGTTTTCGATGACTCTACAACACTGGAATTCGCCAGGTACTCTTGATGAGTTATAAGTTCACTTTTAACGACAGCCAATGGGATCACGTTTTACAAGTTTCGAAATTCGAGCGAAAATTTGCAGTATAAAATCCTTTTTTTTTTGTTAATACTCGTAAAGACCAAAATAAATGGATAACAACAACCGCCATAAACATTTAATTTATGTAGAGAATATAAAAAAATATATTTCAGATTTATTTGGGTTACATGCATATTCCCTATTCCAAATTTGAATTTTGTCAAGCTTAATAAGCAGTTTTTCCGTGTGTGCGACGGGGTAAATTACGCTACTTTTAAAATCCTTAAGGAAATAACCGTAAAAATTGGGAATTATAATGCATTACGCCAGATGTAATTACAAACAAAAAAGGCAATGCTATTTTTGTCACAAAAATAAATAAAATATGTGTTAAAAGAGGACAGCTGCAATTTGAGTGACAAACGTCAATCAACTAATGCGAATAGCAAAATTGTTAAGTTCATTTCTAATACAAAATTTATTTTTTAGTACTTACTGCAATCGCCACCTAGATGCCATGGGTGGAGTAATGGTAGGTTCTCACCTACCACCACCGAGCACAGTTCAAGAGTATCTATGTAAAAAAAAATGTGGGGTTACAAAAACGCCATGCAAAGAACCCCCTGGCCCGTGTGAAGTACGCAAGCAGCACGAGGAGCGTAAACATCACGATAAAAAACCCCACCATGGCGGATCGAAAAAAAAGAAAGCTTCCGATATGGACCATAGAATGGTTTTAAGTAGTTTGGAGGGGGCTAATCAAGATATGATAATAAATCCCTTTACTTTAGAATCAATGAGGTAAGAATATGTAAAAGAAGAAGGCACGTTTAATATACATAATGTACATGCCTTCATAAGACTTAATATTGTTATTCGTGAAAAGTAGTTCTTGATAAAATAAAATGTGAAACAAATTTTTCTGTATGTAAGATTGTGAAAACTAATAACAGGACTAAATAAGATTTTGATTTCAAAATTTCTTCTTACCCGCTGAGGTATCGAATTTTTGTGGGACATGTTTTTGTTTCTTTTACAGAAATTAACTAAGAAGCAACAATGGTAATCAGATCAAAATGGTAAAGATCATGCTTGATTACTACTCCTTCTCCCTTTAAAAAACTAAAAACTCGTTTCCTGGTGGTCAAAATTTAATAACTATCATAGCATTGGGCTTATTCAGGAATTTTTTTATTCACAATACAAAAGCACTGCATTCGAAAAGCCTATCCCCAAAAAATTATAATACTTTCTGAACATCCACTTATATTTCTGTTATAATTCATCGGTATATTTAAACACACTTAAGCACTCCGAAAAAAGTTTCAAAATAAAGTTAAATTATGTTACAAAAAATGCTACAAAAGTTACGCAAGGTATACACATTCCCTGTCCGACTTAATTTTTTATATGCGTGTTTTAATCGACTGATTGTACAATAATATTAATATATATATTAAAAATGCGGTATGGCTGAACAAGCCCATTCCTTAACTAATCCATTTACAGGATCTTAGGTAATTACTGTCTTTATTAACGTATACAAAATCTTTTTATCTCTTGACAAATAAGGTGAGTTTATTTAAAATACTTTTAGAATTACCCTGGACTGTCCAAGTTTGCAAAACCATCAACAATCTTGGATTGATATAATTAATAGACCGGACGCTTTGATGGAGAAAAAGCAAAAACCTCCTTTTTGTAAAAAACATAAAAAGCCAAAAAGACCAAAAGAGAATCTGATTGATGTAAGTTTTAACCAATTTTGTCTATAATGCATCTAGCTTTTTTGTTTAGTTTGCGAATTTCCCTCAAGGTTGTGCATGAACACTTAAAATATCGGCGCCGAAAAAAAATTAGCGATAAGTGTTCTTTCGTAAACATAAAACAATTATGAATAGGGGTACTCCTATTACATATTTCAAAAGATAATCGATACGCCACACAAAATTGCATACAACTCAAAAAGTTTTGAAAACATAACGCGTAAATATGTATGCATATTCAAGATATACAATAAATAAATATACCCTCAGCAACGGTGTAAAAGTTAACTGTTATTGTCAACAAATTTTAACTTTTGGAACAACATGATATAAATACGACGACGAAATTCTATGACATACTTCTTGCATTTAACGTAAGTTGTAGAAAGTCACAATTTGACAGAAGTAGTTATACAGGGACATGATTTTAGGTATCTTACTGGATTTGTGACATGCCTAGCGGCTATATTGAAAAATCAGATAACTATAGTATTATCTGTGCGAAAATTCTCATGCCAAATGAAAAACATTTAACTGTTCGGTTTTCCATAAAAAGTTGCTCGTTCAAAAAAATATATTTGCTTTACTTGAATCCCCCAAAGCTGCCATTAAAACCAACTTATCTTATGCAGGGTAAAAAATAATGTCTTATTTAACGTTTTCAGTTTGGTTTTAATTTTGCTTTTTTTGATATCCTGATACTGTGTTCTCATATTAAATAAAGATAACTTAGTTTTTTCAAACGCGAAAACCTAGCATTAAAAAGAAGATACAAAATAGCTACTTTTACGTATTTTTTGGCCGGTTGCAGAGTCTATAAGTTAATATGATTAGTTCAGAAAAATAGTATGAATGATTTTACCATGGTTTCATTCAGAGCAGCTTTGTAATAAACAACCTCTAACGGTCTGAATTCAATTTAATAGTGTATTTTTCAATTAATTTTTTCGCATTATGCATTGATGGATTTCAAATGAGCAAGATTTTAAGAACGGACTGATGGACATTGTAATGTCGGATAAAATATTATTGTCCAAAACTAGATATTTTTTAAATCGGACAAGGATGCAATAATAATCTTTTCAGTTATAAATTATATTTTAAACCAAATAATCAAAAAGTTTGTTTATTTTAATAAACTCCCACTCTGACAGCTGACTTTTCTCACCACGGAAACATCGGTCTTCCAGTGTGATGAATCCGATAAACAGCAATTATTTTTGTAACTTAATGATGGGAATTATCACTATTTAATGATTTTTCATCCTGTATATGGTAGTCTATTAATGACGGCATTTAATGCTTTAGGTAAAACAAATCTTTCTTGAAAGCGCAATTTTTGTCAAAAAATCAATAAAGTTTTTCATTTGTCAAGAGAATGTATGCACCCGCTGTATACAGTGTAGGTCTGTAACATTGAATAAATTCAGTAAATCAAATAATAATAATAATAAATGCCAATTATTAAAATAAATAAATCATTTTACAAAAAAAAAACAAGTCAATATGAAGCAGCTGCGAGGCGCAATCTAGCAAGAATATAGGCTACTCTACTGAACCCCGTTCCACTCATGTCTTAAAAAAAATAAAAAGAGAAAGGAATGGCCCAAAAAAATCAATTATAAATTAATAATATATGAAACATAATGTTAATACACCTAAATAACCCCATAATTATGTCAAAGAAATTGCTACACTTAAAAAAATGAAATTAGATTCTAAGATAGATATATTCAAAATGATCCAAGAGAAAGACTAAAGAGGACAGAGTAAGAAATTAAGTATTTTGGAGATTAGGTAAGTATTTCTTTTAATGCTTTTTAAATTTTTTATTATTAAGTAAAGGCAGTTCGTTAGATAAGTTGTTGTATAATTTCCCTAGCGTTATAAGTAAATGTTCTTTGAAACATGGCGTTCTGGTGATGAGGCCTAATAATTTTATTTAAAAATCTTATATTACGAGAATGCATATTTTCTCGAAAAACAAGTTTATTTTTTAAGGACACAGGTAAAGCAGGATTGATCGAAACTTTACGAAGAAAATTTCCCGTGTGCAGAGATCGGCGATTATTTATTTTAAGAATGATTGAACTTCAACGAGTTACAGCATTTTGTAAACGCTTTATATAAAGCTCGCGTGTATCAACGGAACAACGACAGTTTGCTTGTTTAACCAAGGAAGAGCTACAGAACGCTCTTCATTCTTTATTACAATTATCCCAAATCCAGTCTTTCCCGTTAGAGTATAGTAATTTAATGCAAGCTAAACCTCTAAAAAAGACGAGCCGTTTACGCAATTTAAATTCGTTCCTGAACGATGACATTATACGGGTGGGTGGTGGGCTGGCTAACTCTGACTGTGATTTTGACAGAAGACACCCAATGGTTTTGTATTCATCTCATAGATTAACGCATTTAATTTTTGTTCACGAACACGAGAAATTACTTCATTGTGGACCACAACACTTACTAGCTAGTGTAAGAGAAGAATTTTGGCCTCTTTCAGGCATATCATTGGCTAGAAAGGTAACCAGAACCTGTGTTACGTGTTTTAAAGTTAAATCAGCGTCGGAAACGTATAAAATGGGCGATCTGCCTCAGGTGAGAGTGACTAACTTTAATGTTTTTTTGAATGTAGGAATTGATTTTGCCGGTCCCTTACTGATAAAGGACAGAAAGCTACGCAATGTTAGGTTAATTAAAGCATACATTGCTGTGTTTGTATGTATGTTAACAAAGGCAATCCATTTGGATTTAGTAACAGATCTAACAACTGAAGCATTTTTAGCTGTCTTGAAACGGTTTGCAGCTAGGCATGGTAAACTTTCTAATATTTACACAGATAACGGTTATGGGAAGCTGGGGTGAGAAGAGTACAAAATATCATCTGAAACGAGTTGTCGGTAACATCCACTTAACTTATGAAAATATGACAGTGTTGATTCAAATTGATGGTATACTCAACTCCCGTCCTTTGACTCCATTCTCCTCAGATCTTTCCGATTTCACCCTCCGCACCCCTGCTCATTTTCTCATCGGCAAGCCTGTAACTTCAACACCAGAGCTGAAGTTGACAAATGTCAAATGCAACTGCCTCAACAGGTTTCAGCAACAACAACGAGCTACTCAGATGTTTTGGGACAGATGGTACCGAGAGTACATTTCTGAACTCCAATCTAGATTGAAATGGAAGCAAACCGCAGCCAGTATGCTTAAAACTGGAAGTTTGGTTTTAATAGAGGAATATATGTTTAACATTTAGTGCTGGATTAAATTAAGGTCTGTCCCCCGTAAGGTGGCAGTTGGGTCGAGTAACAGGCAAAGACAATGTGGTTCGAGTGGCGTCAGTTCGACTACCCAATGGTGGTCAAGTGAAGAGAGCCCTATCTAAGCTGTGTATTCTGCCAATTGAACAAGACCAAATAGGACAGTAATCTGTGTTTTTATATTGATGTATTGTTTCATTACTTATTATTATTGATTCAAATGTTTCTTGTTGTGATTCATTCAAGGCGGTCGGCATGTTAAGGCCAATTATAATATTTTTATAATCTAGACTGAAATGGTTAGGCAACCCAAAATATATGTCAATCTACCTAGATAGAACATTTTGACAACCTCGTTCTATTTTCGCAACAATGGCCGCCTGATACTGTTTATTGTAAAGCAAGTCCGCAATAAACAGACAATGTAAGTAGTAAAATTTGTCTTTAACTCAAACTGATGTGTACAATAAAGTCCACAAAATCTAGGCGTAATCAACGTGTCCGAGCACTTTTCCAAAACGAAACTGTATTTGATTTACCGAATTTATTCCAAGTTATAAACTCATACTGTATAAATTCTATTGCATACAATTTTTGCAAGTAAGCCAAATGTTCTGTTAAAAATGATATTGGCTGTCAAATTTAACCAATACTCTGCAATCTCATATTTTTCGAACAACATCCTGATATCTCTGATTTGCATTTTCCACTCCGATTTCAGCGGTCCATTTACTGGGACTGTGTAACTCTGCAAAATAGTTTTAACAGACTATATGTTTTTAGAAATCCTAGAACTTTTATCTGATAAATTTCTCGCTAATTTGTCTAGCTATACAGGGGATTAATATGTTGCATGAAATTTTGTGTTATATTCTTAATTTTTTATTTATATTTAATTTATTAATAATTAATAATAATTTATGGTGGATCCAACTGGGTCGTTCTGAAAGATCCAGCTGTCAAAATATGTCGCAAACTACGTGATTGTAAACTTTCTTACATGCCAATTCTTGTATTTAACCACACTGGCTTATACTTTTCCTTCCGGTTTAAAAAACTACTTAATGCGAAGGGTTCAGGGTTATATATTTTCTTATGATTATTCGAATTGTCCTGTTACTAACATAGGTACTAAAATATAAAAACTTCACAGGCCGTTGTGTCCTTGTATTTCATTATGCAAAATATTTGAAACCATTTTCCATGAAATTTTAATAGGTAGTAGGAAGAAATTTTAGTAAATATATTATTATGATAATGTGACTTATGCGATTTTAAAACAAAGCTGCTGTCGCCAGGCTTTCATCAGAAGCATATAATTTTTTAAAGGTGAAACGCGTTTCCTTTTGAGGTCTTACCTATTATTTTACCTTTGTTATTTATTTCATGTGACTTAATATTATATAAAAGGATCGATGATACGGTCTACGGAACACAATTTTCTGAAATGATATTTTTTTGTAACCACGTCGTCTTGGAACCCAAGGGTTGTTATTCATTTATCCACTCCATATCGCCCCGCACGTGCGGTTTCGATTACTTTTATCGAATTTCTAACAAGTGCGCTCAGCTATAAACAAGGGGCATTTTTTCATGTAATACAATAAGACAAACTTTCCTTATTGCAAATAAATTAGTTTGTGCTTTGAGCATTACGACCTTGTATTCCGAAACCGAAGCGAACTTGAACATAATATATAAAATTATGATTGACATGACTTTGTATTTTACAAGATTTTCTGAATTATGATGGACGTTACTTTTTTACTTTACACAATTTTCTAAAATATGATATACTTTTTGCAACCATAAACCGCAACCACGCCGAACGCTGCTGATTGCAAATACGTTATTTTGTACTTAGATTTGATAGAGTTGCAGTCCTATTTTCGAAAACCTCAACCCAAATAGTGTCTATTTGATTGTGGCGGATTCGTATTGAAAAGATCTATTAGTTGATTCCACTCATTAAGGAAAAAATAATATTTTACAGTTAGATTCTCCAACGCTAGTCTGGTCTAATTTGAGAACCAAAAGTTTTAACCTGACAGGTGTGAGAATAAGACAACTAAACTTTATGCTATGAATTTATTTCTGAGATTTCTCGCAAATTTATAAAAAAAGGGCAATTTTAGTAAGTACTTCCGACACTAATAGAACTACATTAATTACAGCAACTCGTTCCAAGATCATCTTTTGGAAACCAAGCAATTCTCTAAAATATCAGAATAATTCACAAGATTTTAATGACGACCTATTAACAATTACAAGACAAAAACCTGTCAAAACATAACTGATCAACTATAAGATCTTAATTTAAACCAGTACTAAATCCTAAACCTTCTTAGTAAATCTGAATGTAAATGTTTTAAACATTGACTTTCAGATTCACTAAAAATGTTTAACATTTAGTGCTGGATTAAATTAAGATCTTCTAGTTGATCTGTTAGGTTTTAACAGATTCTTGTCCTGTCAGCGTTAATAAGTAGTCATTAAAACCTTATGAATTGTTTTAATATTTCAGCGATTTTTGATTGCCAAATGATTTTTAATCTTGGAATGTGCTGCCAGAATGAATATAGGTATATTTTCCCGGATGAATATAGGTCCCATTTCTCGTCCCCTATGCGAGTGACGTCACGCGACATGAACTCAAAGCAATAATAGGGTATACTGCTCGTCATAACTATATCAGAGAATTGAGAAATCAAAGAAACGTAAAAAAGCACCTAATTAATCTCCGTTGACATGTAAAACCGGACGCAATAATATTTATATTATACCGGATGCTTAACTTAAACTGAACTAGTTTGAAAATGTTTTCTTGGTTTATGTATTAAAAAGTCCAAAAACAAATTAGTGTTTTTTTAAATCGTAAAATTCAAAAATATCAAATTTTCAAATTGGACAAAATAATACATAAGAGTGTTTCCTCGTTGGACGACAGGGTAGACATCTAAAAATTGCAAATTTTGTATATTTTTAAACATAGAACAAAGATGTTTGAATGGTATTTGAGAATACATACCGTTATCTGTGTTTAGGTTTGTTAATTCTATTAAAAGAGTTATCACAAATATAAAATATTGATTCGTTTTTCTTCGACTATTTCTTTCGTTTAAATTCCGACCAATTAAAAGCGAGAATATTTGTCCCGAAAATAATTTTTAGTAAAAGAAATTTTTGACAGCTTCCGTCAGCATCTAATTTATTTTTTCCCGCGGCATGATTTGACAGGCAGATGCCAATAAAAATAATATTAGCTGAGACAAGAAAAACTGTGTGGTGCTACTATCCAGGAAATATTTTTATTAAATACCATTCGGGCATTAATTTTTTCTTGTGAGAAAATTCCAAAAAGTACGCTGCAGAGCAATCATTTTTTAACAAGTGGCATTCGTACAGGTGGTGATAAAAGTAACTTAGTCACTCACAATTTTTGTATTAAAAATCATTTTTAAGTGGAAAAATTATTTGAAAGCCTCTGTCAGCAATTTATTTGATTTATTACTTGCGCGAAAATTTGACAAACAGAAGTCAATAAAAATTACAGGAAAGTAATAGTATGTAAGTTAGGTATGTTTTACAAAGGAAATAGTCAACATACTTACTCGTTTTAAATCTACTAGACGTCTCTAAGGCGTAATTTTGGAACTAAGTATTAGGGTCAAAAAGACCTTTATTTTTAAATGGGACACCTTGTATGTTTTGTTTTCATTTGATTGCTTTTTCGTAAGCTTTTCAAAACTATGTAATTGTTGGAATTGGAAACTAATAATTATTGTTTGGAATAACTTTCATAACATAGAATTAGAAAAAAAAATAGTTAACTATGGTGCGTTTATGCAGCCAAGACCAAAATTCTATAAGAAAAATCGAGAACTCGACGAAGTTGAAGTTTTAGGCCGTGTAGCAGCAACTCCTACTTCCTGTAGGGCTATTGAGAAAGAAGTTGGAGTAAACAAGGCTCGAGCACAAACTATACTACACGAATATAAATTTAGATCATGTAACGCTAAAATCGTTCAGCATTTGCATCCTGGGGATGCCGAACGTCGTCTCATTTTTTGCAATTGGTTTTTGCAGCAAACTCAAGCCAATGTGAATTTTGGAAGATTTGTGACATGGTCTGATGAAGCGTATTTCATAAGCTCTTTTCAATAGACACAGTACCAGATATTGGTATCAAGAAAACCATCATCTTTACTTTGAATGGGAGCAGCAGGGAAGATTCGGTTTCAGCGTTGCTTGTTTTATTTTGGGAAGGCAACTAACTTATAGAATTTATGAGGAAAGACTTTCAGCAAACCGTCACCTGGGTTTATTGCAAGATGTTGTACCTGAATTGTTAGATTGAGAGAGAACAGGACGGGCACCTGCCCATAATGCCGGAATAATACACCCTTTTTAGAAAATAATCTATTTTCCTAAAAATGAATAGGAACCAACGGACCTGTAAGATGGCCATCACAATCACCCGATCCTTCCGTTCTCGACTTTTTTTTGTGGCATTACTAACAAAATGAAGTTTACACTTCTCGACATCGCACTATAGAAGAACTGTGTGAAACCACTACACTTGACTAATAAGTAAAATGTGCGAGTTTTGTATTAGAGGAAACGGTAACAATTTTGAGCAACTTTGTGATTTTATAGAATATAAACAAAAATTTTTACATTTACATTTTAAATTTACTAAAAAACGTCTGGTTACTGTTTTATCTAAATTTGTTTGCAACAGTAAATTTTTTTATTCAAAGTTTGATTCAGTTATGTTATTGGGATTTCAAATTTTAAAAATAAACCTCTATGTTAGTTAAGTGTCAATTCATTTGTTTCAAATCATTATATCACGGCCTGCTATGAAGTATTACACCCTTTTTTCAATTGTATAATTCGGAAGTTATTCCAAAAGATATGTACCAACAATTATATATTTTTGAAATGCTTATGAAAAACGCAATCGAATGAAAACAAAATATACAGGGCGTCCCATTTAAAAGCAATTCATCTTTGCTTTTTATCTTCAAATTCGTTCCTTCTAAAAAATTACTACGCCACTGGATTCTACACAAAGAATTATGTAATAGTCAGTTTTTTACTTTACCGAGAAGTTAAAAGGCAACTGAGATACAAGGGGTGCTTGAAAATGACACACTTTCAGAATCGTCCTGTATCTCCGAAACAGAGGGGGTTATGAAAATTCTGTTTGTAGCATCATACGTTTCACGAAAAAGTAGTACTTTGCGAAAACCGCAGCTCTCTATCTTTAAAAATAACCGAGATACCCTGCAAAAGTGTCGAAAACTGAAACCCTGTACAGTACTACAATTTTACGTATCGCTTTTACGTAAGAAAGTTCAAAAAAGAGATGCTTGGTATGAGAAAGTCGTTTTTCTGCGTGTAAGAATTTTGTTTCAGTACATTAAACAAATACAATTTTTTTTATGTCCCATTGGTGACGTTCTAGGGATATCAGAAAGTACGTCACATTTTGGGACACATTGTCGACATTTGTAATGACCGAGGTATGTTGCAGGGATAGTTTAGGTGGGATCATCCTAGTTTAAGATGTTTGGGATCTAAATGGAACGTCCTGGCGATCACATGTGCTGTATGGGAACGTAACCCCTAATACAGCACTTTAAAACAATTTATTTGCAAAAGTCATTGACAAGCACATCCAAGTCCTCACAAAAAAGGAAAAATAATAAAGTCAAGTTTCTTATCTTATATGGGTTTACTATATACCATAATTTACTATATACCATAATATTAATTATCATCCCCTCTCTCCCAAGAAAAAGACATTTCACAATAATAAGAATGCCTTTTATGATTTTACATCTCCATGGGTGTAAATTAAATAATATACAACCAATATAGAGCGCCTAAATATGTAATGTTTTTTTTTTAGTTCTGCGACCCAGAATGGCCGCTTTAAAAAATTACAGTTTCTATACGACCTACATGCTTTTTGGGTTCGTGTCGAGTGACGTCATTAAAGCCGATTCAGCGTCGCAAGGAATTGAATTTTAAAACAAATACAGCCATTTTGTAAGCTTAACCTTAACAAAGTGCTCTAAGAAAAAGCGTTCTATTTTGTGAATTCAAAAATAAAGGCATAATGAAATAGAGACGAAAATATGAAATTTCGCTTTTTCTCGGATATCTCTTAGTTATCGAAATAGTTTTTAATTTTTTAAACAATTTAGCATTAAATTATGCAACTTCATCCCACCCTATTCTATCTCTCATAGTTACCGAGGTGTTAATTCTAACGCATCGAATTTGAATCGAACACTCTGTAAGTTGAAATTGTTACCTGTGTAAAACATTTACGTTTAGATTCACTAAGAAGGTTTAAGATTTAGTACTGGTTTAAATTAAGATCTTATAGTCGATCAGTTATGTTTTGATAGGTCTTGGTCCTGTCATTGTTAATAGATCGTCATTAAAAACTTATGAATGATTCTGATATTTCAGCGATTTGCTTGGTTTCCAAATGATTTTCATCTTGGAACGAGTTGCTGTAATGAATTAAGTTCTATTATTGTCGAAATTACATTCTAAAATTGCCTTTTTTACAAATTTGCGAAAAAGCTCAGAAATAAATTCATATTATAAAACTTAGTTGGCTTATTCTTACACTTGTCAGTTTAAAACTTTTTGTTGTCAAATTAGACCGGACTAGCTTTGGAGAATCTGGGTGTAACTTTTTAATTTAAAGAAAAACTAAATATATATTAATTCTATTAATGTGCTAATTCTGTATGTATTTTACCTCAGATATTTGGGAGATCAAAGTTCGTCAAATTTAAAGATATCAAAATAATTCTTTCAGCATTTTCTAAATTATCATTTTTAGCACAGTGTGATGCTAACAATACTAGTATTTTAGTCAAACGGAAACTTCCTAATTATATAAACAGTTAAATGCCTAATAACAGTTATCTCCAAATACTTTTTCCATATCTGCTTTGTTTGGAAGATAAATGTAGTTTTATTACGTGACGCACTTAATATCATAGTTTACCTCCTTCGCTTTTTGTAATAATTTGTTCAATTAAAAATGTAATTTTGTTAATAAGAAACAAAGGATGACGTGAATAAGTTACTCTAAAATACCTCGATTTTTGTACCATTTCCGTTTTTTAAGTTTTATTCTTGTTAACTAGAACTTGTTATTAAATTAATGTGTTTTCTATAATGTGTTATTTGTCAATAATGCAATTGGGGAATTTGCATTATTGTGATCACCCCTCTTCTTAAAACGGTTTAATATACATATGTTAAAAACTTTTATAAATATACATTTCCAAGCAATAGCTATAGAATTTTACATAACCATGCAATTATTAAGTATTTGCTTTAACACTATTGCTTAAAGTATTTTAATAGAAACAATATAACGACGAAAATGTGACTAATGGTTATTGTTTATGTTAAAATACATATTAGAGTTGGTTGTTCATATTAAGGCAAGTTCCCTATATTGCATTTTTTTAAGTGTTGTGGTAAAATGTAGTTTTGAAAATGTCTTGGTAGGTAAGTTAATATTTGTTGTCTATTGGCACAAACAACAACAATTATTATTAAATGAAATAGATTCATATTATGGGTAGCTTGCCTAAATATGAAATACCTACACTCAGAAATAAAGTATGTAGTATTTTTGATTTCTTTGTTTTTCAGGAAGGGTTAAAAGGCAAATGCAACAAAAGCACGAATAGGAAGAAAAGAGACGATCCCAATTTTTACTAGCAACTTTCTGAAAAACAGTAACAATAATGTGAAAGTGTATAACGTAACAACATTTTTGTTTTAAGAATAACAATGCAACAACAAAATTTGTAACTAAGATAAATAAAGCAGCAACTCACCTAAAATTAAATCTTAAAAGACTTTGGACTGTTCTGGCCGATTTTTTTTTTTTGTATGGTTGAGTCTAAGTAATATTTCTATAAGGGAAAGAAAGAAAGAGAGAGAGAGAGAGAGAGAGAGAGAAAGAGAGAGAGAGAGAGAGAGAGGGAAAGAACTTAAAAAAGTATTTCTTTAGCCATCATTATTTTAAGTGTCTCACTCGATTTTCGCTTTTCCTAAGGGCTATGATAAATCGTCATTTATATTCTACATTGTTATGCAAAGAAATAAAATTTGTTGTCCTAAATAACGTTTGCTGTCAAATTTCATATGTACACCGCTATCTTAATTTTTTATGTGACACCTTTATTTTATTACATCAATGAATTGCATTTCTTGATCTGATTTCAAAATGTCTAACGCGAAGTACCTATTTTTCAGTATCTCATTGACCTAAAAAAGTGGTTTGAGTCACTTACTATTCTTCGAGTTCGTGAGACACATAGAACATAAAGGCGTATTCAGTAGTTTCTTCACGGAAACAGATGAAAATGTATTATACATTTTTAATATCATACCGAAACATGCCATTTATGTTGACATATAATAAAGAAATCTCGTAAAAATTCGAAATGGCATGTATCTGCCAAATTTGTAGTCGATGCAATTTTGCACGGAAAATATGCATTTTTTGTAAAAATGTATAGAAGTACATAGTTAATTTTTTCTATAAAAAAATGTCAAAGTTAAAATATGGCAAGGTTTTTATGACAACTATTTAACAGTATTGTTACTTTTTGTCACATCTGAAAGTGTCTCCGTCCCTATCTGTAATATACTGAAAATGTAAGATAGCTAATAATATAGAAGTTGTTTTAGACCAGGTTATAAAACGAATTCAACGGACAACAATCAAGCATTGTAAAGGTTGGAATAAATTCGTTTAAAATTCAGCCATTTTCGTTTACTTAGAAAGACGCTTGGATACGTCAAGTTTTGATTTTAGGTGCTCATTGTTTAAACTAAATTTCATGTATACAGGGTGCCCCAAAAAGAAAATATCATGTTACACTTAATTATTTTAAATAGAAACCCATTTTTTATTTCATCTTTGAATTCTGCGTAAAATTTTAATCATATTTCATGTACCTATCATATCCTACACCTAAATTGAATCGTTTTAGAAAAAAGACAGTCCTTTAAAACTAATAAATGGCAAACTTGTGGAAAAATTATTTCAACAAATGATAGAATTGACCTCCACCAACCGGTAATACCCGAGACGATCTTCGAATTCTTGCAAAACATTTTGAACTACTTAACGTTCTATTTCTTGCCTTATTCGGTTTTTCAGGTCGTCAATATTATTTGGTCTATTGACGTACACTTTGGATTTGAAGCAGCCCCACAAAAAATAATCTAGTGGGTTTAAATCGGGCGATCTGGCCGGTCGTTGGATTGGACACCGTCGACAAATCCATCGCCCAGAAAAAACTGTATTTAGATATTCACGCACCGGGCGAGTATAAAAAAACTGTATATTGTTTTAAAAACGGTTCAATTTTTAAATTTTTCAATGACTAAAATTTTACGCAGAATTCAAAAATTAAATTAAAAAGAGGATCCTATTTAAAAAAATTAAGTGTGACATGATATATTCTTTTTGGATCACCCTGTATACATCAAATTCAGTTTAAACAATGCGCACCTAAAATCAAAACTAGACATCCTCGAGCGTTTTTCTAAGAAAAAAATGCCTGAATTTTAAACGAATTTATTCCAACTTTTACGGCAACGAATGTATTAACCCAGCCCCTAAAAAAGGCGCAAATTGAAGATACTTACAATAATGTCCGAGTACGTAAGAAACCTTGAATAGCTAAAAATACTGCTTGGTGTTATATCTCATAATATTCTTCAGATGAGTAATAGCAGCAACATTTAACAGCATAGGAAATCTGTGCTAAAGTTCTTAGATTACGGTTCGAAAAAATTACTTTTTAAAGTATTTGTCTGGTTTTGAAATCAACCCTTATATGAAAAAAAAAAAATTAAATAAAATCGGACAACTTTTATTGCAACGGAAGATATCAAATCACCAACTTTAATAAAAAGATCTATTTCTTGTTGGTGGTGCTAAGAAATCATATTATTGGCAGCTGTCAAATGTTCAACGACTCGACTGCTTAAAAAGGTTACAAATTGCGCACATCGTTTACTAGATTAGTTGATGTTTTATAAAGAATCTAGAAAAAGAAAAAGACACAAATTGTTATTGTTTGTAGAAAGAAGACGAAGTTGAAATAATAGAATATGGTGATATTGACTGGTGGTCCGGCAGAGGAAAGAAAACTATCGTGACTGAACCCGTAAGTACATTTCTCTTGGAAAATTATATCCAGTGAGAACGTAAACGTAGAATAAATTCGTTTAAAATTCAGGCATTGTTTCTTGTCGTAGAAAAGCAGTCGCACAGGTCAAGTTTCGATTTTGGGTGCGCATTGTTTAAACCAAATTTAATGTATACGGGGTGACCTAAAAAGAAGATATCATTTTTGAAAATATAACCCTCTTCTTTTATTTCATTTTTGAATTATGCGTAAAGTTTCAATCATATTTCAAGTTCCATACCCTATCTGTGTACGTCAATAGACCAAATAATATTGACGACCTGAAAAACCGAATAAGGCAAGAAATTAGATTAATAGAACCTCAAGTAGTTTAAAATGTTCTGCAAGAATTCGAAGATCGTCCCGTTTATTATATTTAACCGTAAACTGTCTTTCTTTCAAAAAAGGTTCAATTTAGGTAAAAGGGTATGATACATGAAATATGATTGAAATTTTACGCAGAATTCAAAAATGAAATAAAAAAGAGAGATTTCTATTAAAAAAAGTGTGTCATGATATCTTCTCTTTGGGTCACCCTGTACACATCAAATTTAGTTTAAACAATGCGCAATTAACATCAAATCTTGACGTCTTCGAGCGTTTTTCTAGGAAAAAACTGCCTGAATTTTAAACGAATTTATTCCAACCTTTACGTCTAAAGCATAATTTCGAATCATTTTGTTTTCAAAAAAATATATTTTTAAAAAACTGTTCCTTCGCAAAAAATGTTTTAAAAAAGTATTTTAAAAATTGTTTGTGGAAAATTTTTCGTAGATGCGTTGATAACAATTTACAATATAGTAAATTTAATCAAAAATATACACGGTGTCCAAGATAAGAAGGGCCAGCATGGGGATCTCGTTTATAGCTAGAAATACCAAACTGGTTTAATGGGGTACAAAGTTGCGTAATTAAAGAACTAATAAAATGATGTTCCGAAATTTTTTAGATGATTTTTCATTTTCGAAAAATTTTGAAAAAACTGATTATTCGAATTTTTAATTTACTTTTTGCTGACGTTAATATGAAAGGTAGGGCAAAACTAATAAAACTTCTTTATAGCAACTTTTAATGTTAAAGATTAAGTTATCAATTTTTTTTTTCGACGTTTCGTCGTTGGACAGCGATCATCAACTTAAATTTTTTTAAATACGGTCCTGAAATTTTAGAAGCCCTTTTAATCCCGAATTCAACAGTGTACTACACATTATGGTTAAATTACGTTTTGAGTCTTTTTCGTCATTAAGACATTTCTATGATACGGACCTGTCTCCTAGAACATTTCATACATTGCTCCAGATTTTGTAATTTAATGAAGAAAATAATGAAGCATACTTAACCTTTTTAATTTCTTATTTTAACTACGGATCGTAAATTAGAAAACTAATCAATGAATTACTCTGAAAACCATTTGTTTTCCAAAAAAAGGATTAAAAACATTTAGATCGTCTGCAAAACTATGAATTTTCCCACCACAATTTATACCAAATAAATTATTAATGTAAATATTAAAAAATAAAGGTCCTAAAATTGTTGCTTGGGGAACACCGTATTTAAATACTTGTGAATAACTTTCTTCTTTATCTATCGTAACATGATTTGACCTATTTTTTAGATAGTTTTTTTTATCAATTCTAAAGGTATTCCTCTAAATCCATTATTTTCTAATTTTTTAATAAGTAAATTATGGCTAACAGTATCAAAAGCTTTTGCTAGATCCAGAAAAATACTAATAGTTTTTTATTATCTAATGTGTCATATATTTTTTCTGTTAAATAGCAAATAACATGTGTTGACTTATTGTTTTGAAAACCAAATTATTTTTCAGAAATAATTATTTTTTTTAAATAATTATCAATTCTTTTCTATAAAATTTTTTCAAAAACTTTAGCTGGTGAACATATTAATGTTATCGGTCTATAATTAGTAATTTTACATGAATCTCCACTTTTAAAGTTTTATTAAACCAATTTTGAAAGCCTCTGGATATATACTCGCTTTAAAAATATTATTTATAAGAAAAGTAAGTGGTCTAGAAATTCTAGTTTTAAAACATTTTAAAATTTCCGAAGTTATGCCATCAGCACCAGGTAATTTCTTTATTTTTAAACTATCAATCATATCTTCAACTTCTTGACAAGTTTTTTCTAAATTAAATAAACCTATCTTGTTGATTTTTTTTATCTAGAGATGAATTAGTGTTATTTCCGTTCTTTACCTTGTTCGCTAATGTTTCTCCCACTTCAGAGAAACAATCAATAAAACTATTAACCATAACTTTCTGTTTTTGTATATTTTATATTTATAGAGAAAAAATCGATCATTTTTATTTTTTTGAAATTTTTTGTAAAGTTCGTTCTTTGCCTTAATGGAATTTAATAATACATTAGTAATCCATTCTTTTCTTTGTTTAATTTTTACTTTGATCTCTGCCCAAAGACGAAATTAAATTAAATTAGAAATTCTAAAATTTGTTTTTTTCACAATGATTCGAAAATAAAAAATCATTAAAAAAATTTCGGAACATCATTTTATTACGCATATATAATATATATATATATATATATATATATATATATATATATATATATATATATATATATATATATATATATATATATATATATATATATATATATCCCATTTAACCAATTTTGTATTTCTAACCCCCCTTATCTTGGACACCCTGTATATTAGCTTTAGTTAAGCCTGTCACCCTCTCCCATTAATGTGTTGATAACGAATGTTAATACAGCCAACTTAAAGCTATTTTACTAATCTTACCGCCTTTGGGTCATTCCATCGTCACGGGTGGGACAATTTTACGATAAGTTTCTGTCTCTCAGTTAAAATTTTATATAAAATATTTGTTTTTACTGACATCAACAAATTCTACCTTCGATTAATCTGTATCTGATTTAAAGAAAATGTTAAATTAATTCACAGTTTTATACACTTTCCTATATGTAGATGGATGTCTATTTTTTGGTCTCCCCCGTGACAGAAGTTTGTCCGAGATCTATTTGCAAATAAAATAAGATAGGTACTTTTTCCTGTTGGTAAATTATTAATCGAAGATAGAAGCTGTTGCTGTCACTAAAAACAAATATTTCAGTTGCTTACTTTATATAACATTTTAACAGAGAGACATAAATTTATTGTAAAATTGTCCCACCCGTGACGATGGAATGACCCTTTTCTGTAAGTCCTACAATCTAACAAGAAACGAAAATTATGTATAATTTTAATCTATATTTACTTAAAATTTAGATATAGTTAATCTTGTTAATGTTACCTGTTTCGCAATTATACCTACATTAAAGAATAGATTTTTGTACTTTGTGAGCGGTACATTGTTATTAGGCTGTAAATTAACATGCGTTTTTGTTCACGGGTATGTTGTTTTGACCGACAATTCGATCCGTGTTTAAATCTTAGAAATGTAACAAATATGTACTTAAAATTGTCTTGTAACCATTGAAATAAAAAAAAATCTGTTACTACTAGTGTAATATACAAAACTTACCAAATATTTGTGTAGAACACAAAAAATTATAGAATTTTACTTTTACTAGGATCCCACGAGGAAAGGCTGCCCGAATAATAAGAAGTGTCCTAAACAACAGATAAGAAGTAAAAAGGTAAATAATATTTATAGTAATATTTGGCCGTAACGTTTTTTTGGTAAAAATTAGAATATAATTTCAAGAGAAACCTAAATATCTCTCATTTTCCTGGCACCTTTCCTGTCTTACTTAACCAATGCAGAAAATATTTTTTTTACTTTTACCAAATTTTTATATCGTTGTTAATATAGATATAAATATATACATTTCATGTAATTAAAGTTAAATATAATAGGTAAAAGATCACACTTAGTGTCAAAAGAAAAAAATGCAAGTCATAATGTCAAGCTAAAAGCGGGCACCAATATTATCTGGTATTAAAGCATCTGAATTTCTTTTACAAAAATATAGTATACGTATTAAGAATTATAGGTATATTATTATCTCAAATTACACTATCTTTTACACTTTTTTTTATGGAAAATATCTAATTGTAAGTTAACTGGATTTTAAATTTATTTATTAAGGGTTGCGAATAAACGAAATTTTAACAATAAACGCAGATTTAAATAGCTGCGCTACAGATATATTATTTCATAGAAAAATTTAAAGCCACGTCCAGACGGCTGTGATTTGCTAGCCGAAAATTGTCGAAAGATAGCAAGGTCAGACACCGTTGCCACCGCAGACACCGTTGCCACCGCTTCACTGCGTCTTGGAAAATGGTGTTTACTGCTGCATACTAATATTAATACATATTAATTTAAAAAACTATTTTAGGAAGTAACCACGAAAACATGGCGAAAGAAAGATAAAGTTCAAGATAGAGTTAGAAACAGAGAGAAGAGGATTAAATAGAAAAAATAACTCATAGAAAATATATTTACTTAATATAAGCTTAAAATTTTTTATTCGATGTGTTGTTATTGACTTATATATGTGTAAATAATTGCTATATTTCAAAAAAAATAAGAATACTATTTAAATTTGTACTTTTATGTCATGAGAGCTATTAAAATCAGTGATTTGAAAGTGGTTTTATCTATTCCAAATACATATACCCCCAACTTTAAAAAGTATGTCAAGTATCAAGTAATTGATAAAAGTACACTGACTCGCAAAAAAAGTGACGAGTCCAAAATATTTCACAATTTTAAAACTTAATAACTTTTAAATGGGTTATTAAATTTTGTTCGATTTTTATTGACGTATGCCTTCTCACAATAATTCTGTGCTACGAAATTTTGTCGTTTAATATTAAGCGGTAAATCAAAACATGTTTCTTCTTTATTTCTTTTAGAATGACCTATTACCCATAATATTAAATTTATGTAGACATACCTAATTGTGTAGCCTGATTATTGTAGTTTTTATTTTTTGGTTTACTGTCACATCTGGCTATTAATAAAAAATACAACCGTATTAGTAAACTGATAACTATGCAATGTATCGGTAAAATTTTGATGAAAAAGTTAAGAATTTCGTTTCGTAAATTTGATTAATGGCTCTTAATATTGAACACCTGGAAAATTTAATGACGGGTATTTCCTACTCTGGCTATTATCACAGGTTCTAAATCCCGTAACTGTGATATACTTCATATTAACAGTACGATAGAATCTTACAGATATTCAATTCTTCGACAAGGTCCTCCTCAAGATTCCCTAGTTTCGCCGGGTTAACGCGGACTGTTTCGTGACGTTTGATCACACAAATTCTCGGATTTCAATCAGGGCTCCTAGCTGGCCGGAATAAACAACTTATACCCACATCGTTAAAAAATTGGCTTACATTACGAGCAATATGGTTGTAATGAAAATGAAAAGAAAATCATCAATTTCATGGAAAATCCACAAACAAATTCAGCGCTTCACTTAAATCAGTTGTAACACTTTGACATATTTCATTTCTTCATGTCTGCCTTTATGATTATTTTTTATTAAGTAAATATGATACCGTCAGCGCCAAAGTGGCGTAACCCCAGTAATCTTATTATGGAGATAAGGTACATTCAAATAATTCAGTAAATTTGGTAATAGCTAATCATGTCAAAATCATGTGTAACGGCAAGTATGTCTATATATTAATATAAATAATGATCCTTTTGATAACTTAGATTTTCCCGTATTTTGGTTGGTAAGGCCACTTGCATTGGACATGTGTAAAGTACGTTAAGAATGAAAAAAGGCCTTATGCCTTTGGAGACAAAAGTTTTAAGAAATATTCAGTAATAGCTTAAGTTTGGTATACCTAACTTAAAATCTAACGGCCATTCTTCAACGCTAGTCCGGTCTAATCTGACAACCATGGGTTTTAAACTGACAAGTGTAAGAATAAGACTACTAAGTTTAATACTATGAATTTGTTTCGGAGTCTTTTCGCAAACTTATAAAGATAAGGGCAATTTTAATACCTTCTTTTAACAATTACAGCAACTCGTTCCAGCATGAAAATGTTTTGGAAACCAAGCAAATCGTTGAAATATCACAATAATTCATAAGTTTTTAATGACGACTTATTAACAGTGATAGGACAAAAATCTGTCAAAGCATAACTGATCAACTGTAAGATCTTAATTTAAACTAGTACTAAATCTTAAACCTTCTCAGTGAACCCGAACATAAATTTTTAGTCATTCAACCTTTGACTTATCTCTGATATTTTTCTGTTAGTAATATGAATTCTAAGTTTTTGGTAGAAAAAATAAATCACTGGTCATGTTTGTCATACTAAATGGTCTAGCAGTCAAAATAACTTGTATCCAATCTTATGGTACAAACATATTTTGAAGATATTTCTGTTGTTTCTGTAGAAGCCCAAAGCGCTAGACACATGGTAAATATGAGTGTCCACTTGCAAGAAATTGATCTCTCTTCTTCCACATAATGAGGACTAGATAAAATGTGGTGGCATAGAAGCGACAGTTTGATATTGCGATTCTGGCCACCACAATGATATGAAAGCATTAGGTATATGTAACGAAAGTATGGAAACCTCGAAATATGTATCTCGCAAACCATTCATCCGATATTTATGGACTTTTGAACACTTAGGTACGCAATTACGCCCGATCCAATGGTGGGTTCCGCATTGTTGTCAAGTTTACCGTCTTCCTGAAATCGACAGGAACTTTTTTTTAAATGAAACACTTTATATTTTATTCGATTTTCGAATTCAGCTTAAAATTCTGAATATTTCTTGTTTGAAACATTTAATCCTAAAGTTAACAGTTTTTGAGAAAATGGAGGTCAAAAGTCGTTATTTTATTGTATTTTACCTTAAAATATCTGTACTCGAAAGTTTACCTGAAGTGTACATTGTCAATTTCGTTGATTTACAAAAAATGGACCCTTTAACAGGAAGCCAAAGAATTGAAATTTTAATAATACTTGGTTATGGGGACAGAATGCGAACGCAAGAAGTTTGTAATATTTTTAATGACAAATATCCTGACTGGATTCCATTAACTAAATCTACTGTAAGTAAAGTTTAAAAAAAATGGTCAAACTGGAAACGTAAAAAACGTTATATACTATTTGGATATTTAGTACAAGGATACATAATACAGGAGGAAATAATTTAAAATTTGGTGAAGAAACCTAATCTGTTCCTATCCTTAACTTTAAATCATCGAGGTCATTTGGCTTACTTTTGAAAACATTTTTGAGATTACCCCACAAGAAGTAGTCGAATGGCGTCAAGGGCGGAGACCGAGCTGACCACTCGATTGAAACCCTACGTCCAATTCATCTAAAAAAAACACCATCGAGATATTATCGAACATTCTGGTCATAGTGCGGGGCATCATCGCGCTGAAACCATATTTCATTATTTCGTGCTTGATTATTGCCTAAAAAATCATATTAAAATAATCAATACAACAGGTAAAATAAAGTAGCGACACTTACTTATGATTATTTGGAAGTAGTTGTGCAAGAGCCGGGACAATTTCATTTCTTGAAGATCAAAATATCTTTCTCTATTTAATGACTCTTGCATGAAGAGGGGGCCAATTATTCTCCGACCTATTATACCAGCCCAAACATTTACCTTTTGGGGGAACTGAGTATGATTTTCGCATACCCACTGAGGATTTTCCCTGGCCCAATATCGACAATCATGCCTATTAACTTTTACATTTAGAAAAAATGTTGATTTGTCAGAGAAAATTATTCGGTGGACAAAATCTGGATTGGCGTTGCAACGTTCCATCATGGTTTCGCAAAATTCCAAGCGCCTTGTAATCATCTGCTGAGAGCTCTTGCACAAGTCTTATTTTGTACGGATGAAACTTTTCGGCGTTCAGAAGGCGGTTTACGGACATGTGTGAAACGTTGCTATCTTTTCCCAGTGTTCTGGTAGAAAGATGGGGATTTTTCTCTAAACTGAGCAAAACATTCATAGCCTTATCACCATCTGTTTCACTTTTAGGTCGGCCAGAGCATATAGCGTTTTTTGCGTTTCCAGTTTGACATTTTTTTTAAACTTTACTTACAGTAGATTTAGTTAATGGATTTCTGTCAGGATATTTGTCATTAAAAGTATTAGTAACTTCTCGTTGCGTTTGCATTCTGTCCCCATAACCCAGTATAATTAAAGTTTCAATTCTTTGGGTTCTTTAAATGATCCATTTTTTGTAAATAAATGAAACGGACGATGTCAGACATATCAGGTAAACTTTCGTGTATAGGTATTTTAAGGTAAAATACAATAAAATATCGATTTTTGACCACCATTTTCTCAAAAACTGTTAACTTTAGGATAAAATGTTCCCAATAAGAAGTATTCAGAATGTTAAGCTGAATTCGAAAATAGAATAAATTACCTATAGAGCGTTTCATTAACAAAAGTTCCTGTCCATTTCAGGAAAACGGCAAACTTGAGAATAATGCGGAACTCACCATTGGATCGGGCGTAATTTCGTACCTAAGTGTACAAAAGTTTATAAAAATCGGATCAACGGTTTTCAAGATATTTAGAGGTTTCCGTATTTTTGTTACACACTGTATAGCATATGGTACAACAAGTTTTGAAATTTAACTATTTTTATACGAGTGAGGCGATTGTGTCGAACGAGCGTGGAAAGTTATTTTTATTATACTTCTTTGAAAACACCTTATTTTCATCTGTTTTAGTAATAATGTAAGATGGGCTTTTTCGGGCTAGCGCACGGAAAGAGCGCACGGAAAAAATTTTCCTGGTCTCCAGTTCTTTCAGTGTGCTGAATGAAGATACCGACTATTTTTTGGCTTTAAAATAGAAATATAGGTATAGGAAAATAAACTAAACTCAAGAAAGTCTATATGCTATCTGATATTTAATATGTACCTATTTTGTATTTTATTTTGTAAATATTTGAATATTTAGATGAATTTCTGAAATATTTTTTGACGTTTTGTCAATCTTATCTGACATAGACAAATTTAAATCACCTTTTAAATGATTTGAAAGTTACCATGAAAACGCATCATACCTGCCAAAGACCATATTGTCAGCGTTGTTAATTTTCTGTCAATTAAATTCATTCCAATAAAATGTTCTCTCAACCTGAAAAAGTGGCATCTTTCATTATTAATAGTTAATTTTTAATTACTCTAGTAGTTTTTTTTTTAAATTCCGATAACAGTTGTGAAAATAAAAATATTCCAAGTTTATTTTGTATGTATGTATTTTTTTATGTTATATTTTGTTTTATGTTATCGTTTTCAAAGAAGTATAATAAAAAATATCGTTCATTACACGTCCAGAAATGGATTTTCCGTGCTTGCTTGACTTCCCGTGTTCGGCTGCGCCTCAAACGAGAATTTGTCAAGCGCGCACAGAAAAATCCTTTTTTCCGGACTGGTAATGAAATATACTATTTCAAACTTGTTGTACATTACACTTTTCTACTGTAGCTGTGATATTTTGTGCATTGCATTGTGTTATTTTTTTATTTATTTATACTATAATCATAATATAAGAGAACAAAGGAAAAATCTAAATTTTTAACAAATTGTAGTTTTAAAAATTAAAAAGAGCAACGATTATTTTTATTTATTAATTTTTCCTTGCGTGAGTAGTAGTGCAAGGGGTGCAAGGGTTCTGTCCCAAAATGGCATGTTATTTCTTATGGAGCTTCAATCTGCATTTTTCATTCCATTTTAGGGCGTGGCACTTTTTTCCAGGCAGCTGTTTGGGAGCTGTTTTCAGAAACAGGGTCTGTTTTGTAGCTGTTGTGGTTTACAAAACAGACCTTGTGTCTGAAAACAGCTTCCAAACAGGTACACAACACCTACAAAACATCTATAAAACAGAACCTGTTTTTGAAAACAGCTCCCAAACAGCTGCCTGGAAAAAGTGCCATGACCTAAAATGCAGTGAATGATGCAGATCGATGCTCTATAAGAAATAACATGTGATTTTAGGACAGAACTCTTGCACCCCTACTAGCGTGCGTAAACGTTTTGGCACGGCGTGTGTAAACATTTTCGCACGCTGCTTAAAATCACTGACTTTCAGTTGTAGTTAGTAGTTGGTTTTCAGGATCAATTTATTTTATACTTTCAAAGTTTTAAATTTGTAATTTTGTAACTCTGGTTTGTGTTTTTAAATTTTTTTTTCAAGTTTTAAATTTTTTGATTTCTTGTATTTTGACACTTTTTTGGGGTACTTTACGGAACGCCCTGATGAGGGCCTACTCAAGTCGAAACGCGTAGGCTCTAGTGAATACATTTTATAAGAAGGAAGATAGAACTTTCATTGTTCACCCTTTTATAATTAACCATGTCAATTTTGGATGGCAGTTACGACTTCGTTATAGTTACGACTTTGTTTTTAGGTATTTTCAGAGCAGTTATAGATTTTTTACATTTTACAAAGTGTTTTATAAAATGGAAAAAGCAGGAACCTATTTCTTGTGGTCCGCGACAGGCAATAGTTTCGTCCCATACAAACATAAAAACATCTGTCCCCATATTGTGAATTCCTAAGCAGTACGTCCATAATTGTCTTTTATAATAGCAAATAACTGCACTTAAAAGTGGAGTTGGTATAGTTTTTTATTTGATTAATCAATCAGAGTTTTGCTATCGACATTTTTATTTAAAATTATCTGAGGTATTACTGCATTACTGATATTTTTCGCTATTTTCATAAAACTAAAATGCAAAAGTGGCTTAACCAACATAGGCCACTTTTGCCTTGCTAATTTTGAAAAATCGTTTGTGCAAAAAGTTATGTTTAGCCCCATTTCTTAGAGTAGTAACAAATTACGCCTACGCCACTATGTATTTACAAATAGAAATCTTCCTTTATTAATATGGATATAGGTCCTTAAAAAAAACGTAGCAGCCAATCACAAACCAAAAAGATTTATAAGAATCAGGCTACAAAATATCGTCTATACGAATTTAATATTGTAGCTAAGCCATTTTACAGGCTGTCAATAATAACAAAGAAGAAACTACAACTTGATTTGTATATTAAATACAACAATAGCTTGTAGTTTGCTGTTGTAGCATACAATTATTGTAAAAAGACATGGCTATATGTCAATAAAAATTTAAAGAAATCCAACAACTCATTCAACTGTTAAGTTTTAAAACTGTTGAAGATTTGGGAACGTCACTTATTTTTGTAAGTTTTTGTGAGTGTATCACCAAAGTAGAATAATTCAAATACGATAGAAATATTTGAGCCCAGATTTCGTAACAGAAATATGGACAGGAATATTGAATTTAGAAAAATATCTAAATTTAATGATAGGAACAATGCGGGAAGAGAAACGACAAGGATCCTTATTCTTTTAAATTTTGAAATTCAGAACGAGTTCTCTTTTCTATCGGTATATTTTAGTTACTTTTCGTACCTTCGGGATTGGATTTTGAGCTAGTGGACCTATAATTTAATGAAATTCATATGATATCCTTACAAACTGTTGTTTATTAACTAATATTTTGAATTTTTTTTGTATTCCATTTTATTTCCGACGATATTTGGATAACCTGATAACAACTACACTGAAGAGTAATTGCGAAAAAACGCGTATATCTTTTATAAACCCAGTGGTGACTTACGAAAGATAATTAAAGTACACCAACAGAAAAGAGATATCATTTTAAATATCAACGTCTAAAACAATATGGAGCCTGTTCCCGTCATTCTGTATTTTTTTATCCGTAATTAATCGTTTATAGACTCTGTGCTCAGGTTAACCTAAAAATTTACCCATTTAAATAAAAACTGTAAGTGTCAAAAAGACGTTTTAAATAAACTGTCTAATAAGTACTTTAAGTGTAAAAAGATAACGTAGACATTACGTACATACCTAAATCAAGTCGGAAGTGTTTTACTATTTAATACCATTACAAGTTTAGGCAGAAATATATTTATTATAGATACAATTTATTGGTTGTGGACAATTTTGTTTTTTTTTAAAGAATGTCGGGAAATTACGTTCTTATAGGGGTAATATTAAATATAAAGAACACGATTTTCACATGAAAACGTATATAAAGTTTGTATAAACATACACATACATACATACATTATTTTAAAATTACAGATATAAATTTTTCTTCTACTAATTTTACGAGCCAACGAAAACTATCTTGTGAATTTAGTAGGTAATTACGGTTCAGGTCAAGTTTCCACGCAACTAGTGCCCATGTTATGCACTACTATTTTTTATGACTTTTGTAGGAGACTAACGGCCAGTTGCACACACAATTTAATCAAGAATTAGGCTAACTTGACGCTTATACTATGATAGCACTCATGTTAATGCCATTGCAAAAGATCTAAACGTTAATTAAGTTTATTTATTGATTTAAAGTTTTGAACAATAGACTCTAACAGTTTCCGAAAAGGCGTGACAAATTAACTAGCACATAAGCCCAAACTGTACAAGTATGTCTACAGTGGCTCTAAGCTTTTGAGAGTAAAAACTCACAATAACATGGATAATAATGCCGTTTTTGAACTTCGAAGTTTGCAGACATCTCCTAAATCATATTCGTATTATTGTGATCAGGTGACAACTGCCACATGACTTGTTTGGCGTTAGATGTTAGGCAGATTCTATCTGACGTAGCTTAGGTGACATTAATACACCTTGTCAACGGACGATGACATTACTCGTCCTAAAATTACAGAAATATACAGTGTGTCCAAAAAAGTATGCAACATATGGGAAACTTTTTTATTGTCGATTTTTCAAAAAATTTTATTCTTGGTAAAAGTTGGTGCTTATCTTGAAACAGTTAGCAAATATTTCGTATTTCATGCGCGCCTCATAGTAAGGGAGCAAATGCCATTTTTTTGAAACTACACCAAGAGTAAAGTACCTTTATTTTTGAAGATGGAACGAAATTTTATTAAGAAAGGTTGCAGTAAATTAAGAAAGTAGTCCAAGTACAAAATTTGAGCTACATGTCTCGATTTTCAATTTTTTTCCGTTTAACTCAATCCCCCTTTAAACGGTACGCCACTGGCCAGACTTTCCGTCATGCAACATCAGAACATTCACCAAACAACGCAAACATGGAGTCAAAATAAAATTCTATTCAATACCTGCAAAATACTTAAAGCCCCTCTCTCAGAAGTACCGTCTCAGGTATAAGCGTGTTGCAAACATTTAATTTTTTTTTAAACAAAAATTATCCTCATTAAAATAACCCTACAGCCCAGTTTCTCTCATAAGATGTTAAGGGGCACAGAGTCTTTTGCCTTTTTCAAGTAGTAAGAGCAAATGCAAGTCTTTGTCCAAAAAAGGCGCAAAAGTTTTTATTTTGCTTTTCAAAGGGTAGGCCATGAAACTGCTGAAATGAAAATAAATAAGATGCTTGTCACAGTTACGGCTGGTTATGTACAGTTTTATTTGATACTGTTCTTGGTGAAAATTATGGTGGAGAAATTGACCTTACAAGAAAGGGCAGAATTAGTTCTTATTGTTGGAGATCACTATAAGTCATTTAGAGATGCAGCTGCTCTGTTCAGTGAAAGACATCCTGAAAAGTCAGTGCATTATAGTACAGTGTCACGAATTTACAACTACTTTAAAAATACGGGTTCGTTAAACTGGAATTACAAAAAAGAGCATACAAAATGGGTGAGAACTGAGGAGAATGAACTAGAAGTTTTGCAGCACTTTGTAGAAAATCCTAAAATATGTACATTTAAGGTCAGTCCAGAGAGATACTGAATTTAAAAAGTCTACCATAAATAACATACTAAAGGATAATACGTTTCATCCATACAAGCCCATATTTGTTAATCAGATTTTAGAGAGAGATTACGACAAAAGACTTTATTTTTCGTTTTGGATACAAGGGGAAATAGAAAGCGATTCAGAATTTTTCCGAAAGATATTATTTTCTGATGAAGCCACATTCAGCACGAACGGTGTAGTTTCATCGCAGAACTGTCGTTGGTGGACGGACGCTAACCCACATTTTATAATAGAGTGTAAAAGCCAATATTCAGCAAAAACAAACGTATGGTGTGGCATATTGGACAATAAAATAGTGGGGCCTTTTTCTTTCGAGAAAATCTAAATTCTGAACGTTATCTTCATTTTCTGCAAAACGAACTATCTGACGAACTCGACGAGCTTCCTTTAAATCTCAGATGCAATATGTGGTTTCAGCAGGATGGGGCACCGGCTCATAGTACCCAAATGATCACCGATTACTTAAATAGAGAATTTAATGGTAAATGGATTGGAAGGAATTTCGAACATCAGTGGCCACCAAGATCCCCAGATCTCTCTCCTCTAGATTTTTTTCTGTGGGGGTGTCTTAAGGAAAAAGTCTACGCGAAAAGGCCTTTTCAAAATTTAGATCATTTAGAAAATGAGATTCGTGAAGCACATTCTTTAATACCTCCGGAAACACTACGAAAAGTTGTCAAACGTTTTAGTAAGCAAACAGTAACATGGATTGAGAGAAACGGCAGACACACAGAACATTAATTTTTAATTTATGTATTTTTAGTACCTCTTAAGATAATATTTTAGTAAACGATATTTTCAAAACACAGTGATCATTTCTTTACAACTGGGCGAAAGTGACAAAAGTAATTTTAGTTTTTTCATTCAGTATGAAAAAGGATGGGCTCTTCCCGTATTTTAAATAAGATAATTATCGTTAGTGAGAGATTTAAATATGTTTGCCACACGCTTATACCTGAGACGGTACTTCTGAGAGAGGGGCTTTAAGTATTTTGCAGGTATTGAATAGAATTTTATTTTGACTCCATGTTTGCGTTGTTTGGTGAATGTTCTGATGTTGCATGACGGAAAGTCTGGCCAGTGGCGTACCGTTTAAAGGGGGATTGAGTTAAACGGAAAAAAATTGAAAATCGAGACATGTAGCTCAAATTTTATATTTGGACTACCTTCTTAATTTACTGCAACCTTTCTTAATAAAATTTCGCTCCATCTTCAAAAATAAAGGTACTTTACTCTTGGTGTAGTTTCAAAAAAATGGCATTTGCTCCCTTACTACGAGCCGCGCATGAAATACGAAATATTTGCTAACTGTTTCAAGATAAGCACCAACTTTTACCAGGAATAAAATTTTTTGAAAAATCGACAATAAAAAAGTTTCCCATATGTTGCATACTTTTTTGGACACACTGTATACTAGAAAGTCAGTCTAGTAGATATAGCGAACAAATGGCGCTCACCATAAAAATACAGAAACATGTACTAAAATCTCAGATTAGTACATATACGGAACAAATAGTGCTACTACTTTACACTGTGACATTATTTTGGAGTCGTGACGTCATTTTGGGGTGATGCAGAATGAATCAATTATATCCACCACATTTGCTAAATATGCAATATTTGTTTGGGTTTTTACTTTACGCTTATAGTAGTAGGCACATGGGTGAAACTTGAATTGAATAAGTGGAAACACGACCGTTACACCATTAGTAGTCCATCGTACCACTACGTGGCACTGTAGGATAATTCAGTAGGCTACCATCATTTCACTCGTTCTTTGAACTTTAAGATAGTTGACGTGTAAATGTTTGTCAAATTTTGCCTCAATCTGTGACAGGTCGGTACAATAATTATTTTATAGTTTTAAGCAATTTCATTAGCTATTTTTGTATTTTTTAAATTCATTTATAACGCAGAAACTATTGCAAATTTTAGGATGGTTTTAAGTGAAGTGAAGTGAAAGTGTACGTTTTGTTTGAACAATAAAATGTGTTTAAAGAACAATCGTAAAAAAGGTAATTTTTTGCCTGTCAAGGTATCAAAAGTGAAAGATGATAATATTATTTATATTCCGACGTGTCATAATGACATTATTATGAATTTCATTTTCAGTGTCAAAATGACATACTTTATAGGACTGAGTACTATAATGATTTCATTATAGTACTGAGTACTATAATGAAAAATAGACGCAATTATATAAACGTTAAAATTAAAAACTCAATTCTGACAATGACAATACAAACAAATATTTCTATAGTTACCTGGTTTTATTAAAATCAAGCTACATTTACACTGGATTAGTTTACTGACGAAAACTTAAAATTTATCAAAAAAAAAACACAAAAATCGTCGGAATATAAAATATTGTATGAAATTCGGATCATAAACAATCATTATGGTACACGCCGTGTTATTAGACTCGGCTGACGCCTCGTCCAAGAATACTCACGGCTAGTACCATAATGATCGTTATTATGATCCTTATAACATAAATATCTATTATAATGGATTTTGACCTGCTGAACAACGTGATGTGATTAGAATTTACTTGATACTAAAGAAAAAGGTTTTCCCTGAAGCATCGGGTAATTCTAATTGCGCCATCCTGTTCAGCAGGTCAAAATTCACAAAAAATATCATTTTTGGTACCTGTCTTAATGGACACAAAAGAGCCTTCTTTAATATTGTTCTTTTTGTTGTTTGTTCTTTAAGAATTCTGCTTTTGTTTAAACAATATATTAAATATTTGTTTTAAATAATCCTGGGTTGCAGTGGAGGCAGAGAAATTAATTGTAAAGAAATGTTCAAAATATACCGTTGGCTTTTTGACTGCAATAAATCCTTAATGATGTCTTAGGCTATAAAAGCTCATAAATGTCCATCCCTTTCAGACAGGGCTGGCCCTTAATATTTTACCTGCGACATGAATTATACCAATTGTTAAGATTATCATTTTCCAATTCATTTTAGGAAAAAATGGTTAAAATTAAATTTTTACAGGTAATTCAATTAATTACCTGTAACTTAAGCACTTAATATTAATAATATATAATGATATTTTATCAAGGCACCTTCAGTCACCTTTTTAGCTTTCCTGTGTGAGGTGCGAGTTGTGTGCGCTAATTTTGTCTTTTTATTTTAACTATTTAGTTTGCTTAGTTAAACTATTTTTTAAGTATAATGTGGCGTCCATGGACTCATGCTGATGGTGCAGCTAGTAGTGTATCTTTAAAAAGAAAGCATTTATCACCCGATGCGAAAGAAATAGTCAAAAATGTATATTCATCTTTACTAAGAAGGGGTTTGAATAAAAATGCTGCTTTAGCAGAAACTAGTGCTTTAGCTAAAATTCCCTTGACTTCGATAAAGGACATAACAATGAAACCTATTAATGCAAGAAAACAACGAAACGACGTTGGCCAATTAAGAAGTATAGACGAGAGTGATAAGGACCTATTAAGAAGAAAAATTTATGCTATGTATGAAGAACAATCTGTACCCACATTAAAATCATTAAAAATTAGGCTAGCAAAAGACGAAACAAATATTTCATGCAGCATATCAAGTCTAAGGAGAATTTTACTTCAAATGGGTTTTAAGTATCGCGCCATTGACAAAAAACAAGTTTTAATGGAATCGGAGCGTTTACGGAAATGGCGTCTTAAATATTTGACGAGTATTAAACAGTATAGATTGGAGAATCGGCCAATTATCTACCTTGATGAAACATGGTTTGATACTCATGATACCCCAAAAAAAGGATGGAATGATTTTTCAAAAAAATGTCAAACCAAGGCTCCTTCGAATAAAGGCAAAAGAATTACCATCATACATGCAGGTTCAGAAAATGGATTTGTTCAAAACTGTTTCTTGCTTTCAGCCAAGAACATTGCAGATTCCTATTTGGACTACCAGCAAGATACGAATGCAAAGCTTTTTGAAGAATGGTTTGAATATCGCCTTCTTAAAAATATTCCCAAAAATAGCGTTATTGCAATGGATATCACAGTCATCAGACAAAATTAGTCCCAAATTCCAACAGCACCAAGCCAGAAATTCAAAATTATATGTTAAATAATGATATATTTTTTGAAGAATCTTACAAAAAAAGAGAACTTCTTCAAGTATTAAATGCTTATAATATTGAAAAAGAATATGTGTGTGATAAACTTGCCGCCGAAAACGGTCATACAGTGTTACGTCTTCCCCCCTACTATTGCGTTTTTAATCAAGGCACCTTCAGTCACCTTTTTAGCTTTCCTGTGTGAGGTGCGAGTTGTGTGCGCTAATTTTGTCTTTTTATTTTAACTATTTAGTTTGCTTAGTTAAACTATTTTTTAAGTATAATGTGGCGTCCATGGACTCATGCTGATGGTGCAGCTAGTAGTGTATCTTTAAAAAGAAAGCATTTATCACCCGATGCGAAAGAAATAGTCAAAAATGTATATTCATCTTTACTAAGAAGGGGTTTGAATAAAAATGCTGCTTTAGCAGAAACTAGTGCTTTAGCTAAAATTCCCTTGACTTCGATAAAGGACATAACAATGAAACCTATTAATGCAAGAAAACAACGAAACGACGTTGGCCAATTAAGAAGTATAGACGAGAGTGATAAGGACCTATTAAGAAGAAAAATTTATGCTATGTATGAAGAACAATCTGTACCCACATTAAAATCATTAAAAATTAGGCTAGCAAAAGACGAAACAAATATTTCATGCAGCATATCAAGTCTAAGGAGAATTTTACTTCAAATGGGTTTTAAGTATCGCGCCATTGACAAAAAACAAGTTTTAATGGAATCGGAGCGTTTACGGAAATGGCGTCTTAAATATTTGACGAGTATTAAACAGTATAGATTGGAGAATCGGCCAATTATCTACCTTGATGAAACATGGTTTGATACTCAGGATACCCCAAAAAAAGGATGGAATGATTTTTCAAAAAAATGTCAAACCAAGGCTCCTTCGAATAAAGGCAAAAGAATTACCATCATACATGCAGGTTCAGAAAATGGATTTGTTCAAAACTGTTTCTTGCTTTCAGCCAAGAACATTGCAGATTCCTATTTGGACTACCAGCAAGATACGAATGCAAAGCTTTTTGAAGAATGGTTTGAATATCGCCTTCTTAAAAATATTCCCAAAAATAGCGTTATTGCAATGGATATCACAGTCATCAGACAAAATTAGTCCCAAATTCCAACAGCACCAAGCCAGAAATTCAAAATTATATGTTAAATAATGATATATTTTTTGAAGAATCTTACAAAAAAAGAGAACTTCTTCAAGTATTAAATGCTTATAATATTGAAAAAGAATATGTGTGTGATAAACTTGCCGCCGAAAACGGTCATACAGTGTTACGTCTTCCCCCCTACTATTGCGTTTTTAATCCAATTGAACGAATATGGCACGAATTAAAATCAAATGTTAGGAGAGAAAATACTACTCCCACATTAAGTACATCTGTGGTGGAATTAATACAAAAACATGTAAATAATATTTCTACGGACAGTTGGAAGAATTGTCTACAACACGTGATTAAGGTGGAAAACTCTTATCTGATTCTTAGTGATAGTGTTCAACCCTTAATAATTAGTTTAGGTTTAGATGAAGATAATAGTGATAGTGAGACAGAACTGAATATAGAATAGGTAAAATATTGTATAGAATTAAGTATAAATAAAATAATTACATTTTTTGATTTTCCAATAATTTGTCTCTTTATAAATAATTTATTGAATGTAGTATTGTTTGATAATGTATTTTCTTGTGTATTTTAGACTTATTATGATTGTATTTGTTTTATTGGATTTTTGACGTATGTAAGTGCTGTGTAGGTACATTAACATGAATAAATAATTTTGAAATAAGAGAATATGTATGCATATACCTAAAAACAAAATCCACCCCTGCGCCCATTCATTGCAGTTTAAAGATGTTGGGATCAACACAATGGGGTTCAATCAGGTAGTTGATTTATGGCAGTAAAAGCTAACGGTATATTTTGAACATTTCTTTAGTTTCAGCCTCAACTCAATGTTGTCTGTTAATTTTTTTTCCTCGCACTCCCTAATTTTCTTATAAATCCTGGCAGACAATGTTTTTAATACTGGGTTTACATTGTGTAGTTTTACATTCATTCTATTGCTTTATGAATTTCAGCCTGAATTTGTAAAAATTTGGGGTCATCTTTCAAGCTTAGGGGCAACTTATATAGGTATATAGTCTCAACTTTATAAAAATTACACATTTCCATGGAAAACTATTCATATGTAAACTCTCACACGTTTTAGATATAAATTTAGTGAACAAAAGTGTTATAAAAATTGCACTTTTATATAGGACAAACTGCCAAGTTGCAGAATAGAGGGTGTCGTTTTTAAAATATTTTTGCCATCTGTATTTAGGTATCTAAATAAAATAAAATGGAAATTTTATCTTTCTTTATTTCCTGTTTAAGCTACTAACTTGTATTTTATTTATTTACTTACTTATTTACTTACATCTGGTGGTACGATGCGTACTAATTTATTATTGATTTTTATTTAAATTTCGTGTTTCTACATTTTACTTAGGAGTTAACATTTCTAACCTCATATATATTTTTGGTAGTAGGTTTATTTTAATGGCTATATTAGAACCATTCAGATTTCTTAAATTTTGATGTAGTCGCATCTGTCATGAAATTTTTATATTTTGTATTGTTGCAAACAATAAAATATTTTACTTTTAGGATTTATTACTGGACGCACCCGGAATGCTATTAAGTAAAAAAGGCGGCAAGAAAATTAAGGGCGACGAAGGTCAGCCTCCGCCATGCAATGAACACACAGAAAAGAGTAAAAAGTGTCCAGAGAAACCCATGAAAAAACCTAAATATGGAAAAAGACCAACATACAATCCTTTCTATAAGAGACCCGAGGAGCCATACAACGCTAATGACTGAAACATTTGTAGTTTCAAATTATACCTTTTTCGTTATAGCGTAACTTGAGAAAAAAGATCCGAGCATAATATAAACGTTAATAATATATAACATGTATAAACTATTTGTCATATATTCTTTAAAAGGCCAAGGGCCCGAATTTTGTAACTTCAAAATGCTCAGCACTGTCAGATCCTTAGTGAAAATTACTTAAATTTTCGATTGGCACGTACTTATCGTCAAGTTCGGAATCTGAATGAGTTTTTCTTTAATCTTGGACCACCCACGCAGACTTCAAGCCTAAGTACTAACGTACCGTTGGCGTCTGAAGAGAAGGGAAGGCTAATTTATTAGTACGGGATTAGAGGTTGGGAGAGGAAGGGAAAACCTCTGCAGGCAATTTGTTCCATTATCTGGAGACTCTAGGTATGCGAGAAAAGTGGAATGCTTTAGATTTCTGTAGCTGGACAGTAAAGGGATGCATATATGACGCTCTTCTTGTTTTATTAGGAACAGTCAAAGGGGGAATGATAACGGCTAGGTCTTCCGAGCAAGATCCGTGGAAATATCTGTAGAAAAATAGACAGATCTTCAACAGCCGATTGTTTTAAAATGCGCTCAGGTCTTTGAAAACGACTATGCAACACATGCAGAGCGATTTTCTTTGTGTTCTATGAATTTGTCACAAATCTGACAGCTTAGTTAAGATTAGGCGTTTATTGTCAAGCCAATCTATTCTCCTTTTGCGATAAAAAAATGACCATTTTCAAGGCTTAATTACCTTAAATTTTAATGATGTTATAAAAAATACAGCGAATGTCAGGCAAGATCTAAGTTTCTTTGTTTTCAAAGCCGATCGTGACGTGGTAGTCGTTATCAAAACGTCGAGCGCTTTTCACAAAACCATAAAACTTTTCGGCAAGCACGTGTTAATCAAAAATATCAATATCAAAGTGGCGAGGGTTTTATTACAAAATACGGGCACATGCTGCCCCCCCCCCCCCCCCCAATGCTAAGCACTTTGACGCGCTTAGCGTAAACGACGTAACTATTCAATTTGCACGTGCTTATAGGCCAGTTTAAACGTTTTGGAAAGAGTCCTCGTCGTTATGGAAACGACTACCACGTAGTTATCGGTTTGCAGACATTGACAGTTGACAAATATTTTAAATTAAAAAGTACTTCGTGAAGGTCTAACAGCCAGATTCTCCAACACTAGTTTGGTCTAATTTGACAACCAAAAGTTTTAAACTGACAAGTTAAGAATAAAATAAATTTAGTACAATTTTTGACATTAATGGAACTAAATGCATTACAGCAACTCGTCCCAAGATAAAAATCATTTGAAATCCAAGCAAATATCTGAAATATCGGAATAATCATAAGTTTTTCATGACGACTTATTAACAATGACACGACAAGAACTTATCAAAACATAACTGATCAACTAGAATATCTTAATTTACCAGTACTAAATTTTAAACCTTGTTAGTGAATCTGAACGTAAAAGTTTAAATAACTGCAGAATAGTTCAAACGAAAAACCTAAAGAAGCAGCTGTAGTAAAAAGTTTTTACTCGATCCTATTACTTTTATTTAAAGAATGTTTAAAATTTTAAAAACACGATGAGTGTAAAAGACCCAACCCTTAAATTGTTGAATTTTTGACTAGATGTATATTTTTAAAATATTTTATTTGTGGTCGACTGTCAATCGCTAAAAACACAAATACCCTGACTTCAAATGCCATTCGGCTTTGCTCTGATCGTACGGTACCATGGATACTATCATAAAATTAATTATAGAAAAAAAAATGTTTTTCTACTAATACTATTAAAAGTAGACTTTTAAGGTGTCATTCTAGTGTCAAAAAGTCATTTTTAGCCACCGGTTTTAAAAATTATTTACGTTTAACACTAGTGTTAAAAGTAACTTTTGAAACTGGTATTAAAAGTACATTAATCCGAAAGTTTTTATGTCAGATTATTAAGCGTCATATTGTTTCCTTCATTTTTTTAGTAGCAAATCGAACGTAGCCCAATTTGTTTGAAAGCTTTTTTGTAACTTTCAAAAACAAAAGAAGGGTTAAATAAGTGTCAAATTCATAAAAGACGCGGTTTAGAGGTACTCTAGGGATTAAATTTCTGATCATTTTTTTTTCATTTTTTAGGCAAGAGTATTTGTAGAAAAAATAGTGTATCATAAACTTATTAAGAAACGGTTTATTTTGTTCAAAGGGATGTGTGTACCAAACTTCCCTCCTCACAGAAAAAATGTCACTTTTAACATCTATATCACAAATACATAACTATTAAGTTGATATGCGAACCGTCCTTCCTGAAACACCAAAAAAAGCAAATAAAAGTGAGTACAGATACAGTTTTTTTTGTAGCCAGGTAAAAAATCTTTTAAAAGACCGACCGATCTAGTGCTCTTGGGTTCCTTTTAGGGATACACTAACACACGAGAAAACTTTCCCCTCTATCTTGTCCACTCACACTCGGGAAAGTTCTGTCTGGGTTTACGTGGAGATAGATTCATATTGTAATGTCCTACAGAAAAATGAAATAATCAGACAGGCGCAGAAATAAAAAATATTAAAAATGTTGATTTTTATAAACTAGAAAATTATTAATCTTGCGAGGACATCACACATTTTAATTTCGTTGATTTATCTAGTGGCCTTGTCTCTTCCTCTCCTCTTTCTTCACCTATGTCTAAGTACCTCTCTAGTCTAATATCTGTTTCATGGCATTGAAAAATCATATTATACTCTAGCCTATCTACTTTTCTGCAGTACCAAGAGTTTTTCTCCTGCGTTTTCTTATCTTTTTCGCAGTAAGTTCGAAAGTATCCCTGTCTCGCTAAAAGCTGATTTAAATAAATTTTCATTTTTGTGACGAGGAGCCATTGCCTGATGTTTGGAATTAAATGTTTTGTCCACAGTCCTTTGTTGTTGTTCCATTATATCTATTGTTTCTTTTCTTCTTTTGTCTATATTCGTCTCCTATTGCTTCTAGTTATCTCCTTTCCTCAGTAGGTTTGATGTAATTATTTCGGTTATTATCTGTAGTGCCTTCGTGGATATTGTTCTGTAGCTTCTTAGCATCATCTTTGCAGTTTTTCGAGCAGCTCGCTATATTTAATAAAAAATGATGCGCTTGCACTACATTCTTTCGCAGCATACACGTAAATTCTGGATTGCCCTCCTGTTTCGGATGAATTTGCGAAATCCGTAAAAACCATCGAAACCGATAACGAATATGTGAGAAATACGATCTCTAGTGACATTAGTGACAGTCACATAATACGCTGTCTGGCTGTCACTTTCCGAACAGCTATTGTTATTTATATTGTCTTTTTATATGGCTATGGAAATGTAGGTTTAAAATAAATCGCAATGTTGAAAAAAATAAAAGCATAAACATGCAGATTATGGCAGAAAAAGAATCCTATTGGCGAGCCACAAGTTTTTATTTCCACGACAAAATGAAACCGTTCTCAATTTAAATTGTAATGGGGTTATTCTAGAAAGAAAAACAATCAGTTATCTTCTACTGAAAGGCCTAATGACTATAATGACTATTTTATTGGAATTTTTTTATCGGTGAAGACCATAAACACGAAAATATAAAAATACCAGCTAGTTAATAACCGAAATATCTCAACAACTAAATTCTTTTATAGTCAATAATTCCTAAATAACACCGTCCCTCTCGTAGTTTTCTTCTCAAAAGAAACCGATCACTTCCCATTATTATCCCGCTTCTGAATCCTTAAACCCGCACGGCATTTCTTCGCAGAAAAATCAAGTCGCCCACATTGTTCGCCAACTCTCGGGCTAGCTCGAGCCGTTTCGAAGTTCCCAGGACTTCAATATTTCAGTTCAGCTCGTGATTTCGCTGGGAAAAGACTATATTGTCGTTTTATGGCCAATCATGTCGCGAAAACGAGCGGCGTGCTAAAAGTTGTAGCTGGATGATAAACATAAAAACTTTAGGCAGTTCTACTTAAATCTGACTTAAGCAGGATTAGCTATCATAATACTGTGGTGGCAAAATTAATTGCTTGCTGATAAATTTTTGTGGTAATATTCTTAACACTTGATAGAAAAATAACTGAGTTAACAATGGAACATAGAATAGAATAGAAAATAGATTTCTGTTACATACGGTAAAAAGTGGGTAGCTCAAAGTGACTGCCAATTTTTTTAAGTCGGCAGTATTTTAAAATAATTTATAAATACAAATTTAAACTTGTGGCTTCCAAAAACAAACCACATTCTCCCCTTTGTGTTTTTATTTCAACAAAAGACACAGAACTAAAAATGAGGTGAAATGTCCACCAAAATTAAGTTTCTATTTTTAGATTATCCTTTTAATGAAAAAAAATTTAATGTTTTCCTGTTCAGTATATTATATATTTATTACAATTATTTATCCTGTTTTCGGCATTTACTTAATAACAGTATGTAATTAGGAGCAAACAATATCCACTTAAAATATTGTATTACATCTTGTAAAATATTTTCTGAATAGAAAAGTTTAGAGTTCTTTTACAAGATAATTATAGTATTAAGAGATATTTAAGACGCTTTTTCAACATAAGGACTATTTAATATGAACCTTACGTAGCTACCATAAAATAGGTCAGTTTCTTTTCTAACAAGTGGGATGGACAAATGGATTATTTTAACTTTTATTTACGAACAAATATTAAACCTTAGTTGTTTGTTAATTCATACCTTATTCTATTCTTTTCTTTTGTTGACCTAGTAATTTTTAAACAAAGACCAAGTGGAAATTAAGAAGGAACTAACTGAAATTTTGTGGTAAGTATGTTTGTAGTTACTATTATTAATTTTATAGGAATAAAATAATCAAAAACCGAGAGTACGATTTATTATTTTGTTAAACAAATTGTCGATTTTTACTTACTGTTGAAATTGTGATAAATGTCCCTATCATAATCATCACATTCATGGTGTTTGGTAATGAATGGCAATACCTTAGCAGTGGCTTCCCTGGCCCAATTTAGATTGATTTGGCCTAATTTTTATTAGTACAAAGGTTGACAATAAGAGAGATACAGGGTGTTAAAGTTAAAATTTTATTTTACAATTTTATGTTTTGAAAGGTACTAAATTAATTCACAAAATTTGGTGGTCAGTGGTTTTTTCGGATGGGCAAAACAAATCCGTTTTCAGATTTGCTGAATTTTGTAGAGGGCGCCACATACGACATTAAATGCTATTTTAAAACGCCACAACTTTTTTGTGCTTTAGTTTACACAATTTCTAAGCAGAAATTCTTATTCCCTTACATTTTTTACTTAAAAAAGGAATTAATGTCGCTAAAAGCAACCGTTTTTGAGAAAAATGCATTTGAATTCGGTGTTATACAGAATAAATAAGGAAGTTTAGATAGAGGGCCTTCTACTTCAGGGCGAGGCCGAAAAAGATCAAAACAATATATTGTCAACAGGATGTAAGTAAATTTTGTAAATCATTTTATTATAATTTTTCATTATTTCACGTTTTAATAGAATTAACTTTTCTTGTTACTTTAATAACTTCATTTTTTACTATACATTTCGATTTTTTAGATATTTATGAAGATTTTTTTCTGTAAAAAGCAACTAATGTTTAAAGTATTGTGTAAGAACAGATATAGGTCTTCCAATATATCTAAGATAGAATATATCATTATCTCTTCTAATATCAAATATCAGAACAGGGTTTTCCTGAGATCCGCAATAGGGAATATGAATAGGTATAACCCAAATAAATCTGACATATTTTTTTCTCTATATATAAATGTTTATGGCGGTTGCTGTTATCCATTTATTTTGGTCTTTATTAAAAAAAAAAGAATTTTCTACCGCAAATTTTCGCGCAAATTTCGAAACTTGTCAATCGTGATCCCATTGGCTGTGTCGCAGTGGCGGTTCCTGAAATTTTAGATATGTCGTATCTCAGTTCCTACGCATGGAACCCACACCAAACTATAGGATGTTACTATTAGGTACTCTAGAAAGATTTTCGCCAAAAAATATTTAATTTTGAAATTTGCGAACAAAAGTTAATTTTTTGGACCACTTCACCTGAGATCTGAGAAAGTTCTGAAGAAAATTTTACTTCCAAGTTTTTAAATATTTTTTCACGAAAATGATCGTAGAGTACCCAACAGTAACATTTCATAATTGGTGTGAGTCCCATACGTAGGAACTGAGATACGACAATCTGAAATTCCAGGAACCGCTACTGCAGTGTGTCGTCAAAAGTGTTTTTATGACTCATAATGAGTACATGGCGAATTCCAGTATTGTAGGACCATATCAATAAAAATGGCATTTAATGCGTAACTCATCCAATAAAATATCCCTGCACTTAAAGTAGAAGGTTCCTAAAATTTTATTCATGTACCTATATTTCTAGCCGACATCGGTCCAGGAATCTTTCAATTTTGAAACAAAAATTGGCATTTTTGCGAAATTTTGACACATCATAAAATATCTTAATATCTTCAAGTAAATAAATTGCAATTCTTTGTTTTCATGGCAATCTTCGAAAATTCAAAAATTTTCAAATTTTGCATATCCCCGATGCAAATAAACCAATTTATTTATAACGTTAACGAAAAAATAAGCGATTTAAATTAGTGAGAGGTATTCTTAGATAATTAACGGATAAAATGAAATAAAAAGAATCACTAAACAAGGAAAATAGTGTGGAATAATGTCGGTTAAAAATAGGATTTGTCGGAAAAATTCAAGAAAATTCGGTTTTTACCCCTTAAATACGCTCCTGGATGAGCCATTCGTATTCATTTTAAAGTGTGATTATCCCTTTATAAGACAGCGTTGAAAACTTGAAAAAAAATTAGATAGAAAAAAATACAGAGTGATTCAAATGTACCGATGTCGAGGGCAAAAAAGTCAAAATTTATTCGGCGATTGCTACCTTCCTATAAAGAATAAAGAAACAAAAAATGTGGGTATCATGTATTTTGACAAGCCCTTTCCGATGACGTATACGAGACTTTAATTTGAACCATTTTAACCCCACAAAAAAATTAAAAACCGTGAAATCTTTGGGTTCAACAATTGAAATTTCCAGTTTTACCCAAATTTATATATTTTCCAGTGATTTTAGATTTAGGTAAATGTATTACAAAAAGAAAATATGTGAGATTTTAAAGTTTTCCTTCTGAATCCGCGTTTCGATTCGACGTTTTGTTTTCGAGTTACTAGGTACTAAAGAGGGGTCTGCAAATGGTATATTTCGACCTAAAAAACTCAAAAGAATTACTTGCCATTTTCCGATCCTCACCAGTTTCAATAGAGTTCTAAAGCGTAGAGTCCTCTACAGCCTCCGAAAATTTACATCGATTTAATTCACTTTTGAGACCTGTACTCGATTTCAACGGAAATTTCGACTTTGACGTTCAATAGCTTCGAAACGAAACATCCTGTATAACTGAATTTTTACCGAAGCTAGTTGCACTATTCCTCTATCAACACAAAAATTCGATTGCTCCCCCTCTGACTGTTTCCGAGAAAAACAAACATGCTCGACTTTAGGTTAAGTTTTACGTTAGCTTGTAGATTGACACTTATTTTTGCTGATCTCCTAACGTCATTATTCATTAAGGACAAATGGCTGCTTTTTAAATTGTAATAAATTATACCGAAAAGTTAAAAAAATTTGTAGCTAAATTATCCTACTAATTTTCTTCAAAATACTTTGGGATTGTAATGACGTCCTCACACGATTAAGTAATGCAATAAAAAAATATGTGCATATTCCTTATTGCGTCGAGAAAGTTGACAGTCTCTATTGATTTCAGAAAAAAATTCATCCCTAATGCTTTTCCGTACCAGAATGTCTATTTTGTTTTTACAAATACTTCTCAAAATGGCGGATGTTTTTACGGACAAGCATAAATGACGGGCCAATCTTTATGACGGACTGTTCGTCGTAATAACTGACGTATAGTCACTTATATGTACGCATTTCGACGTAATACTCTTGAAGGAAATGAAAATGTTTTCATGGGAAATATAAGTCAAATTATTAATTCTGTAATACAATTTAAAACTACTTTCATCCATTTTTACAATAAATAATTCACACACTTTGTATTTCTGATTAGTAAGCATCAGCCACTGAGCATGTCTCAATTTCAGTTGGCTAGTTGCAGTTTTATTGTGTAGACCTAACCTAATATGATTTAATGAATGAAATTTTTGTTGCCATTAATAAACTTATTTCAACGTCTTTACAATTAGCGCGTTCGGCAATGCAATCTTTTCCATCGTTTTGCTCGGAATTTTTGACGGTCACATGACCTATTATTGTAAACAGTACGACCGATCACGTGCCTGTCAATAATTCCGAGCAAAACGTTGGAAAAGATTGCATTGCCGAACGCGCTAAATGCAACCTGATAGCAGGGTCATCACGAGGGCAGTTGCTGAACAGTGCTCAGTAACATGGAACCACCAGTATAATTGAAAATTCCCCAGAAGTTACCAAATGTTGACATCATTGTCTAAAATTTCTTAGTAAAGTGACTTTATATTGATAACACAAACATAACATTATTTACTATCCGTAATGACGAATATTATTTTATTTAAGTTGCATAAAAATGATGGTTTTATTTATTAGATCTACAAAAAAGTATTTTCATAACTAACTCTGCAATATATCCCTTATATTTAACGTCATGTCCTACTTTTAGCAAACGTTCATTTTAACACCTATCGGAACGACTTTATTTTCCTTATTTCATTTTTTATGCCATTTTCGATATAAAAGGCGCGTAAAACAAAGATTCCAAGTAAGCGATTACTGTTTCTGACCGATATTTTGTGTTGATTTCCGCTTAACTTGAACGATTTTGCTTTATCGCAGTGTCAATAATAATTAATCCTGTTTCTCGTTTACGTCCAATCGATCTTATCAAAAATTGCCTGAAACATTAGAGTTGGTCCAGATTTGAAAGCCAGCCTGATAGGCGAGAAGTACGTTGACATTAGACATAAATTAGGAAATGAGCGAATATGCACCACAAAAACTTGTGGGATTCGCTGTCGCTAAGACCGGTCTACTTTAATAATGAAGGATTTTAACTGATAAGAAGTGCAAAGATAAAACAGCTGTTTCCGAGCCCTTTTGCAAATAAAATAAAAAAAGGACAACTTACACGTATTTGCTACAATAATAGGACTACATACATTTTAGCAACAAGTTCCAGGATAAAAATCATTTGGAAACCAAGCAAATAGCTGAAATATTAGAATAATTAATAGCTATTTAATAACAGGGATAGGACAAAAACTAGTCAAAGCCTAACTGATGACTTAGATCTATATTTAAACCAGCAATCGTAAACCTCAGTAGTGAATCTCGGTATAAATTTTTTAAAATATTAATTTTGCGACGACAAGTAATTAAATAAGCGGTAGGTGTAAATAAAAGAAGTATTAGAAATAGTTTAAAAGGAAATATAAATGTAATCCAAATAAACCCGATTTTTTTAGTGTATTCTTTACGTAGACTAAATATTTGAGGCGGTTGATTTTAACCATTTATTTTGGTTTGTATTAAAAAAGACTTTCTTTCAAATTTTTATACCCAATTCGAAACTGACAAAACGCGATCCTGTTTGTTGTGACGTCACATGCAATATAAATAAAAGTGGTGCGATGGGTTGTGTATATACGATAAATGTAAGTGTTATTTTATTCTCTTGATTATTTCCCAATCATTAGGATATTTGGTGGAAAAGAAACACTACATTTGATTTAAAAGGTTGACAAGGACACTTGGATAATTTGCGAGCTAACAAACCTATTCTATTTTTCTCGTTGCCAAGAGTTGATTCATTTATGATGACTACTTTTTTCTACAAATCCTGACTGTACCTACATCTGCAGAAATAAAAGGAGCTATAGCTTGAATGTATTTTTTTAACAAATATTAACTGTTGTGTGCTAATAGGCTCCAAATAAGATTTTCTCTTTATTTATCTTAAACTATACTTTGACAATGGTAAATCATAAGATCAATATTTTTCTTCCAACATTCAGTAGGATTGATTATAAGATAAAAGAAATGAATAGCAAAATATGCATAATTGTATTTGGCGATACTAATATTTAATAATATTTGTGTATTTTTTTTAACTTTGCACTGCTTTATTAGGACTTCTTCTGTTCTTGGCAAAAAAATAGTGTTAACACTTAAAGTGGTATTTTTGCATATTGGACATACTTATAGGTTAATTTTAAAGAAATTTCATCGTTTAATAAAAATAATTATATAAAAAACATTAAAATTTTTCTATTTACAGCACGGATGAGCGATTCAGGTTAGGTGTCGTGAGGATATGTGGTGAGTAATGCTCCTTATTTTTTGACAGGCACGTGACTAATTCTTGCAAACAATATGATTCATCACGTGACTGTTAAAAAGTCTGAGCAAAAAGATAAAAAGGATTGAATTTAAGAACCAAACCGCGACGCATTTGAAATTTGAACAGATTAAATATATATATATATATATATATATATATATATATATATATATATATATATATATATATATATATATATATATATATATATATATATATATACATATCTATTTATCTATCTCTATTTAAAATAAGAAAGTGGGTGTCTTTTCCGGCGTAACAGCAAATTTCAATTGCTTTTTGTTCAACGTGTGCAGCATATTCATTTCAACCAAATTTCATTGATTTATCTGATACCGTTGCATTGTGGCTCCGTAGATACTGGTGTTATTGTCAGCCGGTTGCTTACTAATTTGTCAAAAATTATATAATTTTATGCTGAAAAGGAAATACCCAATGTTCATGCTCGTCTCACCCCACTCTATTCGACCCGTCACAGTTTTAAAAATTCACAAAAAAGTTTGGTTTCATTTCCCATTTTAATTTTTTTCCGACAATAATAGTAGTACTTCCTAAACATCAGATAAAGATAACTGCTCAGTAAAATGTTTTGTCCTGAATTTCGAAGTAGAATACCTGAAAATCGAGAAGGTATATACCCTCACAGTCACTCAAGCATACCTCAAGCCCCACCCCTTATTATGGTTCAGATCTATATATACGTCTCTTTCTGTATTGTTGGGGGGGGGGGGGAGGCTAATGAGACGATTTGGGGGATTAGCTCCCACCAGCTCCCTAGTTGAGCCTATGCATTCAAGCATTAATTTTATACAAATAATGATATAACTGAATACTATCCTGTTTAGTTTCAAAGCTGTTACTCGTACTTCAGTACGTACATTAAAATGTGTTAATTACAATTACACATTCGTGATGAATATTTTTAGAGAAAACAATAAAAGTTTGAGCAAAAATGTATCAAAATCAACTATCTGGCATCATGGTATGACCCCTTTATAACATTAACCTGGTTTGATTGTATGTTCGGGGTATTGTATTGTATTCTATTGAATGGGGATGTTCGGCTCTGGTAGCCCTACATTAATTAGATCTTTTGTGAACACCAAACATTATTTAGTTATCAATTCCTAAACTTTACGCGAAATTTAGGAAAATTTTGGAGATGATCAAAATATGTGATTTTAAACACAGTATCTATATAAAACAGTATAACTGCTAGACTTATTTACATTTGAGTTTTCTTTTTCCAAAGTATTCCAATTCCTTTCTATTTTTCTGCGCCGTAACCTCACCACCTCACCTGTTTTATAAACCAAGAACCGGTTGGGTAAATTGTAACATTAATAAAGGTAAATTATTTTTATTTAAAATATGGGGTGTTAATAAAGTATGTGGCCAAACTTCAGGGTATTATTCCTTATTCAATTTTAAGACAAAAAATTATATATGCCTATTTCCTAAACAACTTTGTTTTTATTACACAGGGTGTTGAAATTTTTGTTAAAAAGGTTTTTCCCAAATATCTAGAAAACGCAAATTAGTATCAAGTTGAAACTTGGTGACAATTTTTAGTGCATAAAAAGGAATATTTTAAGCAAAAAATTGTTTTTCTCATTTTACCAGTGGCGTGCACAGGTCCCCGAGGTTTAATTTTAAAAAAATATATAAGTACCCAATGTTTTTTCAATCTGATAGGATTTAAGATTTTGCAAATAAAACTACATAGAAACCATGTCTTGAATTTTTTCGCTCAAATTAGCCGTTTTCGATAAAAACGAAAAAATGTAAAGTTATGCATAACATTATTTTATTAGTGTAATTTGTTGAAAACAACAAAAAAGTAAGAGAGCCATGAAAACAAAAACACTTCTTTAAACAAATTTGACAACTAGCAAGACTCCTCCTTATGCATTGAAAATTGTCAGCAAGTTTCAACTTGATACTAATTTGCGCCTTCTAGTTATTATGGAAAAACCGTTTAAAAAAGTCAATACCTTGTGTGTTAAAAACAAAGGACCTATGTTTATATGAACTTCTTGTCTTTAAGTTGAGTAAGGAATAATACTCTGAAGTTTGGCCACATATTTTATTATCACCCTGTATAATAATTTTAAAATAAAAACGAAACAAAGTTGATGCAGAGGACACATAAAATTATAAGAAGTAAAAATAATTTGAAATCTTTTACATAAGTACTTAAATAAATCTTCTAGGGTTGCCATATCACGCGTTGAACATTATTTTTAAGAAAAATACTGCGATGATGCTTGAATCGTTAATTTACATAGATTTTTTTTAAATACTTGAAAATTTATTTATTCCGGGATTTAAGTGCCCAATCTCGGGATTTTTCCGGACTGAATCTTTAACGGGAATCCGGAGTTCCGGGATATCGGGATCCCGGGATCGCAAGCCCTAGTGTTAGTTAACTACTAAGGAATTTTTAATTGAAGAGTCGAATAGTCGCTAGGGGCTAAAAGTTAGTTTTGAGCTATTGAAAAACACTATTTTTAAGACACATTGTAAAAACTGTGTGTGTTTTAATTTTTTTTCTACACTTACCCCTAGGTGATCTTAAAACAGCCTGACAAACTTTTTGGGATCAATGTTAGGTATTTGGTATAATTTAATTGTAAAATAACCCATAACTAGAAAAATCCAGGTGGCGTTAAGGCAATGGCTATGTGTTAGAAGACTAAAATTTAAATAAAAAGTGTAAGCCTCAGTGACAGCTGCAGTGTCCAATGTCAAAAAACCAAGATAATTTTTTAAATCTATTTTGAAACAACTATTCATACTGTCTTTCGACATTTTCCATGTTTTGTGCCAAAAAAAATCAACAATATTGTACTGAATAACGTTTTGGTTACTTAGATTGTACATTTGGTATTTAGTAGATTTTAAAGGAAACTGCAGAAATTCACCTGGTGGGAGTGTGATGCCACCAGATTTCAACAAAGCCATTCTTTTGTTTTTGGTGGAAAACCGGTGCCTCCCACAACGCGTAGGTTTTCTTCATAGCACGCGCCGTGGTACTGTTTATTCATGTAAATAGTTAAACAGTTGTTAAGGTTTAGTATTTTGTGGGTAACGTTGTTGACAGGTCGGAATATGCGTGTTGTAGTATAATTTTCAGTGAATTTTGGGCTTTCTTAATAGGACTTTGTCCATAGTGCGGCAGTGTGTGGAAAAATGGATTCTTTTCGTAAGGAACTATCTTTTCATAGGCTTGTTTGGTCGAATATAGACCAGTCGGAAAGCCATAGCGACGGCGTGCGAAGTCGGATGTTTAGCGTTCTCTTTCTCTCTCCTTTTTCTTTGTCCTACACCTGCACAGTGTATGAAGCAAAACAAAGTGCGATTAAACCTGATGCCAACTAACTTTCACCATATCTATTTTGCGGCCTATGTGGTGGAAGGTGGGAGGAAAACCTAGGATATATCAAGACTACAGATTACAAAAGTGATAAAGAAATTTAGAAACTGAGAATAATCTAATATACTAAATATACGATTTGAAATCGCTTACATTTAAAAATTGTATTCCTAACAAAATCAGTTCAGGTTAATGCATAAATAAATTATAAGTTCATGATAACAAACAAAAATATTGAAAAGGCGTTCTTAAATTAGCATATTAGGGGGTACAACAAAACATTCTGACATGAAGCATAATAATATGTCCATCAGTATTGTACAGGGTCTTCCAACGAGGACTGAACAGGGGCTCATTTTTGAGCTTCCTTGTATTTAAAGGAAAATCTAAAATAGCCAATCGATGTACTTTTTCCCGCAGAATTCAAAAATGAAACCAAAAATTTATTTGAACCAGAAACAAAAAAGTTACGCTATGGATAAGGTGTTTTTTAAATGGAACATAGCTTTTTTTATACGATTTTCGGAACGAGTGATTATTTTTATGTCCGTTCTGATTAAAATATTTAATATTGTGACAGCTATTTTTATTAAATTTTAATGTTTTATCCAGTATAATTTAACTTCAACCTGTTTGAAACATACACTAGGTAATAAAGGTAAAATCACCTTGAAATCCTTCAAAGTCAAAAAATTTGACAAATTTACTATAATATTGCCGAAATGAAATATTCATTAGATGAGAGATTGCAGATTGTTATCTTGTTCTACAAATGCCAAGAAAATGCAAGAGAAGCAAGGAGGAGATTTATTGCAAATTTTCACAGAAATTATATATATATATATATATATATATATATATATATATATATATATATATATATATATATATATATACCTATGTATATATATTATAGTAAATTTGTCAAATTTTTTGACTTTGAAGGATTTCAAGGTGATTTTACCTTTATTACCTAGTGTATGTTTCAAACAGGTTGAAGTTAAATTATACTGGATGAAACATTAAAATTTAGTAAAAATAGCTGTCACAATATTAAATATTTTAATCAGAATGGACATAAAAAAATCACTCGTTCCGAAAATCGTATAAAAAAAGCTATGTTCCATTTAAAAAACACCTTATCCATAGCGTAACTCTTTTGTTTCTGGTTCAAATAAATTTTTGGTTTCATTTTTGAATTCTGCAGGAAAAAGTACATCGATTGTCTATTTTAGATTTTTCTTTAAATACAAGGAAGCTCAAAAATGAGCCCCTGTTCAGTCCTCGTTGGAAGACCCTGTACATACATATATAATTTGTACTGAAATGTACCAATAAGATATCTTGTGTAAAAGAACGGACCCAAAGTGTCATCAGGCACCATCTAATAGTCAAATTTGTTTTAAATTTGCCTTTATCACATTGTCCGCTTTAAAGCATATTCGCATTGACACACGTGAAAAACAAGAACAAAAAGTGTTTGGCACTTAGCCGACTTATCTTTTCCGCCCTTCAATTGGGCTCCGGAAAACGTTGTACGCAATATGAACGAAATCTGCCCTTAAAAATTCAAACAAAGCGAAGCGTCTTAGTGTAATTGTATCGTGCCGTAAACCATTTGTAAACAATTTCTCATTTTCTGACTTTAATACCCCAGCTTTTGTCTTGAGGCAGCAGCATAAAAAAATAATTTAATTTCAAAGTGTGATTAATGTGAATACAACTCAATGGGTCAAAGATACAGCATCAAAAATTAATTTAATTGTGACCCTAGGGTCACTATTTCTTAATTACCGAGGGCCGTGAAAGTTGCCTTTTCATGATGCGTTTCTGCGTGTCTCGAAACTTTTGCCTGCCATCCATTTATTTTAATTTTTGCCTAACCCAAATTTTTTCGCTGTATTTAATTAATCTTGTTCGTTTCCTCTTTATTTTTAAACAATTGTGTTAAACAGTTGCCTGATAATTGAATATACAATATACAGAGCGTATATACTAAACTGTTGTTATACTTTTTTTATGATATTAATACCAATATATACATATACGTAACTATACATGAGGTAGCTCAGTGTATGGGGTTCAATAAAGAAGGAAATGTAAAAGTAATGAAGTAACATAAGGATTTGAAAGGGAAAGGTAAAGAAAGTAGAGAAATTACATTGGGGTTCCCCAATTACATGTATATGTATACCACATACATATATACCACACAGTCTTAGTCAATACAATTGTAAAACCAATCCATAGTCTTAACGCTTCTTAATGGGCTTTTTTATGGAACTGGCTCTTAGACGAAAAATTTTACAGCGAGATTCTCCAACGCTTGGCTAGACCTGTCTAATTTGACAACTAAAGATTTCAACTGACAAGTGTAACAATAAAATAAAAGTTTTATACTACGAATTTATTTTTGAGGTTTTCGCAACATACTTTCCACAATAATAGGACAGCCATTCTAGCAACACGTTCCAAGGTAAAAATCATTTGGAATCCAAGCAAATCGCTGAAATATTAGAATAACTCCTAAATCTATAATGACAGCTTATTAACAGTGATAGGACAAAGGCCTGTCAAAACCTAACTAATCAACTAAACGATTTTAATTTAAACCACTACTAAATTTTAAACGAGTTTAGTGAATCTGAGCGTTAAGGTTTTGTCTAAATTTTTAGAATTCGTTTGTAGAAAAAACTATTAAACATCGTAAATGTCAATTTTTTAAAGAAAATTCAATTCCTTTAAATGGAATACCCCGTACGTAGATTCGCGTTTTCAAATAGCACATTTTTCTGGTTTCAAAAACATATAATTTGTCTATGCTTAGTTTAGCCTGTTACAGATTCTGGGTCCTAAAATTTGTAAAACCAGAAAGTTCCAAAACAGCATTTCGCTGACTTTTCTCATCTGTTATGACATTTTCATGACTGAACACGAAACGTTAATAACTCAGATTAAGGAAATAACAGATGAAACTATTCATTCATATATCGTTCTATCGCCACTCGCCAACAGGAAAAAGGTTTGACAGCACAAGAAACTCAGCACTCAGTGGAGTTAATAGGGAGATGGGGGGGGGGGGGGGACATATTTAAACAAATTTTTGACATTTACCCCTCTCGTTATTTTGAGAACTTTTGGAGACTTTGGAATTTTAAATGGGATGATGTACTTTTGTTTATAAAACTCGAGCCTAGGTAAAAAACTACGTATGTGTACAATTTTTTTTTGATTTGTTCTTTTAGTTACGGAATTATGGTTAACTAAATTTTAACTGAATTTAAAAAATAAACAAATTTTACCAATAAATAAAGTTTACTCGTCTTAGGCACTAACTACTTGAGCACTAACTACTTGGGCATTAACTACTCAATTATTAGCTACATCGAACATTGCTAGGATGTTGCGAAGACGGATTATTGGATATCAAACCTGCTGTACTACAAGTCCTGCTGCTGCATCATGCCGTTGGAATTTGAACCGTGGATCCTGCTGTAAACGCCATACACTTTTTGGGATTCTCAAACCGGTCCTTGCGCTGTTGGAATATATGAATATATTTAATTTGAACTATTTAGATTTACACTTTTTCTTGTTTCGCCGAGGATCGAACCTGCTATCTTGGGATTAGTAGTTCATCGTCTTACACTTTGCGCTCTCGGGGGATATTGATTATTTTTATCTTTAATTTAAAGTTATAAATCCGTAGTCCGTCACACACTTTTTTATTTCTCTGAGAATCGAACGTCCTACCTTTATATTCATAGGCCATCGCCTTATAAACTGAGCTATAAAAGCATGTTGATTAGTTGCGTAGAAAAGTGGTAGAGAATTTTACACGAAATTTATATATTTCTTCAAGCTGACGTCACGAACTTTGTCATTAATTATTTTACTCCTAGTGGGGCCGCCGCACACAGGCGAAAAATCGATAAAAGTCGGACAGAACCCTATTTTCAAAAAGTTCCTAGAATACAAAAATTAGGCCTTGGACCTCTACCTTAATGACCAATCTATGGTACCTGTGCGCGCGAGCACTGCGAGACCCCCCGTTACTTCGCTACGTTAGTGCGAAGAACGGTTTCTTGGAGAGCGTATGAGTTACGGAAGATAAAGTGCTATTTTGTTTATTATGCATGTTGGTGTTTTTCGTGGATTATTTTCTTAAAACTTTTGGGATAATTTGTACGTTTACAATGAATTTCGTTTTTTGTTTATAAAATTAATAGGAGGATAACGGTTATGGTAACTGGCCAAGTAGCACAGTTGTTTGTATTTTTATCTTATTATTTACCTTTACATGGGGATAAAGTTAACAATACGGTCAGATTCCAGTTTAAAACTTTGATTAGACGTAAGCCTGAAGTCTTGTTTTGCAAATACAACAATGATTTTATGCGACCAAGTGCGACCCTTAACAAAAATGGCGCATTTATACAGTTACGTTTGCTCTAATCTGTACTATTAATAAAGTTGTTCAAAATGAAAAATCTGTACATAAAGCAGTATTGTAAAAAAGGGGTTTCTATCGTCTATTTAAGGTGTTCTGAACCAAAAGCAACAGTTTTTAGAATGTTTGTCTGTCTGTTTGTGCCTTTGTTCGGCATCACTTAAAACTACTAAAAATAGATTTTAATTGGACTTTTACCAAAAGATAGGTCTTATAGCCAGTTAAATATTGGGGTATATTTTATTAGGTTAGGTCAAGTATAGGTCAAGTTGACGAATAAAATGTTTAAACCAGTATTGCCTTTTTATTACAATACTTATTTTTTTTACTACAATTAATTTTAATTTAAAAATGATTTAATAGACTAATGGTCGTTTGTACCACCAAACTTAAGGCAAGTATAGTTATAAATACGTTTATTTTGAATCAGTAATAAATTACGTAATAGCATTTAAAACTATACTTAGCTTAAGTAAGCCTTAAATTTGGTTGTGCAAATGACCACACGTCTAATTACTCGCGCAAAGGGGTAGAATGAATAATAATCAGGAACTGGCTACTTAATAAAATACTTACCTATAGTCTGTACACCGAACGTACGGAGTAACAAAACTACCTGATATTCAGTAACAAAACTACCTGATATTAGGTTTAAATTGTTTTGGGTCATAATGGGAAACTAACATTATTATTGTTTTTTCCGAAAATTCTATCCTTAATAAAAGTAGAAAAATCATTTTAACGTAGCACTAGATTGTGATATACACATGGAGACGCAAAAATAAAAAAAAAATAGCTACTAAAAACCAATAATATTTAAAATCGAACAAGAAAATACAAAGAAGTAATCTAATTCTGCTTTCTAAAAAAATACTTATTTTATTGATTTTTAGAGCTACAGTTTTTAATCTTTTGGCTTCCTTGTATATTTTACATAAAATTTACCTATCAAAATTTATTTTTTCTTATACACTAACTTTTATCAAGAATCGCACTTTCTGAGAAATCAATATTAGAAAAGTTTTTTCGTTGGCGCCGACTTTTTTGCACTGTTCTTGGTACATAATCCTAATAATGTCATTACCATGAGATATGGTTCAATTTAATTAGGCTTAAAATATTTTTTTTTAGTCAAATAGGGTTTAAAGGTAATATTAAAAATATTTTGTTCAACAATTAATAACGTGTAGGTTTTGTCCGACTTTCATCGATTTTTCGCCTATGTGCGCCGTGTCGAACACTCAGTCAAAATTTTCCATCTTTAATCTCAGTAGTTATAGATGGGATGTTTCCCATCCTCTCACTCCCAAAATCCATTTAGCATGCACCAGGGCTGATTTGTAGCTGTTTTCAAAAACAGGGTCAGTTTTGTAGCTGTAGGGTCTGTTTTTGAAAACAGCTACAAAACAGACCCCGTTTCTGAAAACAGCTACAAAACAACTCTGGCGCATGCGCAATGGGAGTTGGAGGATGGTAAACACCCCATCTATCACTACAGTACTTGTTTCTATATATTACACAATATAGACACTTATGGACATGTTTGTCAATGTCTTTATTAAAGTGAAGCAATTATTTAATTTAAAATAATTCTGATCAAAATGCTATTTACTGAACTTTTTATTATTTACGGACTTTTATAGTCCCCTGTTATTGGAATCAATCATGGAACAATTAAGCGAGAAATTTTAAAAATAAAAATTACAATTTTTTTCTTTAAATTGTTACTTGAACTTTTATGTTATTTTATAAAAAAATATTTCGGCTTATGGGTACTATATTAAAAATGCAAATGGATAAATTTTTTCCTAGTACAATAAAAAGCCGTGAAAAAACTCGAGAGAAAAGGTCTATTATTGATTATGATTTAACTGCCATCAGGAGTAGTCTCTTTCTCTCGACTTTAATGGTCTTTAATTACACTAGCAAAGAACTAATTTTTTTGCATTTCTAATATATTGTTACATGTTAAATTTCCGTTGACAACACTTTAGATTTTAATAAATTGAATTAAAAATATATAATAATTTTTGTTAAGCCAGAATAAAGCTAATTACCTAACCTTAATTCCTTCCTATAATGCCCACACCCTAACAAAAACAGAATATTATTTTAGTCTATGCTTTCTTATAATACTTTAGATATAGGTACTCCTGAAGTACACTCACCCACAAAAAAAGTGACGAACCGAAAATTTACTTCTACTTTGAGGCGAAATATCTTTTAAACGGTTTGTAGCACGATATTGAGGTTTTAACTGTTGGATAGAACCATTTGTTGGCAAAAATGTTGTTATTAGTTTTTAGCTTTTTATTATTTTTATTCCAATAAACAGGGTAAAAAAACAAGTATGTTTTTTTGCTAATTTTTGAAACGCCCTGTGGAGTGTCATGACAACCAAAACTCAACTAATAAAAAACCATTATTTAGGATAGTCCTTTAGCAACATTTTGCTTTTTGAATCATTTTCCTACCTGTTCGCTTACCTGAGATTCAGCATTTTAAAGAAATTATAACGTTTTAGCGTAAAAATAATGGTTAGTGGTCGAGTGTACAATTTTCAGATGAATATCGTTTGCATTCAGTCGATGGACGGCGCAGAATTTGGAGATGGGCAGGAGAAAGGTACTCAGAAGGAATGTTTGTGGAAAAAGAAAATTGTGGAGGTGGGTCTGTAATGGTGTGGGCTGGGATTTCCACTGAATACCGTACAAATTTATGTATAGTAAGAAACACCCTAAATGCTCATGGGTACATCGATATATTGCAACAGCATGTTTTACCAATTGCTCCCATAATAAGAGATTTTATTTTAATGCATGATAATGCCCGACGTCATACCGCCCCTGTTGTAACAATTTTTGGAGGAGTCCGGTATTGAGCGTTTACTATGGCCCGCTAGAAGCCCGGATATGAATCCAATCGAGCACCTATGGGACCAACTTGGCCGAAAACTCAGAAATCGATTCCATGCTCCTCAAAATCGCCAACAACTCGAAGAAGCGCTCATTGAGGAATGGAACCACATAACAGAGGAGTCAGTTGCAAACCTACTACGAAGTATGCCCCGATGCTCAGCGGATGTGATGAGATTTAGAGGCGGAAACACCCGATATTAATTTATGTTTATGCATTAATTTTTTTCTTTTCTGTTTTCTTATTAGTGGAATAATTTAAAAACCTGATTAAAGGATTTTTACACCAAAACCTTATAATTTCTTTAAAAAGCTGAATCTCAGGTTACCGAACAGATAGGAAAATGATTCAGAAAACAAAATGTTGATAAAGGACCATCCTAAATACCGGTTTTTTATTAGTTGAGTTTTGGTTGTCATGACACCCCACAGGGCGTTTCAAAAATTATCAAAAAAAACATACCTTTTTTTTACCCTGTTTATTGGAATAAACATAATAAAAAGCTAAAAACTAATAACAACATTTTTGCCAACAAATGGTTCTATCCAACGCTTAAAACCTCAACACTATGCCACAAACCGTTTAAAAGATATTTCGCCTCAAAGTAGAAGTAAATTTTCAGTTCGTCACTTTTTTTGTGGGTGAGTGTAGGTACAAATTAAAAAATTGTATTAAGTCATTATTGTTTTTGGAAAAACAGTTATAAATAAATACTACAATTAGAAGACCTGCTTTTACCGATCCCAAACACACCATAATGTGATCGGAGTTGCAACAATTAGAGGCCAGGATTTTAAAAGATACACCATTTTTTGTAAAAATATTGTGGCTGGCTATTTAAGTCAACGTGAAATGTCAGGAACCAACAGGGGGAGGGGGTATTGAACCTCCTTGCCCCTCCCTGGCGGCGTCTATTCATGCAATTACCATGAATAAAGAAGAATTGTCTGTATATGAATGTCATAGTTCGGAAGAAATCACCATATAAATTTGTCAATTATATTAATTATACAAGTATTATACGTTTAAAATGTCCATTTCTGACAGCAAACCCGTCATGTCTTCGTCGTAGTGGTTAATACAGTTGCAAAGTTGCTTAATGCAATTTGGCCCGTTGAGAGGTAGGGTATACCGACTAATTGCTATCTCTTATCGAATTTACGTCAATTAACTACATACAGGAGATCTGAGAGTGATCCTATATCTTTCACTTCACCGATAAATGACACGTTCTGCAAAATTATATATTATATATACATATCGGATTATGTATGTATACAGTATGTATACGACGGACGGGGTAGACAAGAGAACAAATGGACCAAACAGTGAAAGATACGAAAAAAGGTTATTCTCTATAAAAGTTTTTGATTGTTTTAAAAATAAGATCCACGATGCCAAAAACTTTTTTTGTACAGGGTAAACGTAAAATTTGGTTAAGAATAAAGTTGTCTTTTTTTAAATTTTAATGCAAAACCTTAAATAAAAAGTTGTTTTAAATATCAAAATAATTCTTATTCCAGATTTTAAGCAAAAATTTGAAACGTCCACATTACGCTTTTAGAATAAAAATTTTCTAATTAGATTGTCACCGTTTTTATTTGATTACACCTTTGATAACTGTGACGTATTCGTCAAAATAATAAAAATAATATTGTCTTTACAGCAAAAACATTTAGAATCCAAAATTATGGACTAATACAGGTTAAAGAAAATTTCTAATAGAATATTAAATTATAATTTTAATATTCCAGAAATATTTCTTATTTTATTAAACTTTAAAAAAATTAAGGGAACATCATATTTATTTTTCAAAAACTTCTCCTCCATATTCTACGCATTTTTCTAACTGACGGTGAAAATGGCTGAAGCTCCTTTTTATGTCTTCCAGTGAAATTGATTCTATCGCTATCTTTAAAACTTCGTCATTTTCAATGGGTCTTTCATATGTTAGTTGTTTAATATCCCCCAGAGAAACATATCACAAATTGTCAAACCGGGGTTCCTAGGGGGCCACAAAATCGAACCATTTAGCCCAGCCATCGATTTCCAAATTTGCGATTGAGCCAATCCCTTACTTCCGCAGCATAATGTGCAGGACACCCATCGTGCAGAAAATTCATATTTCGACGATATTGAAGAGGCAATTTTAACTTGTCTGTAGACGCATCATTTTCGTCGTATCTTTTCTTAGTCTTCTTTAAATCACCTACGGATCCACATTTTTTTAATTTGATTACGAATTTATGTACTGAACTTCTGCATAATTGTACATTTGGAAATTTTTCTTGAAACTTCTCAGTAACGTAGCGATAACAATTCTCGCCATTTCTGTAATTTTGGATTATAAATATTCTTTGCTCTAAAGACATCTTTATTACATTGACAAGTACGTCACAGTTATCAAAGCTGTAATCAAATGAAAAAGGTAAGAATGTAAGTAAGAAAAATTTTGATTTTAAAAGCGTAATTTAGAATTTCAAATTTTAAGAAAAATCTGGAATAAGAATTCTTTTAAAATTAAAAAAAAATCTTTTTTATTGAACGTTTTTCATTGAAATTTAAAAAAAACACCTTTACTATTAACCAAATTTTACGTTTTTGTATTTTCTGCATACCCAGCTGTTTCAACCATTTTCAATTATGGTGTAGCCTCCCTTACATATTCACTTTTCATTTCGGCCCATTGTTGGATATGCGGGCCCAGGTTAGCCCTGCTATTTTTTTTATATTATGGTCCCATCTCAAGTTTGGGCGTCTTCTTGGTCTTTTCACGCCTCTGGGGTACCAATGTGTATTTCTTGTGATCCATCTATTGTCAGTTCTTCTCGCCAAGTGTCCTGTTCATTGCCATTTTAGAGACTGTCTGTGGATGACGTCTATTACCTGGGTTTTCTATCTTATCCACTCTATTCTCTTGCGGTCCCTCCTAGTTATTCCTAGCACGCATCGTTCCATAGCCCTTTGTGCTACCTGCAGTTTTCTTCTTATCTCTGTTTTTAGTATCCAGGTTTCACATCCGTATGTCATGACTGGTATTGTCTGCTCAAGATATTTGCAACCGGCAAAATAATTTAAAGAATGCAACGGACGGCTTAAACAACATTGCAAATTTGTTTGTAAACCAGATGTGGTAAGAAAAGTTTAAATCTTATTAACGAAAAAGTAAACTGTGTTTGAAAACTGATTTACAAACAATTGGCAACGTTGTTTAAGCCTTCCATTGCATTCTTTAAATTCATTTTCCGGTTGCAGATATCTTGGGCGGACTACAGTATACATTGATCAAACGTTCTCTTCTTTAGGTGGGGTGGCATTCTAGATTTAAATATGATTGAGTTTCTACCGAATGCTATCCATGCTAGTTTTAGTCTTCTGTTGATTTCTGGCAGTAGAGATCCCCAGGTGTGTATTAGTTGGCCCAGGTATATGTATTCTCTACTACTTTCAGTGTGGCGTTGCTTACTTGGATGTCTTGTTTGTCTACCAGTTCCTTGTACATTATCTTGGTTTTGGCTTGGTTCATCTTCAGACCTATTTAATCGCATTGTATTTAATTCATTAATTTGCTGTTGAAGTTCATCAGGGCTCTTGGCGATTAGTACAATATCATTAGCGAATCTCAGGTGGCTGAGGTGTTCTCCATCTGTGCATAGACCTTTGTTGACCCAGTCTAGCTTACGGGTCCTTTGTTCGACTGATGATCTCCCTTAAGCCACTTCTAAAGCCCGCTTATATATGTATATATATATATATATATATATATATATATATATATATATATATATATATATATATATATATATATATATATATATATATATATATATATATATATATATATATATATATACACGTAAAGTGGCCAAACGAGATCATTTTTTGGTGATATATGGTCATCCTGAGATCCGTTTGGAAAGACGAGATCCGATTTTGGATCTCATCTTTTTTTATGTGTATATCCGTTCCTTGGTCCGAGGTCAAACAAAAACTGCTTAAATTTTAAAAAGTCTCAGGATCTCGTTTTTCACTTTTTTGTCACTTGTTATACAATCTCAGTTCGTAAAAGCATATGTAGAGGGAGCCGCCGTCAGCGTTATGCGACATGGGTTATACGTTTAAGATGAGATCCGATAAAAGTGGCAATACCGCATTCTTCGCTTTTTTGTTTAAGTGGGCATTCTTTATCGTCTTTTTATTATTTGTTAGTTGTAACATGATACTATTGTATACAAGTTAATTATCGTTGATAATAATTATATTTGAATGAATAACAAAATGTTTTTTTTTCGAAATTAATGTAAAAATATATATTATATTAAGTAATTTATTATTGCTTAAAATACTGCCCTTATAGTATAGTAAAATATGCATTCAATTTTAAAAATCTTTTCAACTGCTATAATAAAAATTTAAAAATTTTGGGCATTATATTTTGGTTAAATTGGCAATAAAGGTACTTCCATTCGAAAATATAAAATGCTGGCCACTCGAACTTACACATAGAGATTTTTAGGCAAAATTTAAAGTTCAATATTTTCAACACGAATGCAAATTTTTGAACGCGTCTTGCAGATTTTAAGAGCTAGTTTGTTTCGGATTAAGCTGCATGACGTATATTTATTGTAGGACCACAGGTGTATTATATACGGGGTGATCAATGAAGTCATACAGAAAATCAAAAAGTTTGTATTAGTGAAATTTCCGCAAAAATTTTTTTTTGGTCGTTGCAATATGGTTCGTTACTAAGGTAACATCAATATCTCTAGACGTTTTTGTCACTTTTTGGATTAAGGCCCTTAGGTCTTGTACACACTACTAAACATAAAATTGGGGTAGCAAAATTTTTAAAATGCTATAACTTGACATTGCATTGACGGCTTTTTTAGGGATTGCAGGAACCTTTAAATTAGGTTTAGAATTAGAAATTTTATAAGAATTGACTTTTGGCCGTTGTTAACCAATCTTGTATATTGTAGAATATAATGTAATAAACTTGTTCTTGTCGCTACGTTTTTGTCTATTATCGACCCGGTATAATGTGTAAATTTCAACCTGTATATTTCAACCCCCAAATAAAATGCCTAGATGATAGAAAATCTACGTGAAATAAGGATTCCAAATCCGTAAAAATCATCAAGAACCGTCAATCCAATGTCAAGTTACAGCATTTTAAAAATTCTGCTACCCAAATTTTATGTTTAGTAGCATGTACAAGACCTAAGGGCCTTAATCCAAAAAGTGACAAAAACGTCTAGAGATATTGATGTTACCTTAGTAACGAACCATATTGCAATGACTAAAAAAATTTTTTGCGGAAATTCATACAAACTTTTTGATTTTTTGCATGACTTCATTGATTACCCCGTATATAATAAACCTAAGGTCCTACGATAAATATACGTCATGCAGCTGAATCCGAAAAAAACTAGCTCTTAAAATATGCAAGACGCGTTCAAAAATTTGCATTCCTGTTGAAAATATTGAACTTTAAATTTTGCCTAAAAATCTCTATGTGTAAGTTCGAGTGGCCAGTAGTTTATTTTTCTAATTTCTCGGATCAGTAGGAACCTTGATTTTTCTGTGTATAATCAATGTAAGGATCTAAACCACGAACTAAGACCTTCTTGAGCAGCACTTGAGGCATGTCACAATTAATTTATGATATGCCATCATATAGTTAATGAGTAAGGGTGACTTGTAGTTAAATAACATGTTTTATTGCACAAAATGCAAAATAAACAAAAATGACATATCGAAAAACTTTATTATACCGGGTGAACGAGATCGCTTTCCGGCTGCCAGTTTTTTATTTTTTGATTGATCGTAATGAATCTCGGCAAGCCTTATATACTCATAAAATGACACTTTTTAACATCCTAGTCGAATTTTAGTGACTTCCGGTTTAACCGGAAGTGAGACTAACTTTTAATTTTTAAATGCAACATCCTGTATATTTATTTTTGCAATTTAGACATCATTCTACATACGACTGTGACATTTTTGTCAGTTTTTAAGTCAATCTGTCAATTTTCAAGCCTATTTTATTTTGCAATCTAGAGTGCCATGACAGCTAAAATCGTTCTAAGCGATGTTCTGGACTGCAGAAAAATATCTACGTACATGATTTCTTAGTGGATCATTTGTTTTCCAGAGGCTTTTAAAGTTCCCTAAATCAGTTTTTTTGGAAATTTCTCGAAAATTTCAAAGAGCACTACCTTGCTTTCATAACAAAATGAGATGTAGTTTTTCATAACGAACACATCGATGTAAATATCACAACACACATTTTATCACAATTTATACTTTAAAATTGCCGTTTTTCTATTGCAAGATGTGAAAATCATAAAATTTTTAAAGAAATCAAAAACAATTAATATATAATAATAATAATAACTAATTAATTATCAGTGATGTTATTAGCTTGAGATGTCCTTACTCAATTATTTTGTCAGGCAGTCTTTGTACATTTTTTGATACCAACGATATAGTTGTTTTCATGGCACTGTAAATAAAATTGACGGTAAAATTGACAAATTTACTTCAAAACTGACAAAAATGTCACAATCCTAAGTCGAATGATGTCTAAATTGTAAACATAAAAAATATACAGGGTGTTGCATTTAAAAATCAAAAGTTAGTGTCACTTCTGGTTAAACCGAAAGTCACTAAAATTCGACTGGGATGTTAAAAAGTGTCATTTTATGGGTATATAAAGCTTGCCGAGTTTCATTACGACCGATCTAAAAATAAAAAACTGGCAGCCGGAAAGTGATATATACAGGTGCGATCAAAAATATTTAAGTTAATATTCACTAAAATATTATTTCTACCTAAACCTATTATATGCCACTTTCTGCTTAGCTCAGTTGTTGAAATAAATCATTGTTTTAAAATAATAATATTTTAGTTAATAATAACTTAAATATTTTTAAGCGTCTCCTGTATACCTATAAACCGTAAGGTATGAGTAACAAAATGATACAAAGAAATATTAATAAAAATGTTTTATATGTTACTATTGCTTATTTTGCATTTTTATCATAAAATACAAATTATTTGATTATAAGCCAACCATTAACCAAATGATGACCTATTGTTAAACTTGAAAAATTCGTAACTAAAAATACTAAAAAACTGAACATAGATCCATTTTTCGTGTATACACATGCGTGTACAGAAAACTGAATTAGAGTGAGCACTCCTCGAGTTGCAGGATTTAGGAGGGATGGTGGGATAGGGGATAGGGTTCTGCCCGCTGAGCTGTAGGTAGGTGATGAATTCTTTGAATAAACATATTCATTTATATTAAATAAAATATATTAAATATTATGACATCATTTTTAGGTAATAATACAATCAAATGAAGTGAAAATATAAATCGTTTTCTAATTTCCAGAAAAATATTTTTATACTGAGAATTGAGGCACTAACATGTAATCCTATATAAGAAACAACAAAAATACAAATAAAAATTAATAAATACAGAAAAATAATATAATAAAGCAGAATTATGTGGGCTTGTATTATATTCTTATGGGGATTGTGTTTTAGTAAGATTTTGAAACTAGTGAGTTTATAAAGGACCACGCACAAAATACATTCGGCGAAATTGCCCGAATTTTTGGTATATTGTACCTCTTGATTCCTAGTTTGATTTTCAAGAAAAAAATGAGGGGTCGATTGGATGGTTTCTGCGCTACAAGGACTCATAGGCGTACGTGTAATTTTTAAAAATTAGGACCGATTTAACTTGCGGTTTATAAAATACCACTCTGATCGGGTAAATTCGTGTTCTAGTATTTTAAATGATTAGAGGAGATATCTAGAAAGATAATAATAAATTATTTTGAACATGGTTATACAGGATGTTGAAAAATAACGGATTTAATATTAAGACTTATGAAAAAAATTATGCTCTTTTTCGAGTTCGAGTTTGTAATCACCCTGTATAATAACGGATGATAAGAACTATTTTATTTTAAAGATGTATGTTTAATTAAATAATTGTGCTGATACAGATACCAAGTGATAGAGATTTATGGTGATTACATTTTGATTTAAATACATATTTTTCTGTTAATAAATATTAATTATTCCTCTTGGACATATTTCACTGCAGAAAACACGAAAAATACTTGCATTATGGCACAGCCTAATTATTAAAATAACTACAAGATGACTTATTATTTTACTTAGGTATCGCCAAATTGAGTCTAAAACATTAAAAATATTTAAATAACTGAGGATAATATTACACCATAAAAAGATATAAAAAGATTTCGCAACTAAGCAAAATCTTGTACCTCTGTGACTTATGTTGTTCTCTTGCATTTAAGTTCAACATAATATGACAACACTGCAGGATCTCATCTTAGACTATTTATACCCACATATACATTTCCGGATGTATGGTTGACGGTTTTCATAAAAGACCTTGTGTACTTCATATACCAGATCTCGATTGGTTAAAATTTTATATAAATGAATTTATGACATAAAATCTTTACCCCTCTCTAAGATTTTGTATTATGGACCGTACTAGGAAATGTAATGGTAAAAATATACTCCTAAAAAATGTTTCGCAGTGATGGATCTCGGGTTGCCTTTAATATAGTTGGATCTCCACTTGATATTAAAACGTGTATATATATATATATATATATATATATATATATATATATATATATATTATATATATATATATATATATATATATATATATATATATATATATATATATATATATATAATATATATATATATATATATATATATATATATATATATATATATATATATATATATATATATATATATATATATATATATATATATATACATATATACTCGATTTCTTGATTTTTGGGGTAACAGCCAGGAAGGTTTGGGCTTAAATAAGTAAACTCTTATTTACTACGAGCCGAGCGCTTTCGGAAAATTTTATTCCTTTTTCAAGGCTACAATATAGAGCAATTTTATAAATTATTTAATTAAAAAACTAATTTAAAAATAATTACCTGGGTGCAAAGTGAGTTTAAAAATTGATAATAACATCTCTTTGTATTAGTACTAATCCTATTTAGTAATATATAGTTATAAATATTAAAAAATCATCTTAACATCTTGATGATTGACAATGACATTTAAATATTGTTATACATGGTGGTTTATAAAACTTAAATATGGGTATTTTAATTATTGTTATAATTAGTGCTAGGTAGACAAATTTTTCTTTACCTTATATATTTTAAACTAATTTTTGTTGTAAAAATGCATTTTAATTTTATTAATAAATTTTGACTGCATATAAAAAAAAAATTACATTGTTTTACCCTAAATTTGTTACACATATTTAAGTTTTATAAACCACCATGTATAACAATATTTAAATGTCATTGTCAATCATCAAGATGTTAAAATGATTTTTTAATATTTATAACTATATATTACTAAATAGGATTAGTACTAATACAAAGAGATGTTATTATCAATTTTTAAACTCACTTTGCACCCAGGTAATTATTTTTAAATTAGTTTTTTAATTAAATAATTTATAAAATTGCTCTATATTGTAGCCCTGAAAAAGGAATAAAATTTTCCGAAAGCGCTCGGCTCGTAGTAAATAAGAGTTTACTTATTTAAGCCCAAACCTTCCTGGCTGTTACCCCAAAAATCAAGAAATCGAGTTTACTAACTAGTCAGCCAAGACTACCAAAATAATATTATACATATATATATATATATATATATATATATATATATATATATATATATATATATATATATATATATATATATATATATATATATATATATAAAGGGTTTTCCAATAAGAGGTGTTATTTTGATATTCAAAGGAAAATGCCATTTTTTGAGATAAATGATCGGATGTTTATTTCATTATAAAGAGGAAGGTATGCCGTTAATAATGGAAAATAACATCTGCCAAATGACCACCACGACCACGCCTACAGGACCATATCCTTTTCATGAAATTTTCCATAACCAAATCGCAAAGTGGCTGCCCTATGTCCTCGATAGCCTCACGAATTCCATCTTTGAGGTCTTGAATCGACGCTGGGCTGTTGGCGTAGACCTTCTCTTTCACGTGGCCCCAAAGGAAGAAGTCGCAAGGTGTTAAGTCACAAGATCTCGGTGGCCAATTGTGATCACCTCTTCGAGAGATAACACGGTCCGGAAACTTTTCCCGTAAAAGATCAATGGTTTCGTTGCTTGTGTGGCACGTAGCGCCGTCTTGTTGAAAGTAAACGTTGTCCAGATCAATACCATCCAATTCCGGCCATAAAAAATCATTAATCATCTGTCGATAGCGCAATCCATTCACCGTAACTGGTGCTCCAGCCTCATTTTCAAAAAAGTAAGGTCCAATGACCCCGCCGGACCATAAACCGCACCAAACAGTCACACGTTGAGGATAGAGAGGCTTTTCAACAATAACTCTTGGGTTTTCCGAGCCCCAGATGCGACAATTTTGTTTGTTGACGAAGCCACCGAGGTGGAAATGGGCCTCATCAGTCAAGATGATTTTTCGATGGAATTCCGGATCATTTTCATGCATTTCAAGGACCCAATCGGCAAAGACACGCCGTTGTTGATGATCGGCCGGCTTGAGTTCTTGTGTTAACTGAACTTTATAAGCCTTAAGACCCAAATCTTTATGCAAAATACGGTGTAATGACGTTTGTGGAATGTTTAATTCCAAAGAACGACGAGGAATGGACAAACCTGGGTTTTCTTCAACATGTTCGGATACAGCAGCAATATTCTCAGCTGTTCTTGAGCGACGTGCACGGGTTTTATTCTTCACATCACTAACTTGTCCCAACAGCTCGAATTTTCCCACCAACTTCTGTATTGCGGTCCGACAAGGTGCTTCACGACGACCAAAAATGTTCGAGTTTTACGAACCGTCTCTGCCAAATTTTCACCATTTTTATAGTGAATTTTAATAATTTCAATGCGTTGTTGAAGCGTGTATCGTTCCATTTTTATTAATGGCATAGTTTCTACTTGTCAAATGTCAAAAAATTACAGCTCCAAAAGTGACATCTACCGAAATAGCGGGCTATTCAAAATAACACCTCTTATTGGAAAACCCTTTATATATATATATATATATATATATATATATATATATATATATATATATATATATATATATATATAACTTACTGACTGATTCGTCATCGCCGAACCGAAACCGTTGAAGCTATAAATATAAAATTTGGTCAGTAGTTTTATTTTATAATGTAGAGACTCGCTAAGAAGGGATTTTTATAACACTTTAGCATTTTTTATAGAAAAAACAGCAAACTTTAGGAGGCTTAAATAGTAAAAACCAACTTATGCATGCTTCAATTGGAACAGAAACCAGAAAGGATATAATTTGCTAAGTTGTCCACCCTGAGTTTGGAGAAAAAGTACCTTAATTTATATCAACGCAACGGTAAAATCCTTAGACATAGGCAACATATAGTTGGTTCTGAGAGACAGCAACCAAAATTTACGGTGCTCGCCCAGTATATATTTCACCGGAAGTATAGCCAGTTTCGAGCCAAATCTATATGCAAATTTCAGTCACAGATAGACCGACAGACAGGCCAACAAACAGACATACCAACGGAAAGGGCAAGCCATGTTCCTCGGGATCTAAAATCCAAAACTTATAGATCTGAAAAAATCTCGAGGGGGGATTTTTTTCACAAATACAACACTTTCCCCATATAGAAAAGGATGAACGACAACAAATTATTGTTTTGTGATATCGGAAATTGATCCTTTTAACAAGAATTGTTTTGCTACCTTAACATTAAGTTAGTAGAACAATAGAAACACATTTTTTTTTTTCTAAAACCAAAGAACCCCAGTTTCTCCATGTGGTACAGAATTAGTACATATAACAAAAAAGTATCTAATTCCCCCTGTGTATTCTTAAAATTTAAGTACTTTGTTCTCAGAGGGGTGCATAAAAGATTTTTAGCTAAATAAAATTGAACTGAAATCAGAAAAGCAAAACTTTTATTAAAGTAAATACCCTTAATTTTTGATGTTGTGATGTTTGTAGACACCCTAGGGTATCGACGAATGTCGTTGTAGTTTTGTTTCTATTAAATAAAAATAGCACTTTTTATTTTTAGTTTCTGTTAATAATTAACAGTCGGATAAAGGGTCAATGTTTGAGTAAAACGAAAGTAGATATAAATTGTTGGCCGGAAAAAGTTTCGAAACATTTATTTAGAGCACGTGATGAAACTGTTCTTTTTTTGGCGTTCCTAAATAACTTTTGTGATGGAAGCTAGATAAAAACTTTGGTGAAAATGAAAGTAAAAAAGACCTCAGGGTATTATACTCCGCCAAAAAATAAGGGTACTTTTGCGAAAGGCACGTTGATATGAAGGGAATTTACAAACGTTTATCATAATAATAAGTTTGTAATAAATATGCGTTTTGAGTTTAATATATTTTATATTATAATACTAATTCAATTCATAATAACAATTTCTGGCTAAATAATTTTAAAATTTCAGAAAGATTAAATTATTGGATGAATTAAAACTTCTAGTTTTTGTCGTTATTTTGCACATATTACCAGAAATTAAAAAAAGATGTTTTTCTCCAAATGACATTAAAAGCGGCCTTTTAATGACACTTGGCAGGCTTAGAAGTTGTACTTTTAATGCCTAGGCAGAAAAAGTCCAATTTTACTGCCTAGGCAGAAAAAGTTCGTTGCTAGGCAACCTTCCAAGTAATAATTTAAATCAAACTGGTTATTAAAATTGACAATGACATTAAGAAAACTCAAAATGATGCGGTAAACATAGTAACGCAGGGCCGGGTTACCTTTGATAAAATAATTTAGTTATTTGGATATTGATAATGAAACGCAATTTAAATATGGAAAAGTCGATTTTGCGTGGAATTGGAACAAATTTGAAGAAAAAATTATATGTTTCACACGGCAGAAAAGCAGATTTAATGCCTTGGCTGGTTTCATAGCCTCGCTACGCTCGGCTATGAAACACCAGCCGCGGCATTAAATCTTGTGCTTTTATGCCTAGTAAAACAAATAACTATTTTGTAGCCCCTATGTTAAAAGTAGGTAAATTAACGTAGTTCAATTTTCGCCACAGTGGCGTACTCAAAATCAAGTCTGGGCCCAGGTATGCAGCTATAAATGGACCCGTGCCTTCATCGCTGGGTCTCTCAAATGGCTGGGCCCTCTCGCAGTGAGGGGTCTGTAGGGTTGTACGATATTTCACACGTATATTCCGACCTGCCTGCCTGGAACAAACACACACAAAATTACGCCTTTTAGATTAATCAGGTTTATCAATGAACCAGACGACGCCACGTGAAGCGACGTTGCCACTCTCGCTTTAAATTTCGTCACCATGCGATGAAAATAAATTACTAAAAATTTATTATGTCGAAAAATAGTAAATTCAACTTTTTGCTCCGACCGCTTGCTGAAAGCGATTGTCTGAGGTGTGGGCGAAGATAGAGCGTTTACTTTGGGCTAGGTGTTTGGAAGGCTGTAAACCTAAGGCTCGGCGCTCACAGAAGAGACGGGGCGCGGACAACGGGCGGCGATGAGGCGCGGACGCGACTTGATTTGGTTGTTTACCATATAAAGTAAAGAACCAACGCTGACAAGAGAGGTCAGGCAGGGGCATGCCTCTCCGGCGCTTGCGCCGCGTCCTTTTTTAGTCTCGTGAGGCGCATTGAAGAGGCGAGAAACACAATTTTAAAATGGGCGACTCCGAAGTTAACGAGTATTTTATTGAATTAATAGAAGAAAATAGATAGGCATCCTCCAATTTGTTGATTGCTTATGTAAATCATCCTTTACAGGGTTTAAAATAATTTGGTAACAATTTTGAGACATTCTGTAAAAACACTGAAAACCTGAATACATATTAAGTTCTTTCATTACATCAAATATACCGCATTTCCTTCCTTTTTTAAGCCACAACGGATGAACCCAAGACGCTCGTCTTCTTTCAATATTTGCGAGATTGATTAAATCCAACTTATCTTTATCTTCGGAAGACGACGTTCTTCTGTTGACGACCGCTCGGCGTCGGCAGCAAAGAAAATAAAAGAGTTTGCTTGGGTTTGTCTGCAGAGTCTGACTGATGTGTTCGCGTTACCAAGTCTTAACCGCGCCTTGCGTCCCTACCGCGTCTCTGCCACGTCAGCGACGCGTCGCCGCCCCGTCTCTTCTGTGAGCGCCGGGGCTAACGGTTTTTAAAGATGAATTAAAGCATTCACGTTTTATAAAGGTTTTTTTCCCGGTGTAGGTATGTTGAGTGTTACTGTAAACCGCTTTCACATATTGATTAAGCTTTATTTTGCAGCCTTGCTGAATTTTTGAACTAAATAAACCTTCCATTGAAAAAAACGAGTTATTTTATTTTACTGGTTTTTAAATCTCCCGAAAAGAATCCTTTGTGAAAAAATGCCCCAAAGGACGTTTTGCTACAGTACATTTTTTATACAGCTTTTACTTTTAATATAAATATTATTTTATTTCAGATTTCATTCGAAATTCCCCACAATTATATTGTATTAACAATATAATATTAAGTTACAAATAAAAAAAATGATTTTGTCTCTATATGTTTTATATAACTCGCTTAGTTAAAAAGTTAAAAAAATTTGATGTCAACGTGACTTTAATTTAGTGTTTTCAGATTTATTTCATTGTCACAATCAATTCTTTTTATAAAAGCATTCATTCACAAGCGGATCAACGACGAGTCTGCTGGTCTATTTCCGTGTTATTTTATCTGTATGTGGGCAAATACAAGTGCTTCTCTGTGACCATGGATCGTGTAAAGGGCAGTTTTTCTGTTTATTTCAGATAATTGTTATTTTGGAATGTCTATTTACTTCTAAAAATGTTGTCATTATGAAAGCCTTGCTAACGTAGGTAATTCCAGGGCTGGAATTACAAAGCGACGGACGACGTCGACGACAGGCTAGCAGGCGGCAGAGCGGCTAGTGTCAGTTTCGCAGTAGCAAGCACTGGTATCACGGCGGGCTGCTTAGCGGATACATTCGCGTTTAGCATGGCCATGGCGATGCCGAGACCTCGTGGCTCTTTGCCGTTTAGGATTTTCAAAAGGGGGTCCTACTTATCGGCTCATTCATATCTCCGCCATTTTAAGATTTTTTTTTAAATCGTTAATATTGCAAATTGTTCATAAAACTACTATGTATATGTGTGAAATAAAGATTTTTTATATACCTAATGGCTGCGTCAAAATTATTTTTTTTATTTCTATATCTATTTTTCCGAGCGCCAGGGTGGCGTAACCCCTTAAGAGAGGCAACTATTTTTTTATTGATTCCTTGCCTGATATAAAATTTGATAGGGATAAATGAGAGACTATCAAACCGGTGTTCAAGCCAAACAAGCTTGTTTGTTGATAAATCCACACAAAGGTATTAATTATAATTACCTATCGAAGAAAACCAAGGAACTAGCTCTTTACTACAAGAAAGAAAATTAACATTATATTACCAAGGCAGGTAGTCTGGCAAATGCCAGAAAAATAGGTTAGTTACGTTTTTTAAGCAAGTAACCCCGTTATTTAACCAACAGCGTATTCCATTTCTCCTTCCGTTCCACTAAGATGTTTTCCTTTATCTCACATTTAATTAATCTTATTTTATTTTCCTGTTCTCTAATCGATTTTGGAAACAGAATAGGGATTCAGCCATTTTTGGGTAATTAACCATGGAACTAGTTACTTGTAGAAAGTTGATATTTGACTAATTTGTAAATAAATTAAATTAGAGCCATTCACAAGACAAATTTCGGTATATAAATTGATTTTGAGAAATCGTTCATTGATATCTGACGGGTTATAATTAGTACGCCGGTTTCCAGGTCGATAAGAAGAAATAGAATAAAAAAGAATGTGGAATGCTTGAATCTGCTTCGATTTTTAATTTTAAGAATTCTTTTTAAAAAAAACTTAAACTTCGGGATTCACTAAAAGGTTTTAGGACTTTAGTTACTGGTTTAGTTGTTGACCATCTATTGTTAGATTCTGACAAGTTTTATTTAAAAGCTTAATATTATTTCTGCGATTTAGTTGGTTTCCAAACGATTTATTTTTTCTTGTTGCTAAAATCCCTTTTTTACCGTTAAAAATACATATTTCAATTATCTTTACAAATTTGCGAAAAAAGGCATAAATAACTCCATAGAACAAAACTTAGTTCTCTTATTCTTACACTGACACTTATTGAAACTCTTGATTCTCGAGGGTCAATTTGAATCATTGATTATGTTGGTTTTAGCCAGAGCTGGGCAAACTACTTGAAAAAAGCAGTGGAGTATAACTACTAACTACTTTATCAAAAAAGTAGTTAACCACTAAGTACTAAGTAGTTAGTAGTTAAATATTTAACTACTTTTTTTTAACTAAAAACCAAACATTTACCGTTGTGGCTCAAAAAACCAGTGCCGTAGCCCGCGTAGCCGTACTTACAAAAATGATTTAAAAAAGGACTTGAACCTATAACATCAAATCAAAAAAATTAAAATAAAAAAAAATTTTTATTATTTAAACTTTATTTTAAAGTTAATTATCCACTGACTTACATTTAAACATAAATTATTATTATTAACACAGTTCCTTTTTGGTAGAAAAATGTAAAACTAAAACATATTAGGTAATAGGAGTAGAAGGTATTTAAAAAAATAATAAATTTTGGTTTTTAGAAAACTTTCAAAACCTGAAAATTCTATATTAGGTTTTCTTATAGCTTACTGGACTGGAAAAGCTAGACGAAAAATTTTCGAGAACTTGTTCTGACGAGATTTTTGGCACGGGTCGTCTTACACGTAATGTAATGACATAATATAGGGAAGTAGTTAAAAAAATTTTAAAGTAAATTACACAAAAGTACTTAAAATACCTTAAGTAGTTAGCACTGAGTAGTTAGTTAACTGCTTTTTTAACTACTTTTTGCGAATATTTTATGCAGACTTCAAATAATCGAGTATACCTACTAGGAGAAAAAAGTACTAAGAATACAACTACTACAGAAAAAACTGTTCCGCAAAAATTCGACAGTTTTATAGAATTTTTGCGGGGCGTTGTTGAAAAGGTAAAGTACAGAATAAAATTCAGATTTCCTTAATAAATTATATCATTTTTATAGTAAATAAAACTAAAACTTCAATCGTCATTGTCACTAAACATTAAAATACTATATAATACCATTTACCTTTAGTGATTTTCAGTCGTAAAATATATGGACGTGGTATACCCTGTATATGACTAATACACAATAATAGCGTAAACCGTTACATTTTCCTACAGTGAATCAACCTTGACAAAACCAAACATTTTTGCGCTTCTGTCGCCTACATAGTCTTTATCGTTGCACATCCTGTATTTAAAATACTGTTAAAACTTTGACACACTGTAAATTCCTCCTAATGAAAAAAAATTATTCCGTTTATTGATTATCCTGATTGAATATCCATTTTTATGCCACACCCTGCACACTCCTTTATCGGGATAAAAAGTAGCCTACGTCCTCATTAGCATTGTAGGATTTTTTCTTGTAACGCAATCAAATCGATTTCATGATTTTAAAGATCCATCATGCCACCCAAAGCTGTGACATACCCTGTATATCACTAAAACAAAACTTTCACAAAACAAAAATTTATACGCCCCTGTCGCATACATTTATGTCTAATAGTCTTAATCCTGGATCAACCTGTATACAAGATACTGTTAGGAAAAAGTTGACAGTGTAAAATAATTTTTTAAGTTCGAATGTTGATTATTCAGTAGCTGAGTAATAAATTCAAGGCTCGCTGTCGTAATATTTGGTAAAGGCACCAGGTGTCATCCCGAATTGAATAATCCTGGAAGAACTTCCTATCCAGTCGAGATAAAAACTAGCCTCTATTTAATTCTGTGACTTAAGTATGCCAAATTTCATCGTGATCCATTGCTCCGTTGAGACGACTAACAAACAAACATATTTTCCCATTTATATAAGTAAGGATTACAAAAATATACCGAACATGTAGTGCTTATTTTCAACACGTTTTTTACTTCTCACTTATTAAAGAAAGGAAAATTTAAATTTAAATTGCAACCTAAATCTAAAATACATAATATACGTAAAAATACGGTGAGCGGTCATGTTTCGGAAGCACGTTTTTTTATTATGTGTCATGCGATAGACATACGAGGAAATGAAAAACCAGAAAAACGTAATATTCAGACAAGAAGTTTTCCAGTAATAACTTTCTACCCTCTTTTCGCGAACATTTTTGTTTGTTCATGCTTAAAAATGTCGGAAAAGACAGTCATTTATTACGTTTAAGGAAAATATATTAAAACGAATGGTTTAAAATTAAGAAACAAAAATTGTCTTCGTTTTATTTGTTGTTCGTTTCTAATAGTTAAATGTAGCAAACAAAAAAGTTTGTAGTTGAGATATAAACGTGTCGAAAGATTTATAAGTTTTTTCTTCGTGTTTTTTAAATACAAATTTGTCAATAAAATTGTGGTAACAGCAAGTTTCATAAAAGTCAGTTCGGTAGTTTCAGAAAAATTCGCAAACAAACATGCGTACACATACCAATCTGATCTAATATCCAAAGTAAAGGGCCTATTTATATGAAAAAGTTGGGAGCAAAAATGGGCCATGCCTGAAAGCTCTGAAGTAACCTAGCATTTTATCATGGCTTAAAATAGTAACAGAAGGCGTAGTTTGTTGTGTGTAATGTTCTCTCTCTCTCCTCTCTCTCTCCCTCCCTCTCCTCTCTCTCCTTTCTCTCTTCCACACATTTCCATTCGCATTACCCTTCTTCATTATCATTATTTCTTCGTTTCCGATTCCCACCCTATCTTCTTTCCTGTATAACTTCTTAGATATTTCCCAAAACCTTGGTTGCCCCCCCCCCCCCCCAATACTTTCATTCCTAGACTTGTCTGTTCTTGTTACTCCACATCGCCATTTTATCGTTCTCATTTTTATCAGATTTAAGCTACCTTTATGTACTTTCTTGGCCATGTTTCCTCTCCATCCACTGTTTTATAAACCATTCTCCTCTTTCTCGCACTGATGTTAATGTGACACAGTACATCGGAGATTTTCTTTCTCTGTGTGGTCTTTCCAAATTCAACTTGTCATCCTCTGTGATGATGTAATAATGACGATATTTTTTTGCTTCATTCTTGCATCATGACTTCCGCTCTTCATTTTACAATGTCCCCAGGTGCCTCCTTACTAATTTTAGATACCGCAATTTCTCTGGTCGATAAAAAAAATCCATTTATTATTTATTTTGTTCACGTGTACACATTAAAATTCCCATGTAATCAATTTCAGAAATCGAGATGCTCAATTGTTATTTCAGATCTTATAATTAAGACACCTTTCCACCAAAATACGCTATGTTTACGTCAAAATAACTTCATAAAATATCTTCGCAATTTATCGTTTTCTGAGAGACTATAATGTTTACGAAAGGTATTTTAGAGGGCGCGAAAAAAGAAAAAGTTTTAATACGTTTTCTAAATGTTTTGTAACTTTTTCTGACCAACAATTAACTTCATTTCTGCTCCACTCAAACTTATTTCCTTTATCTTCACTGTTAATTAACTTGATTTTGTTTCCTTTCTCTTCTCTACTTGGAAATCGGACTGTTTTTGCTCAGTTGGATAAAAAGAATAATGATAATAAAAGATTACTTTCTCAAAAAATAAAATTTGTATATTTGTCGTGGCAGGATCATGTTAATTGTTGTTTTTTTAAGTATGTTTTCTCGATTAGTTATTTAAAATTTAGAATTAAACCATATTTTTTTTGGAAAACAATAATAAAAGATAAAAAATTGAAAGTAAATAATTTTTTACTTCCATCGGTCTGCCTGTCATTTTGTCTAAAGGCGAAGATATTTAACGGTTACAGTTTTTTTTCTTTTCCCCCTTTTTAGTCTACCGTATCAATGACGTATAGGTCCATCCAAGATCTCTGCAACCGGCGAAATAATTTAAAGAGTGAATGGGAAGGCTTAAACAACGTTACCAATTGTTTGTAAATCAGTTTTGAAAACCTATTTAATTTTTCGTTAACAAGATTGAAACTTTTCTTGCCATTCTGGTTTACAAACAAATTTGTAACCTTGTTTAAGCCTTCCCTTCCATTTTTTAAATTATTTGTGCCGGTTGCAGATATCTTGGGCAGATTTTTTTTTAAAGCGGGGTATTAGCAGCAGATTACTTTGAGTGTTAGTCCACATGTTCTCCCAAAAACCTATGACGTGCCTACAGTGCTCTGTAGATTTTGGTTAATCCTGTCTAAATGTGAGTTTCAACTTACATATATTTTAGTTCAGAATAATTATAAATAATTCAAAGTCTCGCACAGCATAGGAGCAAAAAAGTGAGTCTTGGTGAATGAAGGTTGGCATATTTAATCCAGATAAACGTTCGGCCCTTTCAGTAAACATTTCCTACTTGGGTTAGGGCTGTCCGTATTATAGCATATTATCGTGCTTAGAATTTACATTAGCTGCTAGGTCATCTCCGTAATAATCATCGCGAGAGTCTTTCCTTCCCAACTTTACTAGAACTTCACTAACCGATAATAGCGATAGAATCAAAGATATTTCCGTAACACAGGCAGTCAGTACTATTTAGTCCATAATAATTGTTTACAAACAAAACTAGAGTAATAGGGGAACCGACGCTGGAAAACATTAGAAAACATTTTTCGGACTTTCGCTATGAAGGTCAGTAAGCGCCAAGTCCTCAGTTGCCGGTCGATCACGTCCGTTAATTGGGCAATAGAAAGGGCGTACCATAAAAAGGACCAGTTAGGTGTTTTCTGTTTAACGTCCCTATTCTCTAAAAACTCTTTGTGATACATGATTCTATGAAGTGTTAAGTTATCATATCCTAAGATTTCGGTTATTAGCCCTGATTTATTATTATTTCAATTTACAAAATAGAATTTTTTTTTATGAAATTTCTCTTTGATGACAATTAATTAACTATTCGATGTTTTTAAATATTTTCACGTACGCTTTCATTAAAAAGTATTGTATATGGTACAATTTTGTGGTCATAAAGTGGCTCATTATTGTACTACTACATAAAATTACCCTATTGCTATTGAAGTATGTCGGTGTACTGTCTTCAGAAGTATTTTTCATTTTTCTACTTGCACACCATTCTCTGTCTGTAAGCAGCATAAGTTTCTTTATATAAAAGCTTTGATTTGGATGGTAGTACGGTATCTTTTATTCCTTTGCAGTATTCGCAATAATTTTAACGTTTTCGGAAATTTCTTCATCGAAGCTACTTTTAACTTCCATATTCTGTGTTGACATTTATGCTACATTGAATGCCGATTTTTCCATTGTTGGCATTTTATTTTTTTAGTTAGAAATTACTAAAAAATCACGAAGAGACAGAATACTATGAAATCGTAGATAAAATCTTGTGACACACGTATGTATATAATAAGGATATATTGGGCTCGTCCTTTTATTGTCCTCGCTCGCAAGCTCGCTCTACCGTCTCGTCCAATAAAGCCCTATATTATGTACTAGTGACAAATAGCTATTATTAATGCATTAAATGTTTTTTTCAGGATTAAATATATCAGCGTTTGAACACCTTAACATTTGATGGAGAAAAGCAGCATAATACATATAAAAGGTAAGTTAATCAAATCTGTATGTACCATAAAGAGACTAATATAAACATTATAGTATACCAGAAATGTATTCAAGATTTAGATTTCGGCGTATATTTTATTACTACTTGCACAAATGTGTAGACAGTCAGTGACAAAAAGAAGTAAATTAATTACAGTTTATCGTTGAAGTTGCTATTGTCACCATTAGGGCTGGCGCCTTTTGGTTAGCTCTCAGTGGCGCACTATGGGTCAAATCGCATTTTTTGGTTCAAAATCTAATATCTCCGGAACAAATGGAGGAATCAATCCAAATTTTGGTATGGTTTAAGTTTAAGTAATAAGGATGAAGGGAAAATTATTAGGAATGTCATTACCCACTATTGTAGGGGTGAAAACAAGGGCTGAAATAGGACACCTTTCAAAAATCCATCTTTTTTCACTCTTCTTTATGGTGTATCTCAAAGAAAAATAGAGATATTCATACAATTTTTTGGTTAAATACTCGCCCTAATAATACAGATTGAGGAAACCTTTCATTAAAATGCCGTCAACCCCTATGTTAGGGGTGGGCATCGGGGGTAAGGGGTTGAAAAATCGAAAAATCGCCCAAAAATGTTATAAAGGGTTTTCGTGGTCGCTGAAAACGATTCTGACAACCATTTTGGCATTACTTCCCAGCTTGGGCATGACTTGCAGTTATCAACCACCACTTTGGGGAGTGGACAGAAGGGGTAAGGGGGTGAAAAATCTAAAAATCGCCGAAAAATGTTATAAATAGTCGTGGTCGCTGAAAGTGAATCATATTTGATGGAGGTTTGTATTCATGTGAAGCTGGAACTTTACTGATTATTCATTTTACTTACCTTTTGTACTATACATTATCAGATGTTCAGCTTCATTATGATGATAAGAGATGGTTACATAGTAATTCTGAGCCATTTCCATATTTACTGAAGTTATTATATAAACCAATTATAATCATTTAAAACAAGGCCTTTTAATAAGTGTCTTTTAATAAGTGTATAAATACAGGGTTTTGACTAAATCAATATTGATGATTTGGTCATACATTTAGAGCCGCACAGAAATTTATATATTTTATCTTCAGAACTCTCATCGTTCATTTTAAATAAATCAAGAATTATTTAAACAATAAAAACATTTAAAAAATAGTACAATTGAATAATATTCATGGTCAAACATATTTTTCGAGAATCGATACCTCAATAAAAAATATTAACGTCTGTTCAAAATGTTACAAAGAATGCATATACTGATTTTCAAGGGGATTAATGAAAATGCCTTGCACAAGCAACATTTTGAAGGTTTTAAAACAACTAGTATCAAAAACCACATTTTTATAAAAAAAAACATTTATTTGTAGTTAAATTAATTCTTTATATTTTGATTGTTCATTAGAAAATATGCGTAATCTATATTCTTCGGAATCTTTGATATATCACTATGTTCATTCGAATTTAAATATAAATAATTAGTTTAATTTGAATCTTTTTGGCAACAAATTTCATAAAATATTTTTGTTAACATGGGGATAATAACCGCAAGTCATGCCGAAGCTGGGAAGTAATACCTAAATGGTTGTCAGAATCGTTTTCAGCGACCACGAAAACCCTTTATAACATTTTTCGGCGAGTTTTCGATTTTTCACCCCCTTACCCCTTCTGTCCACCCCCCACAGTGGTGGTTGATAACTGAAAGTCATGCCCAAGCTGGGAAGTAATGCCAAAATGGTTGTCAGAATCGTTTTCAGCGACCACGAAAACCCTTTATAACATTTTTCGGCGATTTTTCGATTTTTCAACCCCTTACCCCCGATGCCCACCCCTAACATAGGGGTTGACGGCATTTTAATGAAAGGTTTCCTCAATCTGTATTATTAGGGCGAGTATTTAACCAAAAAATTGTATGAATATCTTTATTTTTCTTTGAGATACACCATAAAGAAGAACGAAAAAAGATGAATTTTTGAAAGGTGTCCTATTTCAGCCCTTGTTTTCACCCCTACAATAGTGGGTAATGACATTCTTAATAATTTGCCCTTAATCCTCATTACTTAAACTTAAAGCATACCAAAATTTGGATTGATTCCTCCATTTGTTCCGGAGATATTAGATTTTGAACCAAAAAATGCGATTTGACCCATAGTGTGGCGCCGACAAGCGAAGCGACTCGGGCGACCGCGAGAGCGCAAACCGGAAAGCAAAGAGATATTCTCTTGACGCGGTGTTAGTGTATTTTACGCCGCGTTTATGTAACTAATAAACACTACTTAAAAGAAAATTGAGTTAACCATTGCGATGGATGACCGAAACTTGGTACATCTACTAATTGATTGTGAGGCAGATACTATCTTTTAATATAAATATTATTGTTTAAAAATCAAGAGGGCGCGCGCCGTAATTTTGAATATTTTTTTTCTATGGAGTAGTGTTGCAACCAGTGTTGATTCCAGACATTTTTCTTGGCAAACGTTCTTAATGGGGGAAAATGTAGGTAAACTATGCTTTAAGAAAATCAATTTTTATGTTTTACAAACATTCCCTGGGGGGATTTTCCTTGCGCGGGGGGGGGGGGGAGTTTGCTTTGGAGGTGCAGAAATATCCCCCGGGCTACCGCTTGAATTCATCCCTGGTTGCAACATACGTAAAAAAGTTCAAAATGGCACACAACGTTACTGTCCGGGCGGGGCATAAGTCGACAACCGGTATTTGACCTCTTGTGCCATACAGTACCAGCCTCGGCAATTCACAAGTGCGATTTTTTGTTCTTGCGGTGCACTTTTTTCCAACTTTTTCGACTTCTTTATGGCGTACCACGTGCAAACCGAGCGTGCTAGATATGCGCACGGAATTTCAGAAGAAGTACTTTGGTGTCTACATTTGGACCCATCCACTTTTAAAAATATATCTCCAATAGTACAGGTGCAACTACGTATTGAACTTTTTAACTTTTTTTCCCAGCTTTTTCAAACTTGTTTTCGAATTCTTTATTCGCCGTTTTTTATCTTTTTCGTTTTTTGACATCTGCGCAGTATACCTGTGTGACAGGCGCACGAAATTTCAGGGGATGTAATTTAACTTTTTTCCAAGTAACCATCCTGGTTAAATATAAAGTACCCTCCATCAGCAATTCTTAACTCCATGATATTAAATTCTGTTGTCAGGTGATTGTAGAAATATAATATTTAATTGTGTATCTCGGGGGAATTACCTATCCAGTCGGAATAAATAGTAGCATATATTCTTTTCGTCCATGTAAGCTTCCTTTAAGCCAAGTTTCATCGCGATCTGTTGCCTTGTTGAAACGTGATTAAGTAACAAACAAGCAAAAAGCAAACAAACAACACATTTCTAATATAATATGTAGGTACGGATTACCGAAGCAATTGGATTTTAACTCTTTTTTATTATTGCTATTTGAGAAGTTGTTGACGATAATAATAGTTAACTTTATTAATTTGTTGCACCAACGGGTTAGCTAATATTATGATATTAGCAGAATTAAAGTAAACTAATTATTAACGTCCCGATTCTTAAACGCTGGACCGGTCTAATTTGACAACCAAAAGTTTCAAACTGACAGGTGTAGGACTAAGCTTTATAATATGAATTTATTTCTAATTTTTGCGCAGAGTTATAAAGAAAAGAGCAATTTTAGTACGTACTTTCTACCATAATAGAACTAAATGATTCTAGCGACACGTTCCAAGATGAAAATCATTTTGAAACCAAGTAAATCGCTGAAATACCTACATATTATTATTAGAATAATTCATAAGGTTTTAATGACGACCTATTAACAATGACTATGACTGGATAAAAACCGAACTTATCAACTAGAAGATCCTAATTTAAGCCAATACTAAACCTTAAACCTTGTTAGTCGCTCTAAACGTGAGTGTCTTTCATGATTATTAAATTTTTGATTAATTTCTTCCCTGCACCTCTACTGCTGTTATTAAAAATACGTATACATACAAGTATATGAATAAACCATTTTAAGTGTTCATCTTTTTAACAGTTTGTTAGTCCTTGTAATTGAAGTGCGTCGGTTCATTATGGCCCATAGGCGTTTTATACATATCGATGTAATAGTAAATTTAGGTAGTAAGCAGGTAACATATAATTGCTATAAAAACAAACAATGACTTTCCGGTATAAATAACTTAGCAGCTATAACGTTAAAAAACAAAATAGTAGAATGTGCTTATCCAGCATTTTGTTTATCAAAATACAAATGTACTCCATTTGAAAAGCTTATCCCCAAACAATTAGAATTTTTTCTGATCAAATTCACCCTCAAAATAGCGGTCAAAAATCGCTCATAATAAAACGGGGAGGTGGCCTCTGGTGACGTAGTCTCACGATGGGCAATCCAGATTTAAATTCAAACTTTTTATACTTCAAGTGTATAATTGGGCCTCCCCAATCTATCTTTGTGCCAGATTTCAAATTTTTACGTCGAATAGTTTTAGAGAAAGTCGCCTGTGACAGACGGACGGACGGACGGACACCGAAGTGATTCCATCCGTTTCACGGAACACTAAAAGTGAACTCTAGTACATTTACAGTGGCAGTTTACCTTTAAATATCGATTTAGTGTCTTTTTAGCTTCGCGTGGATTAGGACTTTTACATCTTTGAGCCATACTGTATGTCTTAGCTCAAATTTTTGAATAGCAATGATATTTTCTCACGATGCAGAACTTTGTATCAAGAGGCATTTTTTCGTAAAGTCAAAAATAAAAAAGTTTCCCAGTTGTAAAGATGGTTTCTGGACACGCTGTATGTTACCTGATTAGTACTTTTAAAGCTCAAATTAGACACCTTATTCAAATAAAGTGAATCAATCAAACGGATATTTACTTTTTTCAAGTTTTATTAAAAATACCGTTTTATTTATTTTGTTTTCTACTTTTCCGGTTTTATTTCCTTCGAATTTCATAAAATCAGTCAAAAAGGTTTAAATGATTAAAAGAGAGAAGATGGATTTTTTTCTGTAGTTACTGGAACGTAACTGATTTCCGGACACGTCTATCAAAGGGTATTGATTGAAAACTTTTTTATGCTTTTAGATATCATGACTTGGCGTTAAAAAATAGATATTTGTGGACATTTTATACAAGAAGCTCTAAATTATCGTGGATAAATATTAAATTCAACTTGTCTTTAAGACATAGATAAAAGGTTATTATGAATATTGACATATGGGGCATCGAAAATAATTCAATCCAGTTTATGCCTTTTTAGGTGCATAACAACCTCAAAAAATGATCGGACCCGTAATTTTTGAATGTGGTGGATAGATTTTTTACATATATCGATGTAATTTTAACTCCCAAGCGGATGTGGCTTCTAACCTAAAATTTTTAAATGGGAAACAGAGTATTGTGACTCGCTGATTTAAAGCCTATTAAATCCACTGCTAAATGATGCTCTAGTTTGTTAAATTTTAACAACTTGTCGTTGAGTAAATCTATTTTACAATGAATCAAAAAATTGGTTAGTACGTATATATGTATGGGTTAATTTATGAAATGTTGAAACTATCTACCATTTACCTCCATACAATAGTGCAACAATTATTTAACATATTTAAAATGTCTGAAGTAATTTTACGGCATTCATAAATAATTGGGTTACTAATTTTAGAAAGATATGGACTGGGTCCTGTACACTTTTTCTTTAAATGCCCCCTTCAAAAAAGATTTTTATCGAGATGAGTCGGGTGGTATTGAGGCATCTTTCAGGGAACATCATACAGGTAATTCGTGATGAAGAGGAGTACCGCCTCTTCTCTGCGACCGCTTCTTTGCTTGCACCATTATTCTGCACTATATATCATGCTTGCTGTGACTGTCTTTTATTATGATGCTGCCCAGGTATTGGAATTTAACTTCCTGTAGTCTATTTTCTCCCAACCTTTTAGATCAGGGTGTCCTACAACTCTTCCTCACTTTCAGCTATAACAGAAATGTCATTTGCAAACCGATGCATTACTATCTTCTCACCTTGTATTTTGCCTCTTCTATGTATAGGTCAAAAATTATGGGTGACAGACTACATTCCTGTCTAACGCCCCTAATCCTAGTATAAGGCGTAGGATACTCGTTGATCTTTAAAATTTATACCTACCGCCTTCACTATGCTTACACTTTCTTTTACTCTATATTGTCAAGCAATCTACAAATCTACAAAAGCGATGCACGTTGATTTCCCAACTCTAAATCTTTCCTCTATTACTGTATGCAAAGCGAGTATAACTTCCCGTGATCGTCTGATTTTTCTGAATTCAAAATGGTCATCCGCAAACTCCTTTCTATTCTTCTGTAAATGATCTGTGTTAAGATTTTTAAAGAGCGGTGTGGTTATAAATTTATTTTCCGATAATTTTCACAAACATCGGTCAATACCTTTTTTGGTAATATTAATATCACATTCGCCTGAAAGTCCCTTGAAACCTTTCTTTCTTCATAAATCTGACAAACTAACCTGTACAACTTGTCTTGTACTTTATCTCCTGCACGAGTTTGTCCGGCCTTATTGCTTTGCATTTCAGTCAACCTCTGATCAAATTTCCCCTCTCTTCTTCATCTGCGTCTTCCAAATCTTTTAACTTTTCTGGCAATTCTTCTCCCCACTCAAGCTGGCCTAGGTATATTTTTCACCTTTGGGTTTTCTCCTTTGCGTCAGTTCCCTATCCAATTTTTCTCGCAGGGCATTTTGCTTTTATTTTATTTTTTCCCAAAGTGTTGTCTTACTTTTCCATACGTCACGTTCACCTAACCTTTCTTTAATTTCTCTCTCTGGCCTTTCTGCACTATCTGTTGATCTAGTTACGTAGTTATTTATATTTACTCTGATCCTCTCTTCTTTGGAATTTTTCTGTCTTCCAGTAGGTCTGAAATATCCTCAGTTTTTATACCTTTCAACCTTTTTTTTCTCTTCTTCCAATTATTTCGTTCGCATCGCTAATAAGTCTTGTCTTGATGCCATTCCATGCATCCTGCATCTATATCGTCGGTCGTAAATCATCCCTTTACATCATCAGTTTCCAGGTTCAACTTATTTTTCTGTCTGGTTTTTGTCAGTTTCTTGAACTTTAGTCGCAATTCTTTACGACCAAGTTATGATCCCTGTCAATATCTGCTTCAGGAAAGCAATTACAGTCTGTAATCTGGTTCCTGCACCTGTCCTTAACTTAGATATAGTTTAACTGGTACCGGTTAATATCTCCTGGTTACGTGTAGAAGCGTTTAGTGATGTGTAGATTCGGCGAATAGGGTTCTGAATGGCATAACCTGTTATTTATGCAAAATTCTACTACCCTCTTACCCCTAGCGTTACGTGTGCCTAAATCATATGGCCCAGCATTACTTTCTTCTTTTCCATCTTCAACTACTGCATTCTAGTCCCCCACAATAATTAAGTTTTCATTGTATCTTTCTACGCCCTTATAACTACTGAATGATCTGCTGCCACGACTTAGGAAACATATAATGTAAACTTAAAAAAAATGTTGCACATTTTCGGACAATTCAGCATGAATTCTTGTTAGAATAGCAATTTTGTGCAATTATATGAAATTTAGAACAATTTAACAGAAGTTTCACCAAAAACATAAACAAGTTTATTTCAAGTGAAAATTCCTTACAGTGTAACCAAGAAGAAGAAAGAGTTATCATAACCTTACTTTTTGCTCTTATTTTCTTTCAGTTCCCAGATGTTCCCGACTAAGATATTTTTAAATAAATTCTGTAAAGTAGGATGGCAAGAAATTGTAGATAATGCATCTGTTTATTTTTTTATTGTAATTATTAACAAAACTACCTGTTGGTGTTGTCATTTCAGTTCTCATTTAGCCAATCGCAATGATTAATTATTGTGAGGAAAGTTCGATCCATTTGATGAAACGTAATTCAAATCTCTTTCGTAAAATGAAGTTGATAGAACTATTTTTAAGTGGATAGAGCTGCATCCAATCGATACCATCCATTCGCAAGTGACGATGTAAAGATAGAATAGAGCAAGAAAAAGCAACGGCGTCATAGGCATGAATGAATACATCATGCGTGCTCTGTCTCGCTTTGGAATATTCCTGGCTTAGTTGCTGGAAACGAGACAGAGCACGCGTGATGTCTTCATGCCTATGACGCCGTGGCTTTTTCTTGCCTAATTCTTACTTTAAACATATTGTGTATCTATTAATGTTGGATTAATAGCGTCTTTCAAAGAACTTAGGAACATTTATGTCTCTATTTAAATTTCCAGGTAATAATCAGTGTCCAATTACAGAATTCCCAAAAATTTGTTTCGAATTCGGGGTGGAACGTTTTTGGGGGCTCCCCTGTATGACTAAATATGGAATAGTTATTTTCCTAACAAGTACGCAAAGTACTATCTTTCGGCACGTGACTGCCGTTGCACGAACGACGCGAAGCGGAATTCGGATAAGCAGTCAAGGGCGGAAAAAGCACTTTGCGCATGCGTTAGGAACAATATTTTTTCTACAAGCGTCAGATTGCAACGAAAATAAAATCAATGATTATTTTTTGAATAATCTCAATGAAACTTGAAAAAACTACAACAACGATTTACATAGTAATAATAATAATAATAGAAAATTGGATTATTTCTTATTAACAAAGGTAGGCAATAGAGAATAAACTTGCAACGGCTTCTCATGTTGCATAAAATAGTCTACGGTTACTAAAATACATATAAACCTTCTTTACCTTTGAGGTTTTTGAATAGTTTTACTTTTACGCACTGTGCGGAAAAGTATCACCTTGCACACGCAAATGCATACGCAAAGTTTAACTTTGCGCATGCTCATAGAAAAATGGTTCTTCCGTATTTATCAATTTTCGTCTCAATACTTGGAATGCGTCAGCATTCATGTTAATGTAATTCTCAAAGGTGATTCTAAACGTCAATTAAATAATAATGATTGTCAATCGGATGATCCCGATTTTCTTTAAAAAATAGGATTATGTGTTATTTTTATTCAAGTTATTCCATTTCTGATACCTACATATACATAATATATGTATATCAAATGCTCTTTGGCAGATGAATGCGAAAATTAACAACGTATCAACGATTACCGAAACATTCTCGGAAATTTTCGTCTCTGTTCTTTAATAACGGCATTTTTGCGCCTTTCCGTTTAATTAAGTTTGTATTTAATCGAAGAGCAAAACGAAATCCAATAAAGCAGAAAATAAGATAACGTCGAATTGACTTTTTAAACGTCATTTAAAAACAAATTTTTATACCTTAGTTTGAAAGAAGATTTGGGTTTGGTTGAAATTAGGATTCGCTGACAGGTGAAAAAAAAATTAAAAAAGTTTTACCATTTTATTTGCTTTTAGCAACTTACAAAATGCTTCTATTCAATTTTTAAAGTATTTTCGGAGGAAATGTCTTACGTGATAGACAGCTTATGTCTTATGTTTCACGGTCAAGAAATATACGATTTTTTTGTCAAGGTTTGTTCAGTGCAGGAAAATAGTAACATACACACCTTATTATTATTATCATCGTGGGTTAGTCACGGTTCTATGTTGTACGCTGGATACTAAAAATCATTAAATCGATGAAGTTTTTTTTTAAACAAGAAATAGGCTAATTTTTTATAATACATTATATGCCGGGTACGCCACAAAAAATGTCTCTGTTATATAAAGGATATAACTTGTATGCGAGCGAAGCCGCGGGTACAAGCTGCTTGATCTAAATTGCTTGCTCGATGGTATAAAAACGAATGTATTTAATCTCTTATATTTTATTTGACACATGTAATAAAAAAATCAAATTTATGTGCCAAACAACAACAACTTAACTGAAAATTTGAATAGATTTATTAAAAAGTAATAAATTTAATGAAGTGAAAATAAAGACGCAAAACTGTAAGAATTGGCAACAACGCGAATAGCTCTATCGCAGCAGCATAAATTTAAATTATCAATCACGTTTAATGATGGGATAAGGAAACATCGGTTATCGTAAACGAAATACGGCGCCTATTTTGCCTTATAAGAGGCAGTGCGTTATAGCTAATACAATTCGAACTATGATACGATTATTAAAATAGTTCATGACTTAATAATCTGATTCTTAAAATACTTTAATTCTGTCCAGCACTAGTTAAAACCTAATAGAAAAATTCCCTCAACAAAATATCTATTAATGGGATTAGTGAAGGGTATTTTTACACAGTAAAAAATCCAGTTGATTAACCACAAGAGATGTCTGATTTTATTGGCCGGATTAAATTTTTTGATTTAATTTGTAATTATTTTCTAAATCAGTTTCATAATCTTTGTTATGATTCAAACAAATTACTAATTCTCGATTACTTTAAATCGATACTGATGAAATGCATAAAAAAGACAAACATTTTAAATCATATTTCCTTGTTAAAATAATCACAATAATCAGTATCAATCACCTACTGACTAAAAAATACTCAAACTTCTGAACCAAGCCGCCAACACATGCGCAGTACGCAACCTTTTAATCACAAAGGAGTACCGATATCCATCCACCCTGCTGCAATCTGCAAAAATTCCATTTAATCGGCAGTAGGTATGGCGGTTTCTGTGGTAGTGCAATGTGCAATGTGAGGTTATAACGAATGAAGTGGTCAACCTGTTCTAAAATTTTACGAATATTCTTTTAAAAACTTTGTTGTTACATCATGTTGGTGAAATTATGTTTCAAAAACAAAAGAAATACGCAAAAATCTCAGATCTTGAATCCAATCCCTTGGAGGAACTCATGCACCAATGTAAGTTATTTTCCATGTATTTTCAAAGAACAGATTTGTCATGCCAGGTCTTCATTAGTGTTTTATGTATTTATTTACAGATGAGTAAATAATTTTCGTGTTTTTACTTCATATAATTATTTTCCACTTTTACACTGAAAAAAAAATATTAAATTTTAAATCAAATTCAACCCAATTTTGACTAAATCCAGGTCCACGCCTCACCTCCCCGGATTTTTGTTTATGATATGGGACAAACAATTCCCATGCTTTGGGAATTTGCATTACCTATCTTTTATATAATTTCATCTGTTTGTTCTTTAATGTGTTCCCTTTTCTTATGTATTATAGTATTGTCATTTAATAAATAAAATCGACGCCCTAATCAGGTACTTTATAGGGCGGAGAGGGGAAGGGCGGTGCTACTGATGATTGCATATCAATCACATTGGATTTAAGATTTAATAAAAAATGATTAGAGTATTATGGAAATTTAATCATTATGGAAGAAAATTTTAATAAAAATTGATTTAGATGTAATCAGAATTAATTGTTAGGTTAATCAATTTTGAATAAGAAAATTTAATCACAGATCCTTCGATTTAATCAATATGCAGTGTTAATTTTTTCAATCAATCTGGCGTGGACCTGGATTTAGTCAAAATTGGGTTGAATTTGATTTAAAATTTAATCATTTTTTTTTACAGTGTATAGTGATTTTTAGTGGATTGGCGGTTAAATTTTAATTATTAAAGTTAAGTGAACCACTAAGAGACAAAGTCTGAATACTGTAACTAGAAAAAAAAATATGAAGAAAAACAGAATATTAATAGATCAGGAATATTTTAAAGATCATTAAGTAGATGACTGGAAAATATTAATTGGTTATTACTATTAATTAGCGGATTTATTACACTTACCGCATACAACAAAATACAAATAAAAACTGCTTTTACTACATGGTTTTATAAAAAATAAAAACTTAGTAAGAATATTTTCGTTATAACAACTTTTATTTCTGGTACGAGAGAGGCAATAAAAGCGTTCAAATGTGGCGAGAACAAACTCGGTGTCCTATAAGGTTTTAAGATGGAAAAACAGATAAAGTCAGTCAGAAGGAAACAATTTCCTTACAAAAATTCTACTTGAAAGAGAATTCATTGAGAAATTGCGGAAGTCAATGGCGAAGAATTTTTACACACTTCAGTCCTTTAAGTGGCACTTTAAGACCTAAAGGTAAAATTTTTGTAGGTTTAAGGGTTCATAGTACATATATCCATTCATAAGAAATACTATTTTTGGATGAAAAGTAGCTGAAGTTTAAAAAACACATTTATACATATTCCTGCCACATATCAAACATATACTTAATGTTAATTTCATTAGGAGATGTTATTCC